>CM042041.1:41310000-42550000 GCA_023525975.1 Smallanthus sonchifolius | reverse complement strand
ACATTACAATGGTAATATGTTGATGAAAAGTTAATGTATGGAACTCTAATAGACCAAATAGATGCAAACGGGTCAAATGGGTGAAAAGGATGACAACAAGTTGTAAATACTTGTTGGTTATGTTTATCTCATTACTAATGGTGATATGTTTATATGGTTGTAGGAAAGGCTCCGAAGTAGTCCATGGCGTGAAGGGTTCTCGTATGCAAATTGGTATTTTGGGGATTTTTGGGAAAACCCTCGTAGATGGATGTAAATTTGATACACAATTGATGTTTTAGTGTATTTACTTGTTGTTGATGTGTTTTTGGTCAAAACCAATTTTAATGTCTTGAAGGTTTGAAAAATGATGGATATTTGGTTAAGTGCTGAAACCTGCAGGATCTGTAAACTTTCTGTGAAAAGACACCCCTCGCGCTACGCGAGGGGGTTGGCTTGTATGTGTCGCGCTACGCGACGGGTTTAAAAAAAAAAAAAAAAATTTCCTGGGTTAAGACTTCCGCGCGTTAAAGTTTTGTTTTTAAAAGTAGTGTGTTTCAACTTGGTATCAGAGCAATGGTTTGAGGGATTTGGTGTGCGAGACACTAAACTCAAACCGGATGCTCTTGATATGAGGGAATGATACGAGAATCCAAGAAGGACTTGACTAAGACTCGGAGCTTGCGGAAATGAAAGGTTAGTAATGATTTGATAAAATGATAATATATATATATATGGTGTATGTATATATGTATGATGAATGTTGTTAAGGTGTTATGTGTGCCGAAACTTGTTTTGCGACCTGTTATATGGAGATGGTAATTACAATTGGGCATGGCGTATTATTAAACATGTCTGGCCAATATGTTTAATAAGACGAAATGTGCAAGAGACTTTATGATAACCATATAACAATGAACATTTGCAAGGATTAGGTGAAGGTGGTTATATATGTATGTATGTATGTATATAGGTAGGTATATATATACTTAATACATATAATAGTGAATGTGTAATGGATACCTAGGGTATTGGAAGTGAAAGGGTATTAAGGTGTTTGTGGTTCATTTTCTCAGTTTAGAGATGGCAGAAGATGCAAGTAATGAACCATTGGATCCAAGAATCCAAGATATGATAAAAGAGGAAGTGGCTAAGGCCTTCGAGCAAGCCACAACCTTGTTAATGGAAGAAATGAGAGGGGCTATCAAGCTTACCCTCGAAGACGTGTTAAAGGAGAAGGAAAGGGTGCCACAGGGATGTACCCTAAAAGAGTTTATGGTAATTAAGCCCAAGGAATATAATGGGCAAGTGGACCCGATTCTGAGCCACAGGTGGATTGTGGATATGGAGTCTAATTTTGAGACTACTAAATGTAAGCCCGAGGATAGGGTGATGTTCAGTGTGCATTTGTTGACTGGAAGGGCAAAGGAGTGGTTGTTGAATCTCCGCAAGGAGAGGGGTGTTTTGGGTGTGACCTCCATGTCTTGGGAGGAGTTTAAGGCGGCTTTTCTGAAGTATCATTGCCCGCAAGCCGCAGTTGATAGAATGACTGAGGAGTTTCTCCTCATGAGGCAAAAGAATGAGTCAATAGATGAGTTGGCTGGAGCTTTCTTTGATCGCGCCAAGTTCTGTCCGGACGTGGTGTCGACCGAGAAGGCGAAGATTGACAGATTTTATGCTATGTTGACTGTGGAATTCAGAGATAGCATATCTCCATCTTCTTTCACCACGCTTGTGGATTTGATAAACAGGTGTCGGGAAAGGGAAGTGGAGTTGAGGAGGCAAGAAGCTAGAGGAGAGAAGAGGAAAAGGGAAATTGTAGAACAAGTGGTGAGCAAGATAAAGGGCAGGAGCCCTAGTAAGAAGCCTTTTACCAAATTCTCTTCTCGAGGATGCAAAGTTTGTGGGAAGGAGCACTATGGGGATTGTAAGAAGGGAACGTCGAATTGTTACAAGTGTGGGAAGCCGGGGCATATGGCAAATCAGTGTCCAAGCCAGATTCGTATATGCTACAATTGTTATAAACCCGGGCACAATAGGGCGGATTGCCCGGATTTGAAGCAAGGTGGAAGCGAGAGAAAAGTTGAGATACCCAAGCCTAAGGGTAGAGCTTTCCACATATCTGCGGAGGAAGCAAAGAACAACTCAGAGGTGGTGTCAGGTACATTCAAGATTAACTCATTACCTGCACTAGTTCTATTTGATTCGGGGGCTAGTCGTTCGTTTGTGTCTTTGAAATTTGTTAAGCATTCTTCTTTTATAAGTAGCAAGTTAGATGAACCCTTAGAAATTGAGGCGGCAAATGATAAGAGCTTCCTAGTGTTTGATGTTTATAGGAATTGCAAATTAAAGGCGGGGGGTGAAACGTTCCATATCGATTTAATTCCTATGTCTATGGGGGAATTTGATGTGATAGTGGGGATGGATTGGTTAGCAAGGAACAAAGCGAATATTCTATGTGGGCCTAAAGCGATACGACTCGATTCCCCATCGGGCGAGTCCATTTACATAGAAGGTGAAAAGAAAGGTAATGTAAGAATGTGCTCTTATGTAAAGGCAACCAAGTTCATGGCGCGTGGGTGCAAGGCGTTCATGGCTTGTGTTGCGGTTGTGAATGAGAAAGTAAAAAACATTCACGATGTTCCGGTTGTGAATCAGTTTGAAGATGTGTTTCCTGATGAGTTACCGGGGGTTCCTCCGGAGAGGGAAGTAGAGTTCGGGATTGATTTGATACCGGGTGCTAAACCGGTAGCTAAAGCGCCTTATAGATTGGCACCGCCAGAAATGAAAGAGTTGATGGAGCAATTACAAGAGTTACTCGACAAGGGTTTCATACGCCCAAGTGTTTCACCTTGGGGTGCGCCCGTTCTCTTCGTCAAAAAGAAGGATGGGAGCATGAGAATGTGTATGGATTACCGGGAGTTGAACAAGTTGACAGTGAAGAATAGGTACCCATTGCCTAGGATTGACGATCTTTTCGACCAATTGCAAGGGGCGTCATGGTTTTCTAAGATTGACTTGAAGTCCGGGTATCATCAGTTGAAAGTGAAGGAAGAGGATGTTCATAAGACAGCTTTTCGCACTCGTTACGGTCACTATGAGTTTACGGTTATGCCTTTCGGTTTGACCAACGCACCTGCGGTTTTCATGGATCTTATGAACCGGGTGTGTAGACCGTTCCTTGATCGTTCGGTCATTGTGTTTATTGACGATCTTCTCATCTATTCAAGGAGCGAAGGTGATCACGCTTGTCATTTGCGTGAGATTCTTGAAGTCTTGCAAAAGGAGAAGCTTTATGCTAAATTCTCCAAGTGTGCATTTTGGTTGCGCGAGATCCAATTCTTGGGTCATGTGATTAATGAAAGAGGAATTACCGTTGACCCATCCAAGATTATGGCGGTTAAAGAATGGTCATCACCGAAGACGCCTTCGGAGATTAGAAGTTTCTTGGGGTTAGCGGGTTATTATCGGAGGTTCATAGAAAACTTCTCTCGGATTGCTTTGCCGATGATGAAGTTGACTCGTAAGGAGACAAAGTTTGTTTGGAGTCCCGAGCAAGAATCTGCCTTTCAACTCTTGAAAGAAAAGTTGACTAAGGCGCCTGTTTTATCTTTGCCGGACGGGACCGAGGATTTTGTTGTTTATTCGGATGCCTCGCATTCAGGGTTGGGGTGTGTTTTGATGCAAAGGGGGAAAGTGATTGCCTATGCATCTAGGCAATTAAAGACTCACGAGGTGAATTACCCAACCCATGATTTAGAGCTTGCAGCCGTGGTTTTCGCGCTCAAGATTTGGAGGCATTATTTGTATGGTGCTAAGTGTACGATCTACACGGATCACAAAAGTCTCAAATATTTCTTTGACCAAAAGGACCTCAATATGAGGCAAAGACGGTGGCTTGAATTGGTTAAGGATTATGATTGTGAGATACTTTATCATCCGGGTAAAGCGAATGTTGTGGCGGATGCGCTTAGTAGAAAGTCAAGTCATTCACCTATCAAGGTGAAGTCATTCAAGATGACAATTTCATCATCTCTTATTGATGAAATCCGGGAGGCTCAAGTGTTAGCACTTGGTGGTGACTTGAAGAAAGAGCGGATGGTTGCTTATGTTGATAAGCTTGGTGAAAATAGCATGGGTTTGAAGACATGCTTTGATAGAATTTGGATACCTAGGTTGTCAAGTGTCTTGACAACTATTCTTGACGAGGCGCATAAATCCAAATATTCTATCCATCCAGGGGCCACGAAGATGTTTTATGATTTGAGGTGTCATTTTTGGTGGCCGGGTATGAGGCGTGATGTTGTTAAGTATGTTGAGAGGTGTCTCACGTGCTTAAGAGTAAAGGCGGAGCACCAAAAGCCGTATGGAAAGCTTCAACCGCTTGAAATACCGCTTTGGAAATGGGAAAATATAACCATGGATTTGATCACTAAACTACCAAAGACTCGAAAGGGTTATGATGCGATATGGGTAGTAGTGGATCGGTTGACGAAGAGTGCACATTTCCTTCCTATAAAGGAAACATATTCTTCAGATAGATTGGCGGAAATGTATGTGAAAGAAATTGTGTCACGCCATGGGGTGCCGGTGTCGATTATATCGGACCGGGATACGAGATTCACTTCTCGTTTTTGGAAGAAATTCCATGAGGATATGGGGACAAGGTTGAACCTCAGCACCGCTTATCATCCACAAACGGATGGGCAAAGCGAGCGAACGATTCAAACGCTCGAGGATATGTTACGCGCGTGTGCTTTGGATTTTGGTGGTAGTTGGGACGACCATCTACCGTTGGCGGAATTCTCTTACAACAATAGTTACCATTCTAGTATTGGTATGCCGCCTTTTGAGGCATTGTATGGGAGAAAGTGTCAAACACCTGTGTGTTGGGGTGAGATTGGTCAACGGGAGCTTGGTAGTGTCGAAGTGGTCAAGAAAACTAATGATAGTATTGACCAAATTAGAGCACGCTTGAAGGCGGCTCAAGATCGCCAAAAGTCTTATGCGGATAGTAGGAAGCGGGCGATTGAGTTTCAAGTGGGAGACTTTGTGCTTTTGAAAGTCTCTCCTTGGAAAAGAGTGATACGGTTTAGGAAACGGGGGAAGTTAAGTCCTCGTTTCATCGGGCCGTTTAAGGTGATAGCAAAGGTGGGTACGGTAGCTTATCGTTTGGAGCTACCGGAGGGACTAAGTAGACTTCATAACACATTTCATGTGTCTCATTTGCGGAAGTGTTTGGCGGAAGTGTTTGGCGGATGAATCTACTTTTGTCCCTTTGGACGATATTGATTTGGATGAAAAGTTGAATTATGTTGAAGAACCGGTGGCAATCTTGGATAGAAAAGTGAAGCGTTTGCGCAATAAAGAGATTAGCCAAGTTTTGGTGAGGTGGAAACATAGAAAGGGAGCGGAAATGACTTGGGAAACCGAGGAAGAAATGCTTAAACATTATCCGAACCTTTTTATGTGAAGTCGGGTTTCGGGGACGAAACCCAAATAAGGGGAGGTGATTTGTAACGAACCAAAATCCGGGTTTCGTTTTATATAAACAAATATTTCTAATTAATATTATGGTGAAAATAATATTTAGAAATAAGTTGAAACAAGTGGGTTTCAAGATAGTATCGGGGTTACACTAGTTTTAGCTAGTTTTGGAATGAAAGGGGAGAAAAGGAAAGTTGAGGGACTGAATATGTAATATGGCAAATCTGCCATATTTGACTATAGAAGTCAAAATTGAACTCATTTTGAGTTGTTGGGTCGTTCAAGAGGAAGAGGGGAGAAAACGGGATTGAAGCCAAAATCGTGCATTTGAAGCTTGAAACTTGAGGGTGTTGGCTCACACATCACCTCTCTAACATCAAGTAAGTGTTGATCATCCCTTTCCTCTCATTCTTAAGGTGTTCTTGGTGGGTTTTGATAGAAACTCGAATTTATGTATGCATGTGATGAAATGGTGTTAGATTATTGATAATCTAACTAAACTAAAGTTAAAGAATGATGATTAACATCTTAGAACCCTTTGATTTTGATTATGAGAAGTTAGGGTTCATATGGTGAAAATTGGGGGTGTTTGGATCATAATGCTAGAATGTTGAATTAATAAAGATTAAGTGTTTTTAAGATGTTAGACACTTGAACAAACACCAAATTAACTTAATAATAATTTTTGAAAGAAGAATTAGTGTTAAGATTAAGTTAATGAAACTCAATTAGGTGAGTTTGTGGTGAAAGAGGGTGTTTGGTTATGAGGATAACCCAAACGGGTCAATTTGGGTTGGAATTGGGAAATTGAGTTGTGAACTCAATTGTAATGAAATTTTGGTATATGTTAGATTACTAAACTAGGTGTGTATGTTTAGGTAATCAAATTGTGGGTCTAGAAGGCGGAGCGGGATTTTCTAACCCGAAAGGTAAGTGCCTATGCACTTACTTAGTATTGATGATAAATGGTGAATGTTGTGAAATTATGTGTTATGTGATTGTGTACATACTTACGATATGATAAATTGTGGATGATTTAGTATGTAGAATGAATGAATGTAGTTATAGTGTTAAGCTATAATGGAAATGGATCATGTGTTGATCATAAATGAAACGGGGATAAATGAATTTTATGCAAGGTTGTATGTATAATGTGTAAAGTTGCATAATTAGTTATGTGGTATGAATGAGCATGAAATTGTATGCATAATTGAAGGAATGTAGTTATAGTATTTATACTATAATGGATATGTTGATATGGAGTTATGGTCTATGAACCATAATGGATAGAATGCATATGGAGTTATGGTCTATGAACCATAATGGATAGAGTGGATATGGAGTTATGGTCTAAGTACCATAATGGATAGATTAGTTATGGAGTTATGATCTCGTATCTTTTGGGATATGAAGTTATGGCCTACGTGCCATAATGGAAATGGAAAAGTGATAATGAAATGATGAAAGTAACTTGTAGGTGATATACAAGTGTATGAAATCCTTAATTGACCAAATGGGTGTTAACGGGTCAAATGGGTGTTAACGGGTCAAATGGGTGAAAAGTGTGAAAACAAGTTGTAATTACTTGTTTGTTATGTTTAACACATTACAATGGTAATATGTTGATGAAAAGTTAATGTATGGAACTCTAATAGACCAAATAGATGCAAACGGGTCAAATGGGTGAAAAGGGTGACAACAAGTCGTAAATACTTGTTGGTTATGTTTATCTCATTACTAATGGTGATATGTTTATATGGTTGTAGGAAAGGCTCCGAAGTAGTCCATGGCGTGAAGGGTTCTCGTATGCAAATTGGTATTTTGGGGATTTTTGGGAAAACCCTCGTAGATGGATGTAAATTTGATACACAATTGATGTTTTAGTGTATTTACTTGTTGTTGATGTGTTTTTGGTCAAAACCAATTTTAATGTCTTGAAGGTTTGAAAAATGATGGATATTTGGTTAAGTGCTGAAACCTGCAGGATCTGTAAACTTTCTGTGAAAAGACACCCCTCGCGCTACGCGAGGGGGTTGGCTTGTATGTGTCGCGCTACGCGACGGGTTTTAAAAAAAAAAAAAAAAAAAAACAATTGAATGATTATGATTTATGTTTAAGTTTTGTTTTTATGATTTAAGACTTCCTGGGTTAAGACTTCCGCGCGTTAAAGTTTTGTTTTTAAAAGTGGTGTGTTTCAATGCCTACTTCAGTAGGCGAACGTTAACGGCTTCTTTGGTAGACAGATGTTATGAAACAAATCATCTTTATATGCTTAAACTGAATGATTATGATTTATGTTTAAGAAAGATTACAATGTTAACATGATGATTTTATGATGAGTGTATGATGTTTGTCGGAAATGTTTAAACTAGAACTCACCTGCCTTAGCTGACTTGGATTAGACGATTGCTACTCGGTAAAGGAAAAGATAAGATATAACGCTTTTTAGGCTGGTTGGATTAGGCGATTGCTACTCGGCTCAACAATTGACACCCCGACTTATGTTATGTTTATGATTTAAAGACAATGCTATGAAAGTTTTAATTGGTTGACAAATTGTTAATGTTTTGCGTTTTTTTAACGAGGACGACGTGGAAAACATGGTCTCCGAACCACTTTTTTAGTTTTTGATTTATATTTTGAGTTACGATTTTTTTATTATTATTTTTGCCTTTAATGAGGAGTTCTCTAGTTCTCTTCCAAAATGTTAGTTTTTTTATGAACTTCACCCTATATGTGTGTGTGTGTGTATCAAAAACTAAAAAAGTGGTTCGGAGACCTTGTTTCCCACGTCGTCCTCGTTCAAAAAAATAAAAATAAATAAAAAACTTGAAAAAATAGTCGGTTTAGCTTTAGGGTTTAGTTTTTTGGGTTTAGTTTAGCTTTTAGGTTAGGTTTTTGAGAGAGGGGGGGTTAGGTTTTTGAGGGGGTGGGTAGGGTGGGGTTAAGTTTTTGGGTGAGGGTAGGGGGTTTAGGTTTTTGGGGGTGGGTTAGGTTTTTTAGGTGGTACTAAACATATGGGTTAGGGTTTAGCCTAAAATTCGAATTCGATTAAAATCAAATTTTAAGTTTTTCAAGTCCAACTCTGATACTCTAATCACATGTTTAGTACTTGGGTTCAATAGCTCCTACTCTTAAGCCGGAAATTTTAAAGTTGAATAAGCATACCTTCATATTTTATTTTTCAAGTTCTAACCTTTATTTAGTTTAAATTATTATCATATCTATAGTTATTTCACAAAATCTAAAAATAATCCTTAAATATCGTTAAGCAAGATATCCAATTTGATTCAACACATCAAATAAAACATATATTGAACTCATTCTCCCTCAAATGCAACATTAATGCTTCCAAACATGAACTTGAAGAACACTTATTCTCACTCTTTCTTATTCTCTACTATCTATTCCCAATTAAGAGAACAAACCGACAAGATGATATTATTACATAAAACCAGCATAAATTCTTGAGTTACTCCAAACCATGCATCTTCCTCATCATTATAACAAAGTTGGTGATCTTTTCAGGGTTGGTTAAAGATTCAGAAACAGTTTCTCTAGCACTTGATCGCGTGATCCATGCTGCCAATTTTGGGTAGTGATCCTCCAACTTGAAGTCACCAAACTTCTCGTAGGCCGGGAACCATGAGGTGTGACCTATGAGCAGGATGTCCACATACCCAAATGTGTCACCATTGAAGTAATCTTTGTCACCCAATGTTCCATCCAGAAACATCATGATCTCAAGGAAGTTGGCCTTAGCGGCTTCTAATTCATCCTTGTCCTTTGAGTTCCAAATTGCACAACCCGCTGGATGGACCTAGGATATACAAATAGATTGAGATAAATGATCATAGAACGAAAAAATAGTTTTATAAATGTAGAAACTAATATTTTTATCGTGTTTATAGCAACGAATTGGGCTATGTTACATGTAGAAACTAATATTTTTTAAAATGTAATAGATCATGGTTTCACTCTTAATATAATATGTAAAAAACTGTGCTATAACATATTGGAGAGTTTAAGAAGGTAATAGAACCTGATTTGTAACAAAGGATCTGAGTTCTGTTATGAAGAAACTAATATAACCTAGTTGTAAATAAAAATTCATTTTTTTTATATCATGATCATATTTTTAAAAAATTGGGCTATGTTTACATGTAGAAGCTAATAGTTTTTTAGATGTAAAAGAACATGATTTTGTTTTACTAAGAAACCAGATTCTATTAGATCTAATATATATAAATTTGTAAAATTGCATATTTCTTCAAATCATGTTTGAAGTGCATTGTACATTATGCATTGAAAACTTATGTTTTGATGGCCCAATCGTTTTTTTTTTCAACCTGATTCAGTTATCTTATCAACCTAGTGATATGGTGTTAATATCACTCACCCTATATGATTTTCCAAGTTATATTAGCTATTTTAATCGGGTTATATAAATATTAACTCGTGTCCAGTAGAGCTACATCTACAAGGACAGGACTTACCTTGCGGTTAATGTAGTCAGCCCAGAACCTGGCTCGCGATTTCCCATATGCACAATCGGGGAACAAGGGTTTGGCGGGCCAAACTTCGTCAAGGTAGGCGATAATATTAGCAGATTCAGCAACGGGCTTGTCGTCATGCAAGAGGACGGGCACTTGTTTGTGGACCGGGTTGGATTTAAGCAACAACTCACTCTTGCCATTCATCAAATCATTCTCTAATATCTCTTCATAAGGGATTTCTTTCTCAGCCAAAGCAACCTTCACCCTCATGCAAAATGGGCTTGCCCACATACTCAAAAGCTTCAAATCATCCTTTCCCATTTTTTGTGTGTGTTTTCTGAGTGTGTTTTTTGTGTGTGTTTTTTTTAATGATCATGAGAGATTTAAGCTTTCTGTTTATATAGATGTGGTAATGGAGCTCATTGTGTTCACCCCTACAAGAAAATCATTGGTTTTACCACATACAAGTTGTTTCATGGCATAAAGTTTACTTGCTGACGTCATAATTGCCGGCACAATTGCATAAAACCAAACGTACCAGTTGTAGATGGAGTGTGTTCAATTTGCAATGACTTATAAATCAACGACTGTATTTTGACTTGTTAGGTCAAATTTATAAACATTTTAGGTTTTTAAGAGTTTAGGTCAATCTATGTAGGGTAGACATGAAAAACTAAAAAGTTGAGATAGTATTTAGGTGTAAAAATTGATGTTTACAAAAAATGTGTAATATTCATCAACCTTCCAATCAAATTCTCTTCAATATTTTTTGTTTCAAGTTTTGTTTATGCACTAACGTATATAGCTGATATTCATAAACATTCTGTCCATATTAAAATAATAATAATAATAATAATAATAATAATAATAATAATGATGTAAAGGAAAAAAATCGAATGGCATTGAGGAGCTAGAAGATCGAGCTGAAAATGAGAAAAACAAAACCCTCCATAGAGGAACCGCCTACACTAGGAGCTCCCACCAGACCTATCATACGCATTTCTAGACGAAGACTCAACCAAACCGGTTTTTTTTGCCAGATTACCAGAATATATATTCTAATTAATTCCAAACCATAATTGATTATAAGGAAAATATAACCTATTTGTTTCACTAAATGAGTTAACAGGAAATAATCTACCAAACCAACATTTTACTATTCTGTACAGTTTGATGCATGTTTTTCAGTTTACGAAACCTATATCCCGAGAAGATAGGGGAGTGTACATAAAAACCGACATGTGTCATGCACCAATTGTTTTGGGAGCCTTGATGTAGAGGCAGATATGAAGGAAGTAATCTGGGTTCATCAAGTTGTTTACCACCCAAGAAAATGGAATTTCCATTTTGGGTTCAATGCCTTGAATTCTAAGTAATTTGACCACAGGATGACGTTCCTTTTCGGGCTCAATCCTCTGCTCGTCCGTGCTTTCAGCATTCGTTCTGTTTGATGAATCAGGATAAAATTCTGGCAGAATTGATTTTACTGCATCAAGCAAAGTGAAATACTTTCCTGCAATTAAGATGGGCCAAAATGAGATCCAATTGAAAAAGGTAATTTTTAATAAGGGTTGAAATAAGGGTTGAAACGGGTCAGGTCGGGTCGGGCCGGGCCAGGCAGGCTGCACCCACACAACACTTTGCTTGGTTTTTGGTAAAATTCATATTTCAGCATACCTTCTGTGTTAAATTCAACGGGCCGGTTTATGTAAGAGATTTGGTCCCAGCTATCAAAATGCGGTGCTTCTTCTAAATCGTTAAAATCTTCATTGATGGCCCAGAGATACAAGCGAACGGGAATTCTACCTGATAAAAGCCCAAACAAGTATTAAAGAAAAGGTTATTTATGATAAACCACACATTTTATGGAAGAATGTTTGATTTGGGTTGTGTTTTAGGCACAAATAGAGGAGGCAATTTCAATCGATTTACTTAGGAGTTGGAGTGATTTGGGTTGTGTTTTATCTCAAACATGTTGGGTGATCAAATCTAGCTAAAATGGGAAGGGGTCTAACGGGTAGAAACTCAACCTAAGTGTATTATTAATGCATACAACCTCCAAAATCATTTTATTCAGAGATCTAGATATTATTGTAATTAATAAAATTGTTTCGACATTCAATTACTCATTATTAATAAAATTAACAAAAAAAAGTATTAATGGGTCAACCGGACCCCACTCATACTAAGAAAGACTCATTTCAACCTGAACCCGTTTTGACTTGTTAACTTACCCACCCATCTACATATATGCTTGTAACATTGAGAGACTTGGACATACTTGCTTTTACTGCTGCAGTTGCCTCTGTCTCATCAACACTATGCTGACCTTTCGAAGGAGACGGGTTCGGTTTTCCAGAAAATTCATCTCCAATTATTCCAAGTTTAAGCTTAGATGAAATACGGTTATATGTCTCAAGATTACCTGTAAGCAAGTATAACACTATGAAAACTGAAACACAAATTATCTAAAGTTTACAAGGATAAATGGGTCAAATAAAACTATAAAATATGGTTCAACGAAAATTGAAAACCATGCAAAGCAGAAGTGAAGTAATACAAAATTAAAAACAAAAAAATCATTTAATAGCATACCGTTCATAACAGAACGCCACAACTCAACCTGATCAGGATGAGACATGTTCATAACATTCTTGCTGCTCCCATGAATTACATATGCAGCCTGAATAAAATAATGTGATCATACATGTATAAATGTCAATATTATTCAAATATATAATAAGAATATGCTAAATATATATTCTCAACCTCTTTTAATGAATTTATATAACTCCATTTCACACTATCTTCCCCGTCACAAGGAAGTAAGATATTTCCAGGGTATCCTCTAAAATGTACCTGCAAAGGTAAAAACACAAATGAGATGGAATTTATAGACTATATAAATTGAACTCAACAAGCAAACATGTTTTGCTAAATTTGTGTACATTTTTGTCCTATCATTCACACACACACACACACAGACAGACACGTGTGTGTGTGTGTGTGAATGATAGAACTAACAGTAGTGGTCACAACTAGTAATAATATAACTACTGTTTATTCTAACAATGATCAGAACAAAGCTTCCCTAAGGTGCATTTTAACTTATACATTTCAGTATTTCAGACTAATCAAACAACACCGTTGTCATTTCAAAACAGAAAGATGTCAAGACAAAAAGTATAATATATATACCGTCAAATTCCAAGGTCTTTCTGGTCCAGCACAAAGAAGATCAAAAAGTACCCCTGTTGGTATATACCTGAAAATATGGTATTATGTCAGATAATAAGCCAAATTCTATAGATTTGAAGAATACAACAGCTAAGAGAATCTTGGCACAATTATGGTTTTGTTTAAGCCAAACTCTTAAAGTGTTTCATCTAAATTCCAAATTTTCTCTCTAATAATATACGCAAAGAGATAGATGACAGGGAATGCTATCATACACTACTTGTGAATATATAGGGCAGACCTACTTGTGAATAACTGAATATATCATCTTTTTTCATCAACTTAGTGATATCTGGAATGTAACATAATTGAGGTAAATTCTAGGTAAAAAAAATTCAACTTTTAACCATTAAAAAATTTGACATGAATATTTACTGTTTAGTGCAAGGCTTTGTTTCATTAATTTGTTCATTGTTGAAAATAAAATTGTTTAAACCATGTACCTGTCACATCCCTAAAAAAGTATAATTTTGATTTGACACATAATGTACATAAATTATTTGGTTTTTTCTTAAACATTCAGAAACTAAAACACAAAACCACTAACTCATTGTAATAATGATGATGGGTAAATAGATGAATTATAAGATGGCAATTTCAGAGAAGTGTTGCAATATGCTAGGACATCCATAAAAAGAATTTACGATGCCCATGGTATATGAAGTGTAATCATGATTTTGCCCCTGGCCATAATCTTCAATTGCTTCTGACTCTGAGCATGACAGTTTAAGTTGAATTTTTGAAATAGGGAGAAAGTACTTATATCAATAGCATAAAATATGATTATATATCAATATAAAGAAAACAATATACCATTTAAGGGGCAATCCTTTGTACTCAAACCAGATGGTGTCTACTCCGGGAGGAAGTGCTTCACTGAAAAATGGCTTGAGTTGCGGAGATAACAAAGGTAGGTACCCTATTCGAGGAGCTAGGATCTGTAGTTACAGAAAAAATAAGAATTTAGTATTAAGTAGATTTATTTATACATTTAACAAAAACATACTTAACAACACCACCCTTCTGATTACTAAAAATTTCACATAAATCTGATGAGAACTAATATTTTAGGTCCCATCTAGCTGAACTCTAATTCTTAATCTTATGATCTTTAAAGGATAGATGAAATTCCCTAGTCAGAACATAAACTGAAGTGATCATATTCAGGTAGCATATCATAGCCCACATTCCCCCAACTGCATCACCTTATCAGAAACGCGTCATCATCATGAGGTCCAGGTCCGGCTCTTTTTTGTTGGAAGAAAAGCTCTTCCTTTAGGCCCCCATTTGTTTTCAGTGACTAGGGTTTTGGGGCTGTTGGGTTAGTTTTTGTACGCAGTGTTCATCTTCTTGGAAAACCATATATGGGGCCTGTTTACCACAGTGTGTTTGCTAAAGACGGTGAACATTTGTTAAGATCTGTAACTTTTTTTTGCTTGTTTGAACTCCCCATTTGTGAAACCTTCTTCGTGATTCGAAAATGATAGGCAGATTGAACTGGTGTTTCGATTTGGATTTGGAATCAGAGTTTAATTAACTTAATCACTTAAACTGAGCACATTTACTCAGAGTCCGATTCTAATCCCGCTTCCATAGTTGTCAATAGCGAATAGCGGTAAATAGCGACAAGCCACCTATACGCTACGTAGCGAATAGCGGTAAATAGCGGGCGCTATTTCACGTTTAGCGATACACTGCTAGAAATTTTTAGAAATATTTTATATTCAAATATTGTAGGATTTGTAGCAATTATAATCAATAATCATTTAAATCTTCATATATTAGGGTTATTAGAAACCCTATTTATATTAATCAAGTAAAAAATTAAAAAATAATTAAAAAAAATTAAAAAAAAAAGAAAAAACGCTATTGGGTCGCTATTCACTCGAGAAATGGAGATAGCGGTGACTAATCGATTCGCTATGTAGCGCGCTATAGCGCCCGCTACAATCGCTATTGACAACTATGCCCGCTTCTATGTGGTTACTCGGTTTTTTATAATCAGTATTGTGATCTTGTACACAATTCGAGTCTTACTCAAAGCCAGTAGATTAACTGCTTTCCATTAACCTTTGCTGTTACATGTTGATCTATGCACTGCAGTTTGGTAGCTATCCGTATTGTTTGCTTTATGGTATTTTCAATTACTTCATTCAATATTTTTGGTTTTCCTCTTTGCCCCTCAGTTTTCTGCTTCCTGAAAAGTTGTAGTTATTCGTGACTAGTGATCTTTATGCACCAAGTCCTATTGTCTTAGTTTAGTGCTTCTTATATTATTTTGCTTTTCTATTTTCTTGATTAGTAGTATCAGTGTACAATTTGATCACATGATCATGAAACATTCTCGTTGTGCCCTTATGTGGTGCAGCTTAGAACCTTGCATCTATTGTAATGTTATCTGTGATGCAACCATGAATTAGTTTGGTTTACACATTTCCTATATTTTAGTAGTCCATTTGCCTTGTGATTTGTTGGTGGCTATTGATTGTCTAGTCTGTTCAGCATGAATCTTTACCAGAACTTATTATAAACCTGATAAAACTTTAGGTACTGAATCATTCCAGGAAGATCATTATACTCAAAGCTACATTTCACCTGGCTTAATGTCTAATGTTTGACTGGATACTATCCTCGAGAAAACAAAGTTGCATTCATGAGTTATAAAGATCAAGCAGGCCAGGCAAGATACTTAAATCTGTTCATCCTGTTTATATTTGTCTCCTTACCCTTTGTTCTTGTATATCAAGTCGTTTTCCTAATCAGTACCAATTCTTACTCATACAACAACCTAAGATCTCAGATAAGCCATTTTGTTGTTTGCAGATTCATTTTTGCAGAATCCTAACTAAATAACATATTTCACTTTACTCACTGTTGCATCTTATATACAAGAATTGCTCCAATTTAGGCCCCAAAACCACTGGCCATCTAAACTAATATGATTACATTCATCAATAAACCTTTTCCATAGCTATTCTCTTACTGCAAAAATATGATTTAAAGTCCAACAAATTATTATTCAAATGCAAAATGTTTATATATTATGTTGCAAATTTTACAGCCAACAGTATTGTGTTTAGATTGAAGTTCAACTAGAAAACCTAGCTCCTACATTGAACAAATCCTACCACTAAAATAACACAAAATTGATTAGGTTTTATACCCATACAAGAGATGAAATGCAAACATCTAGATCAACTGAAACAATTACTGAAGAGAGATAGATGAATAGTACCAGCGCAGGCGACGGCGGCGGTAGAGTGGTGACTTCGGAGTCGTGAAGATGAATCTGCAGCGGAATTGCACCGTCCCACACATACTGTTGAGCTTCTTTTTCTCCTCTTTCCATCTGAGTTATGCTGCTTGCGCCGGCGATCACCAGATCGGTTCCGTCAAGTTTTGGTTATACTCAAATATCCTCCATGTTTTAACCTTCAACGTTTTACTTCTCACCCTTAAATATAATACAATTACAAAATGCCCCCAACATATGGTAAGGAGTCCAGGCCGGTAGACTTGTATACGAACCAAACGTTAAGTGAATCATTCGTGAATTGTTCAGCGGAAAATTCGTTTATGTTCTACGTTCGCTTGTTCAATAAACAAACCAACATGAACATCAATTTGTGTTCATTAATTAAACGAACGAACACAAACTAATGTCCGGTTCGTATATATCATTCGTGAATGTTTATTTACGTTCGTTTATATTTTGTTCACTTATATTTGCTTGTTTAAGTTTGTTTAAATATTTATTCAAACCTATTTATTTCTGATATTAATTTAAAATCCATTTGATTTTCATATTTTAAAACCCTTGCGTGTAACTTAAAATCAATTTGATATCTTTGTTTACTTTTGAAATGTTGATGTAAAGATTGCGGTATTTTAAAATTTATTTTAGATATTAAGGTTTACTTTTAATTGGTGTTCTTTTATGTCAATTCGTTTATGGTTTTTTGTGTTCGTTTATGGTTTTTTGTGTTCGTTTATGTTCCTGAGCCGTTCTTTTAGAATACTAACGAATGAACACATTCATTTTCTTAAGGAATGAACATGAACAAGAAAATTTATTTGTTTAAGTATTCGTGTTGGTTCATATGTTCGGTTCGTTTACAAGCCTACACGCGAGGTATATCAACCAACAACCATCAAAATAAATGGAGCGTGTATCGGTCCAACAAACAAAAAAAAGACTTTAGGTTTTGGTTTTGATTTACCTTAATTTTTAATTAAAATTTTATTATTTGAGTATACGTGATGATATAGTTAATAACCATATAAATCGCATATTGAACTTTTTTCTAAAAACTAATTTCATGTACAAACCGAAATAAATTTTTGTTAGACTTGATATTTTTCTATCATTTTATCAACGAAAATTAAGAGCCTGGCTCTTTTATGTACATGTGGTTTGATAAAGATATTATTTTCAAAGACTTCACGTAGAATGCCTTCTTCTTCACATTATGGACTTTATTTGTGTAGTGAAGTCCCCTTTGATTAAAATGGACGGTCATGATTTCTTGTGTCATGGGTTTTTCCCTCAGTAGTTATGAGCTATCTAGGTATAATGTTGGTGATTTTGATGTTATCAAGATATTTAGTGTATTTGGGTTTACTTTGGTAACTAAATAAGAAGTCATATTAAAATATCAAACCATTAGTAAGTGTGGAGTACATACTTGTTTAATAATCTTATAACTTATGGTATAAAGACCATGTTGAGTCAAAGGAGCAAAACCCACTAAACAACGGGGGTTCGGGGGGCAGCGCCCTAGTGGGGTCCAAGGGGCAACACCCCTAGCTGAAGGATGGTCCTCGATACCAGTTTGGTCATGCTGACCAGTTTACTCCTAAGGAGTAGAGATTACTCCTCTTGGGTAAACTTGCCCTCCTGAGTGAGTTTGCCTCTCCGGAGTAGATTAGCTCTTCTGGGTAGATTGTCTCTCTTGCGTAGCAGATTACCTCTACGAAGTAGAAAGGCTCAGCGGTCATGGTTGAGAGTTCTGGCAATTTTTCAGCCAATAACCGTCATAACGTTTGAATGTAACGGTTTACCCCTTATATAAATGTGAATTTGGTCATTGTGTGATATACGAAATCTCTAACAGATTTTTATTTATTCGTTCTTCAATATTTGATTCTTATCCGATTGAATTCTGTGTATACCACGAAAATAAATCAATCTGAAAGTGTACTATCACGATTGTCAAAGAATCCAACTTACATCATATAACGAACCCATAATTCTTACATATAATGAAGTCATACTTATTCGCATGTATTAATCAAGGATGTAAGTACTATACAAGTATGTAGTGATGTGTATGTTACATAAAGAAGGGATGTTGTTAAGAGTATTATAGCATTTTAAATGGTGTTTGAAAATGGCATTTAAAAACTATGTGGCATCTAGGTGGAAGTGAGAGAGAAGAGAGAGTGTGAATATCATTTGATTTTCCACGTGATAAAAGTGAGGGAAGAGAGAGAGATAGAGATAGAGGAGAAATGGAGGAGATTGAGGAAAGATAGCTTGGTGTGGCATTCAAAATTCACTCCATCATTGCAGATATGGTCGTAAAAGTCGTTAGGCGTTTCATTGTCGGATTCGGGAGTACTCGAGAAGTACTCGGCCTAGGTGGAAAGTACCCGGGAGTACTCGGCCTAGGCCTAGAGTACTCGGGCCTCGTCAACCTACCTTGTAACGATTACTCAGGGAGTACTCAGCCTAAGAGACCTTATTTTACAACCATGACTGCAGATACTCTTATGATTTTAAAAGTGGGTAGTTATCCTAGTAGTGGCTTTCAAGTAGTGGGTAGTTTATTATGTGGTTGATGTAATTTGGTTTTTTATCTTGTTTACTTATAAACTTACTATGTTAAAATTTCGTGTATTACATGGGTTAAATAAATAAATAAAATGTTATATTTTTAAAAACCCGTGTAATACAAGGGTTGAATAAACCAGTAATTATATCGGTTGAATAAAATATAATGTAATTTGTTAACAAACACATTTGTCAAAATATGTTTTTAAAAAATGTAATTTGTCGTGACAGTTATAAGGTCTGTTAAGTTAGTTTAAAAAAAAAATTCAACTCAGTATTAATTTTTTAATTTAATTGATAAATATTAGTTAATATTAAGTTCATTTGATTGATGATATAATAACTGTTTATAATTAAATAATAAGTATTTATAATTAGATTTATTAATATACATATTATTATTTAATAGAAGAGGGAAATAGAAAATCTAATATTTAATAGAAGAGAGAGACGAAAAAATAAAGATGAGGAGTAACCAGAGAATGACACATGTCATGAAGAGATTTTCATTTATTAGAGTAGTAAGATGTAATTCATTTCAAGAACCGAGAAATATGTGGCATTACGAAAGTAAATCCATATTACACATCTGGTACCACACTGAATTATAGCAAACGTCTACACAGAAACACAGCAAGCCAAGAATAATAGAATGAAAAGAACGAGCAATCACAAAAGAAATATTATTGGAATTATGAACAAAGAATTGTTCATCATCAACAACAAAGTGAAGAAAATTATCTCAACCAAAAATATCCCAACCCGAGTGAACTCGAGGGAATGCAAAAGGCTAGTAGCAGTCTACATAAGAGAATTGAGGAAAGACGAATAACGGATGGAAAACACAAATTCACAATATATTTCTACTTAGATTTAGTTTAGTATTAGATTCGGGTCATTTACATATATCTTATTCCTAAATTCATTTATTACATATTTACCCAACCTTTAACTTTAATTATAAATTTCCCCTTCATAAAGCCTATACATTATATACTAGCTTAGAACATGCGTAATACACAAGCTGAAAAATATCAATTCATAAAATTCGTAAATCTTTATATATATATATATATATATATATATATATCTTATGTGTGGAAAAATATATTACATATACTAACTATAGAAAACAAAATAAAAAAATATATAAAAATTAATATATAAGTGAGTTTAAAAATGCATTAAATATTATTCAATGTAATTTGACTTTCATTTACAGTTTGATTGAAAACATAAGTTAAATAATTACATTTCAAAGTTTTAGATAATTTAAAGTAAATATGTTTTATTAGTATAAATAATAATTTGTTTAAAAATATATTATTATTAAAAATATGAAAATGTATTTATTATGAGAGAGGCGGAAAAATTTTTATAAGGATTAATATGGACGCGACACGTGTCATTGAGAAACTTTTATTTATTATATAGTATAGATATAGATATAGATTTACCCAATTCATTTAAAATAACTTACTGAATTACTATTTTACCCTTAATAAACCAATTAAAATAGAGTTAAATACGGTTTTAGTCCATCTGGTTTGATCAAAATAACCATTTTACATCTAACTCTAACAAGATCATCTGTTGTCACCACCACTAAGATACCGTCGCCGACCATCACCACTAACAAGACCCGAGCCCAGTTTGAGATGGTAGACGGGTCTCCATAAATTGTTACCCAAGACACTCCAATCTTTCACCCCCGTTCTTCACTAGATCGCAATAACCAGCCAGCCGAAATCCTCTTCCTCGGACCCATACGTTCTCGTTTATAATCTATCGATTTTATGAGATTTGCTTCAATCGGACCCCTGACTATCGTGTGGTTGATTGAAAATCACTCTCCATCCATATTCATCGGACCCGATCGATGCCAAATTCCACTCGTCTGTTTCCAAATTGATGCAGTAGAGAGAGGTGGAGGTGACGATCAACAGTGGCAGTCTGGCTCAACGAAGATGGCGGTGCGGTGGTGTCCGGTCGACGATGGTGGTCAGCGGTGGTGGCGTTTGGCAATCGTGTTAATACGTTTTTGGTAGGGGGGTGAATTTCTTGGCGGTGGTGGAGAATATTTTCAGATCTCGGATGAATATGGGTGGACAGTGATTTTTAGATTTTATGGAATGGAGGAGATGGCATAAAATATTAAGGGTAAATAGGTAATTATGTAATCATTGGGTAAATATTTAATTAATTTTTATGATTGAGTATATATATGTTACTAAGAAGCTTAACAGGAGGGGAGGAAATATGTAAAAAAACTCTAGATTTTATTTAGACGTGTTTGTAGCGAATAAGTATGTGTCATGTCTGCAAACAAACTAATTGAGTTGTTTATATCTAAACAAATTTATATGCATAACTTAAGGAAGAAGAATATAAGAGACAGAGAGATATTCATGCATGTCCATTTAGGTATCAACTTGGCAATTTATAGCCTTACAATGAAATAACAACAAATAACTACTTACACCACTTACCCTACTTACTACACTACTATCAGTAACAATTAACTGTTAACCCATCACCATCACTATCACCATCACCATCACCATCAATTACAAGGATATAATACTATTCATGTATGATGCAAGTATCCCAACACTCACTAAACTTAAACTAGAAGAATAGTCTAGCAAAGTGAGTGCTATATCAAAATTTATGATTTTAAGTATGGCTCCTAACAATCAGCAAAGGGCATTTGGCCCAATGGAACCTAGGTGCGTTACATGATGATATTTAATCCTGTCATGAACAAGTGATGAAGATTTAGAAGTAGATTTAAAATGTAAGTTTGTCGTTAGAAAAAAAACAATTCATAACCGTTGTAAATTAATAACTTTAACTAACTTATACCTTGTTAGTAACAATTCCTAACCGCCCTATAACAATGGTATTTGATTTACTTATATGTATCGCCATTCTGGTTTTTTTTTTTATTTTTTTATTGTGACATCTAATCATTTGCTCACTATGTTCGCTAATGAAACAAAGGTCTCCCTAATGAAGAGACACGATAAGCAAACCAAATGTTCAAACCTAGAGCTTCCATTAATATTGTGATGCAATAAAATTAAACTTAACCATAACTAAGATTCACACATGATAGCCCACTTTAGCTACCCTCGTGGCTTGTGTGTCCATCAATGAGTTCTTATATACTTTACGAATAAGCCATACAACTTTCTTCTACTTCCTCGTATTCTTCTTTCTCATTCCTAGAGGAGGAATACTTTGTGTTAGTAATCCTGAAATGTAAATACGAAAGAAGAAAACAGTGAGCCGGGCTTGTGTTTGACACAATTCCCTTAAACAGATTCACGGTCTGTTCCCAGGGTACGCCGGTTAGAAACAGCCACAGTGTGCTGCCGGACTCGATCACTTGCCTGAAACAAAACGTAAGCAATGTTGAAGCAGAGAATTGGTATTATCGGGTGTGTTTCACTGATAGCATTTGGACTGGTTTTATAACCAGAAAGCCATAACGTAATACCATTATGGTGTAATAATTCTGAGTAGCTCATCAGTTTAAAACCGAAATAATAATCATTACGAGGTTAATGAAAAGTCTCGAAACAAAACGAGTGCAAAAATCGCCTCACTCGGGCCCGGGTTTTCGGAGCTGCATTCATGTCCGCGGGACGTGCAGGCACGCACAAGTTCGAAGAAATTCTAGTCAAGAGACCCAATTTTCCGCACCCCCTCCTGCGCGAGGGTAGGACTTATGGTAAAACACATCATGAAGCTTCAAATGAGTGGTGAAGGCTTTATCTTATAAACAACACTTCATTTTGTTCCCAAACCGATGTGGGACAAGTTTTTACCACTTTTATATTTAAGACATTCATTCACACTTATACCCAAACTTCCAACAATCCCCCACATGAATGGAGGTCGAAACAACATCACTCCGATTAGATTTCAGCAGTTGAGTTTCTCATACAATAGGTAGGTGTTACCCTTTGAACCTTTGCTCATGAAGTGCACTTAGCCCACTAGCTCTGAGTAGAGAGCGATCTCTTTGAACTCGTTTGCCGTTCGTGTAGACGACAATACACTTCACACAAGACTCTCCCTGACAAAGTCAAGTCCTCATAGTTATGTTCGTTATGGTCATGAACATGAGCCTAGTTCTGCGAGAGCCATTAAGTATTGTGCCCCAATCAATACCCTTAGAAGCGACCCCACTTCTCTCTCACATAGGTGATTCCCCAAGTATGACTACCTTAGTTGAATCATTAAAATCCATAGGCTTAGCCTCACACTTGTCACTTTTAGGAATGGACTAGGAAGTTTACCAACCTTGTAGTAAACTTCCTTTTAAATACGTAGGGTTATCCCCCCACAGTGACCTCACTAATTCATACAATTAGGTTCTCCTATTGAACTCAGTTCGTGGGATCTCCAGTCTGTTGAGTTAGGTTTCCTTTATATGAACTTTAATGTTTCAAGGGCTTCAGTCCCATTCCCATGGACGACTTCTGAACTAACTCTCTACTTAGGCCTTTTGTTAGCGGATCCGCGATATTATCCTTTGACTTCACGTAGTCAACGGTGATAATTCCTGTAGAGATTAGTTGTCGTATCGTATTATGTCTACGTCTGATATGTCTGTTCTTACCATTATACATTGTGCTATGAGCTCTGCCAATTGCCGATTGGCTATCACAGTGTATACAAATAGCCGATGTCGGCTTAGGCCATCTTGGTATGTCCTCAACAAATTGACGTAGCCATTCTGCCTCTTCGCCCGCTTTGTCTAGAGCGATGAATTCTGATTCCATCGTGGATCTAGCTATGACCGTTTGCTTCGACGATTTCCACGATATAGCTGCACCTCCAAGTGTGAATACATACCCACTTGTTGCTCTGGAATCATTCGTGTCAGATATCCAAATTGCATCACAGTGTCCTTCGATAACTGCTGGATATCTGTTATAATGCAGCCCGTATTCCCGAGTGTATCTTAGGTACCGAAGTAACCTAAACACACAGTTCCAATGAATTGAACTTGGGTTGCTCGTGTACCTACTTAGCTTGCTAACAGCATATGCTAAGTCTGGTCTAGTACAACTCATAAGATACATCAAACTGTCGATAATTCTTGAGTATTCCAACTGGTTAACAGGTTCACCTCTGTTCTTAGCTAGATGTTGACTTGTGTCAATGGGAGTTCTAGCTACATTAGAGTCATTTGAATTAAACTTCTCAAGAATTTTGTCAACGTAGTGGGATTGACTTAAAACAAGTCCATTTTGGGTTCGTGTGATTTTAACTCCCAGAATCACATCCGCAAAACCCATGTCTTTCATGTCAAATCTTGCTTTCAGCATGTTCTTTGTGGACGTTATGATTTTGTCATCACTTCCAGCAATGAGCATATCATCTACGTAAAGACACATAATGACATATCCATTTGATGTGTCTTTCACATATACACATTTGTCACATTCATTGATGTTGAACCCAGCATCCAGCATGACATGATCAAACCTTTGGTACCATTGTTTTCGAGCTTGTTTCAATCCATACAAGGATTTTACGAGTTTACACACCTTCTTTTCTTGCCCAATGGCTACGAAGCCTTCAGGTTGTTCCATGTAAATCTCTTCCTCCAGATTTCCATTCAAGAAAGCAGTTTTCACATCCATTTGGTGAACTTCCAAATTTCTAATGGCCGCTATGGCAAGCACCAACCGGATGGAGGTTATTCGCGTAACTGGCGAATATGTATCAAAATAATCTAAACCTTCTCGTTGTTTATATCCTTTGATCACCAACCTTGCCTTGTACTTATCGATGGTGCCATCTTGTTTCATCTTCTTCTTGAAGATCCATCGATATCCTAGTGGTTTACATCCTTGAGGAAGATCCACTAGTTCCCAAGTATGATTTTGTAAGATAGAGTCTATCTCACTTTTGATAGCCTCCCTCCACTGAGGTCCTTCTGAGGAACTCACCGCTTGTTGGTACGTTTGAGGTTCCTCTTCTACCATGTAGGTAAGGAAGTCAGGGCCGAAGGATTTTTCAGTCCTTTGCCGTTTACTCTTTCTAATTTCAACTTCCTCTGTCTCAGATTGTTCTCGAGGGTCATTGTGACAACCCGACATTTCAGGTCAATATCCGTACACATTATAAACAAGTTTACGTTATAATTATTTTTGTGATTTATTTAATTTCACAAATAAAGACATTAAGGTCTAACAAAGACCGTACATGGTCTCAATTCACATTTGGTAATTCTAGGAGTTACCGGTTCACATACACTTATAACCCGACTAAATTCGAACACTAGTGGTTAAAATAAATAATCAGAAAAATATATATATACATATATATATTATTTTACACAAACTTTACGAGGAGCAGTAAATTATTTTGGAATAAATTTATAATACCGTGGAGGACCTCAACCGAATTTATTTACCATTTGAAACTCTAAGTAATATTAATACACTTAAAACTAATTGTTTGAAAATTAACCCAACCCACATATTTAATCGACCGGAATCAGAGAAGAAACCCCCCCTCTCTAATCCTTGACTTTCTCAACCAATCTTCAGAGAAGGACCATACCTCATACCTTCGAAATTCAAACAAAACCATACCCCCCTCAATCATTTTTCTCACAATTCCCATTTATCTCTCATTTTCATACGGCAAACATTCCAATTCTCTTCAATTCGAAGTCCAGTTTCAAGGCGAAATTCACCATAATTTGCTGTTTTAAGAAGAATTTCAAGTGTTTCTGCAGAAGATTCAAGACTTTTCTCTGTTTTCTCTCATCAATTTCATTCCTGTTTTTAAGTTAAAAACTCGATATTTTTCATATTATGTTCTTCAAAACCGTAGCTAAACGTACAAAATGTTTAAACGCAAGAAAGATAACAAGAAGAGTGTGTCGAATTCAAGTTTAAAACATAAAAATATGCAGGACTGATTCTGTCAAACAGAAGTCCAGTAATCGAAACTAGGAGTTTCGATACCAGTTAACTCAATCGAAACTAGGAGTTTCGATACCTGTTGATCCATCGAAACTAGGAGTTTTGATGTCTTTTACTCAATCGAAACTAGGTAGTTTCGATACCTTTTCTCAATCGAAACTAGGTTGTTTCGACTCCTGACCACTCCATCGAAACTAAGTAGTTTCGACACACATATACTCCATCGAAACTAAGTAGTTTCGACACACATATGCCCAATCGAAACTAAGAAGTTTCGACACCTGTACATCAGTCCCATTTGGGCAGTAACTCAAAACCATTTTATAACAAAACATGTGTTGAACAACTAAGGAGATATTCAAACAAAAACGACCACATTTACAAGGTCGGTGAACAATTTACAATTAAGACGTTGGTCTTAACAACAATTTACCCTTGGTATCTAGGGTACGAATAGTCAAGGTTGACTACAACAAGTTTTATCTCAAGTATATACACAAACTCAAGGTGAGTTTCACGGCCCCTTTTTACTGTTTTCAATATTTGGGGGAAAAACATACTTACAATTATTTTATGGGATAACAAGAGAATAAGACACGACTTGTATGTTTACATGAGATGAGAACAACAATTTGAGGCCGGAAAAGTCCCCTGGAACAACGTAGTAACCATTAACTGTAGCCTAGGGTCCTATGAATAGTACTATGGAGAGTGACGTCTCCCGGTCATGGTTAGTCGCGCTAACCACAATCTGGAGGATTTATGGCCGCATAGAACCGGATAACGAAATTAGGGGCGTGTACAATTGTCATGGTTTGGTTACGCCTCATGTAGGAACATATTATTTGTATTCCTAGCTAGTTTACAAATGGGTCAACAATTCTTATTCTGTTTATCACATACAACTGAAACTATTTACGAACAATGAAATTTTGCAAAGAACTATTTGATTAAACCTGTGAACTCACCAACCTCGTGTTGACGATTTTAAGTATGTTTTTCAGGTAACTGAACGTGATTTCAAGGTTAGCAATGTAGATTACATGCATGCACGATGGATACTACTCAAGGAGGATTTCCCTTGTATAACTCATTGAATTGAGTCATATTTGTGAAATCTTAATGTTTTGTAAACTCATTTTACATTTTGTAATGTAAAACTTTAAACTCATTTATGTATCCATTTATCATGTATGTGTTTGCGGTAATCATATGATTTGGAAACCAGTGAACGTCGTGCCTCGCGTTTTCGCCTTGGCGGGGTGTGACAGAACTTGGTATCAGAGCCATTGATTATAGCGAACTAGGAATCTAAATTGGAACCTAGTCTATAATCTAAATGACTCACTAAAACGTTTTCATTGCATAAGCATTGTATAACCAGTCATTTTGTCATATGGATATTGTAGTCATAAGCATGTCGTCACATTCACATTCTGATCCCGTCTCTGACACTGAATCAAACGAGGAACGTTCCGCCTCACATCCCAAAAATCGAGTACAAACCCGTAGCTCCACACCACCTAAAGTCGCCTTGGGAAAACCGCCTATCGTCTACCGAAAGAAAAGCGGAGGACCAGTTAAGGTGCAAAGTGCTAAGAAGAAGTTTCGACTTCCACACAAAAGGAATCTAGCAGCCCGTGACCCAGAAGACTTGGAGGCTGGTGAAGAACCACCTAGGCAAAGACCCTGTTACCACCCGACTGTGGGAACTATCCGTTGGATGCCACGTACTCTGGCCCGATGGAGGGAGATGGAGAGCATCCCATCTACCTTTGAGATTGGAGAGTCTTCTAACTCCCCAACACCCCTACCCCACACTGGGGAAGCCATAGAGCTCACAGTGCCTACACTAGTAGCACGCGTTCGTACGCATGAGGAGCGTCTTGATGATCTTCTAGATGACATCCGGGCACAGGGGGATGCAGCCACGCGACTTCGTCAAGGACTCGGATCTCGAGTTCAGACTCTAGATGACCGCACCCGAAACATACAGGATGCCACTAACTATCTGGAGTTGAGAGCCGACATGGACTGGCAGTTCACTGTCACTGTCCGAGACATGGTGGAAGCACTGGAGGAAAGGACTTTGGCTGCAGAATTTGTGGCTAGAGCAAGCCTTGTTATGGCAGGACTTTCCATGATGATTGGATTGTACTCTCACTTCTTCTTCTAAACCTATTATGGGCGGGTTGTGCCCATAGTACATTATGTAGTTTAAAACTTTAGTACTGATGAGGTCATGAGAACCCATCACTTTTGTATCCGTTTCTTTTGGGAACAATGTACTATGAATGTTTTAACTATGTATATAATGGTTTATGTTTTGATGTTGTCGTATCCTTATGCCATGTGCTATCATTATTGTCATATAATGTTGTTTCTTTTTAATTGATGTGTTAGAAAGAACGTCATGGCACCAAAGCGTAGCACACCCCGTAACACTACTGGAGACAACAACGAGACAATTTCTCCAAATGTGGAACAACTTATAGCACAGCGAGTAGCTGCTGCCATGCAACAGTATGAGGCGAATCGAAATAGTGGAGTAGGAAACGGCAGTGGTACCGGTGCAGGAGGTGCAGGAGGAAGCGGTACAGCTGGAGGTTCCGGAGGTAATAGAATAAATAAGCCGTAACACATGGTCATGATCCGAATTATTGACGTTATGACTTGTAATTCTACAGATGCTCCAAATAGAAAGTGCTCCTACAAGGCCTTTCTATCTTGCAAACCCCGTAACTTCAATGGCACCGAGGGTGCAGTTGGGCTAATGAGATGGATAGAGAAGATGGAATCAGTGATTGATATCAGTGAATGCACCGCTGACTGCATGGTGAAGTATTCTACATGCTCACTCACTGATAAAGCTTTAACCTGGTGGAATTCATAAATAAAGACTTTGGGAAGGCAGACAGCATATGAGTTGTCATGGGAAGACCTGAAGGCCATGATGATCGAGGAATATTGTCCTCGAAATGAGTTACAAAAGATCGAATCTGAAATGTGGAATTTGCAAATGACAGGAGATGATGTTGCTGGCTACACTGACCGATTCAATGAGTTAGCAATCTTTGTTCCACACATGGTTACCCCAGAATACAAGAAGGTTGAAAGATACTTGTGGGGTCTCGCACCTCAAATCCGAAGTCTGGTGACTTCATCGAACCCTATGGATGCCAAGAGCGCCATAACTCTAGCTTTCAAGCTGAGGGATAATGCTGTACGTGATGGTTTGTTTGAGAAGAAGGAGACCGAAGAAGGAAGGTCGGGGGAAAAGAGGAAATGGTTTGGAAAACCAAGTAATCAAAACAGGAATAAAAGTTACAAGAGACCTGAAACTATGAAAGCCTTTGTCGCCAACACTGTGGAACAAAATGGATACCTTGGAGCACTACCAAGGTGTGACAAGTGTGGATATCATCACAGTGGAAGGTGTACTCAATGTGGAAAATGTAAAAAGTATGGGCACGTAGCCCATAACTGTTGGAGCAATGCAAACTCTAATAAGACAAATCAAGTAATAAGAAAGGGCAACCCAGGAACAGGGAGGATGAATCAGGGATGCTTTGAGTGTGGAGATCCAAAGCACTTCAGAAAAGACTGTCCAAAGTTGAAGAACCGAAACGACAATCAGGCCCGTGGAAGAGCATTTGTGATGGGGGCTGGTGACGCACGACAAGATCCAAACATTGTCACTGGTACGTTCCCGATAAATAATCACTATGCCTCTATACTTTTCGATACGGGTGCTGATTTGAGTTTTGTGTCAAATGACTTTAAGTCCCTACTCGGTATTAAGCCCAGTAAACTAGACCAAAAGTATACAATTGAATTAGCGAACGGAAAATTAATTAATACCGAAGAAGTCATTCAGGGTTGTACCTTATGTCTTAAAAACCACACATTTAGTATAGATCTGTTACCCGTTGATTTAGGAAGCTTTGACGTTGTTATTGGCATGGATTGGTTGTCAAAGAATCATGCCGAGATTGTTTGTTTTGAGAAGATTGTCCAAATCCCACTCTCAAACGGAGAAGTTCTTTCGATTCAAGGTGAGAAGAGTGGAGTAACGTTAAGGATGATAAACTGCATGAAAGCTCGTAAGTGTTTACGTAAAGGCTATTGCGTGTTTCTGGCTCACGTCGTCGAAAAGAAACCCAAGGAACGTCGACTTGAATATATTCCAATCGTTAGGGATTACCCCGAAGTTTTTCCTGAAGACTTACCTGGATTACCACCACCGAGGCAAGTCGAATTCCGAATCGATTTGGTACCAGGATCCGCACCGATTGCGCGATCGCCGTATCGATTAGCACCTTCTGAAATGCAAGAATTATCAAATCAACTACAAGAGTTGCTTGATAAAGGTTTCATAAGACCGAGTTTCTCACCTTGGGGAGCTCCGGTCCTATTTGTAAAGAAAAAGGATGGAACCTTTAGGATGTGTATTGATTACCGAGAATTAAACAAGCTTACAATCAAGAACCGATACCCACTTCCTCGAATAGACGATTTGTTCGATCAACTACAAGGTTCTAGCTTCTATTCAAAAATTGATCTACGTTCAGGGTATCATCAATTAAGAATCCAAGAAGAAGATGTACCAAAGACAACATTTAGGACTCGTTACGGACACTACGAGTTCCTAGTTATGCCATTTGGTTTGACGAACGCACCAGCTGTCTTCATGGATCTCATGAACCGCGTGTGCAAGCCATACTTGGATAAATTCGTGATTGTATTCATCGATGACATATTAATATATTCACGAACTAAGGAGGATCATGAACATCACCTGAAATTAATCTTAGAACTACTCAGAAACGAGAAACTTTACGCTAAATTCTCTAAGTGTGAGTTTTGGATCCGAGAAGTGCATTTCCTTGGTCATGTCATCAACAAGGAAGGAATTCACGTTGATCCATCTAAAATTGAAGCGATCAAAAACTGGGAAGCACCAAAGACTCCGACAGAAGTACGCCAATTTTTAGGTTTGGCCGGTTATTACAGACGATTCATCGAGAATTTTTCAAAAATAGCCTTGCCTTTAACCACATTAACCCAGAAAGAAAAGAAGTATGATTGGAGTGACAAGCAGGAGTCAGCTTTCCAATTACTGAAACAGAAGCTGTGTAGTGCACCAATCCTATCCCTTCCGGAGGGAATCGAAAATTTTGTCATATACTGCGATGCATCACACCAAGGACTTGGTTGTGTGTTAATGCAAAGAGACAAAGTCATCGCATATGCCTCACGACAACTAAAAGTGCACGAAAAGAATTATACGACCCACGACTTGGAATTGGGTGCAGTTGTGTTTGCGCTCAAAATTTGGAGACATTACCTTTACGGTACAAGATGTACTATCTTTACTGATCACAAGAGTCTCCAACATATCTTTGATCAAAAGGAACTTAACATGAGACAACGTCGCTGGGTAGAACTACTAAACGATTATGATTGTGATATCAAGTACCATCCCGGGAAAGCCAATGTCGTAGCGGACGCTTTAAGTCGCAAAGAACGAGTTAAAACTCTTCGTGTTCGTGCCTTAGGATTGACAATTCATACGAATCTTACTACTCAAATTCGGATGGCACAACATGAGGCAATCAAAGAAGAAAACATTCAGAATGAAGCTTTACGAGGAATGATAAAGCAATTGGAGCCAAAGTCAGATGACACTTTATACTTCATGAATAGAATTTGGGTGACACGTTTTGGTAACTTACGGGAGTTAGTTATGGACGAAGCCCACAAGTCCAGGTACTCCATTCACCCAGGTTCAGATAAGATGTATAAGGATCTAAAAGAATTATATTGGTGGCCCAATATGAAAGGAGATATTGCCACATATGTCAGTAAGTGCTTAACATGTTCAAAAGTAAAAGCCGAACATCAGAAACCGTCTGGTTTGTTACAACAACCTGCAATTCCCCAATGGAAATGGGAACAAATTTCTATGGATTTTATCACAAAATTACCCAAGACATCTAGTGGTTATGATACCATATGGGTAATTGTCGATCGATTGACAAAATCAGCTCATTTCCTACCTATCAAAGAGACGGATAAAACCGAGAAACTTGCAAAGCTTTATATCAAGGAAATTGTGGCTAGGCATGGAGTGCCAATTTCTATTATATCGAATAGAGATAGCAGATTTGTGTCTAGAATCTGGAAATCATTACAAGAAGCCATGGGCACACGTCTTGACATGAGCACGGCATATCACCCACAAACAGATGGTCAAAGCGAAAGGACCATTCAAACATTAGAAGATATGCTCCGTGCATGTGTAATGGATTTCGGAGGAAATTGGGATACTCATTTACCATTAGCTGAGTTTTCCTACAATAACAGCTACCATACGAGCATTAAGGCAGCTCCGTTTGAAGCTTTATATGGTCGTAAATGCCGCTCACCGTTATGTTGGGCAGAAGTTGGTGAAAAACATTTGACAGGCCCTGAGATTGTCCAGGAAACCACTGATAAGATTTTCAAAATTAAGGACCGTTTGAAAGCGGCCCGAGATAGACAAAAGAGCTATGCTGACAACAGACGAAAACCATTAGAATTTCAAATTGGTGACCGAGTAATGTTAAAAGTCTCACCATGGAAAGGCGTTGCAAGGTTTGGTAACCGTGGTAAGCTCAACCCTAGATACGTTGGTCCGTTCGAAATACTGGCTAGGGTTGGCCCTGTAGCTTACAAACTCAAGCTACCACAAGAACTAAACAATGTACATGATACGTTTCATGTGTCAAATCTCAAAAAGTGTCTATCAGACGAGACTTTGATCATACCGCCTGATGAAATTCACATTGACGATAAACTTCATTTCATCGAGCAACCAATTGAGATATCAGATTGGAAGGTTCAAAAGCTGAGACGTAGTCGGATCAAACTGGTTAAAGTACGTTGGAACTCAAAGCGTGGTCCTGAGTATACATGGGAACGAGAGGACCAAATGAAAACAAAATACCCATCCTTGTTTGAGGATGCACCAGTTCAAGAGTACACAAATTGAATTTCGGGACGAAATTCTGTTAACATGGGGAGAATGTGACAACCCGACATTTCAGGTCAATATCCGTACATATTATAAACAAGTTTACGTTATAATTATTTTTGTGATTTATTTAATTTCACAAATAAAGACATTAAGGTCTAACAAAGACCGTACATGGTCTCAATTCACATTTGGTAATTCTAGGAGTTACCGGTTCACATACACTTATAACCCGACTAAATTCGAACACTAGTGGTTAAAATAAATAACCAGAAAAATATATATATACATATATATATTATTTTACACAAACTTTACGAGGAGCAGTAAATTATTTTGGAATAAATTTATAATACCGTGGAGGACCTCAACCGAATTTATTTACCATTTGAAACTCTAAGTAATATTAATACACTTAAAACTAATTGTTTGAAAATTAACCCAACCCACATATTTAATCGACCGAAATCAGAGAAGAAACCCCCCCTCTCTAATCCTTGACTTTCTCAACCAATCTTCAGAGAAGGACCATACCTCATACCTTCGAAATTCAAACAAAACCATACCCCCCTCAATCATTTTTCTCACAATTCCCATTTATCTCTCATTTTCATACGGCAAACATTCCAATTCTCTTCAATTCGAAGTCCAGTTTCAAGGCGAAATTCACCATAATTTGCTGTTTTAAGAAGAATTTCAAGTGTTTCTGCAGAAGATTCAAGACTTTTCTCTGTTTTCTCTCATCAATTTCATTCCTGTTTTTAAGGTAAAAACTCGATATTTTTCATATTATGTTCTTCAAAACCGTAGCTAAACGTACAAAATGTTTAAACGCAAGAAAGATAACAAGAAGAGTGTGTCGAATTCAAGTTTAAAACATAAAAATATGCAGGACTGATTCTGTCAAACAGAAGTCCAGTAATCAAAACTAGGAGTTTCGATACCAGTTAACTCAATCGAAACTAGGAGTTTCGATACCTGTTGATCCATCGAAACTAGGAGTTTTGATGTCTTTTACTCAATCGAAACTAGGTAGTTTCGATAGCAAATACTCAATCGAAACTAGGTAGTTTCGATACCTTTTCTCAATCGAAACTAGGTTGTTTCGACTCCTGACCACTCCATCGAAACTAAGTAGTTTCGACACACATATACTCCATCGAAACTAAGTAGTTTCGACACACATATGCCCAATCGAAACTAAGAAGTTTCGACACCTGTACATCAGTCCCATTTGGGCAGTAACTCAAAACCATTTTATAACAAAACATGTGTTGAACAACTAAGGAGATATTCAAACAAAAACGACCACATTTACAAGGTCGGTGAACAATTTACAATTAAGACGTTGGTCTTAACAACAATTTACCCTTGGTATCTAGGGTACGAATAGTCAAGGTTGACTACAACAAGTTTTATCACAAGTATATACACAAACTCAAGGTGAGTTTCACGGCCCCTTTTTACTGTTTTCAATATTTGGGGGAAAAACATACTTACAATTATTTTATGGGATAACAAGAGAATAAGACACGACTTGTATGTTTACATGAGATGAGAACAACAATTTGAGGCCGGAAAAGTCCCCTGGAACAACGTAGTAACCATTAACTGTAGCCTAGGGTCCTATGAATAGTACTATGGAGAGTGACGTCTCCCGGTCATGGTTAGTCGCGCTAACCACAATCTGGAGGATTTATGGCCGCATAGAACCGGATAACGAAATTAGGGGCGTGTACAATTGTCATGGTTTGGTTACGCCTCATGTAGGAACATATTATTTGTATTCCTAGCTAGTTTACAAATGGGTCAACAATTCTTATTCTGTTTATCACATACAACTGAAACTATTTACGAACAATGAAATTTTGCAAAGAACTATTTGATTAAACCTGTGAACTCACCAACCTCGTGTTGACGATTTTAAGTATGTTTTTCAGGTAACTGAACGTGATTTCAAGGTTAGCAATGTAGATTACATGCATGCACGATGGATACTACTCAAGGAGGATTTCCCTTGTATAACTCATTGAATTGAGTCATATTTGTGAAATCTTAATGTTTTGTAAACTCATTTTACATTTTGTAATGTAAAACTTTAAACTCATTTATGTATCCATTTATCATGTATGTGTTTGCGGTAATCATATGCTTTGGAAACCAGTGAACGTCGTGCCTCGCGTTTCCCCCTTGGCTGGGTGTGACAGTCATCTCTTGTACCCTTATTCTCTGAAACAATTTCTTCAACCGGTCTAGAACAACTCGGTTTTTCTTTACCCAAGCATGGGAACACATGTTCAAACCATGATGCATCCTTTGATTCTATTATGGTGCCGTTGTTTATTCCAGGGTTCTTAGAATCATGCACAAGAAAACGAAATGCACCACCAGGACGGGTGTATCCTATAAATACACAGTCCACTGTTTTGGGTCCTATTAGTAGCCGTTTCGGTGGTGTCACCACTACCTTGGATAGGCACCCCCACACTCGCAAGTATTTATACGATGGTTTGTTTCCTGTCCATAATTCGTATGGCGTTACATCTTTCTTCTTATTGGGTATCATGTTCAGGACATAATTTGCCGATAAGATTGCTTCCCCCCACATGTCTTGGTTTATCCCAGAACTTATCATCATGGCATTCATCATTTCTTTTAAAGTGCGGTTTTTGCGTTCCGCAATGCCATTTGATTGAGGGGAGTAAGGGGGCGTGAGTTCATGTATGATTCCATCTTTTTCACATAACTTAACAAAAGGTGAAACATATTCACCTCCTTGGTCGCTCCTTACCTTTTTGATTTTCCGATTTAGTTGATTCTCAACTTCGGCTTTGAATAGGATAAACTTATCAATAGCCTCGTCCTTACTCTTAAGTAAGTACACATAGCAATACCTTGTACTATCATCAATAAACGTGATGAAGTACTTGTTCCCACCATGAGTAGGAATTGCTTTTAGATTACACACATCAGTGTGGATCATCTCGAGGGGTTCGGTGATTCGTTCAATGTTTTTGAATGACGACCTCGTTTGTTTTGCTTCGACGCAGGTTTCACATTTATTATTTGAGTCGATATCGAATGTTGGTATATAATTAAGTTTAATCAAATGTCGAATGGAATTAAAATTAACATGACCTAGTCTACCATGCCAAACATTAGAAGACTCAAGCAAGTAAGCAGAACTAGTAGCGTTATTATTCATTCCATTGACAACCATTACATTCAACTTGAACATACCATTGAGGGCATAGCCCTTACCAACATACAAACCATTTTTGGTCAACACGACCTTATCCGACTCAATCACCATTTTGAAACCAATCTTGTTCAATTGCCAACCCGACATGAGGTTCTTACGAATTTCTGGAACATACAACACATTTGACAAGGTGAGTTCCTTTGCAGAAGTCATCTTCAAAACCACATTCCCCTCGCCTTTAACTTCGGCCGTGGCGGAGTTTCCCATAAAAACCTTTTCTCCATTAGTCACCTCCTTGAAAGTGTTAAAGTGACTTTTGTCAAAGCACACATGACGGGTAGCCCCCGTGTCGACCCACCAATCCTTGTTATTCTGCCCAACGAGGTTAACTTCGGTGACCATAATTGAGAGGTCCGTGACTACAGCAACAAGGTTCTCAACCTCACGAACCATGTTCACTTGTCGAGCATTTTCTTTCTTTAGAAGCTTGCACTCGTTGTCCCTATGGCCTTGCTTTCCACAATTGTAGCAAGTTCCTTGGAACTTCTTTTTTCCGACTCCCCCCTTAGGACCAAGGTTGTAGCCTTTCCCATAATTCTTTTTTCCACCCTTTCCACCGTTCTTATTACCCTTTGAAGATTGACCATGTTCAACAACATTGGCCTTTGCTGTTCCAGGACCATCAATCCTTTTTAGTGAAGTTTTGTTATCTTCTTCAATACAAATACGAACAACAAGATCTTCAATGGTCATCTCCTTTCGCTTATGCTTGAGATAGTTCTTGAAATCAACCCAATTTGGTGGTAGCTTTTCAATCATAGCAGCAACTTGGAATGTTTCGCTAAGTGTCATTCCTTCTGCATGAATATCATGAAGAATAACTTGTAATTCTTGGACTTGACTCATAACAGTTTTTGAGTCGATCATTTTAAAGTCCAAAAACTTAGCCACCACGAACTTCTTAGTACCGGCATCTTCTGTTTTGTATTTGCGGTCCAAAGACTCCCATAATTCTTTGGCAGTCTTGGTCTTGCAATACACATTATAGAGTGCATCCACCATACCATTCAGAACATAATTCCGGCACAAGAAATCCGAATGATTCCAAGCCTGAACCGCATTCACAGATTGAGCATCCATTTCCTCTTCATTAAGTTGGGGAACGGTTTCAGTCAAGAACCTTGCTAGGTTCAACGTGGTCAGATAAAAGAACATCTTTTGCTGCCATCGTTTAAAATTCACACCGGTGAATTTTTCCGGTTTCTCAGCATGAGACGTAACTGCATTAGGCAGCGCTGCAACCAAACTGGTTGTGACAGCAACAGCATGAGTCATGATTGCGGGAACGACAGTGTTCAGGGCCTGGGATTCCATTCTGAAACAAAACGGGAATAATTATTAATATGTTTAAGTTGTTAGTAATCCTGAAATGTAAATACGAAAGAAGAAAACAGTGAGCCGGGCTTGTGTTTGACACAATTCCCTTAAACAGATTCACGGTCTGTTCCCAGGGTACGCAGGTTAGAAACAGCCACAGTGTGCTGCCGGACTCGATCACTTGCCTGAAACAAAACGTAAGCAATGTTGAAGCAGAGAATTGGTATTATCGGGTGTGTTTCACTGATAGCATTTGGACTCCAGAAAGCCTTAACGTAATACCATTATGGTGTAATAATTCTGAGTAGCTCATCAGTTTAAAACCGAAATAATAATCATTACGAGGTTAATGAAAAGTCTCGAAACAAAACGAGTGCAAAAATCGCCTCACTTGGGCCCGGGTTTTCGGAGCTGCATTCGTGTCCGCGGGACGTGCGGGCACGCACGAGTTCGAAGAAATTCTAGTCAAGAAACCCAATTTTTCACACCCCCTCCTGCGCGAGGGTAGGACTTATGGTAAAACAAATCATGAAGCTTTAAATGAGTGGTGAAGGCTTTACCTTATAAACAACACTTCATTTTGTTCCCAAACCGATGTGGGACAAGTTTTTACCACTTTTATATTTAAGACATTCATTCACACTTATACTCAAACTTCCAACACTTTGCTCATTTGTAAAGAAATTATCACCATCCACCATCGTTTTCACTTTAACCAGTCGATCAAAATTCCCCTTGAAATATTTTTCTTCGTAAATTTTACCATCTGTGTAGCTATTGTTCCCTACAACACTAGTACCGATATCAAAATCTATGTAGTTCAAATACGCTCCTCTCGGGTTCTTCGACACGAAACGAGTCATGAATTCATGAAGAACCCGAGTTTGATTTACATAATAAGCTGCTGCTTCCACCCCTTCTTCGTCCCAGTTAACACTATACTGGTTTTTGAAAATATTTCCTGCTCGATGCGGAACGGAGTCTCATAGTCTCCAATCTCACTCATTCTTCCACCATTCGGGTTGAACACGAGCTCTACCACCCTAACTTCCAGCATCTTTTGCCATAACGACTCGATCCCGTCTCTAGGAATTGGGGTTTGTAAGTAATCTGATATCCGCTTTGAAAATTTTGGTGAAAAGCTTCTTTCTAGCAAAATCTCAACCGGGTTGTTAACGTTGCTTGACCAGAAAAGCTCGGACTCGATCCAACTCATTTCTTTACAGTCGAGTTTCTGGATACCCAACTCGGGAAATCCCGAGTTCATCACAGAAACAAGACGTTCAGAGTCTCCTAGAAAAAAAAAACGCGGTAAAACTTGCGTGAATCGTGTTCTTTGTGTTATCAGGTTTTATATTTAATCTAATGAATAAATCTCTATCGATCTTGTCGGCTATGTATTGCCAACGGTTAAAAATGCCAGTCGCGTTTTGTTCTAGTGTTTTTGATACTCGAAAAACGGTGACGATTTCGGGGACTCGAACAAGTTGTAGTTTATAAGAAAGGATAACCCCAAAGCTTGCACCACCCCACCTCGGATTGCCCAAAAATGATCCTCTCCCATTAATGGTGTCGGTTCAAAACACGACCGTTAACATCAACTATGGTCGCGTCAATGACATTATCTACTGTTAACCCATATTTTCGCATTAAAACGCCATATCCGCCACCACTTATATGTCCCCCAACTCCTACGGTCGGGCATACTCCTGTGGGGAAAGCATGAATTTTACTTTTCTCCCATATTTTGTAATAAAGTTCACCGATGGTGGCGCCTACATGAACCGTTGCGGTTTCTTCCTCAATGTTGACATTGATCGACCGAAGGTTAGACATATCGAGTAGAACAAAAGTAATGTTGGAGACATACGACAGTCCTTCGAAATCATGCCCTCCGCTTCGGATTCTAAGGTTCATTCCGATGTTCTTGGTGCAAATGATAGTCGATTGTACATGGGTTTCGTGTAATGGGGTCACGATGATCACTGGTTTTTGAGTTGATGACGTGTTGAATCTTTTTGTTTCGGATGTACGCTTGTAACGTTGAAGTGTATGACGAATTGTTTGGATTGTAGATTAGCGATGAGATGTGCTCTGATGAGTTTCGATTTGACATACATCCTAGAAATGTCTCATAGACCGAACCATCAGCTATAGATGTAATACACTGACCTTCCATAATACTATGAAACTTATGTTGATGTTAAATACTAACCAAATATAACTCATCGTGCAAACCGACTCATTTAATACTATTTAAGATTAATTCTTTTTATGATTAAAATGTAATTTATCATCATAGTTTTAACTAACTAATACCGAATATTAGCCAAGTTGAAGGAAATATATTACATATTTATAGTTCATGATAGTGTAGCAATGGTAACCAAGTTTATTATACTAAAAATAAATTTAAAATAATTTAACATTTAATGTTTTAATTTGATATATAAAAAATAACGCCCTTATGCTTTATAGAATATACAAATAACTTTTTAGACAAATATGCAAATAAGGGTTAGAATATGGTAAAAATGGTTCTAAACTAAAAAAAGTAAGAAGAATTCTATGCTTAACATGTGTTCTTTTATTATTTTTAAAGAGAGGGCATAGTGGTCATTGTGTTAAATACATCAAGTCATTTTTTTAATGTCAGGTCTGGTGATTGTGTTAAATATTTTTCATCATTGTGTTATATGTATTTTATCATTGTGTTTTACGTTTAAATTTTTTTTTTAAATTTTTGTCACTGTTTTTTTATGTATTATATATGACACAGTGATGAAAAATATTTGGCACAATGACCTGACATTAGACACAACCTAACTTTTGAAAAATATTTGACGTTAGACACAATGATGAAAAATATTTGACAGAATGACTTGACATTAGACACAACGACGAGCAATAATCACAATGAGTCGGAAAACGTAATTTTTTTCCATTTTTGTATATAACGACACTATACTTGTTGTAAAGATAAAAAAGACCGTTTTCATTATTGTGTTTTACGTTTTAGATAATTTTGTGTTATATTTGTCACTGTTTTTTTATGTATTATATATAACACAGTTATGAAAAATATTTGACACAATAACCTGACATTAGAAAAATATTTGACATTAGACACAATGCTGAAAAATATTTGACATAATAACTTGACATTAGACACAATGACCTGACATTACACAAAAAGACGAGCAATAATTACAATGAACTGGAACACGTAATTTTTTTTCGTTTTTATATATAACAACAATATACTCATTTAATAAAAACACTCGTTTTCATCATTTTGTTTTACGTTTTAGATAATTTAGTGTTATTTTTGTCATTGTTTTTATGTATTATCACAATGATGAAAAATATTTGACACTATTAACTGATATTAGAAAAGTATTTGACATTAGACACAATGATAAAAAATATTTGACACAATAACTTGACATTAGACACAATAACCTAACATTAGACACAATGACGAGCAATAATCATAATGAGCTAGAAAACATATTTTTTTTTGTTTTTGTATATAACGATACTAACTCATTTTCAATATAAAAAAACGTTAGTTTTTATGGTGTAATTTAAAAAACAATAATGTCGTATATAAAGTTATGAACGTTTAAAAAATGGGGTGAAACTTGATAAAATGTCAACAAAAGTGGTCATGACTAAAATAGTCTTTCATTTCTCCTACATTTTAATCTCAACCATAAAAAATAGATCTAATAAAGCTAAATCCTTCTCATCATTTTTAGTTTAAAACCCATTTTTTATTTGAACTTTTTCTATATAAATAATACACACATTCTTTATTGGCATCCTAAAAGTCATGGATGGGGACGACACATGGACAGGTATTTCAGACTTATTTCTAAAACTCAAACTCAGCTAATAAGTTGTTTTTTTTAGCTTAGGTTCAACTCGTGAATTGTTTTTTAAGCTTAGGCTTGGCTCGTTTGTTTTTAATTAATCTATTTACATATTTTATTTTTATATTTATTAATAAATGTAGATTTTATATATAAAATAGTATAATTATTTAATTATTTTTATTAAAATTTTATATATAATAATAGTTATTATATAAATATATATTTAATAAATTAAATAAAAATTGTATAAATAAAATACTCGTTTAGATTAGCCAACATACTCAAGCTCGAGTTTCTTTATTAAACGAGTCTTAATAAAAGCTAGAGCTCGGGCTCGAGCTTGTTTAAGCTCGGCACAATTCGAGTTTTTAGTGAGTCGATCTCTAGTAAGTCACAAGCGGCTTGCCTCGTTTACACCTCTAATGGGGAAGTTGGAAACTGGTTCAAGTGTTAAGTGTTTCCCATATCTTCAAAACCATTTGAAACGGACTGAATCTGTCCAAACCAAGCAAAATCGGTCGGTTCATGTAACATCCTAAAATCTCGACATGTATTTTTGTGCTTGGGGTAAAATAAATAAAGTTAAGGGCGAGATGGTTAAAATTTTAAATAGGAAAATATTCCCCTTAACCGTAGCCACCGCCCTCCATTCCCCTCATTCACCATCTTAACCAAAAAAATTCTAGAAAGAGAAATGAGACAACCTAGAGAGAGAAAGTTAGCGAAAACACCATTTCTACCTTCCATCTTGTTCGTGGATGATTCAAGATGATTAAGCACGAAGTTTTGGACATTTTGAGGTAAGAAATTGACCCCAAATCTCCTCTTTTTCATTAAAACGGGTTAAAGTGGGTAAAACGAGAGTTTTATCTTTAAAGCTTGGATTTTTACGAATAAAATAGCTTAAAAACCACAGATCTAGACTCATGGTTGTTAAACAAGTGATTGGGATGATCAAAGTTGAAACCTTGATGCATTTTCGGATCAGACACCATTTCATGCAAAAATTGAGCATACGTAGAGTATTCCGGCAATACCTAGCGCGAGAACTTGTCATTTGAACTTAAGTTCTCATCATAAGTCCACTCTTACTATTGATGAGGGTATCGAGAGTCCACACTTTCGATAGGTTTTTTGCACAAATGTTAACCGATGTTTCACATTCTAAACTTGTACAAATTTGACATAGCTGAAAGAGCCTACAATTTAATTAGAATTTGACCTTGATAGTCAAATTTCCACAAATGAGTTTCTATTGCCCGTTTTATAAGTTTTTAGGCTGATGTGCAAACTTAGAAAGTAAAACATTTGTTAAAAGAAAGGTAAAGAAAGACAGAGATACAATTTAATAAACATATGTTTTATGAAAGTAATGAGGGAAAGATAATTTATAAACTTATAATGAAAGCAGTATTATATTACTAATTGATATTGTAGATGCTAGGATGAGAACTTATATGATAGTATGTGCTATTTGAGCTGACTGCTTTATGTGTAATATGTATGTTATGTGATTAATAGTGTAAAGGGTAAAGTTATTGATAGTGATAGAATGTAGAGTGGAGTCTTGTTACAAGTACTGAAAGGATCCTTGCAAGCAATGACGTGAGTCTTGGATTCATCCAAGCATTGATAGGAGTCTTAGATTCATCCAAGAAATAACGGGATTCTTGGACTCGTCCAAGAAATGACGGGAGTCTTGGACCCAAACATTGACATGAGTCTTGACCTCGTCAAAGCATTGGCAGGAGTCTTGGACTCATCCAAGCATTGACCGGAGTTTGGATTCATCCAAGCATTGGTAGAAGCCTTGGATTCGTCCAAGCACAGAAGAACCTTATCATAAGACTAGGGCTCGAATATGTTTTGATAGTCTTGTAGGAGTGCAGGTTGTAATGTTGATAGAATAAATGATAGTGTTAATGAGAGAACTTTATAAATTACAAAGTTACATTAAAGAAAGGATAGTGAAAGTTTTGAAAAGTAAATTTTTTATTTTTATTTTGAAAGTATACATAATATGTATAATGAAAGAGAACTAATGACACGTAAAGTTTATAGTTAATAAAGTAAACATATAACTCACTAAGTATAACTAACTTTTAGTATGCATATCAGGTTAGAGACTGATAGTTCTCAGAAAAGCTGTGAGAGCTTGGATAGCACGGTTGGTGGGCTACTCAACTGGAAGACTGACATTCTCGATAGTTTGATAGTTATGAACACTTATGTTTGAAAGTTTTAGTTCCATGTGAACTTCGTCACGTTAAAGACTTCCATTGTAATAAAATCTGATTTCCAGTTTAAAAACTATGCATTTCATGTTGTCGAGTAGAGGTCAAATGAAATTGAAAGTAGTTTGATACTTGAATATAACCTTTACGAAAAAAGAATTCCATTTAAAATGATAGTTTATCCAAGAAAATGAAACGCCACGCTGACTGAAAAATATACACTCCTAACACAAGTAAACCATTATAGCAATCTAGTTGATCATCTTTTTATTCCTTGTTCATAGAGAAGGAATACTTTGCTCATGAGTAAAGAAGTTATCATCATCCACCATCCTTTTTACTTTAACCAATCGATCAAAATTCCCTTTGAAATACTTTTCCCCGTAAACTTTACCATCTATGTAGCTATTGTTCCCAACAACACTAGTACCAATATCAAGATCTCTATAGTTCTGATACGCTCCCCTTGGGTCCTTCGACACGAAAGGAGTCATGAATTCATGAAGAACCCTAATTTGTTTCATATAGTATTCTTCTGCTTTCGCCCCATCTTCGTCCCAGAGTACAATATACTGGATTTTGAATATATTTCCTTTACGATGCGGGAAAGGAGTCTCCGAGTCTCCAATTTCACTCATTCTTCCACCATATGGGTTGAAAGCAAGCCCCACCACCTTCAGTTCCACCATCTTCTGCCATAAAGATTCAATCCCATCTCTAGGAATCGGGTTTTGCAAGTAATCCGACTTCAGTTTCGAATTACCCGGCAAAGAGCTTCTTTCTAGCAAGGTCTCCACCGATTCGTTAACATTGCTCCACCAGAAAAGCACAGATTTGAGCCAACTCATCTCTTTACAGTCGGGTTTCTGGATATCTAATTCCGGAAACCCGATGTTCATCAAAGAAACAAGACGTTCGGAGTCGCCTAGAAAAAATGCTGTGAAAGTTGCTTCCATAGTATTGGTGGTGTTATCCAGATTTAAATTTAATCTAATGAATAGATCTCTATCGATCTTGTCGGTTACGTATTGCATACGGTGGACAATGTCTGTCGTGTTTTGTCCGAGTGTTTTTGATACTCGAAAAACGGTGACGATTTCCGGAACTCGAACAAGTTTTAGTTTATAAGCAAGGATAACTCCAAAGCTTGCACCACCTCCACCTCGGATTGCCCAAAAAAGATCTTCACCCATTGATGTTCTGTTCAAAACACGACCGTTAACATCAACTATGGTCGCGTCGATGACATTATCTACGGTTAAACCGTATTTTCGCATCAAAACACCATACCCACCACCGCTTATATGTCCCCCAATTCCTACGGTTGGGCATACTCCTGCAGGGAAAGCATGGACTTTGCTTTTTTCCCATATTTTGTAATAAAGTTCTCCGAGAATAGCACCTACTTGAACCGTTGCGGTTTCTTCCTCAATGTTGACGTTGATCGACCGAAGATTAGACATATCAAGTAGAACAAAGGTAATGTTGGAAACATACGACAGTCCTTCAAAATCATGACCCCCACTTCGTATTCTGAGGTTCATTCCGATGTTCTTGGTGCAAATGATAGTCAATTGGACATGGGTTTCGTGTAATGGGGTCACGATGATAACGGGTTTTGGAGTTGATGATGTATTGAACCTTTTGTTTCGGATATAGGCTTGTAACGTTGAAGTGTATGACGAGTTGTTTGGATTGTAGATCAACGACGAGATATGATCGGATGAATTTCGGTTGGACATACACCCAAGAAAGGTCTTGTAGACCGAACCATCAACTATGGATGTAACACACTGAAAACCAAACAATAACAGTAGCAATAACAATAACAGATAACGATAACACTTTATTGTATTCATGTGTTCAAGTGTGGAAGAAGATCAAAATTATTTTTTAGTTATTAAAGATGTTATCAAGAGAATAGTAAATATATAGTAGTACATCTAGTAATAACAGTATTATTAATAACAACACATTGGTAACAACACTTGATTAACTTTGGCCAGCTTATATTATGAAACATTGTTCGGTTCATAACGTAGGTATCATCGATCTACAAAGTGGGATTTTGGCTTGCACTTGTGTTGTTTAGCAAAAGTCAACCAATCCGACACCATCTCCGTCAACCCAACCCCATTGTTTCGTAATAATACGAATCACACCTCTAAAACATATGTCGAAAAATATATGTAGTTAATTAAACATGTGACGCATAACATAGATATATATTTTTGATCTTAGTTTTATTTCAAATTAACATGTATATGAATCGTTTTAATGATGGTAATAAAAAAAATATTAATATTACATCATAGTAATTAACAAAAACTAGTAGTTACGAAAAAAACCGATAATATTACATCATAGTAATTAATAAAAGCTAGTAACTGATAAAAAAAATATTAATATCACATAGTAGTTAATAAAAACATTTTTATTATTATCTTTTAAAACTTTTTATTTTAAAATTGTTCGTTTTCTAAAATCATTCGTTTTTTTTAAACCAATCGTTTTTTTATATCATTCGTTTTTAAACCATTCGTTTTTTTTAAATCGTCCGTTTTTAAACCTTTTTTAAATCATTCATTATTTTAAAACCGTTTGTTTTTTCAAACGATTCGTTTTTTGAACAATTGTTTTTTTAATTAAACCGTTCGTTTTTAAACCATTTTTTAATATCTTTTGTTTCTTTAAATTGTTCGTTTTTCTTTTTAATTATAATTTTTTTTAAATCGTTTTTTTTTTATAAACCATTAGTTTTTTAAAAGCGTTCGTTTTTTAAATCGTTCATTTTTTAAAGAATTAATTACATGGATGACCCTTGTGGTTTACCCGGAGAATCAGAAATTAAATGTTTGGATCAATAGTTTGCACGTTTGTAATATAAATGGCCTCTGGTTTGGATGTCAGTTAAGTTTTTCAGTTAAGTGCATGTGAAATGACTAAAATACCTTTACATAATAAAATAATAAAAACAAAAAAGAATTAACTAATTAAAAAAAGTGAGACCCACAAAAACCACCCACTTCATCTTCTCCAAATCAAAACCATTTCTCCCACCAAACCCTAGCTTCCTCCTCCCATTTCCTGCGACAACCACCACTGCCTCCGGCTGCCGCCACCAGAAAAATTACACATATCAATTGGTTCCTTTTGTCCCAACTGAAAATTAAAATAGAATAAAACACCCAACCACTTCATCTCTGTAATTAACCACCACCACCACCGCCGCCGCCGCCGCCGCCGCCACCACCAGCCACCACCATTACCGGCCACCACCGCTATCTCCATCTCCACCCAACCACTGCCACCACACCACCACCACACCACCCCCCGCTTGATCAGCTCCACAATTCGTCTTCGATCTCCGTCGAAATTCGATCTCCGTCGGTTCCTCTACCACCGGAAAATCGATCTCCGTCGAAATTGATCAGCTCCACAATTGTCCCGGAAAACCACCACACCACCCCCGCGTTTCACTTGTGGCGCTCAATCCAAAATTCGTCCCGGAAAATCGATCGCCGTCGGTTCCTCTACCACCGCCACGTAGGATCCGTTGCCTTCCACTTCAAAATACTCAGCATGCAAAGTGAAATTCGATCTCTTTCTGGCTCCTTCGGCGAAACAAACCTTTGATTTCATGGAATTTTTCGTCAGAAATGTGATCGAATTAGACATTAATATGGATTTCGTGGAGCTAAGTTTTGTGTGTATTGTGTTGTATGTTTGTGTAGGATGGGTGGGGTAGAGAGAAGATGGGTGGGGTGGGGTGGGGTGGGGTTAGAGAGAAGATGGGTGGGGTGGGGTGGAGTTAGAAAGAAGATGGGTGGGGTAGGGGTGGGGTGGTATTTATATTGTTTTTTAGTTTTTAATTTATAAAGGGGTATATAGGTCATTTAAAAAAATTTAACCTCAAAAGATAACTGACATCCAACCCAGGGGTCATTTATGTTACAAACGTGCAAACTATTGGTCCAAACCTGTAATTTCTAATTCCTAGGGGCCATCCGTGTAATTAATTCTTTTTTTAAAATCGTTACTTTTTAAATTGTTTGTTTTCTAAAATCGTTCGTTTTTAAAGCTTTTTTTTTATATCTTTTGTTTTTTTTAAAATCGTTCGTTTTTTTAAATTTTAACGTTTTTTTAAAATCGTTCATTTTTATAAACCGTTAGTTTTTTAAAATCATTCGTTTTTAAACTTTTTTCTAATATCGTTCGTTTTTTAAATCGTTCATTTTTTAAACCATTCGTTTTTTTAAATCGTTCGTTTTTAAACTGTTCGTTTTTTAACCACAAGAAACCAAAGTCTCATCGAATAGAATGTAAGGCCCCGATTACCGGAAAGTCTCACTCATTGTATTTACTCAATAAAATATAGTTCAAATACTGAAATATCAAAAATTAGAATCAATGGCAGCGGAATTACATTCGTAGATCATACATCATAAATTCTCGTCTAATTAAAACTTTCAAACATTATCTTTAAAACATAAACATAGTGTAGAAACCTAGGACGGGGGAGGGGGAGGGGGAGGGGGAGGGGGGGGGGTTGAATAGGGTTTCTATAAAAACATGATTAATTTAAAACTTCATCAAACTTGTATGATGAACGCTTGTCAAGAGCACAATATATATGTATAAATAAACAAACAAGTCTAAAGAGTTAAGGGAAGGAATGACAAACCGATTTATATAGGTTCAAGTGGATGTTAACAAATCCACTCTACGTCCTCTCCCCTATTCTCTAATAGAGAGTCGCTCCACTAAACGTCTCTCTTGAACATAAGAGATCACCGGTACAAACGTCTCACTAAACAAAGGTAGTGATCACCTTCTTCAACCAACTATCTTAAGATAGTGGTCTTTACAATTTACAACTTAAGCACTCTTATCTGAATTTTTATAGTTTTTCGGCTTCGGGTTAGATTCACGAAAAGAAACGGTTTTTACGCATGGAATGTGTTGATGCATTTCTGGTGACAAGCACTTTGTAGATTGTCCCTGCTTTTGTAATATTTTCTATTTGTATTTCAGTCTTTGTTTTATTTGTTTATCGAGTTGTAATCGTGTATGTATGTACTTGTGTCTGTACTTGTTGTTTATATCTATTGTATGCTTTGCGTACTTGGTCATGTGCACATAAAGTATGTCCTGCGTACTTAGCAAGTACGCATGAGCAAATCTTGCGTGCTTGCTACGTAGGAAGGATTTCCTGCGCACTTGCTAAGTACGCAGGAAAGATTTCCTTCGCACTTGCTAAGTATGCTAGTACTGAGTCTGTTAGTATATACATCCAGTTGTAGGAGATGCTAAGTACGCTCTTATTGTATTTCTTGTAATTGGCTGTGATATTGATAATAGACGAAGTATTTTGTAACTTGTGTTTGTTTTCGGTTTACATTGTTGTTTGTACTCCATCTAGTCACAGCATTTCGCACCTTGTTCGATTAGAGACTCACCCACACGATTCGATCCGTGACACCTGGGGACCTACAAGTGGTATCAGAGCATTTGCTCTTGATTTCGAGTGTTGTGAGTGTGTTAGGAGTATTTTCGACCCATCTAGTATCCGAATTACATGAGATTTGACCAAGTTTGGATTTTTAGACTAAAAATAGCCCCTGCTGTTTCATCGTTGTTTTTACCCTGAAAATCTTCATAGGGTTTTGCGGCGTGACGGACTGTTACAGGGCGTGACAGTCCGTCATAGGGTTTCCACGTGTCAGATGACGCTTATTAGTGACCAGACACGTGGCTCCTCATCATTATGTGTGTGCTCAACCCGTAACGAACCGTTACTGTGGGTGACGGTCCGTTACCATCCAATTTTCAATACTTGAACTCTTTGGTCCTTGATCTTTCATGTAATTATAATTATAACTAGGTAGTGAACCTGTTTTGGCATGGCATGCTAGGGAATATGCTCATTTCTTTGGATGTATATTCTGTAACACTAAGTAATTTGATCTAGTTTAACCTTGGACATACAGGATGATTAGAACCACAACCCACGTCAAACCAAAACCAAAAAATATATGTTTCAATCCCACAGCCCACATCCAACACAAATTCAAATAGGAAAAAAACTATTTAAGTGTAAAAGGTGTTATCAACCAAACCCGTAACTGAGATCAAAATACTGTATGGAGTATAGCCAAGTGTTGAGCATTGTTTTTGGTACTGCTTTGCAAAGATCAAGTCCGATCGGACCTGCAAGTTGATAAATTGCTAAAAACAATTTCCTGAAAATAAAAAACGCCGAATAAAAAGAAAAATCAATCTTATAACCAATAAGAGCTATGACTTATGGATAGTGGGTCGCACCTGTTAGCTAGACTACATTCCAGAAGCGTAGTTGAGAATCACTAATAGAGGCTGAGATTAGTTGATTAGCAATTGGCTGTAATGAAGGACGCGAGCGGGGAACACAACATGCCAAATTGCAAGGTTTACCTTAATCATCATAGCCTCCTATGCACTAAGAAAAACATTTGTTTTCTGATCGCTTCATAAAAGTATAACATGTATTAAGAACCAACGTCGACAAGTAGTGTAAATCGTTAATCCGTACAATTACTAACCAGATGAACAATAGCTTACCATTTGCAAAGCAGGTTGTACAATCTATACATTTTCTAACTTGGTGAAGAGTAAGGACCTGCTCGTTTTTCCGTTTAGATATGCATAAGGATATATGTGCTAAATAGATAATATTAGTCAAAAGCTCATAAGAAATGCGCGAAAACATCATTTGAGCATACGAAGGATCAAATCTATTCAACGGATTGCTGTTGGTTGCAACCGAGATTACAAGAGAGGAATCCAACATGATGTCCTCACATGCTGCCACGCCAACGGGCTAACCCGAACTTTAGTCATCATAGCCGCCCACCGACAAAGAGGAATATAATGTTGATATTGCCATGAGAAAGCAGATCCGCGCGTATTTCCTTTACCTCTTGCTCATCAGGAGTGCAATCGACCATCACTTGAGCCTATAGCCGATTGAAGCCCACGTCAAAAGCAAAACAAGCCAACAAATGGGATCGTTTATGTAGAGCAAGCATTAAGATTTCATTCGGTAAATTTGAACGGAGAGCAAGCATCAAGACTCCATTATGTAGTTTGAAGTACATAGTTCATCCTAGTCAACATATTTAACCCCTTATTTCTTCTGCCTGACCAATATCTTGTAAGTTGACTTCATTATGTAAATTTGGAAAAAAAAATTTCCAAGCCACAAAATGAGGTTCACAATATGAATTTGAGCAAAATCAATTCAAACAAATAAAAATCCACAAATTGTACCTTTGAAGGAGGAGACTTTGAGAAGATTATCACACAAAACCTATTATTCCTGTTGCTCCAAATAAACAGAAATACTTTAGCAAATTACCATTTCAACAAATCCTTTCTAACTTTCAATTAAAAAGAAGATGCTTTAGCAAAAGAAGCTTTAAAATCACATATTCATATATACAAATAAGTAACTGAGACCAAATAAAAAAACATCTTACCGGGAGTTCACAAAATACACACAGATACTCATTATTGACATTGAAGTAATTAAAATTAGGGCTTTTTAAACAGAACAATCAAACCTCAAATCCGTACTTGTAGGGACTGATGCGTCGAAGCCGTTAGAATTAATCTGTGATTATTGAACTACCAGCAGTGGTTAATATATTTATTAGTCAATTTGTTAAAAATTAAGTTTTTAACAACTATCTCAAAATATTATTTTTACTCATAAAGTGTGTTCATGTATGCAAATTGTATCATGTGGTTTTAAAAGCAAAGACAGTAATAAACTTCAAACAGTTTTGCAATCTTGGTTTTATTAAATTCTCAAATAACATTTACGTTTTAACATTCCATTAAGGGAAACTTAATCTTACACTCAACTTAAAATAATATCAAATAGTTAATTACATTATATACTACATTAATACATATATTTTTTTCCGATACCGGTGGAAGGATGTGGAATTGGTTCCATGTAATCGGACCGTTATCACTATTACCTTACCTGTCCCAAACTCACAAATTTCTTTATAATTAACCTAATACCAAAGACTCGTCTCGTAATAAAAAACATCAGGGAAATATACCGGAATAAGCATAGCCCCTCAAGGTGTAAGGCCGCTGAGTAGTCCATGAATTAATGAGCAAGATCTCCTCGTGACAGGGTGTTGTAATCACAAAGTTTATGTTGATTATGTACTCTGACTTATACCACCAACCTACACCATAAACATGCATGCATACTATCACCAATACCCATAAAAAATTTACAAATTAAATGCTTAAATTTATCGATTTCAAAATTAAGTTAATTAATATGGTCAGTTTATTAGAAGATAATTAAGCAGACTTAAAAGTATAATATTTACATATATAATAATTGAAAATAGTGTATAATTTATCTTCTTCAAATCAATGCCATAAAAAACAAACAGTTACCTTAACTCAATTTAGGATAGTCAATAACAAATTTCCAGGAGCATAAACAACAGAAACCGTGGAAAGAAACGACACAAAAGTGGATGATTTCTTTACCTGAGACACAAACCCATTACTCATTTTCCCTGATAACCAAACCCAACCGTCGGGATGCCGTCTTTTCCGACTTGATTTCTTTCTCAAACTGGATTTTTGTAAAAGATCAAAATATGAGATGATACTGACAACCCTCGACGGTTTAATAGCCGACCGATCCGTCTTTCCCGGTGAGCTTCATATTTTTCGGCAAGTTTCAGATATGGAAGGCTCTTAAACTCCATCAACAAATCTACAAACTAAGAATCAAACCAGATTTTACAAACCTTCTTGGGCAACAAAATCTTTGAACCATCATATAGAAATGCTTGTTAAGAACTAAAATGTCAACAAAGCAGTATAGTTAACAAAAATAAGCAATTACAAACACAAAAGTCTGTGATGTTTGGATATGCTCTCGAACTTATTATAACAATATGGAGCCATATTTGAAAATAAATATAAGTAGCAGGTCATTATTAAAACTGCACATTATCACGCAGCTAACACTCACCTTAAACAACAAAATGATATGTAATTCAGAGTTCTTAAAAGGTTATGCTCAGATAAGTGAAAAAAACTGGAAAAAAGAGTCAAGCAACAATTTAAAACGCTAGTCAAATATTCCACTTGGTATTCAATAAATTTTCAACCAATTTCAGATAGATAGTGACTTAAAATTTTTAGAAAAAATGAGACAAACCCAAATGCAAACGTAACTCCTAACTATTATTTTAGTAAGACATTAAAGTCAAGCCTCATAACAATCAGAGAAAAGCATGTATGAGCCGAAATAAATTGCACATGTGTTTGAAAAGAAATCTTACCTGTAGGAAATGTTCAATCAAGCATAATATCAAGCCCAACTGTTGAAGCTGTAATTGAATGTAATAATAAAGTTATATGAAGCTCAGATGGGAACAGATTAAAACTCATCATCACAACTACTTTTAGTAAGATAATAACGTCAAGCCTCGTAACATTCAGAGAAAAGCATGTATGAGCCGAAATAAACTACACGTAGGGACTGTTCTATCAAGCATAACATCAAGCCCAACTATTGAAGTTGTAACTGAAAGTACTAATGAAGTTTATATGAAACTCAGATGGGAACAAATTAAAACTCATCATCAAAACTACTATTGGTAAGACAATAAAGTCAAGCCTCGTAACATTCAGAGAAAAGCATGTATGAGCCGAAATAAACTACCTGTAGGAACTGTTTTATCAAGCATAACATCAAGCCCAACTATTGAAGTTGTAACTGAAAGTACTAATGAAGTTATATGAAGCTCATATGTGAACAGATTAAAACTCATCATCACAGCCACTTATATATATATATATATGTATATATATATATATATATATATATATATATATATATATATATATATATAATCTTAACTAATATGGAACGATGTATTGAGGCTCAGATCTGTAAACAATTGAACAAAGAAATATACATCCTCCATGGCTGCAAAACTATTGGTTGCAATTTAACAGAAACTGATGTTAACATCTAGATTGCCCCATCAAGTGCAGATTATAACAACTTTGTTCGTGTCTGGTAAGACAAATTCAAAGTCATCATCACAACCTCTTAGTTAAAGCATAAGCAGTTGTAAAATCCCAAACTGGCCAAAAAATCTCTATCGTCAACTGTAGAAAATCCAAGATTAGAGGACGATGAAGAGATTAGGTGGTATTCAGGGATTTTTGGGATGAACAATCACATGTCAATTGGCAACAAATCCAAATTCATCATCACAGGTGTATCACTAGATGAGGGAGGAGGAAACCACCTCAGAAACCATAAGAATTTAGCGGGCTTGAACCACCACAAGCACATCACCGCCACCTAGGGTTCCGAAGAGGTAGGTCTACAAAAGTCGTTTGATTTGGGCAAACAAACGCTAACTATCACACTTATTCAAGAACCCGGCAGTGAAGATCGGTGATGGCGACTGTGAAAGAAGTCAGAAAAAGACAGAGAGACAAATCATCGGAGTATTAAAGAAGCAGGCGGTCATGAACTACCATCGCCACCTAGGGTTCCGAAGAGGCAAAAACCAATCGACAAAAACCATTTGATTTGGGCAAACTATCACCCCTAATCACGAACCCATAGAAACACCACAACCACGCCACCGCCATCTAGGGTTCCAAAGAACCTGACAACAGTTATCTTAAAAGCGTCAGAGAAAAGGAGAGAGAGGTTGAGGGACAAGTCAGCAACTGACCAACAGAGTACCGACGGACCAAAGACCGGCTAAGGGAACGAAGATCGAAGGCAGAAGACCGCACACACTCTCTCTCTCCATCTTCGTTTGTGCATCTTCAAAAGCAACAACGGATGACACGCCTCCGATTATGGCGATGTAGCGGTGGAAATTTTGCAGAAAGAGAACAAACGAAGATGTGTCATTTGTTACCTCCGATTATGGCGACGTAGTATGATTCCAATTTTGATTTCAATGGGAAAAAGAAATGGAAAAAGATGCATATGAAATACGTGTAAGAAATCTTTGAACATGCGGCACAACAACAACCGATGTTGTACAGGCTGCTGGCAAAGCACTATTGATCAAGAGCGGTGGAAATTTTGCAGAAAGAGAACAAACAAAGATATGTCATTTGTTACCTCCGATTATGGCGATGTAGCCTAGTTCCAATTTTTATTTCAATGGGAAAATGATGCATATGAAATAAGGGGGTGTTTGGGATTACTTTTTAAAACTACTTTTGACTTATTTCTAAAAGTAAGTATTTTTAACTTTTGGATTTCAACTTCTCCATCTTACATTTTTCAACTTATTTTGAATTGTCCAAACAAACTTATAACTTATTACCTTATTTCAAAAGATAATAAGTCAATAAGTTATTTTGAAAAGTAATCCCAAACACCCCCTAAGTGTAAGAAATCTTTGAACACGCGGCACAACAACAACTATTGTTGTACAGGATGCTTTACAAATGGTAAAGCACTATTTATCAAAGTGGTCTAACAAACTTTACTTAGTTTGAGTCTAGCCACGTGTTTTACACCAGTTCAAATTAATGTACGTGCTCAAAGGAGAAAATAATTCATCTGGTCACATACAACTTCCACAAAACTTCAGATTTATTCTCAATCATACCCTTATTACTGCCTTTCACGGAACAACGTTAGATATGGTCAAAGAACAAACTTTATGTAGAAACAAAGATTGATGGCTACAAAATTCTCTAAGTACAAATGCTGCTGATCTCAGAGTTTGCTGCTGACCAACAAATCTGCTGCGGATAGCCTTATCTGCTGAAGACCAAAGTTGCTGCGGATAGGCTTCTCAGCAGCATCAACACTTGATGCTGCTGACAGGCAAATCATCAGCAGCTTTGGATGGTTACATCTTGCTGCTGATCATCATCTTTGCTGCTGACAGCCGCGTGCCTTGAAGACCAATCGTTGCAGCTGACTATCCAGGCCAAGCGTCACTGACAACTTTCTGCAAAAGCAACTGACACACTCAAAGCAGAAGGAACCTCAATTGCACAACCAATGAAAGACAACAATACTCTTCTCCAAGCATGCAAGCAATAATGCATAAAGAAGACGTTTCAATAAAGTTAACTAGCTCTAGACTAAACGTGTAATAGTTAGCTATATACATCAGATCAACGGTCTGTGTTAGATCTGATTCTTAGAATCAAGGGTCTGTCTTGATTCTAAGTTAGTATAAATACTGTGTAAACACTTCATTGTAAGTGTGCTTCGAAATAGAGTTTTCATTTGTAATCGTTTATTTGCAAAAGCTTAATACAACAGTGTTCTTATCAGTATTCTTTCTGTTTACTTGATTATACTTGTGTAGTTGCTATTGTTTCCGCCAATTTCAACTAAGAACAGAACCATCTTGTACTTTCACGATCCTACACTTTAGTTAAAGTTAGTTCAAATATGTGACTTGGGTCAAAGGGTAGATTGATCTTACCATATTCAAAACTTTTTATGACATAGATTCATGAAGATAGTTTTGAAATGAGTTACGTTTGATATCATTCTCTAATGCATAGCTATGGACCTTGGTTCTCAACACCTTGAGTTTTCACTTTGTGAACTAACCAACCATTCATAATAGTTTTACATTCAGATTGATTCTCACGAATCTGATCGACTACAAATATTTAGAATATGATATTCAAGGATACTAAACATATAAAATGTAGAACATAGACACATTTATTTATAATGCATTTAACCATTAAATCAAAATAAGATACCAATGTAACTATAATGTTCGAAAGCACCAGATACTAAATTACAGGTCAAACCCATCGTCTAGCAAATCTAAGGCCTATCTTATCAGTATGCTCCTTAAGTTTAGCTTTAGGCATAGGTTCAGTGAACGGGTCAGCTAAATTCTAGTATGTGTGAACTTTATTTAACATGATGTCTCCTCGTTCCAATATATCTCAAATATAATGAAATCTCATGAGTATGTGCTTCCTGCCGTGGTGTGACCTTGGTTCCTTTTCCTAAGCTATGGCACCCAGTACTATCACACAGTATCTCGATCAATTTCTGAATGCTAGGCATCACATCTAGATCAGCAATGAACTTCTTTATCTAAGCAGCCTGCAATATCTGAAGCAACAATGTATTCTGACTCGGTGATGGATTGAGCAACAATGCTCTACTTGGTACTCTTCCAAATAAAAGCACGGTCGTTCAGAATAAACACATATCCCGTTTGAGATTAAGAATCATCTCGATCAGTCTGGATAACATTTAACTTCTAGTTCTTCTTCCAGTCCTCCATACACCAAGAACATATCCTGAGTCCTTCTCGAGTACTTAAGGATGTTTTTCATAGTTGTCCAGTAACTCTCACCAGGATTCTGTTGATATCTACTCATCATGCTTAACGTGTATGATACATCTAGTCTAGTACATAACATGGAATACATGATGGAACCAATAGACTAAGTATATGGAACTCTTTCCATCTTCTTCCTTTCCTCGTCCAATTGAGGGCACTACTTATTATTCATTATGGTTCCGTCTGCCATGGGCAACGATCCCCTCTTGGAATGTTGCATTGAAAAGCGTCGAATGACCTTATAAATACATGTACTTCGAATTAAGCCCATAAGTCGCTTTGATCTATATCTATAGATCTTTATTCCTAGAATATAGGCGGCTTCACCAAGATCTTTCATTGTGAAATATTTCCTTAGCCAAGACTTTACGTCTTGCAGCATAGGAACATGGTTTCCAATGAGCAGTATGCAATCTACATACAGAATCAGAAAAGTAATGAAGCTCCCACTTGCCTTCTTGTAAACACACAGTTCATCTTCATTTTTGATAAAACCAAACTCTTTGATTTTCTGGTCAAAGCGAAGATTCCAGCTTCGAGATGCCTGTTTCAACCCATAACAGGATTTGTTTAACTTGCACACATTATTAGGATTTTTTGGATCCTCAAAACCTTCTGGTTGAACCATATAGACATCTTTTGTTGAAGCACGTTTGTGTGACAGACACTCTGGATGTTGTCTTATCTTATGCACTTGTCTTTATGTATTTGTATTTGTATTTAAGTATCTGTATGTATTGATTATCGAGCTGTAATCACATATGTATGTACTTAGTCTTGTATGTTTATTTTAAGTGTTGTGCGCACTTAGTAAGTACGCAGGATGTATATCCTGCATACTTAGCAAGTACGCAAGAACAAAGTCTGTGTACTTGCTAAGTACGCATAAGTTAAACCCTGCGCACTTGCTAAGTGCGCAGGCAACAGGTCTAGTATATATAGCTGTTAGTGACAGAATGTATGTACGCACTCATTCTCTCTGTAACCGGCTATGATTTTCAATAGACGAAGTTTGAAAGTATCTTGTGTCTTTGTTGTCGGTTTACTTTGTGTTGATTGATACTCCACCTAGTGACAGGCATTCCGCACCCGGTTCGACCAGGAACACACTTGCATGTGACGATCCGAGACACCCGAGGGACCTACAAGTGGTATCAGAGCGTTTGCTCTTGATTTCGAGTGTTGTGAGTGTGCTAGGAGCATTTTCGACAAAATCTACAGCCTTTCTAAAAGGAAAAGTGACTGATTTTGGTGATTCTTGTGATAAAATTGAGGTAGCTCTTGAGCACTATTTGAAAAGAAAAAATCCTTCAAAATCCGACATTTTTCTTGTTTGTTTGAGTGTTTTGATCATAAAGGGTTTGTTATAAACAAGTTTCTAACCTTTTGGCTTGATCAATTTGTTCATATCTTCAAAATTTGAAGATCTGAGGTATTTCCGGCGATCGAAAAAAGTTGGTGAGAGCAGGTGAAAAGGTGACCTGCGTACTTACCCTTTTTGTCTAAAAGGACAGTCTTCGTGCGTACTTGACAAGTACACAAGATCATTCTTGTGCGTACTTAACTTTGCCTCGTGCGTACTTAACATTTACTCCTGCGTACTTACTAAGTACGCAAGAGAAAATCTCAAGTATGCAAGAACAGTTTCTTAAATGCGCAAGGCCATTCTTAAGTGCGCAAGTTGTATTGACTTTCTGAGTTTTTGACTAAGTTTTACCCTATGGAAATCTTCAGAATCTTGGTAACCTGCTTAAATATGATAACGAGATTGGAACCCCACAGAAACCATCTAAGCTGCTTAATGTAAATGATTACTCAAACTGGAAAGTACGTTTTGAACACTATATTTCTTATACCGATTCTTCATTATGGATACCCATTCTTGAGGGTTATAAGCATCCCACATATACATATCTTGATGAGGAAGTTCCCAAGCCTATCTCCAAACTTGTTGAAGAAGAAAAGAAAGTGTATGATAGAGAGAAGAAGGCACACGGATCTATTACAATGGCCTTGACCAGGGAGTTATTTCACAGCTTTAGAGGATACGATAACTCCAAGGATCTCTGGAAGGCTTTGCAGAAGAGAGTCGAGGGAAACAACGACATCAAGAAGAGTAAGAGGGATCTTCTTAGGAAGCCGTATGAGTACTTCAGATATCTGGAGAATGAATCCATAGATGAGCTCATCTCTAGATTCTATCATCTGCAAACTAAGCTGAAAGCTTTTGACCTCATCTATCCAAATGAGGAGTTAGTTGAGAAGTTTCTAGATTCCCTACCACCAAAATTTAAGATGTACACTACCTTGATGAGAGAGAACTCAAAGTTTTATGAGATGACTATTGATGAAGCAATCGGAAAGGTTCAAGCACATGATATGAACCTAAAACGAAAAGAGAGCTCAGGGAGACCTCAAATACAAGACCCTTCTATGTATTTTGAGACGTCTTCCACAACCAAGTCATCGGGTTCTGGAATTGCCCTTTTCTCAAGGAACTCTCATGAGGAGGATAATTCAAAAGTTTGTGGTGGTCATGCTTGCTATACAGCATCTGGATCTGGTTCTGGCTCTGGATCTCATCATCAGAATTCCTCAAGAAATCCTTCTCCCACATCTTCAGCTAACTAATCTGTAATAGCCAAGATAGCTGAAGATCATGTGGCTTTGTTTTCATCCTGCATGCTTGCCTATGAAAACTTCATTGGTGGCAAGATAATGGATCCTGAAACCATAGAAGAAGACTTTAATCAGGTGGATCCAGACGATATGGAGGACATGGATATTCAGTGGAATATGGCCATGATCTTGAGAAGAGCCAAGCGTTTCCTGAACAGAACAAGAAGAAAGTTCATTGGTGGGCATTCAAATGCCAAGGTTGGTTTTGATAAATCCAAAGCCAAGTGCTATAAGTGTCAGAATTTTAGACACTTTGCTCGTGAATATCAAAAGGACAAAGCACCAGCCTCGGGTTTCACCAGACCTAGCCAAGAAAATAGTCAAGGGTACAACAACTCCAACAACCGTAATCAAAGTCAAGGTGGTACGTCCAATGCTTTGGTAGCTCAACATAACGATAGCTTTGATTGGGGTGTTCATCTGGAGGATGCCATTATTGCTCAAACACAGGTTGGTCTCATGGCTGAGATCATGGAAATGATGGAAGCAGAGGAACGGGAAGCTTCTATGGCTGACCATGAAGAGTCTACAACTGCAGTTGCCCTCATGGCTATTGGAGAGGCATCATGTTCATCAAATGAGGTAGATTCTAACTCTTTTGCTGTCATTTCTTGTTCAAAATGTGTGAGCTTAAAGGATGAAAATTCTAAGCTTCAGGGCAAAGTCGAACCCCTTCGTATTGCAGCTTTAAGCTACAAAGAAAATGAAAAACGATACAAAGATTCAATTGAAACTTTGAAGAAAGATAAACGTGATTATTCACTTAAAATCAGTGATCAACAGTTTCATTTGGATGTTGCGTACAAGGGGTTGGAAAAGAGAAACAATGAGATCACCAAACTGCAAAATGAGATCTTGCAGTTGAAAGGCAATATTGAGAAGTTGAAAAATTCTCGGTTTGTGGTGGAACACTATGAGTCTGTAGTAAGAAAAGTGAATGGATTAGGGCTGGGTACTAATGCCATTCCTCCACCAGTAAGCGGGAAATTTGTCAATGGATTAATTGACATTGATTTGTCTTGCCTTGATGAGTCCTCAAGTCAGGATGATTCCTCTAACAAGGATGATTCCTCAAGTAAGGCTGATTCCGCATCTGATGAAGAATTTTTCACTGCTTCTGATGATGGGTCTGAGAACACCTGCCCTGAAGGTGTAGTCTCCAAGGAGTTGCTTGGTGAACATAAAGTAAAGAAAAACATTGTCACTGATCGTGATAATTGTATTTTGACTGAACCAGATATCATTAAATCAAATGAAAAATTAAAAATGATGCTTTATGGGGGATATAAAAACATTAATCAAGTTAAAAAGGAAGTTTTTTCAGCTCATTACGGGCTTGGCTACCAAGAAAATATGCAAAAGTATTATATTCCCAAAAACCAATCTCCATCAAGTCAAACTACTGTTCACCAAACAACTTCTCCTGTTCATCATGCTGAGTCATCAAACGTCAAATCAAATGAGCCTTACAGGAGGACTTACAAAGAGAGGAGAACCTGTTTTCACTGTGGTACGATTGGTCACATCATTGTAAACTGCCCGAATAAGAACCAAGGGAAACAGCCATTTGTTTCACAACCAGCTGCTCTCCCCAAGTCACCACCAGTGAAACAACATAAAAGTCCAAAGAAGAATGTGGTGAAACCACCAGTGAATCCTATGGTGAAGCCAAAGATCACATCTGAGGCTAAGCATCTGTTCCAAAAAGGGAAAAGCAAACTGCTAAACCCTGTGTGTCTACCTCTGGTAGTGTACCAACTGGTGAGAAACCCATGGTTAAGCTTTCTAAGCCACAGAGGAGAAGAAGGAACAAGAGATTGAGGAAGCTGGAACAGCTGGCTGGAATTCAATCAGGTGAAGCTTCTACTAGTTCACCTGGTGTTACTGAATGCAAGCCGACTGTTCCAGTAAAACAAAAGAAAAGGTCCTGGAACAAAACATCTAAAAGTTCTCAATCTCCTGGTCCCAAGTCTTCTAAAGATTCACCCATTTTTGACAGTCACGGCTGTGAATTAATTGAAGTAGTTTATTTTGAGAAAGATGGACGACCCAAGACCACCATGGCTTGGGTCTCCAAATCTATATAATTTCTTGTGACTCGTGCAGCGACATCCGAAGGGAACTATCTCTAATCGTTGGTATGTAGATAGTGGATGCTCCCGACACATGACAGGCAACATGGCCTTACTTCAAGATGTAAAACCATTCAGAGGCGGCCATGTGGCCTTTGCAGGCGAGAAGGGCGACAGTATTACTTGTTAAGGCGTGGTTTCAAATGGTTGTGTTAGCTTCGACAACGTCAACTACTGCGAGCAGCTAAAGCATAACCTGTTGAGTGTTTCTCAGATGTGTGATAAGGAGTACTCAGTCGTGTTTGACAAATCGGAATGCATGATTCTCAAACCTGGGTTTGAGGTTCCTGAAGACTGAATTTTGATGCGTGCGCCAAGAACGAATGATACCTATCAGATCGACATGAGCATGGTGAAAACCACATCTTCAGTTGCTACTTGTTTGCTTACCAAAGCGATAGAGCTTGACTCAATCTTGTGGCATAGGAAAATCGGACACATTTCTTATCGAAAAATGAACATCTTGTCTGAAACGGTTTGGTAACCGGTGTTCCTAAGCTGATATTTGCCGTTGCAGATGACTGTGTGCCTTGTAAAAAGGGCAAACAGCAACGGAAGTCTCACAAGCCCAAGCTCCAAAACTCTATCGATACCCCTTTGGAGCTATTACATATGGATCTGTTTGGCCCCATAAGTATCAGGAGTATTGGAGGGAAGTCATACTGTCTAGTTGTAACTGATGACTTCTCATGTTTTTCTTGGGTGCATTTTTTAGGTACAAAGGACGAGACTGCTGACATTATTCAATACCTGATCCTGAGCTTGGAATCTCTTTGCAAGTTGAAGGTTAGAAGAATAAGGAGTGATAACGGAATTGAATTCAAGAACAATTTGATGTAGCTCTTCTGTCTCAAGAAGGGGATCCATCACGAATTTAATGCCCCGTACATACCTCAGCAGAATGAAGTTGCAGAAAGGAAGAACAGAACCTTGATCGAGACTGCAAGGACAATGCTGTCAGATGCAAAGCTTCCTGTAACTTTCTGGGAAGAAGCAGTAAATAAAACTTGTCACGTTTTGAACAGAGTTCTGGTTGTGAAAAGGCACAACAAGACCTGCTATGAGTTGATCAACAATCGACCTCCCAACCTTGACTACCTAATTCCTTTTGGTAGTCCTTGTTCCTTATTGCTACAATACAAGGATCGAAAATCTAAATTTCATGCAAAAGCAGTGGAAGGCATCTTCTTAGGATATGTTGCCAATTCACCATGTAAGAGAGTGTATAATATAGGAACTTGTACTGTCGAGGAATGGTTCGAAGTGGATTGCAGCAAACACAACATTCCACCAGAACCAACTGGTCCAGCTTGGGGTTTCGATTATGATGCGCTATTCAAGTCCTTCAATCTTCCTGATTTATCTGCTGGTGATGCCGCAAATGTGTACGATTTCTTTAATGGTGGCGATGACTCCAACTTCTCAACCCGTGCCACTGTACCTATTGTAACTCCCGATTCTAATGTTGCATCTGCATCTGGAACCCATGATAGTGAAGACGTTGAAGTTGTCCATGTTGGTGGAAATGACGCTCCAGCTAATCCTAACACTCGTGTAGGAAATGAAGATACAGCTGATCCAATCAACATTGAATCATCGTCCTCTAGATCACAGAATATGGGGGAGTTGAGAACGAATCTAGAAATAAATCTCCAGGAACCGCTCATACCAGAGACAAAAGTGCATAAGAATCATCCAATTGACAACATTATTGGTGATCCTCATGCCGATGTTCAGACTCGTCATAGAACCATTGCTGAGAACACTAGTTTATACGCTGAGATACTTGACACTGGTATCATGGAAACATGTTTGCATGCTGCATTCGTGTCCCAGTTGGAGCCGAAGAATATGAAGGAGGCTCTCGCTAACAACTGCTGGATTGAGGCGATGCAAGATGAACTATCCCAATTCCAAAAGTTGCATGTGTGGGATTTAGTTGACTTGCCAAGAGGTGTACAAACCAATTGGAACCAGATGGGTGTTCAAGTGCAAAACGGATGATCGTCATGTCGTAGTGAAGAATAAAGGAAGGTTGGTTGTTCAAGGAATTTATCAACAAGAGGGCTTGGATTACACTGAAGTATATGCCCTAGTTGCTAGACTTGAGGCCATTCGACTATTTCTGGCTTATGCCTCCTACGTCGGCTTCAAGGTTTATCAACTTGATGTGAAGAGTGCTATCATGTATGGAAAAGTTCATGAAGAGGTCTATGTCACTCAACCTCCCGACTTTGAAGATCCGCATAATATCAATAAAATGTATAAGCTCGACAAAACACTTTATGGTCTTCATCAAGCACCTCGGGCATGGTATGAGACGTTATCAAAACATCTACTGTCAAATGGTTTCGACCGTGGACAGATTGACTCGACCCTCTTCATTCGGAAATAAGGAGGTGATATTCTACTCGTACAGGTGTGTGTCGACGACATTATCTTTAGGTCGACAAATGAAGAAATGTGTAGGGAATTCGAACAGGTGATGAAGTCCAAGTTTGAGATGAGCAACATGGGTGAATTATCGTTCTTCCTGGGTCTACAAGTCAGTCAAAGAGAGGATGGCATCTATCTACATCAAACTAAGTATGTGCAGGACATCTTGTCAAAATACAAGTTGAATGATAGCAGTACTTATGGCACACCTATCCCTATCAATCACGGTTTGCATCCAGAAAAAGATGGAAAGGATGTGGATTGCAAATTGTACCGTGGGATGATCGGTTCTCTCATGTATCTCACAGCTTCAAGGCCTGACATAATGTTTGCTGTATGTTTGTGCTCAAGGTTTCAGTCACAACCAAAGGAGTCTCATATGATAAATGTCAAGAGGATATTCAGATACTTGAAATGGAAACCCCGATTGGGTCTTTGGTACTCAAAGCAGCAGTCATTTGACCTCAAAGCCTCTACTGATTCAGATTATGGCGGTTGTAACCTTGATATAAAATCAACTTCAGGTGGATGTCAATTCTTGGGAGACAGACTGGTTTCCTGGCAGTGTAAGAAGCAGTTAACGGTTTCTGTCTCAACATGTGAAGCAGAGTACATTGCTGCAGAGTACATTGCTGCAGCGAGCGGTTGTTCTCAGATATTGTGGATTCAACAGCATTTGAGATACTACGGCTTAAACTTCACTGGAACTACACTGTTCCTTGACAACAATGCCACCATGTCCATCACAAACAACCCGGTGAAACATTCCAAAACTAAACATATTGAATTTCACCACCATGTCATCCGTGATTGTGCTGAAAAGCATCTCATTGAACTTGTAAAGTTTCACACTGATGACAACTTTGCTGACCTTTTCACTAAGGCGTTTGATCTAACTCGTTTTGAACATCTTGTTAACATGATAGGAACGTTCAATCCGGAGTGAAAACTTATTTTTCTTAAATCAATTCAATTCATGAAAGTTAAATTTTATTTCTTTTAAGTTTTCTGTATAGTTCTTTTAATTTTCAAATATTTTACAAAAATCCAAACAAAATAGAAAACCAGAAAATTTCAAAGTTCTCTTGAGAAAAGTGGAAATGATAGTACATCAGAAATGATCTAAACGTCCTAGACTGCACATATGGGAAATGATTGCGTCATGCTTACTTGATTGTTTAAATTGTTGTGTTTTTAATCTGCTTATTTACAAGTAATTTGAATTGTCAGTAGGCTGTAAGCGTCTTTGAATCATTAGTAGGCTGGAAATTAAATCAATACTACAACTGTGATTTGAACCCATGTTTGCTAGTGTGTGTGCGTAAAAGAATGCAAAAGATCACTATCAGATACAAGATGTTAGAGTTTGGAAATTATTTTCTCCTGAGACCTGTTTCGGGTTATGTCTTTAGCACAATTTTTCGGTTCAATTCACTGCCATACTCACAAGTATGCAATGGGAAGTTGGGCTAAGACATGTCTTTACATCAACCGTTGAGCGTGTATTCACCCTTGAATCACTCCTGATTCATTGAATTCAAATCCAGATAAAAGTTGGATCCCCTTACCTAAATCCTCAAACACCATATTCATTATCCTGAATCATCATACCGATATTCACAGAAGAAAGCACATGAAACCAAGACAAATGAATCACTCGATTCTGAATCTTATGATTCTTGATAATCCTTATGGATTCTGTTTGATTTTTCCTATGCTAATTGATGTAGCCTAATTCTGGAAATTTAGAAAATCATTGGGAAAATCTTAGATGCCTTGAGATTAGTGCAAAGTAAGTTCATAGTATAACTGTGGGGCACACGTTGTATATTTATAACTATTACCTTAACACACAAGAACATGATACTAAGATGCTTATGGTTTCAAATCTTACAATATTGCCAACTTGAATTACTTGTTTATGTGCTTATTACATATGAATAAATAGTAATCTATGACATTATCCCATATTCTTTGATGTTTATCTTGTATCATTATTGCTATAGTTTAGCCTGATATGATCCTCTGCTTGTGTCTTTGTACAAAAATTGTGTGTGTATATACTTGTATATCTCTATTCAGAAAAGATCAAAAAGATTTTAAGTTTACGTACAGTTCATTCTAATCAGAAAAATCCAAAAATATTTGTGTTTAACCTTCTTGAATTGACTTTGAATCCTCTTGATTGATTGTGCTTATCATGTTCATTATTTGACTTTGACTTCTTCATAATTTGAGTTGAAATTTGAACTCACAAGGGCTTCTGCGTACTTGCTAAATACGCAGGAATTAAACCTTGCGTACTTACAAGTACGCTGGAGTTAAGTCCTGCGTACATGTTAAGAACGCACGACCCAGTTGTGAAGGGTATATATACATGTGTTAGCAATATTTTGAGGCTTCATCTCATTTGAAACTCTAACACTGTGTTATTCCCGCTGCTCATATTTCCTCGAATTTTTGGTGTGATTCCAAACGTTTTTATCGTCCCGGTCATTGTTTCCTCTTCACCTAATCAACTATTGGTGAGATTCTCAGAAGATTTCATCCGCAAATCATGATGTTTTGGACCGATTCTGTACTGTTCTTGAACCTAGGGTTGGATGTCAAAATTGAGACAAGTTTTGGATGTTCTTTACTGAAATTAAGACCTAAATCTTGTTTATGATTTTTAATCGAACCCTAATCTATCTAATATCGTCCTTTACATCGTTTGATTTTAACTGTAGACTTGGTCTGGCCGTCGGTTGAGGTCAGGACAGGTTTAGGTCAAAATTGACCATGGTTTTAGCCCATTTTTGGTGTTGGACTTGGTACCATGAATTCTAAATGCGTTTTTCGAAATTGTGGTGACCTTGAACAACATCAAATTCGTTCATTCGTTGATTTGGAAATGTCTGCTTTTTGTTCAAGTGTTAGAACTTGCGCACTTAGTAAGTACGCAATATATAACTCTTGCGTACTTACTAAGTACGCAAGGTATAAACCCTGCGTACTTGCTAAGTATGTCGGAAGGAAAATTGCAAATTTTTCTAAGTCTTGAAATTTCTTTCTTGTGAATGTGCTATACTGGGTCATGTTTGTACATTTCCAGTGATCATTCTTGTTCTAATTGTGTTCATTGTGTGTTTTTGCAGTGATGGCTCGTGCGTTTATAAGTGAATTCAATCTGCTGGCCCTTACTGAACCGAAATGGAAGGGTGCTGCACTTGAGTACCGGGAGATCATCGATTTCTTGAACCGCTAAAAGATTAGCTACACTATCTCAGCAGACCCTGTCATATCAAGACCGTACTTGGAGCAGTTCTGGGATACGTCAGAACATGACTGCACAGTAACTCCCAATGTTATTTGGGCTACTGTGGCAGGTCAGGATATTGCCATTTCTGAGGACACTATACAGTTCAGAGATCGTGCAACCGACCCAACTTCCTATCCTGATTACTTTGTGGATGGGTATTGGAGGCAACGAATAGGATACGTAGGTGTGCAAGACTATGCATCGTACAAGAAGATGTGGGTGCTAGATCAGTGGAGGTACTTTGCCCACATAATGATCATGTGTATTTCTTCCAGGAAGGTAGGGAAGGATGCCATGGGTCATGATCTAGCAGCTACTATGGTTGGGCTGGCTCTAAGCAATGGTTATAACTTCTCAAGATACGTCTACAATGCCCTAACTGATCAGATCAATATAACGGAGAGGTTTAGGTTCTTGTTATACCCCAGATTTGTGTAACTTTTGATAAATGATGCGTTGCCAAATCTACCAGAATTTGGGGAAAGATTACAAGTGAAACGAGTGGACAAGGGAGTATTTGCTCAATTCTTAAAGCCAGGCAGTGTAGAACCTACCCTGTGCATACTCCTCTCTTTGGACACCTGATCAATGAAGCGTACATGGCGCCTGCAGATTGGAGATGGTATAGTGCAGAGTCTGAGCCTGAACTCAGTGAACACAGTGATGAACAACAGGAAGGAGAGGAAGTTGAATCTGAGGATGATGTGTCTGAAGACGAAGAAGATGAAGAACAGGGAAGTGGGCGACTCAAAAATGACCGAGTCAGATTCATCTGATTCTAATGATGCACCATCCAAGACACACCCAAGGAGATTGACGAAGGGAACCCTTCCCGAGTCATCTTCTAAGAGAAAAAGACAAGAAAGTACAAGCAATGAGTATGAACTTGAATCTGATTCAGATGCTGCTATACAAAGACAGAGAGAAGAAAGTATTAACAAACGTCGGGGGGATAGTCCATCTGCGGGTATCCCTAGTGTTGCACGGTGTCAAGTCACTAAGGCAGTGAGCACTGCTTCAATATCTACGTCAACTTCCACCTAGCTATATCAAAGGATGGGGAGGCGGCCACGTGTAACAAGTCAAGTAACTGCTGCTACTGTCACAGAGGAGGTTCCTGTGATAGTATCCCTCCCACCACAACCTGTCCAGGTGAAGGTGACGACTCCAATCCTCACTGAGTCGGTCACTATCACCCCAACCACCATTGCAACATCTACCATACCAGCTTCTATCCCAACCACTATTCCAACTACCACCCTTCAACCAATCATTGAACCCTTTTCATATGGTGATTTCACTCATGGATTCGACTTTGATGACATCTTCACTTTTCCCACTCATACAGCCGGAGCCTTTACATCTAGGGATCTAGATCCACGGGATGCAAGGATTGCTACCCTGGAGTCTCAAGTTGCTGGTTTACTAGAGACGGTACGGAAATCAAGGGAGGAGTCTGACAAGCAACAAGGTCAGATTAACTCTTTGGTTGATCAAGTAGCTGCTTTGAAAAAGGAAAGGGCGGTTGATGAGTTGCAGCGTAAAGAGCACGATATGATGGTCAAATTGGTCTGTGATATGACCAAAACTCTTGCTGCTCAGGGGGAGAAGATTAAGGAGTTGCTGAAGGAGAAGGAGAAACCGACAAAGCCAAGTAGTGATGAGGCTTGTCACCTAGATGATCTGTCTAAGGGTGACGACCAGGATAAGGATCCTGAAGCCGGTCCCAGCGAAAGTGAGCAGCAATTGTTAACATGGGCGATTGTTCCTTATTCTGTCGTGCCAATGGCTGGGGGGAGTCCACTCACCATGAAGGCGGTGATGCTTCTGGTAGTGGAGGTGATAAAGGAAAGCATGCGGATGTGGTGCTATATGACCTATCTGATGAGGTAATTCTACTGATTGAGCCAGACTATTCCAAAGAAACTCAGATCGATGCCCTCAGCAATCTGGAGGAAGGAGTGACCGAGTCTGATGATGAATGGGATGTAGAAGATGAGGATTTTATGGTAGAGTTTCCCAAAGGGGACGGTGAAGGAGTTTACAAGCTTCAGGATGGAGAGATATTTGAAGCTCCAGCCTTTGAAGCTGATTTTATCACAGGTTCAGTTGAGCCCGAAAGTACTGCTGAGGCTTCGACTGAAGCATCTCCCACCGTTCCTAAACATGTTGATCCAGAGGCGTGGAAAAGTAAATATCCGCCTAGTTGGTTTACAAAGGATCAAGCTCCTGTCTGGCAGAAGACATCCATCATAGACAAACATGGAGCTACAGGTATGATCTTGTCTGTCAAGTTTGACGATGACAAGAAGCTGTTCGCTATTAAACGGGCTGGTGGGGTTCAATACTTGAAACCTACCAGTGAAGCATTCAACTCCCTGCCGAAGTATGATCTGGTGAACCTTGCAAACCGAGAGCTGCTTGGTGATTCTCATCACGCGGTGACAATGGGTTTGTGGAAGACACTACAGAGAGAGGGAAAATCAGGGAACTTTGAAGTCTTCAAGCCTCGGATGCCCAAGAAAGTCCAGGTTAAAAGTATTAAACATCCTGTGACAAACCGTAGTCTAAAGAAGCTGGTTTACAAGCCAGTGCTGTGTAAAACCAGGATTCCCCTGAGTAAGTTATCTCAGGATATCCTTGGTAACATATGGTACTGGTACGTGGACCCAAAGACGGGCGAGGCAGTGGTGATTGGAAGAGTAAGGTCCACAGGTGGAAGCTTGGAACCAAAGGAACCGATCAGAGTTTTTGATGAAATCACTTTCATTAATTTCTCTATGAAAGATCTGATGGTCCTAAATGAAAGATACTGAATCTACACAGATGAGTGGACAAAGCTTCAAGCATCTAGATACGACAAGTTGGTTAAGTTTTGTATGGACTACAAACTGAAGATGGAAGCTAAAGCTGGTGAAGTTTGAAGACCGAAGACAATCCAGGGCTGTTGCCAAGGGGGAGTTTGTTGAAACACGTTTGTATGACAGGCACTCTGGATGTTGTCTTAGCTTATGTATTTGTCTTTATGTATTTGTATTTATATTTAAGTATCTATATGTATTGATTATCGAGTTGTAATCACATATGTATGTACTTAGTCTTGTCTGTTTCTGTTAAGTGTTGTGCGCACTTAGTAAGTGCGCAAGATGTATATCCTGCGTACTTAGCAAGTACGCAAGAACAAAGTCTGCGTACTTGCTAAGTACGCATGAGTTAAACCCTGCGCACTTGCTAAGTGCACAGACAACAGGTCTAGTATATATAGCTGTTAGTGACAAAATGTATGTACGCACTCATTCTCTCTGTAACCGGCTGTGATTTTCAATAGATGAAGTTTGAAAGTATCTTGTGTCTTTGTTGTCGGTTTACTTTGTGTTGATTGATACTCCACCTAGTCACGGGCATTCCGCACCCAGTTCGACCAGCAACACACTTGCATGTGACGATCCGAGACACCCGAGGGACCTACATCTTTAGAAAGGTGTTCGTTTTGGTACCTGGTTTTGACATCCATTTATTCGTTTAGGAATGCGGTGTTGACATCCATTTGACATCCGATTGAGGGCACTACTTATTATTCATTACAGGATTATGAAAATATTCCCCGCTCGATGCGGGAACGGAGTCGCAGAGTCTCCGATCTCACTCACTCTTCCACCATACGGGTTGAACTCGAGCTCCACCACCATAAGTTCCAGCATCTATTTCTATAACGACTTGATCCCGTCTCTAGGAATTGGGGTTTGTAGGTAACTCGACTTCCGCTTTGAAAATTTTGGTAAAAAGTTTCTTTCTAGCAATATCTCGACCGGGTTGTTAACGTTGCTCGACCAGAAAAGCTCAAACTCGATCCAACTCATTTCCTTACAATCGGGTTTCTGAATATCCAACTCAGGAAACCCCAAGTTCATCACATAAACAAGACGTTCAGAGTCTCCAACAAAAAACGCAGTAAAACTTGTTCGAATGTTTTTGATTCTCGAAAAATGGTGATGATTTTGGGAACTTGAACAGGTTGTAGTTTATAAGCAAGGATAACTCCAAAGCTTGCACCACCTCCTCCTTGGATTGCCCAAAAACGATCCTCTGCAATTAATGTTCTGTTAAAAAATGACTATTAACATCAACTATGGTCGTGTCAATGAAATTATCTACTGTTAACTCGTATTTTCGTATCGAAATGCCATACTCGCCAACACTTATATGTCCCCTGATTCCTACGGTCGGGCATACTCCTGCCGGGAAAGCATGAACTTTATTTTTCTCCCATATTTTGTAATAAAGTTCACCGATGGTGGCGCCTACTTGAACCATTGCGGTTTCTTCCTCAATGTTGACATTGATCGACCGAACGTTGGACATATCGAGTAGAGGAAACGTAATGTTGGAGACATATGACAGTCCTTCAAAATCATGACCCTAGCTTCGGATTCTGAGGTTCATTTCGATGTTCTTGGAGCAAATGATGGTCAATTGAACATAGGTTTCGTTTAGTGGGCTCACGATGATCACAGGTTTTTGGGTTAATGATGTGTTGAACCTTTTGTTTCGGATGTAGGCTTGTAACGTTGAAGTGTGTGATTAATTCTTTGATTTTTAGATTAATGATGAGACATGCTCTGATGAGTTTCGGTTTGACATACATCCCTGAAATGTCTCATAGACCGAACCATCGTCTATAGATGTAATACACGGACAACCATACAGTAACAGTAGAAGTAACAAAAATAAACAATAATAACACTTGGTTGCATTTATATGGAATATCAAAATTTTCTTTTGTTAAGTTATTGAAAATATGATCTTGAAATTATACATATATAGTAAAAAAATTCAAAAGCCATGTTTGTTTTACTTTTAATAACTTTGGCCGGCTAATATGCAACGTTGTTAGCTCCATAGCATAGGTATCACCGATTTACAAAGTTGGATATTGGCTTGCACTTGTGTAGTTTAGCGTTAGTGAGCACCTCCGTCAACCCATCCTGCCCTTCCATAATAATATGAAACATAGCCAATGTTAAATACTAACCACATATAATCATTGTTGGTACAACGAATATGCTAGGGGTACTCGCTGCTTCAACAAATACAAGTCAGAGTGAGGGTCTTGACGTTCTCGCTTGAATCAGCTGCTTGAGGTACCTGCTAAGAACAAAGCACCATTAGTCTCACCGCAGGAGGGGGCCTCCTGCGATCAGCCTTCGGCGTGGGAATAAGATAACGGTTCTTTGGGAGTGATAAGGATATTTGGAACGAGAATGATGAGTGTAAAAGTCTAAGAGTGAGTAGTGAGAATGGACTTGGGATTTGGAGAGCCCAAGTCATTCTCTTATACCTGAGGTTGTTCTGGCTTCATGCTATTTGAGGGGGTATCCCCTTCTCTTTCCTGTCCCTGCAGCAAGGCGCTTTCCCTTTGGTGTAAAGAGCCAAAGTCCTCTATAGGGACAAAGGTCTCTCTCTTCAAGGCCATTAAGACACGTTGTCTTATAGCTTTGACTTCCTGGAGATTCTAAACGGGTCGCTATCACTTATGCCACGTCACCTCGTTGCTTGGGAGACGTGGCTTCATGGTTCTGCTTAGTACGTGTGCTTTATTGAAGAAGCTGAGTTCGTGATCGTACCGACGTCATCAGCCCCCCAGTCAGGAGTGTTTATTGCGTAGTAATGATGGCTTCTGACTAAACCTTATTAAAAAAGTAGTTTATTTGCTCTATCTCGTTCATTTCTAAAGGAATCGATTGTGCATTAATTCCTGGTTTGGTGACTCAGCGTAGGCTTCCCTATGTGATGGGACAGCTTGCGTCAGTTATCATTGATCTTTCTCTCTCCTGATTTGAATTTGAAATTTGAAAAAGAAGTTCCTTTATATTCGACCAAACCCTTATTGTGAATCCTTTACATTTTCTCGAACGGTTTCTTCCTCCAAGGTTTTTCTTCTTCCTTGTTCTTGCTTCTCGTCTGCCAATCCGTGCTTGTGGAGGTTAGTTCTCATTTTCTTTTTGCGTTCCCTTTCGTAACCATGTCTAAAAATGATTTAAGCATCCAAACCTCGAAAATGACCCAATATGTGGTTGATGAGTTCTACCAACAATGGGGTTTGGACGCGAAGTTTCGTCCGACCGCTCCGATCATGGGGAAAACCATTGATCAATGTCTGGAGGGTATGCTTGCTATGTACAGTCGTCACTTTGAATTTTCAAATCTCCGATACCCATTTTCCCTTTTTTTCTTGCGTTTTCTTGAGTATTATCGTCTCAATTTTAGTCAATTGTCGCCTGTTGAGGTTAGTAAGGTCATTTTCTTTGAGGTTGTGTGTAGATCCTTAGGTTATGAACCGGACCTTACAATGTTTCTCCATTTCTTCCGTCTTACAAAGAATGGTGACTGGTACACCGTGGAGAAAACCAAGTGTGAGGAGGGGCTTGTATCCATAACCATTTCTTGCCTTTGCTCCTGGAAAGATCACTTCTTCTGGGTTTCGAATGAGATTCTGCCCTTTACTTTAATCCCTAGGAAACCGTCCGATCCGCTTAACCTTGCCGAACCTGATGTTTCATTTTGGACCCTGTCTTCTATAGTAAGCTTAAGTATTTTTCTTCTCCGCTTCGTGTTTATCCGGAGCAGTTGCTTGTGAAGCTTAGGTTAAGTGTACTATGGGATCCGACATTTATTCCTCTGTTAACTTTAGATGGGAAGGGTATGGATTTCATTTTGCTTTTGCTCATATGTTTATTTGCTTTCTTTTTCTTATTGTTTATCCTTTCTTTGTAGATATGAGTGCCTTGGATTTTCTTTTGCTTGAAATTACTTTTGATGTGGAGGAGGATAGGAGAGAGCTGGAGAAGGGTGAGACTACCGCGTTGGTTCTGAACAAGTTTGTTCATTATGAGGTTGGTGTTTACACTGGTGTGTTGGATGTTGCTAGCACGAAATAGGGTAAGGTTAAGGGTAAGGGTAAGAAGCTTGCTTCTTCCTCTAAAGCTAAGAAAGGTAAAGCTCCTCTGCGTTCTAGCAAGAGGCTTGCTCGTGCGTTTGCTACCCCACCTTCTGGACCCATTGATGTTTCGGATAATGATGATGATTTCCTTGCTGGTTGAACTGGGTCTATTCCTTCGACGGTAGCTGGAATCCTTGGATGGTGAAAGTGATAGTGGTGGCAAAAAACCTGAGCTTGTGCCTGAGGAGGCTGGGAGTGTTTATGTTCCTAAATGGTCTATCAAGAACGATGATTATGTGAAGAGTCATTTTGTTTGCCAGGAAATGAATTATCACTTTGCCACTCATGCCGATCGTGATGCTCTTCGTGGTGATACTGAGCAGGCACTTATTGGACGTATTCTTGTTAATGCTACTAGGCTTCTTACCTCTCTTATTGAAGGCATTGATCGACTTTGCGCTAATGCCAAGAAAGCTGATCGTGCGAAACAGAAGAATTGTGTCTTGAGGGAACAACTTGCCAATGCTCAGAGTCACGTGTCTGCTTTATCTGCTTGTGAGAAGCAGCTTGTCAGGATCTTGATACTGCTCGCAAGCAGTATGATGTTGATAGTAAGAAGCTTACTTCATTGAGGTAGAATTTGTAGGAAGAGAAAGCAAAGATGGATGCTGAGAGGGTTGCGCTTGATGCTGAGAGGTCAGTGGTTCAAGCAGAGAAAGAGAGTTTGGATTTTCTTATTGAGGAATGGAAATCTAGGGCTGAGGTTCTTGCTGGGGAGAAATGGTGGCTCATTGAGCATGGGTTTCAACAGGTGGTAGCTTATCTTCTTCATAGTAATGAGTTCAATGCTCCCTTGAGTGATGTGTAGAAGAAGCTTCTGAAGCGGGGACGCCATATGGGACTTGTTTCTGGTTACAAGAATCAGCCTTTGAAGCCAATCTCTGAGTGCAACAACTACCATCATGAGGCGGAGCAGGAGTCTATTGAGGCTATTCAACAGATGGAGCAACTAACATATCCTTACATTCATGAACTGTCCAAATATTTTGATAGGCCCTTGTCTGAGCTGCTGCAAGTTTTGGAGCCTCAAGGCTTGAAGAAGGAAGCTGCCGAGTCCGTGCTGAAATCTCTCAAAAGCAAGCGCTCGCGGGATGAAGCTGGTGGTTTTAAATCCCTTGCCTCGGTTTCCCTGGGAGGGAACGCGAGGCGAAGCAATAAGAGCCGATCTGACTTAGTTTCAGAGGCGAAGACTCAAGCTTCTGTTCGACTCCATGCTGCTGATACTCCAGACAAAGTTGTTGCTGCTTATGCTGAGGAAAGCGTTGGTACAGGACCGAAGCCTGATGCTGCTGAAATGGAGAAGGCTAGTGAACCTTCTGTTTGATTGAAACCTCTTATTAATGTTGTTTTGATTGTGAATAATTAGTATGCTTAGCTTTCTGAACATGTTATTTTGGACCCTGCGTGGTCATTTATGATGTAAGCCTTTGTTGGCGTAAACAATTTAATTCTGCTTGTCTTAACTTGGTGATGCCCTTTGTGGCTTGAACTTTATGAAAAATATTTTTGGACCTTGTATTGCATATCTTATTTTTGTCTTAACCTTGCTGGGTCATATACCTTGTTTGTTTGCTTTCATAGTTAAGCGTTTGAACCAAGGGTTTACCTTGTTGGTTTGATTTTCTTTTGGGAATACAAGATATTTTCCTTGCTATCATTTTTATGTTTTTGTTGTGTTTTCATAATTTGAGGTTTTGTCAAGGCATGATGCTGCAGACATCATACTAGATAATTCCAAGTTATTACTAACCCGAAGTGTTATCTTATCTGTTCGAAGCCCTTTATATTGGTGTTTTTTATTTGGGCGTGATCATAAGCTTGAATGTTTGCTTATGGAGCATTGTTGATGGGAGCTCACCCGCTTTATAGGTAAATAAAACTTAGTACCTAAGGAGTTGTATTGTTTTAGGAACTCAACCTTTATACGGGTAAGGCAAAACTTGAACCCGTTGAGCGTTTTGGCCTAGGAGCTCATCCCTTTACGTGGAGAGGTTTTACCCGGACCCCATGGAGCTGGTTGTTTATAGGAGCTCACCCTCAATAGGATAACAAGATATCAATTATACTTTAAAATTCAAATTTCATTCATTGAACTTGTTTCATACAAAAGAGTTGTTATAAAATGCCTCTTGGGCTACATTGATCATGATTTATATGAAGAAGCGTCGTAGGTGTTTGGCATTCCAGTGCCTTGGAAGCCTTTTTCCTTCCATGTCATCAAGTTTGTACGAACCTCCTCGGTGCGCTTCTGCAATTTGGTAAGGGCCTTCCCATTTAGGGCCAAATTTTCCGGTATCCTCTTGTCTGCTTGCACCATTGTTTCGGAGTACCAGGTCTCCAACTTTGAAACTTTAGTTTTTGACTCTTTTGTTGTAGTAGGATTCCATTTTTTGCTTGTATTTGGCCTCCCTAATTCTTGGATGATCTCTGGCTTCTTCTAGGAGGTTGAGGTTCTGTATTATCTCTGTATTGTCTTGATGCTGATCTTGATTGTTGACTCGATGTGTGGCTACCCCTATTTCGGCAGGAATCACTGCTTCTGAGCCAAAGACTAGACTGTATGGGGTGCAGCCGTGGCTTGTTTTCTCCGTTGTCCTTATAGCCCACAGGACGCTTGGTAACTCTTCCAGCCAATCTTTACCGTGTCGTCCAAGCCTTGTTTTTATCCCAGATACAATGCTCCGGTTCATTCGTTCAACTTGACCATTGGACTGAGGGTAAGCGACAGAGCTAAAGATTTGCTTTATGTGTAGCTCTGTACACCAAGCGCTGAATGGCTTATCAGCGAACTGTTTGCCATTGTCAGTGACAATTTGTCCTGGAAGGCCGAAGCGACATATGATTTGTTCCCAGATGAGGTTTATCACCTGTTTGGCAATAGTTGTTATAGTCTTGATTGATGTGACCGGATTTACAAATGATTTGATTTTAAATCAAGGCGATTACCTGTTTGCCCGTGATCGAAGCTAGTGGCTTGACTTCGGGCCACTTGGTGAAGTAGTCGACTGCTATCAGCAAGAACTTGACTTTTCCTCTTGCTTCGGGGAATGGGCCAACAATGTCCATTCCCCATTTGTAGAATGGCCATGCTGTAGTAACGATCACTAGGTCGTGCTTAGGGCTTGCATTGATTGGTGCATGCAGCTGGCATCCTTCACACTTGTGTATTTCTTCCGAAGCATCCTTATGCATCGTTGGCCAGTAGTAACCCAAGTTCATCAGCTTTGTGACCACTGATCTAGGACCAGAGTGAGTCCCACATATTCCCTCGTGTACTTCTCTGATCAAGTAGGCTTTGATCTGGTCCGACATAACGAAGGAGCAGTGATAAGTAGGACTTCTTGTAAAGATAGCCATCTTCGATCACGTATTGCTTAGCTTTTATCTGCAACCTTACTGCTTCTGCTTCATCATCTGGCAGCTTTCCCTCTTTCAGGAAGTCTATGACCGGAGTCATCCAGTTCTTTTCCTCTTCAGTTATCACATCGTGTATTTCTTCTTCACATATGGATGGAGCTTTGAGTACTTCCACTAGGACTTTCTTGGTTAGGTGTGCAAAGGTAAGTGCGGCCAGCTTTCTGAGGGCGTCAACCTGCTTGTTCTTAGATCGTCGCACTTGCTTCACATTGCAAGTCTTAAAACCTTGCATTAACTCTTGTACTTTAGCTTTGTATTTTTTCATGATCTCTTATTTTGCTAGGTATTGGTTGTTGAGCTGGCTGGCTATTAGCAGTGACTCGACGAATACTTGTATCTTTGACACCTTCATCTCTTTAGCTATCCTTAGGCCTGCAAGCAGTGCTTCGTATTCAGCTTCATTATTGGTTCTTGGGAAGTCTAAACGAAGGGCGTATGTGAATTCTTTCCCTTCAAGGTCTAATAGTACCAGACCAGCTCCGGAGCCTTCTATGCTGGAAGCTCTGTCGGCAAATAGCATCCATGTGTTAGGAGGATGCTCCTACTGCTCATCATTCTTTACTATCCTTGCTTCTTCTTTTGGTTCTTCTGGGACTTCGGCAAGGAAATCAGCTAGGACTTGAGCTTTGATCGCTGTTCTTGGTACATCATTACCTGCTGAGAGATAAACAAAGATTAGTTTTCCGGCCTCGGGTGCTACCATTGTAGGTAGTGAAGCTAGGTTTTCTTTCAGCTTCTGAAAGGCAGCTTCAACTTCTTCTGTCCACCTGAAATCTTTCTTGTCTGAGCACCCCTTTAGTGTTTGGAAGAAAGGTTGTGATTTTTCTGTTGATTTTGATAGGAACCGCTTAAGGGCAGCGATCTTTCCGTTTAGGCTTTGCACATCTTTCTTTGTTCTTGGAGACCTCATCTCCATGACTGCTCGAACCTTGCTAGGATTAGCTTTGATGCTTTTCTTTCCTACGATATGGCCCATGAACTTGCCCTCTTCGAAGCCGAAGGAGCACTTTCCTGGGTTGAGCTTCATGCTGATGCTTCGTAGGTTATCGAATGTTTCGCTAATGTCTTTTATCATTCCTTCTTCATTCTTGCTCTTAATCACTAGATCATCAACATAGGCTTCCATGTTTCTTCCTATTTGATCGGTGAATGTCTTGTCGATCAGCCTTTGATAGGTAGCTCCTGCGTTCTTGAGGCCGAAGGGCATCTTCTTATAACAAAAGATCCCTTTGTCTGTATGAAAAGCCATTTTTTATTCATCTTCCTCCTTCATGTGTATTTGATGATAACCTTTGTAGGCATCTAGGAAGCATTTGTATTTGAAACCTGTCAAAGAATCAACCTGCAAGTCTATTTCTGGAAAAGGATAACAATCCTTCGGACATGCCTGATTCAGATCTTTGAAGTCCACACACATACGCCAGGAGCCATCTGATTTTTTGACCAGAACTGGGTTTGCCACCCATGATTGGTATTGTACTTCCATTAGGATTCATGCTTCTACCAGTTTGTCCACCTCCATACATGCAGCTTGGCTTCTGTCGGGAGCCAAACTTCTTTTCTTTTGTATTATGGGCTTTATACCAGGTGCTATGTTGAGGTAGTGTTCAGCTATATCCCTTGGTACTCCTACCATATCAGCAGGACACCAAGCAAACACGTCCTTGCTTTTCCTTAGTAGATCTTTCAGTTTGCTTATCGCCATGGGCGAGAGGTCATTGCTTATCTTTACTTTCTGATCAGGGTATGAAGGATGTATGCTTAACTCCAAGATTTTCTCTTGCTTCTTCTCCTCATCCTCTTCTGCAGCAGCGATGAGTAAAGCTTCCTTCTTTGGCTTGATTGTTGCTATCCCCCGATTAGTGGGGAACTTCATTAGACCGTACGTAGTGGAACCTATGGCTCCAAAGGTGCTTATACCCGGCCTTCCAATGATTATGTTATACCTTGAAGGGGCCCGAACCACGAGGAACGTAAGAAGCCCCGTTCGAGAGAGTGGTCCGTCCCTGAGACTAACCGTCAGCTTTATCTGGCCCAGCGGGAGCACCCTTTCTCCTGAGAACCCTATGAGTGGAGTGTCTGCTTCTTCCAATCTTGCCTTAACTTCCCCTTTTAGCTGTAAGAAGCATCTTTCATACATGATTTCGGAAGCGGCTCCGCAATCCATGTATATTCTGTCAACGAATGTCCCTTCAACTTCAGCTTCCACAATGGTTGGAGTAAAGATCAGCTCTGCTTCCTCCGTTGGGGGGAAGCATATGCATTGCTTGTCCCAAGATTCTCTCCTGGATCTTTTTTGTGTTTCGCTTTTGGTGAGGTGTATCATGTTCATCTCCTTACCTTTTCCTTTCCCCTTCGGATCCTTCTTCTTTTTAATATCCTTTACCAAATGAGCGAGTTCTCCGGAATTCACTGCTTCTTCTATCCGCTTCTTTAGCTGGTAGCAGTCATTGGTGTGATGACCTCTGTCGTCATGGAATTCGCAATACTTGCTCGAGCTTCTTGCTTCAGAGGACTTTGCGAGGGGACGCAGAGGTTTGAAGCTGTACCTAGCTTCTCCAGTTGCCATTATCTCTTCTGGTGTCTTAGTTAAAGCTGTGAAGGTAATGTACTTTTCTTTTTCCGGCGTCCTCATGTGGTACGAAGGACGGTAGCGGTCGTCCGTTTTCTCGAATCACGATGGCGGTTGGTCCTTCTTTCCATGAAGGAATGAAACTTCGGCTTTGAGCCCAAAGAGTGGTGACTTTTCCAAGGGTCTCGCCTCTTGGATTCCAGATTATGCAGTGCTTCTTTTCCCTTTAGGTATGCTTCTGCTCGTTCAATAGCTTCATCCATGGTTTGAGGGATGTTCTTGTTCAAATCTTAAATTAGTTGCTTCGGTCGTACTGCGTTCATAAAGCCAGATACTCTCATCTTTTCTATTGCCCCTATGTAGGACAGTCCTTCTTTCTTGTATCTGTCTATGAAATTTCGGAGACCATCATCTTCCTTTTGCTTGATCTGATACAACACAACAACGTCCTTCGTATACTTCTTCAACTGGGTGAAATTAGCAAGGAACCTTTGACTGAGGTCGTCGAAAGAATCAATGCTGCTTTCAGGGAGGCTGCTGAACCATAGGCGTGCAGATCCAATGAGTGTTAGCATGAACATGTGGCAACACTCGACATTCGTCCATCTTTCAACGCCTGCAGCACCAGAGAATACCTGCAGATGGTCTTCAGGGTCATCAGTCCCATTATACGTTTTAATGTTTGCCAGCATCTTTATCTTCATCGGAAAGTCAAAGTTGGCTATTCTTTCAGAGAAACACGACAATGAAGTAAACCGATATGGTCGAAATGCTTCATTTGTCTCCGCCCCAGTGGCGGTGGGAGCTTCCTGCATCAAGGGTCTCCCTTCCGGTTCCACTGGACCATTCGTCATTGTAGCCATGTTTTGTCGAAGCTGACCCTCACCTGCTGCGGGACGAACCTCTGTCATGCCGCTGGCTGAGTGTTGCCAGGGGTAAGCGGTTTTCAAGGCGTTAATGTATTGAGCCATCATGTATGCAGCAAGCTGGGGATGCACCATGTGTGGGTATGTGAACCCAGGGTGTTGAGTTGTGGGAATAGGGCAGTTTACATTCATCGGGGCTGACATTCCCATGCTTTGTGCTAATGGCAAAGATGCCATAGCTTGGCTCATCTGTAGTGACATAGGAGAATATATCATAGGCTGTGTGAGCTGCATTAACTGCTCAACCGTGTATTCTGGTGTTTCGTTCATCAAGGGAGTCTGGTTTAGAGGAGAGGGATTTTCTCTCTAGACACTAGGTCCTGCTTCTGCTGTGGGAACCCTGTTTTGGTTTGGACCGGAGGTGACAGCTGCTTCCTCATGGACAACATTGATCCCGAAAGGAGGAGGTGGAAGTGGTGAGAATGTCACCTCAGGTTCGTCTTCATACGCCAATCGAACCTTGACACCTTCTGCATGCTCTTTTTGTACATAGCTATTCATCAGATCCCTCAACCGAAGGAAGTTCTTCTATACTCCTTCGGGCGTAACATCCATCCTTTCCATAGACAACAAGGTGTCTGTCCGAGGGGACGCACTTTCTATTTTGAAAGGAGAAGGAGTCTGGAACGTAGAGTTGTTCTGCAACACTTCGACAGGTGGTCCGTCCGCTGCAGGATAGTTTCTTCCTGCTTCTTCTCGCGACGTCTGGCTAGAAACAGATCGTAAGTGATAGGGAGGTGGAGTTGCGTCCATCCCCGGAGAAACGTCATCACCTGACATCAAGAACACTTAGGAACAGAAGGAGCGGAACTACGAGTGAAGCTCTGTTCTAAGTAGCGCCGCCTTGTTGCTACAACGAATATGCTAGGGGTACTCGTTGCTTCAACAAATACAAGTCAGAGTGAGGGTTTTGACGTTCTCGCTTGAATCAACTGCTTGAGGTACGTGCTAAGAACAAAGAACCGTTAGTCTCACCGCAGGAGGGGGCCTCCTGCGATCAGCCTTCGGAGTGAGAATAAGATAACGGTTCTTTTGGAGTGATAAGGATCTTTGGAACTAGAATGATGAGTGTAAAAGTCTAAGAGTGAGTAGTGAGAATGGACTTGGGATTTGGAGAGCCCAAGTCCTTCTCTTACACCTGAGGTTGTTCTGGCTTCATGCTATGTGCGGGGGTATCCCATTCTCTTTCCTGTCCCTACAGCAAGGCCCTTTCCCTATTGGTGTAAAGAGCCAAAGTCCTCTATAGGGACAAATGTCTCTCTTCAAGGCCATTAAGACACGTTGTCTTATAGACTTGACTTCCTGGAGATTCCAAACGGGTCGCTATCACTTATGCCACGTCACCTCGTTGCTTGGGAGACGTGGCTTCGTGGTTCTGCTTAGTACGTGTGCTTCATTGATGAAGCTGAGCTTCGTGATCGTACCCACGTCATCAATCATCGTGTAAAGCGAATCATTTAAAAGTATTTAAGATTAATTATTTTTATGATTAAAATGTACTTTATCATCATAGTTTTAACTAACTAATATTGAATATTAATCAAGTTGAAGGAAGTATATTACATATTTATAGTTCATGGTAGTGTAACAATGTAATCAAGTAATAAATTTAAAATAATTTAAAATTTAATACTTTAATTTGATATGTAAAAAATTATACCCTTATGCTTTATGAAATATACAAATAACTTTTTGGACAAATATACAAATAATACACACATTCTTCATTGGCACTGTAAAGTCGTGGATGGGAAAAACACGTGAATAGGTATTTAAAATTTCTTTTTAAAATTCAAACTTAGCTCATGAGTTGTTTTTTAACTCAGGATCGACTCGTTTGTTTTTAATTAATAGTTATAGATTTTATATATAACATAATACAACTATTTAATTGTTTTTATTAAAATTTTATATATAATAATAGTTATTATATATATATATATATTTAACAAATTAAATAAAATTTATATGAATAAAATACTCGTGTAGATTAGCGACCTACTCAAGCTCGGGTTTTTTTTAAATGAGTCTTAATAAAAGCTAGACCTCGGGCTTGAGCTTGTTTAAGCTCGTCACAATTCGAGTTTTTAGCAAGTCGATCTCTAGTAGCTCACAAACGGCTTGCCTCGGTTACACCTCCAGTGGGGAAGATGGAAACTGGTTCAAGTGTCAAGTGTGCCCCATATCTTAAAAACCATTTGAAACGAACCGAATCTATCCAAAACAAGCTAAATCGGTCGATTCGTGTAACATCCTAAAATCTCGACATGTATTTTTGTGTTTGGAGTAAAATAAATAAAGTTAAGGGGCTAGATGGTTAAAAATTTGAAGAGGGAAATATTTCGTTTAACCCTTGCCACCACCCATCCATTTCCCTCATTCACCATCTTAACCAAAAAAATTCTAGAAAGATAAAGGAGAGAAATGAGAGAATCTAGAGGAAGAAAGATGGTGAAAACACCATCTCTACCTTTCAACTTGTTTGTGGATGATTGAAGAAGATTAAGCACGAAGTTCTGGATATTTTGAGGTAAGAAATCGACCCTAAATCTCCTCTTTTTCATTAAAATGAGTTAAAGTGGGTAAAACGAGAGTTTTATCTTAAAAGCATGGATATTTACACATGAAATAGCTTAAAAAACCATACATCTAGACTCATGGTTGTTAAACAAGTGATTGGGATGATGAAAGTTGAAACATTGATGCATTTTCGGATCAGACACAATTTCATACAAAAAATGAGAATACTTCGAGTATTTGAGTGATACCTAGCGCGAGAACTTATCCTTTGAAATTAAGTTCTCATCGTAAGTCCACACTTACGGTTAATGAGGGTATCGAGCGTTCACACTTTCGATAGGTGTTTTGCACAAACGTTAACCCGATGTTTCACATACTAAATTTCTACAGATTTAGCATAGTTGATAGAGGTCACAATTTAATAAGAACCTTCCCCCAATAGTCAAATTTCCACAACTGAGTTTCTATTGCCCGTTTTATAAGTTTTTGGGCTGGTGTGCATACTTAGAAGGTAAACCATTTGTTAAACGAAAGGTAAAGAAAGACAGAGATACAGTTTAATAAACATGTGTTTTATGAAAGTAATGAGGGAAAGATAACTTATAAACTTATAATGAAAGTAGTATTATATTATTGGTTGATATTGTAGATGCCATGATGTGAACTTATTTGAAAGTATATGTCATTTGAACTAATTGCATATGTGTAATATGTATGTTATATGATTGATAGTGTAAAGGGTTAAGTTATAGATAGTGATAGAATGTAGACAGCAGTCTTGTTACAAGTACCGAAAGGATCCTTGCAAGCAACTTGGATTCATCCAAGCATTAATGGGATTCTTGGACTCGTTCAAGCATTGGCGGGATTCTTAGACTCATCCAAGCATTAACGTGAGTCTTGGATTCGTCGATACATTAACAGGAGTCTTGAACTCGTCCAAGCATTGACAAGTGTGCCAACCATCAAATTTACCAAGTATTGTCTATAAGTTATGATTAGTTCATTTATGATTCGATGTGAATTATGTGAACCTAGATAAATTACTATGAATGGTACAATCCAATTTGATGAGAAATCAAAGATTAACGCTAAAACTATATGATCATTTGTTGGAACCCAAGAAATCGTTGTATTCTTGATAAACTATAGGGGCTAGTTTGTGACTTTTGTACTTTAGGTTTTTGGGTCAAGAGTCGCTAGCGACACTTGATGAGTCACTAGGTCGGTTATCGGCCGACTGTCGACTGTCGGCAATCTGCATGGCGACTCTTGCTATACATCTATAAATAGCAACTTAAAAACCTAATTTTGTAGCTCTTGCACAATACGTCGTTGTTATAGTCAAATAGAGTGCCAGTAGGAGGTTATAGTGGTGTTCTTTGTATCCAGGATCTTATTTGTACGCGTTTCATTTCATTATGGATCTTATAGAATCGTGTCCTTTATGTTCTTATTTGTGTTTCTCTTCATCTTGTGTTTATCTTGATCATCAACAAATTAGCTTCTCTATAGCTAAAGTGTTGATTGTTTCTTGTTTAAAATCATTCTAGCACAGGGACCCTATTTTCAGGACCTACAATTTGGTATCAGAGCCTTATGTGCTCTTGATTTTAGTGATTTGAGAAAAGTTTATGAGGTTTTGTTAAAATATGAATTTCCCTCATTTCTGGCTAGATCTGTATCAAGTTCAGAAATTGAAATTGAAATTCAATCAGAAATTTGTTTGTGAAAAGTTTGACAGATCTGATTACCATTTTAGTTTAGATATGAGCATTCAGTAATTGATTTTGTATTGTTTTGTGAAAAGAGTATGTTGATGTTTATGAGCCGATTGTCCAGTGTCGACTCTTTTGTTTGAGCCGACTGTCGCTTATTTTGGCCGATTGTCCGAGCCGATTCTTCATTTCCTTGTGACTCTCCTAGTAAACACAAGTTTATGACTCACCTTTATGAGGTAGCAAATTTTCTGAGTCGATGCTTCACGTGAGTTTTTCTGATCACCTTGTGGTGGTGCCGTCTGTTCTCATTCTTGCAGCCGACTCTGATTCTCTATCTTTCATTTTTCCTTATTTCAAGATGTCTATTACTTCTATTACCCAAGTTGATTTGGAGACCGGCTCCATGTCTAAACCTCCCAAGCCCTTATCCACCGATGATTTCCCTATTTGGAAGAACCACATGAAGGCTTACTTTTATGTAACTGACTTTGGTCAGTGGATCTCGACCACAAACGGTCCTCATTGTCCAATTACCACTGGAGATGATGGTGTTGCTGCCCAAACTAATCCCGTTACTTATACTGAGAATGTCAAACTCCTGATCCTAAGAGATTATAAAGCTTTCGACACTCTTAACTTGTCTCTTCGAGCCAACATCATGAATTTGTTTGAGGAATACAAGACCGGCGAAACTCTTTGGCAAGCTTTGTGTGATTTCTATGAGGGAAACTCTGATTTGAAAGAAGGGAAGAAAGACATGCTCCAGAAACAATATGATACCTTCGGTAGTATCAAAGGTGAAGGTCTGTCCAAGCATATCTCAAGGTTTATGAAAATTTCAAGCAAACTGAAGCAAGCCGACATCAGAAACTCGGATCTAATCAAGAAACTGCTAGACTCTCTGCCTCAAGAATGGGGTACACAGTGTATATTGATCAAACAACAGTATGTGAATGGAGCTTCCACCTTATCTGATATAATCAATACCCTGAAGTCCTTCATAATGAACATTGAAAAGCGTCAAATGAATCAATCATGATACACAAAAACTATGGCACCGACCAATGTTGCTTTTATTGCTCCAACTTCATCAAACAATGCCGTTGGTACTTCTGGAACTATTCCTTCTATGGTCTCCGCTCCTGCTATCTCTCAACAAACTATGTCAAGCAATGATCCAAACACTAATCAAAACAGAACTTCTGCTCCAAACCCATCAAGTGAACACATGGATCTATTCGGTTTATTTGTGAACATCTATCAAGCACTCGTCTCAGGAGAATTAACGGCAGGAGTAAGCCATATTGAAGATTTATTTCAAGTTGACACAGATGACATGAAAGAAGTTGATCTTCAATGGTAGATGGCAATGTTGACTTGGAGATCAAAAAGATTTATGGATAGGACTCGAAAGAAGCGTCTTGGCGGAAAGTCGGCATGTATTAATAAATCCAAACTAAGATGCTACAACTGTAAGCAACTTGGGCACTTCAAAAGGGAATGTCCTCATCCTATAACCGATGTTCTAACTCTTCCTACCATTGTTGCAATTACCGATGGTAAAGAAGAAACTGTAAAGACTAAAGAATCGGATAATGCATTGATAGTGAATGACTTTGACTGGAGCAATGAAATTAAAGAAGCTCAGGTTAAGGTGTGCAAAGAATTAGTGGCAATCACTTCATCTGCTCAGTTTGTGGTTCACGGGATGGAAGCAAGTCTAATTTAAAAAGAGAAGAATGAGGTGCTGAGAAAGATCATCATTAACACTGACCATATCGGTCCTGCTGCCCTCCTAAGGCAGTTTGCTATCCGGGAACTGAGAGTCAGGTTACTAACACTGAAGGAAGCATGACAGAGAATGCCAACATCAAGATCAAGGAAGAAGTGAAGATGATTGATGAAAAGAATGATATTTATCCTAGTTCCGGTTCAACGGATCGAGTTAACTCTCCGGAGAATGCTGATTTTGGAACTCAACCCAATGGTGATGGAGGCTCTAATCAAGGATGCATTTGCTGGAAAACCGCTTGTAGGTCCCAGAAGCCTCGTCACGCAGCGGAAATACACGGATCTGTTCTGTGATTTGTGTGGGAACCGTGAGGAACAAGACAGAGATAACATGAACAAAGTCGAAAGAGAATCAAACGATACGTAATTCATAACATAGAAATCATCCCGTATTAGAGACAACATACCGAAAGAGCACGCATCTCTCATCTACGCTCACGGTCTAGAGGCGGGAGAGCTCATCCCGCCCGGACACCTCTCAACCTAGTTCCAGAAGTTCCACCTACAAATGAAGACAAGTCTTCTATTTATAGGGGATGGAACATTGCCTGCGTACGGGCGTTGGTCCTGCGTACTTGACCAGTACGCAGGGCAAAAGCCTTGCGTACTTACTAAGTACGTGGGACCAATATGGTGTGCAGGCTAAGTACTCAGGAACACCCTCCTTTGTACTAGCCACGTACACCGATACATAGAATTTTATCTATAGTTAAAAAAACATTCTTCTACAGACTCCCTCTTAACTATAGCATCAAATTCTATCTATCACTAACACTGATAAACATTAGTTTACAAAGAATATCCTAACGAGTTCCCTCTAAACTAATGACATCAAGTGTCTTCTGGCGAGACTTGATGTTCTGGCATTCCACTTGTGATCTTCAAATATTCAAACTTCAGTCTTCAGTTGCCGAGTGATGACGAACACGACTCCCTCTTAATTGTAGCTTTCATTGTAGACCAAACCAAGTGCTTCAATAGGAACCAACTAACCCAACACACTTCATTGTAGTTCATCCTCTCAGCATAGATTGCTCCACCCTGACTTAGAATTCCTCCAAATCAGCTGGCATATGATAGAGAGTTTGAGTTTCCAATAACATGCATCAAACTAATCAACTCCCATAGGAATTCCAGTAAGATAAACTTAAGTCTTCAACCAGATGCGTCCAACTCTATCATGTATCTTTATGAGTTAACCAAATTCCCGAAGACGTTCGTTTCCAATATCCCCATTCAGTTTAAGCTCTATCTGACTAGACCAGAAACAAGGGAATATTTCCTATCCCGTCGGCTAATGATAAAAGGTTCCATCTTCAACCAATAATCCAATGGATATCCAGCTTCATCCTGAAAACACTTGATAGAATCAAACACAAAATCATGCTTAGTATTGATCATCCTATATCCAAAGTCCAACATTCTTCAATTAGATCTTCATTCCTGGTTCACACCTCCTAATCTGTATACGTTCAACGCGGTGAAGTTCCATAACTAGGTTATCTATCTGGGTTCCGTCCAGATCCCAAATGAGAAATCCAATCATAACTAAGTCACGTTAAATCTTTAACACATGCTTGACCAACGAGCACGAAAAATGTAGTTTACATGAGAAATCATAGTTGAGATCCATGTCACATTAAAGAAATTTATATATAGGAAATACCTATGGCTTATCCACCACATCTTTAATGTGTCATGTATACTTGGTACATTTTATCCCCCTCATTTCTCTATAAACTATAACCAGCTTCATTACCACCTCACTTGAATCCTCAAAAGCCAAAAACTAGTCAATTCCAGGATTTTATTCTTTTATTTCTTTACAAAGATCCAAAACAGCAAATCCTTGTGTTCAAGTTGTTCCATTATTCATCCCCTATTAAAGAAGTATCTCGGATACTCGTAGCCCACATATTCAGGTTTGAATACCTAAACAATATGATTCTTTTTCCAAAAGACCCAAAACAACAACATCTTCACAAATAGAACGAGACCTTTAGCCGATGACGTTGCTCCCATTAATTCAACATTCATTCCCTATTAAATAAGTATCCATGATACTCGTTGCTCACATTTTCAGGTTTTAACACTTAAAGTATGTATGACAATTGGTATCATCCAAGAAAAATCTCGTCCGTGTTTTGCCAAGCCACATCGTATACAAATTTTGGTCCAGAAAAAACCAAAATTACTATCTTCTCAAAAATGGCCCGAAACAAGCTTACAAATGATCTCTAAAAAATTTGGCTAAGAAAAGTTTTCCCGGATACTCGTTGTCCACATTTTTTTAGTAATCCCAGATGATAGTTCATGCGTACTTAGTAAATACGCTCATGTAGGGTGTTCATGCGTATTTAGTAAATACGCAAAGCCAAGTACCCATGCGTACTTGTTAAGTGCGCAGAGAAATGCTCTAAGTACGCAGGTCACTTCTCATGCGTACTTAGTAACGTAGAAGAGGTGATTCTGCGTACTTATTTAGTACATCAGTGTTCTTGACGGATCTTGAGGAAAATGCTCAAAAAGTGTTGGATATGAGAAATTGATGCTTCCAAAAGCTTAGAAAACATCATCTAACAAACCCTTAGCCTTCCAAACACCAATTAAGTGATAACAAACTCGGATTTATGGAGTTTTGCAAGAAAAAGTAGCGAATTTTTTATAACTCGGATCTGCTCAAAAACCCCAAAAACCCGAAACTGGAACACAAATCAACGAACACCGAGGCTCTGATACTACTTGTAGGTCCCCGGGTGTCTCGGACCGTTACGTTCAAGTGTGTGACTAGTCGAACAGGGTGCGGAATACCCGTGAATAGTTGGAGTATAAAGCAACACATGGTAAACCGACAACAAACACATGATACTTCAAACTTTGTCTATTGATAATCACAGCCTTTTACAAAGTGCAAAATGAGTGTGTACATAACATTTTCACTAACTGGCTATATATACTAAGACTGTTGCCTGCGTACTTACTAAATGCACAAGGCTTTGTTCCTGCGTACTTAGCAAGTACGCAGACTGGTTCTTGCGTACTTGCTAAGTACGCAGGTTATACATCTTGCGCACAACAATAACCAAAAGACTAACAAGTATAAGTACCTACATACATGTTTACAACTCGATAAACCAATACATACATATACTAAAACACAAGTACACATACAAAAAGTAAAGATACAAAAGCATAGACAACATCCAGAGTGTCTGTTACACAAACGTGCTCCAATATCTTCATCATCAGGTAATGATTTATATGGTTTCAACGGAAATGACAGATGAACGAACCTAGGTTTTGAGTTTGAAAGATGTTTTACATCTGTCACTTCATTTTAGGGCCGATCAGGGCTTAGATCTTGTTTATAAACTCACCATTGTTGAAATCTTACTTCTTTTCGTATATATTTGCAGATTTCATTTGATATCTTGGTAAGATGGAGTTTCGATTCTCAAAAGCTCTTCTTTCTGCCCTCTTTTACTTAGTTTTTTTTTATTTTTTAGCTTAGTTTTTGATTTGTATATAAGTCTGTACACATATGTTCAAGTTTGGCCATCTGTTCAGGGATTTGGTATCGAAACAAGTAGTTTCGATAAAAATGGGTGTTTCTCTTTTAAAAGATACTTTAAAAAATTTGAACAAGTTTTCAATCGAAACTAGTTGTTTCGATGTCCAAATGTGCCCAGTCTTGAATGTTCGATTAAGTTTCTTTGCCCGAAACTAAGTAGTTTTGGTCATGATATTCTGAAACTTTTCTAAGTGTTGACCGAAACTAGTAGTTTCGATTGAATTTTCTTCACCCGAAACTAAGTAGTTTCGATAAGGTTGTTTCTGAAATTTTCTAAGTGTTTACCGAAACTTGTAGTTTCGATTGTGTTTATTCACCCGAAACTAGTAGTTTCGATGAGGCTTATTTCAGAAATTTTCTAAGTGTTAGACTAAGTAGTTTCGAGTACATAGTTTCGATCATTTTTCTGTTAAAATTTTATCTAAGTGTCAAAACTTTGATGAATTTTGTTTGTTACAGGTATGGATCTTCTATTTGTAAAGAGGCATAATGTCTGTGCCTTTCTTTATGCCAATGATCCTAAAAGTGCAGAGTTTGTGCTAGTCCTGACTTTTCTGGCTAATTCCAACATCAGCTTTGCTATCAGTCATAACCTTCCTGTATTTGAAACATCTATAAGGGAATTATGGGAAACTGCAGAGATTGTGACTGTGGAGAGTATGGAGCACATTAGAGCCATTGTTCGTGATCAAGAAGTTTTATTCTCTGAGGCTACTATCAGGAAGGTGCTGCACTTTAATGATAATCATGAAGCACCAGTTGAATTTCTTAGCTTCTACATCAAGTAATGTTTTAGAAGAATGGGTCATCCAGATGAGTTCAAGAGTGGACAGATTATCAAGAACTCCCTTCCACCACACTGGAGATATATTGTGCATGTGTTCATTCACTGTCTGTCTATCAGAAAAGGAGGTTTTGATTCGGCCAATGCCTTGGTGGCTTCTGCTATTTTGGGCTTGATCAAAAGAAGAAAATACAATTTCTCTGGGTTAGTTTTTAGATATCTAAAGGAAAATCTAACAAAGGCAGTTAAAGAAAAGTTTCTCGTTTATCCAAGGTTTCTACTAATCATTATTAACCACCTACATCCAGATCTTCAATAAGGTGGAAATGTGTTTGTCTTTGATCACATGATTGCCAAGACTATCAGCTACATGAGGAGCACAAACAAAAGAACAAACAGATTAATTGCAGATATTCCTTTATTTGGACACATTATTGGAGAAGAAGAAGAGTTTGTTCCTGATGTGGATCTAGATCTTGAAATTGAATCCTCATCATCTAAGGAGGAAGAAAAAGAAGTTGTTTAGCAAGATCAAGACAATCAACAAGAGGCTGAAGTTGAGGTTGAAATCCCTCATGTACGGGAAGAAGAGCAGCCCATCGTTGAAGCCCCTTTTATTGATCTTGCAATTGCAATTCAAGAAGAGGAAGTACAAGTTCAAATTCCAAATGTGCCTGCTGAACAAGTTAATGTTAATGTCCAAGTAGCCGAGGAAGATGTTGCAGAGTCAAGTGGGACTCTAGATGCAGGAATTTATGGTTCAGACTATTACAAGTCAGATTCAGAAGAACAACCTGAACATCTTGCATCCTCCTCCAAGAGACAAGCCAACTCTGGTTCAGATTATGAACTAGAAGAACCTAAGGCCAAGAAGATAAAGATCGGGTTTGAAGATTTGTCATCATCCTCAGAGTCTTTATTCAACATGTCTGAACACACTAGTCTAATTCCAACACCTATACCTACACCTCAACCTACACCACCACCATCTCCACAACATGCACCCATCCCAACACCGCCTATATCCCCTTCACATGAACCATCATCTTCAGTCTCAAGAGTTAAAACTCTAAGCCTAGAAGTAAAGAAGTTACAAGATCATGTTCAAGAGAAGGATAAAGTCATTGAAAGTTTGAAGAATGAGTTGAATGAATGTAAAGAAGAGGTTAAAGACCTAAAGCTGGAAGTTGGGGGTTTACCTACCCAACTTGATGTCCAACAAACTCAACTGGAAACCCAACAAAAGACAAATTCTCAACAACAGCAAGACTTCAAGGCATTATCTGAAATTGTTGAGCAACTCAAGGCTTCCCTAGTTAAGCCTCAACATCAAACAACCACTTTCGCAATTAAGGGGGAGACCACTTCTGGTGGTGGATGTAACCTTTCTGATTTTCATGTTTTTCCTATTTATTTTATGCCGTGTAATAAAAGACGATTCCGATTCCAACCTTACATTCATTGTTCATGTACAATAACAAGCATACACACGTTTATTATATTACAATATTAACTAAAACAATCTTACAAACCTCGAGGACCAAACTTGACAAAAAAAACTCAAAACAACATCAATATTACAAAACTACAAGGACTAGTTTTGAAACTTCCAAAAACCTACACAAGCACGGTCGTGCTTAGTCCTAAGCACGGTCGCGCTTGTGCCATGACCACGGTCGTGCTTATCATTAAGCACGGTCGCGCCTCTTTTACAGCTTGACTCCGTAAAAGTCAAACCGACACAAATCTTTTCCAAAAATAGGTTTCAAACCTGTTTTAGAAATCGCGGGACTTGTAGAAGAAGTTATTCGACCAATTAAGCCTAAAACCCGACCAAATACACGACTGATCGACCGAATTCCCGCGACTACGACCGAACCTTCCTTTTTAAATCAAATCTCGTAATTAAGACCAAATCAAGACAAATCAAACCACGATACGGACTTCGTACGACTCCTATAAGATTCTCCAACCCCTAATTCGTCTAAACAACCTCTCTAATTCTCTGTCGATCAATAAAGAGCCGCGATTCCTTTACCGTAGCCGTCTGCACTTGTTGCCAATCAAACCAAGGTAAGTAATAGTCCAATAGATTCGTTTCTTCATTCCAGACGAAAACCCTAATCTAATCGAAATCAATAATACATGATATTACCAGTTTGAATCTAAGTTTTGATAAAAAAAAATGGTTTTAAACGATCGACACGTTAAACAGGAGATAAATCTAATTAAATGGTGTCATTCGATTCGCAAACACTCTCTAAATGAAAACCCTAAGTTTCTAATCAGTTTTAATACAAGAATTAGGCGAATTGTGTCTGAAAAGGGCCAGACACGGTCGCGCTCATCAAAAAGCGCGGTCGTGCCTGACCAAGCACAGTCGTGCCCGAGTGTGGCACGGTCATTCTTACCGACCAAGCAAAATACTGACCTAGGCAAACCTTAGACGCGGTCGTTCCGGGTACGAGCACGGTCGTGTCTTATGAACAGACTCTTGTGGTGACTTCTGACCAACCACGGGCGCGTTACCGACCAAGCGCGGTCGCGTACGAGCTGAGCACGGTCGTGCCGGATACGAGCACGGTCGTGTTCCCCTTAACAGAATCTTTATTTTTATAAAATATATTACAGTTTATATAATTATTTTTATAAACTAATTACTGGAATACCCATATTCCTTACACTTGTTTCCAAACCAACATTAATTATTTAAACTTATACAAGTAAATATATATAATATTCTAAATAAATAAATAGTATTTTAAAACAAACCCTACACGTTTAAACTTAAACAAATCCGTTTCCGACATCGAATAACGCAACTCAATAATACGTAATCATATATTGTTCATTAGGTCGAATCTAGCAATCCACAACACACCGCTGTTTTCCATTTGCTTGTGCAACCTACACTCTGCATAACACGTGAGTTTACATAGCCCCCTTTTCAACTATTTACAACTTTTGGGGTGGAACATGCGTTCTATTTACATGTTTTCAATTATACACATAAACAGTTCCATCCTATGCATGTATACAAATTTTGCGCTTTATGCTTGAGTACTAGACGTGTAGACCAACTATTATGCTCTTCATGTACAATCATTAACTAACAGCCGACAGTAAACAGTGGTAGATCTATTGAGTCTGACAAACCCACCCAGGTAGGGTGACTGTTACTGACAACACAAATTTTGAGTGCAAGTTACAAAGGTTTGATTGTATAGGTCACATGATAGTTTTCTCTCCATAATTGCCTTAATTGTCATGTTGTATTGAACTGTATGCACACAACATGTATTTTGCTATCACACAATTAAACCTATGTTTTCTCACCAACTTTTTAGTTGACCCTGTTTTAACCATGTTTCAGGTACCAATGTTTGAAGTGATCAGGATATGCTACACATAGGATTTTTGGACCTAGAATTCAATTAAACTAGTTATTCTATGTAATTTACATTTTTGTTTTGTGGATTGGTTGTGTTTTGATTGAACTTATTGATTGCAATGAAAACAATTATTAAATATTCAAACTTTAGCAAACCATGAGCAATGAACAGTCTGCACGCTTCACGCCTCGACGTTTCCGCCGTCGGTTGGGGTGTGACAGATTGGTATCAGAGCCTTGGTTATAGGGAATTAGGTTATTAGACACCTTTGACCTAGACTATAACTTTAGGATACCCACTTATGCCATGCTTCATGATTTATGTGCTACATGCTATGTGCTACATGCTATGTGATATATGCTAAATGTTTTATATGTATATATAAATAACAACTTAAATAAACAATATCCCTACCCACATCCTAAGCCACACATCGTTCTTGCCTGCTTCCATGTCTATAAAATTTTCTCTTACACCCGTTAAGGTTTTTAGACTTTGTTTAATTGTTAAAGGACACGTGCAATCTGGAAGAGTGACACCTGTATTCTGGGTTTTCTGTCTAGGAAAGTATTTCATATAAATCCCAATCAACCGAGGGATCCGTATGCTTTCCTGGGAATTCCCGGGATGAGTGTTTACTTATAGGCTAAAGCACGTCTCCTTGATAATTATCTGAGTTTAAATTAACCTTAATATGTCATAGTACTCGAGTGATTATGTCACTATTTGAGTACAATCCGAACTATGAATTACGTATATCTATTTATCCTTCTATTTAATCCAATAAATTCTCACAACTCTTATTGTGTCTAAATCTGTAGAATGCCTCCCCGTCGTGACAACAGCAACAACAGCAATAACACTGACCTGGCTGCTCTACTCACGCAGCTGGTGAATCAAATTACCTAAGCTAACAACCACACTAATGGCCATGCCAGTGGGAGTGCTGCTACTGGAGGTGGTGGTGGTGCCAACCCGCCACAATGCACCTTCAAACACTTCAACTCCTGCAATCCTCTCAAATTCTATGGCAACGAAGGAGCTACGGGCCTCCTCCAATGGTTTGAAAGTATTGAGAGCACTTTCCTCAATAGCGACTGTCCCGACAACCTCCGTGTTCGTCATGCTACTAGTGTCTTTCAAAAAAGGGCGCTTACTTGGTGGAATGGTGAGAAAAGGACTAGGGGAGTGGATGTAGCAATGGCACTGCCATGGGATGAGTTGAAGAGGATCATGACTGAGGAATTCTGTCCTCGAAATGAGATGAAAAAGCTGGAAGCGGAATTTTGGGATCTTGCTCAAGATAGTGGTGAAAGCTTAGCATACACCACCCGTTTCCACGAGCTGAGTCTACTTGTGCCACACATGGTTACACCTCTGTCTAGGTGTATTGAAAAGTACATCGGTGGTCTACCTAGACAAATTCAAGATACTGTGGTAGGAGGAAATCCTGCTACTCTGGAGGATGCTATCCGCTTGTCAGCTACACTTACTGACAACCATGTTAAAGCGGGTACACTTACAAGAAAGGGTGCCAAGAAAGTTTCTGACACAACAACACCTCCCGCTCATGTCAAAGAAGTCCAAACTGAACCATACCGCAACACTAGGAAGAGAAAGGTCAAGAACTGTGCTGTAATCACTCCGGCTGCTCCGGTGAATCAAGTTACACCCATGGCTCAAAACCCAGCAAAGAAACCCTATGGGGGCAGCTACCCACTTTGCAACACCTGCAACTATCATCACCCTCCAAGCATACCTTGTCGCCTTTGCAACCACTGCGGGAAACATGGCCACACAGCCAATATTTGTCGAGCCAAGGCACTTGCCAACCAAACCAACCCAGCAAATCAAGCCAATCAACAAGCAACTAACCAAGCCACCCCATCCATTGCAAATGGACGTGCTTGCTTCGAATGTGGTGACTCGAATCACTTCCGTAACCAGTGCCCAAGACTGGTCAATGTTAACCAAGGCGGAGCTCGTGGGCGTGCTTTCAACATCAACGCCAATGAGGCTCAGGCCAACACTGATGTGGTTAACGGTACGTTCCTTATGAATAATCGTTATGCTTCTATACTATTTGATACTGGAGCCGATAAAAGTTTTGTGTCACTAGACTTCGAACCGTCACTTGCAAAAACCCGGTCTAAACTAGAGAAGACCTTTACCGTTGAGGTAGCCGATGGTAACACCGTTACAATTGACACTATCATTTATGATTGCTCCCTAGAACTAAATAAACACACTTTTCCAATCAACCTCGTACCAATGCCATTAGGGAGTTTTGACGTCATCATAGGTATGGACTGGTTGTCGAAGCACCACGCCGAAGTCATGTGCTTTGAAAAATGCATCCGTATACCACTCCCATCTGGTGAAACATTGAAGGTCTTTGGTGAGAAACCTTGCAAAGGACTCAAACTAATGTCATGCATCACCGTCCAAAAGTATATACGAAAGAAGTGCATGGTTTTCCTAGCCCATGTTATCCAAAAAGAAGACAAGAAGAGGAGTGTACAAGACATCCCTATCGTTCGGGATTTTCCTGAAGTTTTCCCTGATGACTTACCAGGTCTTCCACCTGTTCGGCAAGTGGAATTTCGCATCGATCTTGTACCTGGAGCAAACCCGGTGTCTAAAGCTCCATACCGGCTTGCACCTTCCGAGATGCAAGAACTCGCAAGCCAACTTCAAGAACTCGCCGACAAAAGTTTCATACGGCCGAGTCATTCACCGTGGGGTGCACAGTCTTGTTTGTTAAAAAGAAGGATGGTTCATTCCGCATGTGTATTGACTATCGAGAACTCAACAAACTCACAATCAAAAACCGCTACCCTTTACCTAGGATTGACGACCTCTTTGATCAACTCCAAGGTTCTACCTACTTCTCGAAGATTGATCTTCGATCCGGTTATCATCAACTCCGTGTGCAAGAGGAGGATATTCCCAAGACCGCCTTCCGAACGAGATATGGTCACTACGAGTTCATGGTTATGCCTTTTGGGCTAACCAATGCACCTGCTGTTTTCATGGACCTCATGAATCGCATGTGCAAACCATACCTTGATAAATTTGTTATCGTGTTCATTGACGACATCTTGATCTATTCCAAGACCAAGGAAGATCATGAGCAACACCTTAGGTTGATTTTGGATCTCTTGAAAACCGAACAGCTATACGCCAAGTTCTCCAAGTGTGATTTTTGGCTAAAGGAAGTGCAATTTTTGGGTCACGTCGTCAATGAAAAAGGAATTCATGTTGACCCCGCCAAAATCGAAGCTGTTAAGAATTGGAAAGCTCCTAAAAACCCTACCGAAGTTCGTTCATTTCTTGGTTTAGCGGGTTATTACCGAAGGTTCATTTCTAACTTCTCCAAGATCGCTGTTCCCCTCACTGCCTTAACCCAAAAAGGTAAACCTTATGAGTGGGGACCGAAACAAGAAGAAGCCTTTCAAATTCTCAAGCAAAAGTTGTGCAATGCTCCTATCCTCACCCTTCCTGAAGGTGAAGATGATCTAGTTGTTTACTGTGATGCTTCAAACCAAGGTCTTGGTTGCGTTCTCATGAAACGAGGCAAGGTGATCGCTTATGCATCAAGACAACTCAAAATCCATGAGAAGAATTATACGACGCACGATCTTGAGTTGGGTGCTGTCGTATTTGCATTGAAAATTTGGAGACATTATCTCTATGGCACGAAATGTGTGGTGTTCACCGACCACAAAAGCCTCCAACATATCTTCAACCAAAAAGAACTCAACATGAGGCAGCGACGTTGGGTTGAACTCCTCAACGATTACGATTGCGAGATTCGTTATCACCCCGGCAAGGCTAATGTTGTAGCCGATGCGCTAAGCCGCAAGGAACATGTCATGCTTCAAAGTGTCAAGATCCATTCCGATATTCAAGTTCGTATTCTAGCCGCTCAACATGTCTCGGTTACCGAGGGCAATATGTATGAGGAAATGTCTTGTGGTGCTGAATTTCAATTAGAGACTAAAACCAACGGCTTGCTTTATTTTCTAGATCGTATTTGGGTTCCCGATCGTGACGATCTCCGAGCATTCATCATGACAGAAGCACACAAGTCTCGATATTCTATTCATCCCGGTGCGGATAAAATGTACCAAAATCTTCGTCCACAATATTGGTGGCCCGACATGAAGAAAGACATTGCCTTGTTCGTAGCAAAATGTCTCACATGTTCTAAAGTCAAAGCTGAGCACCAACGTCCTTCTGAATTACTTGAACAACCGGAAATCCCCGTGTGGAAATGGGAGAATCTAGCTATGGATTTCATCACTAAACTCCCTCGCACTTCAAGCGGTTATGATAGCATCTGGGTAATCATTGACCGTCTCACTAAGTCCGCACACTTCTTGCCTATCCGTGAAGACTATAAGGTGGAGAAGTTGGCCCGTATTTACATTGACGAGATTGTGAGTCGTCACGGTGTTCCTTTGAACATAATCTCCGATAGAGATGCTCGTTTCACTTCTCGGTTTTGGCAATCTCTCCAAAAGGCACTTGGTACACGATTAGATTTGAGCACGGCCTACCATCCCCAAACTGATGGTCAGACCGAGCGAACAATCCAAACCCTGGAAGACATGCTGAGAGCCTGTGTCATCGACTTTGGTGGCAATTGGGATTCACATTTGACCCTTATCGAATTTTCCTACAACAATAGTTACCACACCAGCATCGACATGGCTCCGTTTGAAGCTCTCTACGGTCGTAAGTGTCGTTCTCCCATCTGTTGGAACGAGATTGGTGAAGCACAAATCACCGGTCCCGAGTTAATTCAAGAAACCTCCGACAAGATTATTCAAATCCGTGACAACATTCGAGTTGCAAGGAGTCGGCAAAAGAGCTATGCCGACAAACGACGCAAACCCTTGGAATTCCAAGTTGGTGACCTTGTACTTCTAAAGGTGTCTCCTTGGAAGGGAGTGATCCGTTTTGGGAAGAAAGGCAAGCTAGCACCTCGCTATGTGGGTCCATTCAAGATCCTTGAAAGGATTGGGAAAGTGGCTTACAAGCTCGAGTTACCTCCATCACTTGGCAACATACATCCTACATTTCATGTATCCAACCTCAAGAAGTGTCTTACTGATGAGAACCTTCATATACCTCTTGACGATGTGCGCATTGATGAGACGATGCACTTCGTTGAAAAACCAGTTGAGATTATGGATCGTGAGATAAAACAACTCAAGCGCAGCCGTATTCCTATCGTCAAGATTCGTTGGGAATCTAAACGAGGACCCGAGTTTACTTGGGAACGAGAAGACCAAATGAAGCTCAAGTACCCACATCTTTTTGCTGAAGCAGTAGCCTCAACCAGTTGAATTTCGGGACGAAATTCCCTCAACATGGGGATACTGTAACCTTTCTGATTTTCATGTTTTTCCTATTTATTTTATGCCGTGTAATAAAAGACGATTCCGATTCCAACCTTACATTCATTGTTCATGTACAATAACAAGCATACACGCGTTTATTATATTACAATATTAACTAAAACAATGTTACAAACCTAAAGGACCAAACTTGACAAAAAAAACTCAAAACAACATCAATATTACAAAACTACAAGGACTAGTTTTGAAACTTCCAAAAACCTACACAAGCACGGTCGTGCTTAGTCCTAAGCACGGTCGCGCTTGTGCCATGACCACGGTCGTGCTTATCATTAAGCACGGTCGCGCCTCTTTTACAGCTTGACTCCGTAAAAGTCAAACCGACACAAATCTTTTCCAAAAATAGGTTTCAAACCTGTTTTAGAAATCGCGGGACTTGTAGAAGAAGTTATTCGACCAATTAAGCCTAAAACCCGACCAAATACACGACTGATCGACCGAATTCCCGCGACTACGACCGAACCTTCCTTTTTAAATCAAATCTCGTAATTAAGACCAAATCAAGACAAATCAAACCACGATACGGACTTCGTACGACTCCTATAAGATTCTCCAACCCCTAATTCGTCTAAACAACCTCTCTAATTCTCTGTCGATCAAGAAAGAGCCGCGATTCCTTTACCGTAGCCGTCTGCACTTGTTGCCAATCAAACCAAGGTAAGTAATAGTCCAATAGATTCGTTTCTTCATTCCAGACGAAAACCCTAATCTAATCGAAATCAATAATACACGATATTACCAATTTGAATCTAAGTTTTGATAAAAAAAATGGTTTTAAACGATCGACACGTTAAACTGGAGATAAATCTAATTAAATGGTGTCATTCGATTCGCAAACACTCTCTAAATGAAAACCCTAAGTTTCTAATCAGTTTTAATACAAGAATTAGGCGAATTGTGTCTGAAAAGGGCCAAACACGGTCGCGCTCATCAAAAAGCGCGGTCGTGCCTGACCAAGCACAGTCGTGCCCGAGTGTGGCGCCGTCATTCTTACCGACCAAGCAAAATCCTGACCTAGGCAAACCCTAGACGCGGTCGTGCCGGGTACGAGCACGGTCGTGTCTTATGAACAGACTCTTGTGGTGACTTCTGAACAACCACGGGCGCGTTACCGACCAAGCGCGGTCGCGTACGAGCTGAGCACGGTCGTGCCGGATACGAGCACGGTCGTGTTCCCCTTAACAGAATCTTTATTTTTATAAAATATATTACAGTTTATATAATTATTTTTATAAACTAATTACTGGAATACCCATATTCCTTACACTTGTTTCCAAACCAACATTAATTATTTAAACTTATACAAGTAAATATATATAATATTCTAAATAAATAAATAGTATTTTAAAACAAACCCTACACGTTTAAACTTAAACAAATCCGTTTCCGACATCGAATAACGCAACTCAATAATACGTAATCATATATTGTTCATTAGGTCGAATCTAGCAATCCACAACACACCGCTGTTTTCCATTTGCTTGTGCAACCTACACTCTGCATAACACGTGAGTTTACATAGCCCCCTTTTCAACTATTTACAACTTTTGGGGTGGAACATGCGTTCTATTTACATGTTTTCAATTATACACATAAACAGTTCCATCCTATGCATGTATACAAATTTTGCGCTTTATGCTTGAGTACTAGACGTGTAGACCAACTATTATGCTCTTCATGTACAATCATTAACTAACAGCCGACAGTAAACAGTGGTAGATCTATTGAGTCTGACAAACCCACCCAGGTAGGGTGACTGTTACTGACAACACAAATTTTGAGTGCAAGTTACAAAGGTTTGATTGTATAGGTCACATGATAGTTTTCTCTCCATAATTGCCTTAATTGTCATGTTGTATTGAACTGTATGCACACAACACGTATTTTGCTATCACACAATTAAACCTATGTTTTCTCACCAACTTTTTAGTTGACCCTGTTTTAACCATTTTTCAGGTACCAATGTTTGAAGTGATCAGGATATGCTACACATAGGATTTTTGGACCTAGAATTCAATTAAACTAGTTATTCTATGTAATTTACATTTTTGTTTTGTGGATTGGTTGTGTTTTGATTGAACTTATTGATTGCAATGAAAACAATTATTAAATATTCAAACTTTAGCAAACCATGAGCAATGAACAGTCTGCACGCTTCACGCCCCGACGTTTCCGCCGTCGGTTGGGGTGTGACAGTGGACCCTCTTCACCTGCCTTTGTCACAAACCCTGAGTCTGCCATGACTATCTACTCTGACCCTACTACCAAAACAAAAGAAACTGTGGAAGTCAAGGTTGAAGAACTAGAGTTTGATCTCCCTTCTGCTAGTGAAAGGAGAGCAGCTAGGGAGCGTGGGAAGGGAACTGAAACAAACATTGAAGTGGTGGTACTGGATAAAGAAGAGATTGGCTCAGATCATGAGCTCAATGCTATTCTGGATGAGATTAACAACTTCGGTTTCAATGATCAGTATCCAGAGATTTTCCCCACTGAAGACCTGCAAAGTGAAAAGGTCAGGTACTTCATAGAGGAGGGAGATGAGATTCAGGCTCTCTTTGAGGATGATATAGAAGAGACAAATGTTCAAGTTGAATTGGTGAAACCTGTTGCTCAAACTGAATCCATTCCAACTGAATCAACTCCCATTGAACCAACTCCAACACAATAAAACCCAAATGTACCTATCCAACCAACACCTGATCCCAACTATCCTAACCCAAAGAAACCTTGGTTTGGGAATATAGTTGAAGAGGAGGCTCCCAAACAATATGAGTTGTTCGCTGAGTACCAGGAGCTGAAGAGGCCACCTATTGGTTGGAAATATGATGCTGAAAGAAGGCTATTCATTGTAATAAGGTACAAGGGTGGAGTAGAACATTTTAAGAACATGATTACCTTCAATTATCTCCCAACCTATGACCTGAGAGCCTTAGCAAAGCTTCCCCTTCAAAATCCAGGCATGAAGCAGATGGGTATATATACAGGAGTTAGTCATTTTCATTAGTTTCATTATTTTCAAACACTTGACTACTGTATTATTATCCAACTCAAGAATCATTCAAAATTTCATGTGTTCCTAAAAGAGTTTTTATCCCGATCATAGTTTCAACATCATCTAACTTACATTTGGTGAGAATCTCAGAGCATTTCATCCACAAAATCATGAGTTTTGGACCGGTTTCTTGAACTTTAGAACCTAGGGTTTTGATGATGAATTTTCGACCATTTTTTGTTGTTCTTAACACAAATTGAGACCTAAAACTTGTTTAAAACCATTAATCGAAGCTCTAGACTACCAAATTTATCCTTAACACTTGTTGATTTTGGTTTTGACCCCATGTGGTACCGTTGTTCTACGTCGGACCAGGGTTAGGTCAAAATAACCGGGTTATAACGCAATTTTGGTGTTGGGTTAGGTTCAATTGGTCTTAAACAGGTTTTTCGACTAGGTGGTAACCAACATCCTCATCAAAATTACACATTCTCAGATTTTGGATTTTGAAAAATGTCTAAGTGCAGGGTTGTGCACTTAATAAGTATGCAAGAAGGATTTAATGCGTACTTACTAAGTATGCAACGCCAACATCCTACATACTTATCAAGTACGCAGGAAGTGAATTTATGAAATTTTTCTAAGTCTGAAAAAAATGTTCAATGTGCAAATGCTATACCAAGTCATGTTTGTTCCATTCCAATAATTCTATGTGTTCTTATATTTTTCATCTTGTGTTTTTGCAGTGATGGCTCACGCATTTACCAGTGAATTCAACATGTTGGCACTGACACACCCAGCATGGAAGGATGCTGCAGTTGAGTACCGACAGATTGTAGACTTTCTTATCCAAGATCAGCTATGCCGTATCTGCTGATCTTATTGTCTCAAGACCATACATGGATCAATTTTGGAACTCTGCTGATCATGAATGCATTCTAACCCCAAACGCGATTAGGGCAATGGTGGCAGGTTATGAGATTGCCATTTCTAAAGACACCATACGACGAGTTCTACAGTTCGGGGATTTACCAATTTATCCGGTAACCTATCCGGACTATTTTGTTGATGGCTGCTGGAGACAAAGGATGTGATATGTGGGTACCATGGACTATGCCTCTTATAAGAATATGTGGGTACTTGATCGGTGGCGTTACTTTACACACGTCATGATCATGTGCCTATCTGCAAGGAAGGCAGGAAAGGATGCGATGGGTCACGACTTGGCGGCTGCAATGGTTGGCCTTTCTCTGAACAAGGGTTACAATTTCTCCAAATAAATCTACAAATCTATGACAGATTAGATCAATGCTGCTGAGTGGTGTAGATTTTTACTATACCCAAGGTTCATGCAACTGTTGATTAATGATGTTGTACCCAATCTACCTCAGATTGGAGAGAGACTACAAGTCAAACGGGTGGAAAAGAGAGTGTTTGCACAATTCCTTACGCCAGGCAGTGTAGAACCTACCCATGAGCACACTCCTCTCTTTGGCCACCTAATTAATGAAGCATATGTGGCCCCTCCTGACTTCAGATGGTATAGTGCGGACTCTGAGCCGGAGCTTAGTGAACATTCTGATGAACACGATGAAGAGCAAGTAGAGGAGGAAGAGGAAGGAGATGAGGATTCTGAGGATGATGAATCTAGTGATGGAGGTGATGAAGAAGTAGAAGGAGATGGTGCTGAAGAGTTGGATTCCGAAGCTACTGAATCTGATTCATCCGACTCTGATGATGCACCAGACCAAACAAACCCAAGGTGAATGACAAAGGTTTCCCTTCCCGAGTCGTCCTTTAAAAGACAAAGACAAGACAGTACCGAAAGTGAGTATGAACCAGAATCTGACTCGGATACTGAATTACAAAGACAGAGAAGAGAAAGAAGAATAAAGCAGAAGGATGATAGGCCATTTATGGATATCCTTAGAGAAGCTGAAGCTCGTGCTCAACGCAACCCAATCACAGTGGCCGTTAGCACTGCTTCAACCTCAACTTCAACTTCAGCTCAGCTGTATCAGTGAAGGAGGAGGCAGCCACGAAGTACTGTTGAGGTAACTGTCATTACTGTCTCAGAGGAGGTGCTTGAGATAGTATCCCTTCCACTACAATCTGTCCAGCAAGTGATAGTGATGACTCCTGTTCAGACTGAGTCGGTTACTATCACCCCAACCACTGTTGAAACCACCACAATCCTAACCTCAATCCCAACCACCATTCCCGTAACAACCCTTCAACCCATCAGTCAACCCTATGCCTTTGGTGATTTTACCCAAGGGTTTCACTTTGATGAGTTATTCTATTTTCCCACACACACAGCCGAGGCCTCTTCGTCCAGGGATCCTGATCCGCATGATACCAGGATTGTTACAATGGAGTCTCAGGTGGCTGGTTTACTTGAAACAGTTCGGATGTCAAGGGAGCCTCAGATAAATTCTTCGGTGGATGAAGTTACCATTCTCAGAAGCTAGAGGATCGGGACTGAAGAGAGGCTGAAGAATGTGTTGGCCTAGAATGAACTCATGATCAAGACTAATGAGATGATTCTGGGACACAAAACTTCCTTGGAGCTGAGGTTTGATATGCAGCGAAAAGAACATGACATGATGGTCAAGTTAGTTTGTGAACTGACCGAGAAGCTTGATGCTCAGGGGGAGAGAGGTATAGAGAAGGAGAATGAGAAGCCATCAAAGCCTAGTGGTGATGAGGCTTGTCATCCAGTTGATCTAACCAAGGATGATGAAAAAGACAAGGATCCTGAAACTGATCCTAGTGGAGATTAGCAACAAGCTTTGGCTATTATTCCAATCTCTGCTGTGTCTATGGCTGAGGGGGAGTCTACTCAGCACAGTAGTGGAGGTGATACTTTTGGTGCTGGAGGTGGGAGTGATAAAGGAAAGTCTGCAGCTGATGTGCTATACGACCTATCTGATGAGGTAATTCTGATGATTGAGCCAGACTATTCCAAGGAAGCACATATCGATGCTCTCAGTAATCTAGTGGAAGGAGAGATCGAGTCTGACGATGAGTGGGATGTGGATGATGAGGATATAGTGGCAGAGTTTCCTAAGGGTGACGGTGAGGGAGTTTATGAGCTTGAGGATGGAGAGATTTTTGAGGCTCCAACCTTTAAAGATGCTTTGCAACACAGGTTCAGTCGAGCCTGAAAATGTTGCTGAGGCTAGTGGTGCAACTACATCGATTGAATCCTCTCCCACCGATCCCCAACTTGTTAATGCTGAGGCCTGGAAGAACAAGTATCCTCATAGATGGTTTAAGAGGGATCAGCCTCCTGTTTGGCAAAAGACATCAATCCTAGACAAGCATGGAGCAACAGTCATGATCTTATCTATCAAGTTTGACGATGACAAGAAGCTGTTTGCAATCAAACGAGTTGGTGGAGTTCAATACTTGAAACCAACCAGTGAGGCATTCAGATCATTGACGAAGTACGATCTAGTGAACTTGGCAAATCGTGAGCTGCTTGGTGACACTAGTCATGTGGTAGCGTAGGGTTTGTGGGGTGCACTACAGAGAGAAGGAAGATCAGGGAACTTCGAGTTATGCAAGCCTCAAATGCCCAAGATAGTCTGGGACAAGAATGTCAGACATCCCGTGACAAACAGAAGTCTAAGGAAGCTGGTCTACAACCCAGTGCTATGTGAAACTAGGATTCCCCTGAGCAAGTTATCTCAAGATATCCTTGGTAACATATGGTACTGGTACGTGGATCCAAAGACGGGCGAGGCGGTGGTTATGGGAAAGATAAGGTCCGCAAGTGCAAACTTGGAGCCTAAGGAACTTATCAGAGTCTTTGATGAAATCACATTCATCAACTTCTGTGTGAGAGATCTGACGGTTCTAAATTACAAGTACTGCATCTACACGGACGAGTGGACAAAGCTTCAAGCATCAAGATACAACAAGTTCGTCAAGTTTTGCCTTGATTACAAGCTGAAGATGGGAAGCTAAAGCTGTTGGAGTTTGAAGACCGAAGATAATCCAGAGCTGTTGTCAAGGGGGAGTTTGTTGGAGCACGTTTGTGTGACAGACACTCTGGATGTTGTCTATGCTTTTGTATATGTCTTTCTGTATTTGTATTTGTATTTTAGTGTCATATGTATTGATTTATCGAGTTGTAAATAGGTACTTGTCGTTGTCATAGTCTTGTAAAGTGTTGTGCTCACTTAACAAGTGCGCAGGTTGTTTAACCAAGTAAGTACAAGAACAAATGTCTGCGTACTTGTTAAGTACGCAGGAACAAAGCCTTGCGCACTTGCTAAGTGCGCAGGCATCCGGTCTATAGGTATAAATAGTTGGTTAGTGAAGTTGTCATATACGCATTCATTCTAACTTGTAATTGGCTGTTTGTTCAATAGATGAAGTTTAAAAGTGACTGTTGTTTGTTGTCGGTTTACTTAGTGTTGCTTGATACTCCAACTAGTTACGGGTATTCCAAACCCTGTTCGACTAGTCACACACTCGCACGTAATGATCCGAGACACCCGGGGACCTACATTTATAAACCTAGCTTACATGCGTTTATATAAATATGTGTACATATATATTAGAGGCAATAAATACCTCATAATATTTCATTATTTCTAGACCATCTAATGCATTTACGATGAAATGCACGATTATTTTGTAAAAATAAACGTTCTTGTATATTTTTACATCTTTGGTCACCTAAACTCTTACCAACAACTCATATAACATTAATAAACATGAATAAACATGAGTATTCTCTATATAAACCTAAGCCTCTATAAAAACATAGTTGATGCATCTATTACATAAAATCTTGCACATGCAAGATCACCTTCACTACAAATAATGCACCACATATCATACACAAGTCTCTTGTACCATCCACCTTTGTCTTCTTTCCCTTGTTCTCCCTCGAATTCAGCTGCAACACCACACCACCATCTCCATTAAATTGAGTTCCAAGCACATGTTCTTACAATCACAAACTTTCATGCATTGACCAAGCAATGTGAGTTGTTAGGTATGGATCCTTCCCACTATAAATACAGGCATTTGGGTAAGAATGGAACTTGCACCAACACCCTCTAGCTCTCGCCTTTTCCCCTTACCTAAATAATTTCGGATTCCACCCATTTCCCATCTCCAAAACTGAAAATGGAAGCCAAACCCGTAACTCAACATTTTGCCAGATTTTTGCCCAACTTAGCAAGGCTATATCTCCCTCGTTTCTTGCCCAAAATATTCCATTTGTTTCTAGAATAAACTTATATGAAAAGTAGGAAGAACCCAAGTGGAATCACTTGAATCCATGGAGTATTCAACCCCCAAACAGCCTGTGCAAGAAGATCGCTCAGTGTAGGTCGAATTTGGACATCTCTTTCCATTTTCTTGTTTTGAGGTACCTACACAACTCCAAATCTAGTAATTCTTTTTCACGTCTCCTCAGATTTCAATAAACTTAATCTTAGAAGAAAACCCCAAGTCATTTGTGTCACACCCCGACCCATGGCGGAATCATCGGGGCGGGACATGTAGACTGTTCATAAGCACATGGTTGACTAGATTGAATATATTAAACATCAAATTTCATAACAAGTAGTCCAAACACAACCAAATCCAAGATAGAACAAAATTGAAATACATAGAGTTCTTTTATTTAAATTAACTAAGTCTAAGCCTATGTGTAGCACATCTTGATCAATCTCACACATTTGAACCTGAAACATGAATAAAATAAAGTCAACTAAAAAGTTGGTGAGTATAACACAGGTTTGTATATAGATAGCATATAGTTGTAAAACAAATCCTTACATAACATGATAAATAAAGCATTTATGGGGAGCAGCTATTGTGTAACCAAGTACAATCAAACCTTTGTAACTAGCATGCAAATTGTGTTGTCGGTATCAATCACCCCAATCTGGGTGGGTTTGTCAGACTCAATAGATCTATCATTGAAAACCGTCGGCTTGAATAGTTAATGATTGCACATAAATTGCACACAAAAGTTTACACACATAGCACTCGGGCATAAAGCTCAAATTTGCACACATGAATGTAAATCGGATTTGTACTTGTGTTGTTTGTGTAAATGTAAACATGTAATTTGAATAGTGTTCATGTTTCACCCTAAAAGTGTAAAAGAGTAAAAGGGGCTATGAAATACTCACATGTATCAAAATGTAGTAGTTAACACGAGTGTTGTATAATCCAAGTGATTTGCTAATCACTAAGTTTGACCTAGAGTAAAATAGTATAAATTTGGATTAATAATATGTACAATGTCTAAGGACATTCTAAGGTTTTCAATAGTAATGAGAGTATGGGTTTGTACGAAGGGTTGGTGTATTCATTTGCGTTGGTATTTGAATGAAAATATGTTCAATTGAAAAATGAAAGACTTAAGGTTTAATTTGAATAATTAACTAAAATAATAATTTAATTCTTTTTATTTAGTTGTTCATGAAAATGTGTCAAGAGGCATTTTAAATATATATTAGAATATAAATAGTTTGAATAAAACAATTGTATGTAAAACTTTTATTTTAAATTTATTACTTTTTAATCCATTAGAAACGACTTAATTAATTTGTTTAATATTTCCAAGTTGATAATTTAGATTATGAGAACAATTCTGGCTTTGGAGTTTTATAAAATAATTTTTATAAAAGAAAATGAGTTCATATTAAAATAACAGAAGAAATAGGTTTTGACCAAAGGTAGCACAACCGTGTCAAATGTATAGCGCGACCGCGCTTAGGCATGGGGCGCGACCGTGCTTATGCATGGGGCGCGACCATTCCTGGACAAGAGGCACGACCGTGCTAATTGATTAGCACGACCGTGTCTGAATGTTCCAGAAGCTAATTTGTCTAAATCCTGTATTAATAGCAAGTGAATTCATGGGGCTTTCGATTGTTGATTGTTTTAGAATCTAACCATGTATTTTAATTGAGTGGAGATCGTGTCTAGGGTGTAGTTCGATTAAACTAAAAAGTAATGAACCCTAGATTTTATTCGTGTTCAATTCGATTGTATAAGCCCTGATTAGGTTAGGGCTTTCATTCATGGGATTGAAATGAGTCTGAGAATGTGTTTACTTACCTTAAACGATATCGAATTGGTAGAGTTCGACTAAACGGAGTTTCGATTTCGGCGCGTTGATCCTTGGCGTCTTCTGCTGGGATTCCGGTACGATTGATGTGAAGAATGTGATCACAGAATCTTGAAGATCATGCGTAGAGGTTTGATCTCGAGAGTGATACGGAATTGGACGAGATTGAGAGAAAGAAATGACTAGGTGACGGTTTTGGGTTTCTAATTGCAATTGTGGTTATTCAGGAGTTTGGCCATTGATGAATTAATCTGGAAACGACACAAAAGACGTTACAATCGCGGACTTGAACATACTTTGTGATTAAGGCAGTGTTTACGTTTCAACTGGGTTTCAGGCGCGACCGTGCCAGTTCTCGGCGCGACCGTGTTTACGGGGCGCGACCGTGCCAAGTGATATTTTGATAATTTTCAAGGCTAGTCCTTGTAGTTTGTGAAATAGTGTAGGTTTGTTTCAGTTGTTATTGTAGCAATGTAAAATGTGTGTATGTACTTTTAGCATTATGATAATACTCCTTAATTGCACATGAAAATGGTAAATGATGTGACACAACGTTTTGAATGTGAACATTAGATTGAAGTTGTCATTTATTGCACAATACGAAATACCAGGAAAAACATGGATGTTACAATTTGGTCTTGTAAAACTATGTAAAAGCCTACTTAAAGTACGCCTAAAAATTTGAGTCATCAAAAATAATAGAAAACAATAAAATCCTTGATGAGTTTTGCTTTATTTCTTCATGAATCATGTTCGAATACATATATTTATACACATACATGTTCATACATATAATACTAAGATAGAAGAACCATGAACAAGACAAGGACACATCAAATATACATTATACTTATACTATCAAATAAAATAACACTTGGATGATGGTGTTTTAAAAAACCCTTAATTACATCCATGTGTTATGTAGAGATAAAGACTGGTGGCTACAAAACTAACTACGTATAAATTCTGCGGATATACTGAAGTTGCTGCGGATAAGTGTCTATGCTGCGGATAGTTGAGTTTTGCTGCTGATCATTAACTATGATGCGGATAGCCTTTTCTGCTGAAGATTAATCGTTGCTGCTGATAGGCAAATCAGAAACATCAACTTTACTACTGACAACTTTCTGCTGCAACTCTGACACATCACATGCAGAAAGAATGTTACTGATACAGACAATAAAAGACAACGCTCTCCTTCCAAGTATCCAAGCAATGATGCCTAAGAAGACGTTTGGTTAAAGTTAACTTTTGTAGTCTTTTGTTGTATTCACATGTAGTATAGCTTCTAGTATACAAGATCAACGGTTTGTGTTTGATCTGATCCTTAGAATCAAGGGTATGTCTTGATTCTAAGTTACTATATAAGTATTGTATCTGTTCAGTGTACAAGCTAAGCTTTCACATAGTTTTTCTCTATAACTTGTAAACATTGAAGTTTAATACAATCTAGCATTTATCAGTATTCTCTTTGTTCTAGTTACTTTGCATAGTTGTGATTGTTTCTGCCAATCATAACATAAACAGAACCACCTTGTAAAACTCGATCCTACAAGTGGTATCAGAGCTTTGACTCTCAGATTAAACAAACTCACACTTGTTTAATCATTGTCTGGTTCTGTTGTAAAAATGTCTCAAAACACTGGATTTGATGACACTGGAAGTTTTAACAGACCCAAGATTGGCGTCTGGTGAAGATTATGATATGTGGAAGAACAGAATGGAAAACTTCTTCTGCTTCCAAGAATATGGAATGTGGAGATCCATACAAGAGGGTCCTTATGTACTTATTGTTAGGACATAAATGTATGACAAAAGCTTGTAATAGTTTAGATCTTATTGTCTTTATATTTTTGTATTAATGTTTTCTAAGTGTTTGTATTAGTTCTACTAGAGGCGAACTTATCTAGTTCACCTTGTCTCATTAGAGGAGAACTTATCAAGTTCGCCTAGTCTCTTAGAGGCGAACTTGTTAAGTTCGCCTATAGCAGGTCTTGTGTCTATAAATAGATGTTTACAGTTTCAGTTTTGTAACAAATGAAATAGAGAAGTCTTTGAACTCTGTAACTCTGTGATTGATTGAATATAAAGAGAAGATTATTTACTTGCTATTTTGCTATCGTTTCTATTATCAATTTGTGTATGCATACGTTGATACGGTTGGATTCCGCACTCTATGTCTTCGATACTTCACATCACGAGATCGATCTGTAGATGAGTCATAATGAATCCCAGGTGCTTGCTTTATAGACTCAAGTAGATACTCTTGTGACTACTGATGCACAGAGACAATTGGTCCTTCAGGCTCAAGCTAAACAGATTGATGACATGAAGGTCTTGGTATCAAAACTTGTTGAGCGTCTTGACGCCCAGGGGGAGTTAAGGATCCATGATACTTGTCAAACTGAGTCGATTCAAAGAAAGGATGGTGATGACAATGATCTTAGTGGAAATATTGAGGGTGATCATCAATACGCTGACGTGAATCCAATATCTAGAGTTCAAGGGGAGTCTACATCAGGTAATATTGAAGGAACCAAGAAGGATTCTGAAGTGAATGAAGAGATTTTGTTACTTGAATTCTTTCAAACTGATTCTGATGCTGAAGAAGAAGAAGCTGAGAAGTTAGAGTGCTTAGATGATATTGACGAATTGTTTACTGATGTTGAAGATGATGTGACTGATAATGAGGTTAAAGATGGAGAAATTATGAAGGCAGTGACGGTCTGAATGTTTCTTATAACTTCATCCAAGATGACGTTATTCCTGAGTTTTCATATGAAGGAGTGACAGATTCTATGGACTATGTTGAAGATGTTACCAAGCCTGATGATACTGCTCAATCCAAGTTGAATACTGATGCTGATACTACTCGTCATGTGCCTCCGAAGACTAATAAAGAACCTGTGATGTACAGAAATATAGGTATGACTAGAGAACAGTGGAGAGAAGTAGTTAACAGCTGGATGAAAGTGTTACCCAAGTCTCCTATACAACCAACTCAAAAGGAAAGATATGAAAATAAAGAGCGGTGTATTGGAAGAATCATCAGTTGGTTCTATGATGATGAAAGTAAATTGTTTGCTCTCAAATGATCTGATGGTGTTCAGTACTTAAAGCCAAGGATCAAGTATTTCAATACCTTGCCAAGGTGTGAAATGAATGGTCTAGCTACGAAACCACTGATAAATAGATCCAAGTTTGTATTAGCTGATGTAGTTGCAAACTTGATCAGAAGAGAAGGTGGATCAGGAAAGTATGAAAAGCTAAAACCACAGAAGGGAAAGAGAGTGAAGATTGTTGATCAAAAGACTGGTATTGTGACTTGGAAGTATAAGTTCAAACAAGTAAGAGCGGTGCAAAAGATTCCATTGAAGAAGATACCACAAGATTTTCTAGGTAATATGAAATGGTGGTATGTTGATGTGAATACTGGTGAAGCTAGAGTTGAAGATAGAGATAATAAGGTCATTGTAAGTTTCTATGATGCAATGAATCTTATTAATTTCTCTAAGAAAGATCAGAGAACTCTAAGAAAAAATGAGATCATGTTTACTAATGAATGGAGAGAACAAGGATTGCAGTATAAAAGAGTGTTGGAGATCTGTCAGAGATATGGAGTGCACGTAGGAAGCAGATTACCAGATAATTGGAAGAACTCGTCATAGAGACTGAAGACAGAAGATCAAGCTATTGTCAAGGGGGAGTCTGTTAGGACATAAATGTATGACAAAAGCTTGTAATAGTTTATATCTTATTGTCTTAATGTTTTTGTATTAATGTTTTATATGTGTTTGTATTAGTTCTGCTAGAGGCAAACTTATCTAGTTCGCCTTGTCTCATTAGAGGCGAACTTATCAAGTTCGCCTAGTCTCTTAGAGGTGAACTTGTTAAGTTCGCCTATAACAGGTCTTATGTCTATAAATAGATGTTTACAGTTTCAGTTTTGTAACAAATGAAATAGAGAAGTCTTTGAACTATGTAAACTCTGTGATTGATTGAATATAAAGAGACGATTATTTACTTGCTGTTTTGCTATCGTTTCTATTGTCAATTTGTGTATGCATACGTTGATACGGTTGGATTTCGCACTCTGTGTCTTCGATACATCACGTCACGAGATCGATCTGTAGATGAGTCATGTGGACCTACACTTATGGTGACCTCTGCTGATTCTGGAGGTCCATTTGTTCTAAAGGAACCTTCCAAGTACTTAGAAGAAGATATAAAGAAAATGGAGGTAGACTTCAAAGCTCTGGGAGCTATTCAGATGTGCTTACCAAACGAAATCTTCCACAACTTCAGAGAATACAAGAATGCCAAAGAGCTATGGGAAGCTCTTGAAAAGATGTTTGCAGGGTTTGAAGAAGTCAAGGAGAATATGAGAGATATTCTTAAGAAACAATATGATAACTTTGTTTACAAAGATGGTGAATCTCTTACCACTTTGTATAATAGGTACACATATCTGGTTGGAGAAAGGTAAAGCTTGAGAATGAGGATATTCTCAAAAATTTCATCAGGTGTCTTCCAAGCTATTGGACACTATACACAGTGTCAATTCGAAGAACTGAGAATCTGAAGACTCTTCCAATGACTGAGTTGTTTGGCATGTTGAAGACATATGAGCTGGAGATGATTCAAGCTAGAGAAAGAACAGGTCATTCATCTTCACCGTTGTCTTCATCACCCTTACCTTCCACCTCTTCCTCTGCAATACACTCTGACCATGCAAGTTCTATCCTCCTATTGTCACACATCCTCAAACCCCAAATGCTCAACTAAATAACTCACCATTCCTTCTTGAAGCCCCTCCTCAAAGTACCAACTCAGCTACCTTTATCACTGATGCTTTAAACAATATGTTCTTCATAAAAGAAGATCTGGAGCACTTTCATCCACATGATTTAGAAGAAATGGACATACATCATTCCTATGCTATGCTAACCATTAGAGTAAAACGGTTCTATTCCTATACAGGAAGACCAATTCCAGGCAACAACTCCAACACACGAGTAGGATTGGACAAGAGCAAGATAAGATGCTACAACCGCAACCAAATTTGACACTTTGCCAGAGAGTGCAAAACACCTAAGGCAAACCCAACTGCTGCCCAACAAAGACAGACACATCAAGGTCCAGTAGGTCAAGCATGTCAAAACATTCCTGCTTAAACTGTAGCCTGTACATCTCAGCAAATTGGAACAGTTGACTTTTTCTGAAGCTTTCAATATGAGGAATTATCCACAAGCAATCAAGCTCTTATGGCAGACACCACCGACATACCACCTCAGGTATTTGAACATCTTTGCTCTCAAGCTTACATTGATAAGGTGTTAGGCTATAGAAAGCCTAACCAGAATCTAATAGATCAAAATGAAGAGTTTCATCAAATGAAATCTGAAGACAAAAAGGTGGAAACAGTTATAAAGAAAAAATTAACTGTCTAAAAAAAGAGATTTCATCATTAAAACATGAACAAACAAATCTTGAAACTCAAATTGAGGATCTATTGGTAAAGCTGAAAGCTACAAGAGCTGAATTGGCAGATCAAAAGGTTCATGTTGAGAAGTATGAATTTGCATCCAAAAAGCTGCAAAGACTTTTGGATGCTCAAATTCATGAAAGGGTAACCACTGGTCTAGGGTACCAAGCTGAGCAGTACAAATCTGTTCCACCACCTGTTGATTATGTGGCAATTCATGAACAAAATTCCAAGCTTACAAATCTAGACAAGCAAATAGAAATCTTGATCCTCTAAAAGAAGAAGTGGTTGTTGAAAAATGTAGTACTTCAACTGAATCTGATTCCACATGCTCAGATTTCACAGAAACCAGGGAAGCCCCCCTACTTCCTACAAATAAGGTAATCCTGAAAACCACAAAATCTAGAAATGTGATTAAAAAAAATGGTCCCAGTCCTTTCATTCCTTCTATACCAATACCACAACCCTTCAAGCAAATCAAAATTAGTTATCCTCCAACTGGAAGAAAGCTAAATCTTGAAAAAGGGGAATCCTCTAGAGTAAATCCCGGAAGAAAAGTGTTTGACATCTGTCAAACAACTGAAAACAGAACTACGTATGTTCAAAAAACATTGGAAGAAGCCACATTTGAACAAAACAAATGTTATCCCAGAAATTTCAAAGATTTGTTTCAAAGAAAGGACTATGTGTACTTTCAGAGAGATAAGATTGCCAAGTCATGTTTTTGTGACACCCCAAAAATCTAAAGGAAATGAAAGTCCAGGGGCTAAAATGTATTTCCCCAAAGATCAAGGGCTTAAAATAAAGAAATTGAAAAATCGAGCCGGTAGCGGACCGCTACCAAGCCTGTAACGGTCCGCTAGCCGCAATTAATCTGGACAAAGGGCAGGCGACACGTGTATAATGACTCACTAAGAAGGATTGGGTAGTGGACCGCTACCCAAAGACATAACGGTCCGCCACATGGTGGGCAAGAAAGACGGCTGGCAAGAGGCGGTAGCGGACTGCTACCCCCTTGCTTAGCGGTCCGCCACCGGGGCGATTTTAGCCTATAAATAGATGGTCATTGTTGGTCATTTGAGAACAACAACAATTCCAACACACACTAACGAATACCGAGGAGCCCCGAACGACGGTTACAAGCACGATGGTTACGAGTGCAGTACGCTAAGAATGCGGTTCGAGTTAGAGAAACGTCTAGACGAGGAACGAACTTAGGAACTACCGAGGATAAAGTAAGTACACTGGACCCGTACCCTAGACATGGTTATGTGAAATACGTGCATATATGATGTGATTTTGTGATATGTGTTATGTGATATGACGAGGGTACGTGGTAATGACGGATTAGGCTAAACACTAAACGGGAATAATGGAGTAGTCATGACGTATCCAAGGGGCTGGATATGCCGCTGGTACTTCCTATATATAAAATTCCTGGTACTTCGTGGTGAAACCATTACGAACGTTTAGGGGTATAGTCTAATAAATGATAAAGAAATATAGTAAACGTACAGGAGAACATCCAACCGGTATGTAGTTATCTGACAAATGGAATGTCCTGTCTAAAGAAAGAGTGGTGTATAAATCTCTCCTACACCCGTCACTCTTTCCTGTGGACATCTCTGTTGGAGGTACTACTCTGGAAGGAAGATCACCCCAGTTTACAATATATGACGAATAAGAATATGAGATGAAGTTATACCATGCATAATGAATGTAAACACGTGATGAATATGAACATGTGAAATGCATGATGAATACGTGAATGCATGATGATACGTGCAAACAGGAATGAGTATGATGGAACGAGTCTAAACCCTAAAATGGAATAACGGAATACTCATGAAGTGTTAGCACGGTATTGGATACGCCGCTGGTACTTCCTATATATAAACCCTTCTAATGCATCGTGGAGAAATCGTTACGAATTTTTAAGGTGAGGACTGGTTGGTGAGTAAATCAAGCATATACATTAAATGAAAACAAATGCTTGATACATTTGGGAGGCTGTGAGTCAAAGACACTCAAGGTACCAAATGAAATGAGATACCCGGCCTGTAAGGTGGATTTCAATAAAGAAAAGAAGAAAAAAAGGAAACTTTAGGCCTACGGGGCTGAAAGAGTAAACTCTTGGCCTACAGGGTTGAAAGAGTAAAAGATTCCAAGCCTACGGGGCTGAGGAATGAATAAGTCTTCGTGACAAATACAAGGGGTCTATACTGATGAGTATAAGAACCTTGCCAATACTCAGACCGGAGGTACGGCCAGTGATGGTTGCGAGGGGGTTAGCACGCCCATAAAATATACAAATAGTGTGACCAGAGGTACGTCCGGAGATGGTCACGTGGGCGCCGAGAACCCGAGAAAACTTGAAAAATAAGAACCTAAAGGGTTCATAATAAAAAGAACAATGTCGTGTACTTACTTAGCGTAAGCTAATTCAAAAACGTTTTCCAAACACTGCATGAAAGAAGCACGTGGAATGAAGCTTCCTGTGGACAGAGCTATCAGAGTTGGAAAATCCCTATATAGGATAATGTAAATATATTATCCTTGAAAAACAATATATTATTATAAATGAAAAAGTTACCTTAGCCGTTATGGCAGGGTTTTTACTGATCTGGGACATGTTTTTCGCAATATAAAACTCTGGTAAAATAAGTAAAATAAGTAGGGTGTTTCAAGTTGGTATCAGAGCACGGTTTGAGGGATTTAAGTATAAAAAATGTGTACTTAAACTCAAACCATAAGTGCTCTTGATATAAATAGGGATTCAATCCGATGTCGTCCAAGGAAGCATGTATGTTTAAATTCCAGTGTTTAAACAGAAATGTGTGAGTATACGTGGGCAGAACTTTGTATGAGATAAGCTCCATATGATAATTGGGAGTATCAGGATGGTAATATACATTACCTTATGCCTGGCCAGTATAAGAGTTAATGCATGGGACCATCATGATATCGTAAATACCATATGATAACTTTTGTCAGCAGATAGTAAGCCGGGAATATGAAAATACATGATTATCATATATGTATATGTACGAATACATAAGTATGAACTTTGTATGAAATCCTTGAATAGGATTAAATTGATACAAGGACTGTAGTTTAAAACCCTAGACTATGAATGGGGTAAACAAATGAGAGATTAAGCGATATCATGTTTCAGCAAATGGTTGAACATCAGAACAACGAGATACGTGACGAAGGAAGCCACAGGAGAACTAAATCTCCACGACATGACGAAAATGAGGTGGAACAAGTCCCGGAGAATATCCGGAGACAGATCGCAATAGAAGTAGGAAAAGCGTTCGATGCAAACTTTTCAATCCTACAAGCAGACTTGCAGAACTCTTTAGAAAGCTGGTTTGAAAGCCACAAAGACCTTACTCATAATGGAGAAGGAGGAATCCAAAAGTTGATGCAAAGTCAAATCGTTATACGTATAAGGATTTCATGACCTGTAAACCGTTAGAATTTAAGGGAGCAGTTAATCCCTTAGAAATTCAGAGGTGGATTGTCTCAATAGAAAGGGCATTCGATACAATCCATTGTGAGAAGGAGGACGAAGTCACCTTTGCCACCAATCAGCTAAAAGAACAAGCTGATGATTGGTGGGGAGTAGTACAAAGAGAGAAAGGTAGAGATAAGATCAAGGAAATGAGATGGGAAGAATTCAAGGATATATTCCTGACACACTATTGCCCTCGAGCGGCAATTGAGAGAATCACTGAGGAGTTTCTTCAACTCTGTCAGACAACAGAATCTGTAGATGAAATCACGGGGATCTTCTATGATAAAGCCAGGTTCTGTCCGGCTTTGTTAACAACCCGGAGATGTGGATGACAAGATATCATCTTGTTTTAAAACAGAGATTAGGGAATTCATCCATCCGTCTAAGTGTGTGAACTTGGAGGAAATGATTGATTGGGCTCAAGAATGAGAAACTGAGCTCTGGAGATAGACAAAGAGAGACGGGAAGAGGAAAGGAGAAAATTATCACTCTCCTATGCCTCTTAAGCGGTTTAAGTTCAACAAAACGGGAGGCGGTTCCTCCCTAAGAAAAAGTATTCAAAGTTGTAAAACTTGTTGAAGGAGGCACCCAGGAGAGTGCCGATTGAAGTTTACAACTTGTCATAAGTGTGGGAAGACAGGACACACTGCATTGCAGTGTATGAGTGGCACCCAACTGTGCTACAACTGTTACAAGCCAGGACATTTTAGCAGGGAATATCCTGAGCTAAAATCTAAGGCAGAAAAGACTAGAGAAGGGTCAAGAGTAGCATAAAATGAAGTTAAGAGGATCAAAGCTCCAAAGCAAAGGAGTAGGGATTTTCAGATCACTACAGAGGAAGCAAAAGATGTTCCTGATGTTTTATCGGGTACATTCCTCTTGAATTCCCTACCTGCTTGTGTTTTATTCGATACAGGGGCTAGTCGATCATTTATTTCTTTAAAATATGCGAACTCTAGAAACTTTAATAGGATTAAGTTGGCTAAGGCATTAGAAGTTGAAATCGCGAGTGATCGAAACTGCGTAGTAACTGAAATATGCCAAGATTGCCGACTACTGATGGAAAGAGAAGAATATCATGTCGACCTAATTCCAATGCTGATGCAAGAATTCAACGTAATCATTGGAATGGACTAGTTATCTTCACTTGCGGCAACGATTATATGCAATCAGAAGATTATACGAATTATGACTTCTACAGGAAAGGAAGTTAGTGTCACTGGTGAACAACTGAACCAGATCACGCTATATAATAAGGCCAAGATAAGTAGCTACTTGAGACAAGGTCACCAAGCCTTCTTAGCCTACGTAGCTGATATGAAGATGAAAAGGGAAAGAACCGGATCAAGTTCCAGTAGTGAAAGAATTCCCAGAAGTACTCCCAGACGATCTTCCAGGTGCTCCACCTGAGAGAGATCGAGTTTAAAATTGATTTAATTCCTGAAACTAAGCCAATAGCTAAGGCTCCGTACCAGTTAGCACCAACCGAGATGAAGGAGTTAATGTCACAACTGCAAGAGTTGTTGGACAAAGGATTTATACGTCCAAGTGTATCCCCTTGGGGTGCACCAATTTTGTTTGTGAAAAAGAAAGACGGTAGTATGAGGATGTGTATAGACTACCGCGAATTGAACAAATTGACTACCAAGAATAGGTATCCCTTACCAAGAATTGATGATCTGTTTGATCAATTGCAAGGATCTAGTTGGTTTTCCAAGATTGACTTAAGATCCGGTTATCATCAATTCAAGGTACGAGAAGAAGATGTACCTAAGACGACATTTAGAACTCGTAATGGACACTATGAATTCGTAGTAATGCCGTTTGGAGTAACAAATGCTCCGGTTGTTTTCATGGACCTCATGAATAGAGTATGTCGGCCAATCTTAATTTGTTATTGTCTTCATTGATGACATTCTGATTTATTCAAATAATGAAGAAGAACATGCACAACACCTTCAGGAAGTACTTAGTACTTTACGAAAAGAGAAACTATACGCTAAATTCTCAAAGTGTGCATTCTGGTTAAGAGAATTTCAATTTCTGGGTCATGTTATAAACGCATAAGGTATCTCAGTAGACCCAGCAAAGGTAGATGCTGTAATGAAATGGTCTCCACCTAAGAATCCATCAGAAGTTAGAAGTTTCTTGGGATTAGTTGGCTATTATAGGAGGTTCATCCAAGACTTGTCTAAGATAGCCACCCCATTAACTAAGATAACTCGAAAGAACTCAAAATACGAATTGAATGCGGCACAAGAGAAGGCATTCCAGATATTGAAAGAAAGATTGGCACAAGCTCCAGTTCTGGCATTGCCAGAAGGAGTAGAGGATTTTGTGGTATACTCTGATGCCTCGAAAATTGGGTTACGATTTGTTCTAATGCAAGGAGGAAAGGTGATAGCCTATGCCTCTCAACAATTAAAGACACATGAAGTAAGCTATCCAACCCATGATCTAGAATTAGCTGCAGTAGTGTTTGCACTAAAGATCTGGAGGCATTATCTGTATGGGACAAAGTGTACGATTTACACAGACCACAAAAGTCTTAAATATTTTATTTTTATATTTATTAATAGTTATAGATTTTATATATAACATAATCTATTTATTTAATTGTTTTTATTAAAAGTTTATATATAATAATAGTTATTATATAAATATATATATATATATATATATTTAACAAATTAAATAAAATTTATATAAATAAAATACTCGTGTAGATTAGCGAACCTACTCAAGCTCGGGTTTTTTTAAATGAGTCTTAATAAAAGCTAGACCTCGGGCTTGAGCTTGTTTAAGCTCGTCACAATTCGAGTTTTTAGCGAGTCGATCTCTAGTAGCTCACAAACGGATTGCCTCGGTTACACTTCCAGTGGGGAAGATGGAAACTGGTTCAAGTGTCAAGTGTGCCCCATATCTTAAAAACCATTTGAAACAAACCGAATCTATCCAAACCAAGCTAAATCGGTCAATTCGTGTAACATCCTAAAATCTCGACATGTATTTTTGTGTTTGGAGTAAAATAAATAAAGTTAAGGGGCTAGATGGTTAAAAATTTGAAGAGGGAAATATTCCGTTTAAACCTAGCCACCACCCATCCATTTCCCTCATTCACCATCTTAACCAAAAAAATTCTAGAAAGATAAAAGAGAGAATCTAGAGGGAGAAAGACAGTGAAAACACCATCTCTACCTTTCAACTTGTTTGTGGATGATTGAAGAAGATTAAGCACGAAGTTCTGGATATTTTGAGGTAAGAAATCGACCCTAAAACTCCTTTTTTTCATTAAAATGGGTTAAAGTGGGTAAAACTAGAGTTTTATCTTAAAAGCATGGATTTTTACACATGAAATAGCTTAAAAAACCATACATCTAGACTCATGGTTGTTAAACAAGTTATTTGGATGATGACAGTTGAAACCTTGATGCATTTTCGGATCAGACACAATTTCATACAAAAATTGAGAATACTTCGAGTGTTTGAGTGATACCAAGCGCGAGAACTTATCCTTTGAAATTAAGTTCTCATCGTAAGTCCACACTTACGGTTAATGACGGTATCGAGATTTCACACTTTCGATAGGTGTTTTGCACAAACGTTAACCCGATGTTTCACATACTAAATTTCTACAGATTTAGCATAGTTGATTGAGGTCACAATTTAATAAGAACCTTCCCCCAATAGTAAAATTTCCACAAGTGAGTTTCTATTGCCCGTTTTTTAAGTTTTTGGGTTGGTGTTCATACTTAGAAGGTAAACCATTTGTTAAACGAAAGGTAAAGAAAGACAGAGATACAATTTAATAAACATATGTTTTATGAAAGTAATGAGGGAAAGATAACTTATAAACTTATAATGAAAGTGGTATTATATTATTGGTTGATAGTGTAGATGCCATGATGTGAACTTATATGAAAGTATGTGTCATTTGAACTGATTGCATATGTGTAATATGTATGTTATGTGATTGATAATGTAAAGGGTTAAGTTATTGATAGTGATAGAATGTAGAAAGTAGTCTTGTTACAAGTACCGAAACGATCCTTGCAAGCAATGGCACGAGTCTTGGATTCATCCAAGCAATAATGGGATTCTCAGACTTGTCCAAGCGTTGACGAGATTCTTAAACTCATCCAAGCATTAACGTGAGTCTTGGACTCGTCGATACATTAATAGGAGTCTTGAACTCGTCCAAGCCTTGACAGGTGTGACAACCATCAAATTTACCAAGTATTATCTATAAGTTATGATTAGTTCATTTATGATTCAATGTGCATTATGTGAACCTAGACAAATTACTATGAACGGTACAATCCAATTTAATGAGAAATCAAAGATTAACGCTAAAACTATATGATCATTTGTTGGAACCTAAGAAATCGTTGTAATCTTGATAAACTATAGGGGCTAGTTTGTGACTTTTGTACTTTAGGTTTTTGGGTCAAGAGTCGCTAGCGACGCTTGATGAGTCACTAGGTCGGTTATCGGCCGACTGTCGACTGTCGGCAATCTACATGGCGACTCTTGTTATACCTCTATAAATAGCAACCTAAAAACCTAATTTTGTAGCTCTTTCACAATACGTCGTTATTATAGTCAAATAGAGAGCCAGTAGGAGGTTATAGTGGTGTTCTTTGTATCCAGGATCTTATTTGTAATCGTTTCGTTATGGATCTTATAGAATCGTGTCCTTTATGTTCTTATTTGTGTTTCTCTTCATCTTGTGTTTATCTTGATCATCAACAAATTAGCTTCTCTATAGCTAAAGTGTTGATTGTTTCTTGTTTAAAATCATTCTAGCACAGGGACCTTATTTTCAGGACCTACAATTTGGTATCAGAGCCTTCTGTGCTCTTGATTTTAGTGATTTGAGAAAAGTTTATGAGGTTTTGTTAAAATCTGAATTTCCCTCATTTCTGGCTAGATCTGTATCAAGTTCAGAAATTGAAATTGAAATTCAATCAGAAATTTGTTTGTGAAAAGTTTGACAGATCTGATTGCCATTTTAGTTTAGATATGAGCATTCAGTAATTGATTTTGTGTTGTTTTGTGAAAAGAGTATGTTGATGTTCATGAGCCGATTGTCCAGTGTCGACTCTTTTGTTTGAGCCGACTGTCGCTTTATTTGGCCGATTGTCCGAGCCGATTCTTCATTTCCTTGTGACTCTCCCAGTAAACACAAGTTTATGACTCACCTTTATGAGGTAGCGAATTTTCTGAGTCGATGCTTCACGTGAGTTTTTCTAATCACCTTGTGGTGGTGCCGTCTGTTCTCATTCTTGCAGCCGACTCTGATTCTCTATCTTTCACATTTTTGTGTTCTTTTGTGATTTCCTTATTTCAAGATGTCTATTACTTCTATTACCCAAGTTGATTTGGAGACCGGCTCCATGTCTAGACCTCCCAAGCCCTTCCCACCGATGATTTCCCTATTTGGAAGAACCACATGAAGGTTTACTTTTATGTGACTGACTTTGGTCAGTGGATCTCGACCACAAACGGTCCTCATTGTCCAATTACCACTGGAGCTGATGGTGTTGCTGCCCAAACTAATCCCGTTACTTATACTGAGAATGACAAACTACTGATCCTAAGAGATTATAAAGCTTTCGACACTCTTAACTTGTCTCTTCGAGCCGACATCATGAATATGTTCGAGGAATACAAGACCGGCAAAACTCTTTGGCAAGCTTTGTGTGATTTCTATGAGGGAAACTCTGATTTGAAAGAAGGGAAGAAAGATATGCTCCAGAAACAATATGATACCTTCATTTGTATCAAAGGTGAAGGTCTGTCCAAGCATATCTCAAGGTTTTTGAAAATTTCAAGCAAACTAAAGCAAGCCGAGGTTGTCATCATAAACTCGGATCTAATCAAGAAATTGCTAGACTCTATGCCTCAAGAATGGAGTACACATTGTATATTGATCAAAAAACAGTATGTGAATGAAGCTTCCACCTTATCTGATATAATCAATACCCTGAAGTCCTTCGTAATGGACATTGAAAAGCGTCAAATGAATCAATCAGGATACACAAAAACTATGGCACCAACCAATGTTGCTTTTATTGCTCCAACTTCATCAAACAATGTCCTTGGTACTTCTGGAACTATTCCTTCTATGGTCTCCGCTCCTGCTATCCCTCAACAAACTATGTCAAGCAATGATCCAAACACTAATCAAAACAGAACTTCTGCTCCAAACCCATCAAGTGAACACATGGCTCTATTCAGTTTATTTGTGAACATCTATCAAGCACTCATCTCAGGAGAATTAACGGTAGGAGTAAGCCATATTGAAGATTTATTTCAAGTTGACACGGAGACATGACAGAAGTTGATCTTCAATGGCAGATGGCAATGTTGACTTGGAGAAAAAAAAGATTTATGGATAGGACTCGAAAGAAGCGTCTTGGTGGAAAGTCGGCATGTATTGATAAATCCGAACTAAGATGCTACAACTGTAAGCAACTTGGGCACTTCAAGAGGGATTGTCCTCATCCTATCACCGATGTTCTAACTATTCCTACCATTGTTGCAATTACCGATGGTAAAGAAGAAACTGTAAAGACTAAAGAATCGGATAATGCATTGATAGTGAATGACTTTGACTGGAGCAATGAAATTAAAGAAGCTCAGGTTAAGGTGTGCAAAGCATTAGTGGCAAGCACTTCATCTGCTCAGTTTGTGGTTCACGGGATGGAAGCAAGTCTGATTGAAAAAGAGAAGAATGAGGTGCTGAGAAAGATCATCATTAACACTGACCATATCGGTCCTGTTGCCCTCCTAAGGCAGTTTGCTATCCGGGAACAGAGAGTCAGGTTATTAACACTAAAGGAAGCATGACAGAGAATGCCAACATCAAGATCAACGAAGCAGTGAAGATGATTGATGAAAATAATGATATTTAGCCTAGTTCCGGTTCAACGGATCGAGTTAACTCTCCGGAGAATGCTGATTTTGGAACTCAACCCAATGGTGATTGAGGCACTAATCAAGGATGCATTTGTAAGAAAACCGCTTGTAGGTCCCAGAAGCCTCGTCACGCAGCGGAAATACACGAATCTGTTCTGTGATTTGTGTGGGAACCGTGAAGAAATAGACAGAGAAAACATGAAAAAAGATGAAAGAGAATCAAATGATACATAATTTATAACATAGAAATCATCCCGTATTACAGACAACATACCAAAGGAGCACGCATCTCTCATCTACGCTCACGGTCCAGAGGCGGGAGAGCTCGTCCCACCCGGACACCTCTCAACCTAGTTCCAGAAGTTCCACCTACAAATGAAGACAAGTCTTCTATTTATAGGGGATGGAACATTGCCTGCGTACTTAGTAAGTACGTAGGGCATTGGTCTTGAGTACTTGACAAGTACGCAAGGCAAAAGCCTTGCGTACTTACTAAGTACGCGGGACCAGTATGGTGTGCAGGCTAAGTACTTAGGAACACCCTCCTTCGTACTAGCCATGTACACCGATACATAGAATTTTATCTATAGTTACAAAAACATTCTTCTACAGACTCCCTCTTAACTATAGCATCAAATTCTATCTATCACTAACACTGATAAACATCAGTTTACAAAGAATGTCCTAACAGACTCCCTCTAAACTAATGACATCAAGTGTCTTCTGGTGAGACTTGATCTTCTGGCATTCCACATGTGATCTTCAAATATTCAAACTTCAGTCTTCATTTGCCGAGTGATGACGAACATGACTCCCTCTTAATTGTAGATTTCATTGTAGACCAAACCAAGTGCTTCAATAGGAACCAACTAACCCAACACACTTCATTGTAGTTCATCCTCTCAGCAGTAGATTGCTCCACCCTGACTTAGAATTCCTCCAAATCAGCTGGCATATGATAGAGAGTTTGAGTTTCCAATAACCTGCATCAAACTAATCAACTCCCATAGGAATTCCAGTAAGATAAACTTAAGTCTTCAACCAGACGTGTCCAACTCTATCCTGTATCTTCATGAGTTAACCAAATTCCCGAAGACGTTCATTTCCAATACCCCCTTTCAGTTTAAGCTCTATCTGACTAAACCAGAAACAAGGGAATGTTTCCTATCTCGTCGGCTAATGATAAAAGGTTCCATCTTCAACCAATAATCCAACGGATAACCAGCTTCATCCTGAAAACACTTGATAGAATCAAACATAAAATCATGCTTAGTATTGATCATCCTATATCCAAAGTCCAACATTCTTCAATTAGATCTTCATTCCTGGTTCACACCTCCTAATCTGTATATGTTCAACTCGGTGAAGTTCCATAACTAGGTTATCTATCTGGGTTCCGTCGTCCAATCATAACTAAGGCACATTAAATCTTTAACACAGGCTTGACCAACGAGCACGAAAAATATAGTTTACACGAGAAATCATAGTTGAGATCCATGTCACATTAAAGAGATTTATATATAGGAAGTACCTATGGCTTATCCATCACCTCTTTAATGTGTCATGAATACTTGGTACATTTTATCCCCCTCATTTCTCTGTAAATTATAACCAGCTTCATTACCACCTCACTTGAATCCTCAAAAACCAAAAAATAGTCAATTCCAGGATTTTATTCTTTTATTTCTTTGCAAAGATCCAAAACAGCAAATCCGTGTGTTCAATTTGTTCCAGTATTCATCCCCTATTAAAGAAGTATCCCGGATACTCGTAGCCCACATATTCAGGTTTGAATACCTAAACAAGATGATTCCTTTTTCCAAAAGACCCAAAGCAGCAACATCTTCACAAATAGAACGAGACATTTAGCCGAGGACGTTGCTCCCACTAATTCAGCATTCATTCCCTATTAAATAAGTATCCATGATACTCGTTGCCCACATTTTCATGTTTGAACACTTAAAGTATGTATGACAGTTGGTATCATCCAAGAAAAATCTCGTCCGTGTTTCGCCAAGCCACATCGTATACAAATTTTGGTCCGGAAAAAACCAAAATTACTATCTTCTCAAAAATGGCCCGAAACAAGCTTACAAATGATCCCTAAAAAATTTGGCTAAGAAAGGTTTTCCTGTATACTCGTTGCCCACATTTTTTTTAGTAATCCCAGATGATAGTTCATGCGTACTTAGTAAATACGAACATGTAGGGTGTTCATGCGTATTTAGTAAATACGCAAAGCCAAGTACCCATGCGTACTTGTTAAGTGCGCAGAGAAATGCTCTTGCGTACTTAGCTAAGTACGCAGGTCACTTCTCTTGCGTACTTAGTAAGTTCGCAGAAAAGGTGATTCTGCGTACTTATTCACTACAGCAGTGTTCTTGACGGATGTTGAGGAAAATGCTCAAAAAGTGTTGGATATGAGAAATTGATGCTTCCAAAAGCTTAGAAAACATCATCTAACAAACCCTTAGCCTTCCAAACACCAAATTAAGTGATAACAAACTCGGATTTACGGAGTTTTGCAAGAAAAAGTAGCGAATTTTTTATAACTCGGATCTGCTCAAAAACCCCAAAAACCCGAAACTGGAACACAAATCAACGAACACTGAGGCTCTGATACCACTTGTAGGTCCCCGGGTGTCTCGGATCGTTACGTGCAAGTGTGTGACTAGTCGAACAGGGTGCGAAATACCCGTGACTAGTTGGAGTATCAAGCAACACAAGGTAAACCGACAACAAACACAAGATACTTCAAACTTTGTCTATTAATAATTACAGCCTGTTACAAAGTGCAAAATGAGTGCGTACATAACATTTTCACTAACTGGCTATATATACTAAGACTGTTGCATGCGTACTTACTAAGTGCATAGGGCTTTGTTCCTGCGTACTTAGCAAGTACGCAGACTGGTTCTTGTGTAGTTGCTAAGTACGCAGGTTATACATCTTGCGCACAACAATAACCAAAAGACTAACAAGTATAAGTACCTACATACTTTTTTACAACTCGATAAACCAATACATACATATACTAAAACACAAGTACACATACAAAAAGTAAAGATACAAAAGCATAGACAACATCCAGAGTGTCTGTTACACAAACGTGCTCCAACATCTTCATTATCAGGTAATGATTATATGGTTTCAACTGAAATGACAGATGAACGAACCTAGGTTTTCAGTTTGAAAGATATTTTACATCTGTCACTTCATTTTTATGGCCGATCAGGGCTTAGAACTTATTTATAAACTCACCATTGTTGAAATCTTACTTCTTTTCGTATATATTTGCAGATTTCATTTGATATCTCGGTAAGATGGAGTTTTGATTCTCACAGGCTCTTCTTTCTGCCCTCTTTTACTTAGTTTTTTTTATTTTTTTAGCTTAGTTTTTTATTTGTATATAAGTCTGTACACATATGTTCAAGTCTGGCTATCTGTTCAGGGATTTGGTATCGAAACAAGTAGTTTCAATAAAAAGGGTGTTTCTCTATTAAAAGATATTTTAAAAAAATTGAAATGTGCCCATTCTTGAATGTTCAATTAAGTTTCTTTGCCCAAAACTAAGTAGTTTCGGTTATGACATTCTGAAACTTTTCTAAGTGTTGACCGAAACTAGTAGTTTCGATTGAATTGTCTTCACCCGAAACTAAGTAGTTTCGATAAGGTTGTTTTTGAAATTTTCTAAGTGTTTACCGAAACTTGTAGTTTCGATTGTGATTATTCACCCGAAACTAGTAGTTTCGATGAGGCTTATTTCAGAAATTTTCTAAGTGTTAGACTAAGTAGTTTCGAGTACATAGTTTCAATCATTTTTCTGTTAAAATTTTATCCAGGTGTCAAAACTTTGATGAATTTTGTTTGTTACAGGTATGGATTTTCTATTTGTAAAGAGGCATAATGTCTGTGCCTTTCTTTATGCCAATGATCCTAAAAGTGCAGAGTTTGTGCTAGTCTTGACTTTTCTGGCTAATTCCAACATCAGCTTTGCTATCAGTCATAACCTTCCTGTATTTGAAACATCTATAAGGGAATTCTGGGAAACTGCAGAGATTGTGACTGTGGAGAATATGGAGCACATCAGAGCCATTGTTCGTGATCAAGAAGTTTTATTCTCTGAGGCTACTATCAGGGAGGTGCTGCACTTTAATGATAATCAGGAAGCACCAGTTGAATTTCTCAGCTTCTACATCAAGGAATGTTTTAGAAGAATGGGTCATCCAGATGAGTTCAAGAGTGGACAGATTATCAAGAACTCCCTTCCACCACACTGGAGATATATTGTGCATGTGTTCATTCACTGTCTGTCTATCAGAAAAGGAGGTTTTGATTCGGCCAATGCCTTGGTGGCTTCTGCTATTTTGGGCTTGATTAAAAGAAGAAAATACAATTTCTCTGGGTTAGTTTTTAGATATCTAAAGGAAAATCTAACAGGGGCAGTTAAAGAAAAGTTTCTCGTTTATCCAAGGTTTCTACAGATCATTATTAACCACCTACATCCAGATCTTCAACAAGGTGGAAATGTGTTTGTCTTTGATCACATGACTGCCAAGACTATCAGCTACATGAGGAGCACAAACAAAAGAACAAACAGATTAATTGCAGATATTCCTTTATTTGGACACATTATTAGAGAAGAAGAAGAGTTTGTTCCTGATGTGGATCTAGATCTTGAAATTGAATCCTCATCATTTGAGGATGAAGAAGAAGAAGTGGTTTAGCAAGATCAACAGAATCAACAAGAGGCTGAAGTTGAGGTTGAAATCTCTCATGTACAGGAAAAATAGCAGCTTATCATTGAGCCCATCGTTGAAGCCCCTTTTATTGATCTTGCAATTGCAATTCAAGAAGAGGAAGTACAAGTTCAAATTCCAATCGTGTCTGCTGAACAAGTTAATGTTAATGTCCAAGTAGCCGAGGAACAAGTTGCAGAGTCAAGTGGGACTCTAGATGCAGGAATTTACGCTTCAGACTATTACAAGTCAGATTCAGAAGAACAACCTGAACATCTTGCATCCTCCTCCAAGAGACAAGCCGACTCTGGTTCAGATTATGAACTTGAAGAACTTAAGGCCAAGAAGATAAAGACCGGGTTTAAAGATTTGTCATCGTCCTCAGAGTCTTTATTCAACATGTCTGAACACACTAGTCTAATTCCAACACCTATACCTACACCACCACCATCTCCACAACATGCACCCATCCCTACCCCACCTGTATCCCTTTCACATGAACCATCATCTTCAGTCCCAAGAGTTAAAACTCTAAGCCTAGAAGTAAAGAAGTTACAAGATCATGTGTTGGAGCATGTTTTGTGACAACAAGCCTTGTAATAGATTAGTCTTTATGTTTAAAGTTTTGTATGTTTTGTATTTGTAATTAGTTAAGTTTGCTCAGGCGAACTTAATATGTTCGCCTGGTATAGTTGAGGCGAACTTAACAAGTTCGCCTGAACTAAGAGGTGGCGAACTTATTAAGTTCCCCTGTTTCAGTATGTGTTGTCTATAAATAGTTCAAGAGTTGTTCTCATTTAAAAACTTCTGCATTGTAACTAGAACTACTCTGTGTTTACTGTTTGATTGATAATACAAGAAGCTTTTTATGAAATCGTGTCTTGTGTGATTGTATTGCGTTCATGACTATTCAAGACATATGTATACGTAAGGATTCCGCACTTTGTGTACGTATTATGTGTTTTACAGCAGAGATCAATCGGTAGACCCGCTGGGACTTACAAGTGGTATCAGAGCTTTTGCTCTTGATTAGCTATTGTTGTTTGACATTGTCTCGATTTATTTTTCACAACAAGATGAAGATTTTCAGAAGTTTCTGTGTTCTTGAGAAGTTAGCGATTTTTTGGACTGAATTTTGATTGATTTCTTCATTTTTGGTGTTGTTTTACCAAAATTGATCCGTTAGAAGTGTTCTAAATCAGTATTTGAAGAATCCTACGGAAGGAATTTCTCTAATTCATTCTAAATCAAGATTTATGGAAATTTTCAGACCTGTTCGTGCGTTTGGGTGTTAGAACAATCTTCCTTGTTCTTCAGCTGATACAGGTGAACTTGTCTATTCTGTTACGGGCAAACTTGTCAAGCGAACTTATTAAGTTCGCTGGATTCCAGTTTGGCGAACTTAGGAGGCGAAGTTGTTAAGTTCGCTTCATACAGAAAGTTGTAAAATTTTTCTAAGTGTTGAAGTGTGTTCAAGGATGTCGTCTACTTCTAATCAAGTGAACAATATGACTCATTTACTGAATCATGACAATGAGATTGGAACTCCAACCAAGCCACCGAGGCTTATGAATCTCAAAGATTATTCTAATTGGAAAAGTCGATTTGAGAATTATGTTAATATCAATGACACGAGTTTGTGGATTCCTATTAGTGAGGTTTATGAGCATCATGTTCATCGTCATATGGGTGTGTCGGATACACCAAAACCAATTTCAGCAGCTTAATGACGATGAAAAGAAGTTGTATGATCGTGAAAAGAAAGATCTTGCAGCTTTATCCATGTGTTTACCTCTGGATATCTACCATACTTTCAAGAAGTTTAAGACTTCTCGTGAACTTTGGGAAGGTTTGGCTAAAATATGTGAAGGTAGCACTGATATCAAGAAGAGCATAAAAGAATTGTTAAAGAAACAGTTTAGTGTTTTTAAACACTTTGATGGTGAATCAGTGGATGAACTCATGTCAAGATATTATCATCTTCTAAGTGAAATGGTCAACAATGAAATCACCTACAAAAACAAGAAGATTCTTGAAAAGTTCTTGGATGCTTTACCAGCACATTTTGAGATGTACACTATAGTGATCAAAGAAAAATCTGGATTTGATGATCTTAGTCTTGAAGATTTGATGGGAAAGATTCAATCATATGATCTGCATAAACAAAAGAAAGACACAGTTTATCAAGATCCAATCATTTATTTTGGGAAAGGTACATCGTCATCGAAATCTGGTGGAGTTGCTTTATTTTCGGGAGAGTCGTCAAAATGTTCCTAAAGACAATTCTTGTCAAGAAAATACATGTTTTGTTGCTTCAAACTCTGGATGTTCAACTCATAGCAAGAATGAAGGTCATTCATATTCTACTAAAGTGTCTCCATCTGCAGCTAATGTTATGATGGCAATGATTGCATCATTTTTAACCTCTTATGAAAATTTTATTGGTGGTAAGATCACTGATCCTGATATGATTTAGGAGGATTTTAAACAGCTAGATAAAGATACTTTGGAAGAAATGAATATTCAGTGGAACATGGCATTGTGGTTGAGACAAGGAAAAGATCACTTGAAGAGAACTGGAAAGAAGTTCATTGGGGCATAAAGCAAAACCAAGATAGGAATGGATAAGTATATGGTAAAGTGTTATAATTGTCAGGAGTTTGGTCATTTTGCTTAAGAATGTACTAAACCAAGAAATCAGAATCAAGGACCTTCAAACTCTCAAGGCAATTAAAACAAATAGAGTACTTCCACAGCTTTGATATCTCAACAAGATGAAAATTATGACTGGGGTATTCATTTGGAAGATATTGTGGCTCATGTTAGTCAAGCCTTTCTGGCTGAAGTTCATCCTGAAGATGGAACTGAAAGTGGTTCTTCTGATAGTAACTCTACAGATTTTGGGAGTCTACATGAAAGTGAAGAGTCAGTGCCTCAGATGAGTGAACCAGAGTTTTCAAATGAAGATTTACTGAATGATGGAGCTGCTGGGAAGGTTACAGAAAAGATTACAGAGATGTTAGCTGAAGGAAATGCATTCATGGCCGATTCTAAACAGGTAAAACAGGTTGATTCTTGTTTAAAATGCATTGATTTTGAATTCAAAATTACGAGATTGTGTGATGATAACACGAATCTAATATGTGACATGAAAGCAATGTACACATCGAATCAAACTTTGAAGGATAATGAAACAGTTTTGAAAACTAAAATTGAATCTCTAAAAGATGATATTAAAGTTTTGCAAACCAAAGTAAATGAACAAGTATTTCTTCTCGATGTGTCATACTCTGAATATGAAAAGAAAATTAATGAACTTGCTGTGTCACAGACAGAGGTAACTAAATTGTTACGCAAGCTTAAGTGTTATAAGAATTCAAGTTTCTTGTTGGAATATTATAATGATAAAGCTTCGGGTGAAAAGGTTATCGGTGGGGTTGGTTCTTTTCCTTCTTTTGATGATACAGATATTGGGGGTGGTGTTGGTTATTGTCCATCGTTTAATGCAAATTATACACGATGTTTGATTAAAGAAGTTTTGGTTGAAGATCTGGAACCAAAAACTGTTTTGAACATCAATCCTGTTACTGGTAAGGACATGGTATATGATGATTCAAATGATGATGATGTGTTTGATTTAGAGAAAGTTGAAGGCATAGTGAAAGATTGTAAGTATGTTGAACCAGTTGTGATGAAAATAGTGACAAGAGACAGGTGCATTCTAACTGAACCAGATGATGTGAGTGAACAACCAAAACCTAAATCTATTTTTAAACCAGTTAAACCGTTTGTAAGTGGTGGTTTAGATTCACAAGAGACAAACAAGATTGAGAAAATCTCAACTCTTGATTTTTGTAAAAAGAAACTTGAAGAGGAAACTAATAAGGTTGTTCATTCTTCAAACACTATTTCTCAGTGTTCATCATCTACTTCATTCAAGGTTCAGAAAGAAAAGTATGTTCGTGTCTACAAGGAAAAACGTTCTTGTTTTCATTATGGTGTTGTTGGTCATATCTTGAAAGATTGTCCAAATAAGAACTTGGGGAAGCGTCTCGAGAATCCAAACTTGGAACGCCCTTTTGTGAATCCACTAGCAAAATCTGTAAGTAAGACTGTGGATAGTGGTGTAAAGAGGCCAAGTGTTCAGACTGCTTCTGATACAGTGAAAGTTGTGAAGATGGTTGAGTAAATTGGTGAGTCTACCCAACAAAAAGAAAAATTGTCTGGACCACAAAGATGTCAAAGAAATAAACGGTTGAGAAAACTTCTTGAACAACCAGTGGTAAATGACAAGGTTCAGGTTACATCAAAGTGGAAACCTAAATCCAATGTTTCTGTTTCAGGGAAACAATCTCCTAAAATTCAGGAGAAATTTGATTGTGTATTGAAGGAAATAGTTTATTTTGATGAATCAGGCCAACCAAAGACCACAAAGGATTGGGTCTCTATTACTAACTAATTTTTTCTCTTTGTGTGCAGGGAACTCCAAGGAGGACTGTTGGCAACCATTGGATGTTGACAGTAGATGCTCTCGGCACATGACGGGAAATCTTAATTTATTGGAAAATGTGAAAGAAATTCAGGGAGGATACGTTGCTTTTGCGGGCAAGAAAGGAGGAAATATTTCTGGCCAAGGAACTGTGTCGAATGAGAGATTGAGCTTTGAGAAAGTCAACTATGTTGAGCAGCTATAACATAATTTGTTATCTGTTTCGCAAGTCTGTGATAAAGATTTCTCATTTCATTTTAACAAGTCAGAATGTTTGGTTCTAAAGTCGGGATTTGTGATACCTGAAGATTGGATACTTATGCGAGCTCCTCGAAAGAATGATACATATATGCTTGACATGAGCACAACAACGACAACGTCGACTGTTCCAACTTGTCTTCTTTTGAATGCTTCCGAGTCCGATTCAACTTTGTGGCACCGAAAAATGGCTCATATAAATTTCAGAAAAATGAACTATCTCGTCAAAAATGGGTTGATTTCTGGTGTCCCAGTTATGAGATTTCATGTGAATGAAGACTGTATTCCATGCAAGAAAGGGAAGCAGCACAGGAAGTCTCATCCTTCAAAGTTGACTAATTCAATTGTGACTCCTTTAGAGTTGTTGCATATGGATTTGTTCGGACCTATAATTGTCAAGAGTGAAGGCGGCAAATCTTATTGTTTGGTGGTGACTGATGATTACTCGAGGTTTTCTTGGGTCAAATTTCTTGCTTCTAAGGATGAAACAGCTGAAATTCTTAAGTTCCTAATTGTAGGCCTTGAGAAATTGTTCAATTTGCAAGTCAGAAGAATTCGGAGTGACAATGGCACAAAATTCAAGAATGGGAGTTTGGGTTTATTTTGTTTGAAGAAAGGTATACATCATGAATTCAGTGCTCCTTATGTTCCTCAACAGAATGGTGATGCTGAACGGAAGAGTCGAACTCTTATTGATACGGCTCGTACTATGTTATCTGATTCAAATTGCAGTTACTTTTTGGGTAGAGGCACTAAATACAGCTTGTCATGTTCTCAATAGGGTTTTGACCGTGAAGAAACACAACAAAACTTGTTATGAATTGCTGAACAATCGAAAACCTAATCTGGCATATATTTTGCCCTTTGGGAATCCATGTACCTTGTTAAAGACTCGCGATGTTCCTACTAAATTCAGCTCGAAGGCGATTGAGGGAATTTTCTTGGGATATGTTGCAAATTCTCATAATAAGAGAGATTTTAACAAAGAATCACGTCAAATTGAAGAATGGTTTCATATTAACTGTGATAATCGTTCTGTTCCTAAGGATGCAAAAGGTCTCTCTTGGGCATTTGATTATGATGCATTATTCAGATCTTTCAATGTTTCTCCTGCAATTTCTCCTATTGAAGCTGAAATACTCTATCAGTCCTAGTGCAATGATGATTCAACTGTCGATCCTCGTTCGATTATTCTGATTGTGGATACTCCTTCAGTTGATCCGAATATAGCTTCAAATTCGGGTACAACACAACATGATGACTCTGACGATGATGAAGCTGTGTTTCAGGAGTCTTCAAATGATATCCAGAACATAGTTGATGATTCATCAGCATCGACATCAGTTGAGGGGGAGTTTCCTTCAAATCTTGATGTTGTTATTCAAGCTTCTGATATTCCTCAATCTCGTGTGCGTAAGAATCATCCAACTGACAATATTATTGGTGATTTGAATGCCGGTGTTCAAACGAGTCATCGTACACTTGCAGAAAATTCATGTTTGTATACTCAGATTGTGGATACAGGTATCTTGGAGACGTGTTTACATGCTTGCTTTATTTCTCAAACAGAACCTAAGAATGTGGTTGAGGCATTGGATGATGATTGTTGGATTGAGGCCATGAAAGAAGAATTGGCTCAATTTTATAAATTACATGTCTGGGATTTGGTTGACTTACCCAAGGGTTCAAGATCTATTGGCACAAAGTGGGTATTCAAATGCAAACGTGATGATCTTGGTGTTGTGGTCCGTAATAAGGCGAGACTTGTTGTCCAAGGTTTTAATCACCAGGAAGGCGTTGATTACACCGAAGTTTACGCTCTAGTTGCAAGGATTGAGGCAATACGTTTGTATCTTGCTTATGCTTCTTTCAAGGGTTTCAAAGTTTTTCAATTGGACGTCAAGAGTGCTTTTCTGTATGGAAAGGTAAAGGAAAAAGTATATGTGAAACAGCCGCCTGGTTTTGAAGATCCCAAGTTTCCTGAAAAGGTGTTTAAATTGGATAAAGCGTTATATGGTCTTCATCAGGCTCCTCGTGCTTGGTACGAAACTCTGTCGGTGCATTTACTTGAGAATGGATTTGAGCGTAGTCAAATTGATTCTACCCTTTTCATCAGAAAAGCAGGGGGAGATTTATTACTTGTTCAAATCTATGTTGATGACATAATCTTTGGATCGACGAATGTTGATCTGTGTAAAGACTTTGAAAGAGTGATGAAGTTGAAATTCGAGATAAGCAACATGGGAGAATTATCGTTCTTTTTGGGTCTTCAGGTTGACCAGAAGGAAGATGGTTTTTATATTCATCAAACAAAGTATGTTGCTGATATTCTCAAGAAGTTTGATATGGAAAATGCTTCAGCTTTCAACACCCCAATTCCAGTTAATCACAAACTAGATTCTGACCTGAAATGGAAAGAGGTGGATTATCGATTATACAGAGGAATGATCGGGTCTTTAATGTATCTGACAGCGTCACGTCCAGATATTATGTTCGCAGTATGCTTGTGTTCGAGATTTCAGTCTAAGCCGAATGAATCTCATTTGATTGCTGAAAAGCGGATTTTTAGATACTTAAAGGGTAAACCAAGGTTGGGATTATGCTATCCAATTAATTCTGACTTTGATTTTAAAGCTTTTACAGATTCAGATTATGGAGGTTGCGGTCTAGATAGAAAATCAACATCTGGTGGTTGTCAATTTCTAGGGAATAGACTTGTGTCCAGACAATGCAAAAAGCAAACCTTAGTTGCAATTTCAACATGTGAGGCAGAATATATTGCAGCAGCCGATTGTTGTTCCCAAATCCTATGGATTCAACATCAGTTGAGGGATTATGGTTTGAACTTTACAGGGACACCAATGATGGTTGACAACACAGCCACCATGTCGATCACAACAAATCCTGTGAAACATTCAAAGACAAAGCACATAGAGATTCGACATCATTTCATTCATGATTGTGCAGAGAAGAAGCTGATTGAGTTGGTGAAAGTTCATACGGATGACAATTATGCTGACTTGTTTACCAAAGCATTCGCTCGTACACGGTTTGAGTTTCTTACTCAAATGATTGGTATGCTTAATCCAACGTGACAAAGGTTTTTCAAAAGGTTTTTTATGGAAGTTTTTCTTTTAGTTTTATAGATTATTTAAAAGTAAATAGTTTTATGCTTTATTTTAGCTAGTTTACTGGCTTTCTGAAAAACTCAAACAAATTTTGAAAAAGATAAAATCGGCACTGCTTGAAGTTAGAGAAGAAATGATTGTACATCAGTAGGTGATCACATACTCATGACCATAGATTGACTACCTGGTGTCTGTATTTATGATTATGCTTACTTGATTTGATCTAAACTTTTAAAGTCTACATAAACAGAAAATGATAACTTCATGATTGCATGACATTTTATATATAATCTTTTAATTTGGATATTTGCATGTGATTTAAATTGTCAGTAGGCTAGAAGCGTTTTTAGTCCATTAGTAATGTGAAAACATAATGATCTATGTTACAATTGTGATTTTAAACCATGGTATGCCGGGTGTGTGTGTTAAAAGATCATTATCAGATAAAGAATATTAGACTTTAAGTATTTCATGAGACCAGTATCGGACTATATTGATTAGCACAATGTTTCAGTTCACTTTACTGCCCATGTCCCGAAAAACATGCAATGTGAAGTTGGACTAAGATATGTTTCTGACAACTTGTTGGAACATATACTCACCCTTGGATCAATTATCTTGATTCCATTGAATATATCCAGATAACAGTTGGATCACATTACCCTGTATCATTGAGTCGATCGATTCTTTGATCATTCTTCTGTTACTATGAATCATGATATTTCATCCAAAACCAAGCAATATGAATCATTCGATTCTGAATCATTCTGATTCAACATATCCTTCGGGATCTGGTTTCTTTTATGTGCTAATTGAGATAGTCTCATCCTGGAGATTGATCTAAACTTTGCATTAGTCTCAATATGTCTTGAAGATAGTGCAATTTTACATTTCTGTTGGAATATTTATGGGGTACACATTGTTTTCATATAAATGGTACTAACTCACAAGAACGTGGGATAAAAACACTTATAGTTTCAAATCTTATAATGCTGACAACTTGAATTGACATGTAGTATATTGCAAATTCGGTATGAATAAGTTAGCGTGTCGTGATCTGATCTTGTTTACTTTGAAGTTTATCGCGTATCATTTCATGAATTTTTGGGAAATATGAAAATATGATATGGAAAAGAAATTTCAAATGATTTAATAGTGTCTGAAAATAAGATATATTAGATCTGGGAAATTGGTTACTGAGCCAAGTATCTATAAATTTGCAGAATGCCATAGGTCAACCCTTAGATCTGCTAGGGTTTTTTATTTAGAATGGATATATGATACATCACAGATACTGATATGATCTTCTTACTCGCAGCTTTCGACCAAAAATATGTGATTCTGTATGTACAGAGAAAAACCAAAAAGATTTTATTTTTAGATGTTTCTAGATTTACTGCTTTAATTCTTTAAGAAAATGTTCAAAAAGATTTTAGTGTGTTTTAGCATAAATTTTTTGAAAAATCCAAAAATATGTTCTTTATTTGTTCATTTAGTTTTCTAAGAAAAAAAATTCAAAAAGATTTTGTTTATCTTCCATGAAAAATTCTTATAATTTTGGATTGAGATTGTTGTACAGGTTGCAAGATAATCGGAATGTCGGAAAGAGAAGAAAATGGAAAATGTCAAAATTTTTGTTCAAGTATAGGTTAGGCGAACTTGTCTAGTTCTCTTAACATGTTCGCTTTGTTAAATTCGCTTGATAAGCGAACTTGTTAAGTTCGCTTGAATTAGGCGAACTTAATCAAATGTGTATATATTGATTTCAGTGAACATGACCACTTCACTTGTTTGCTGACTTTTGCGAACTTATCAGGCGAACATATGAGTCTTAGTGCAAATTTCTTCGTTTTTGAATTTTCTGTGACTAAGGGTGGTTATTTGTTCACATTTCTTAATCAAAATCCGATTGCAAGTCCATTGAAGGTACATTCACTCCATTTCATCCATCGATTTGTTCTGATTTGGTGTTTTTATCATCGGCTTATCATCGCAACTGTATTCTAGTTTGATCATCATCGAACTGTGAATATCACCTGAAATTAGGTGTTCCTATGACTTAATCGGGTGTTGGGGAGTTGGTGTGTGTCTTTGATTTCTGTGACTTAATCGGGTGTTGGGGACTTAATCTGTGAATTCGATTTATGTGACTGTTCGTCTTTTTGAGCGAACTTGCTTAGGCTAACTTAACAAGTTCGTCTCTTGTAACTCTAAGCGAACTTGTTAAGTTCGCCTAGGGGGTCAGTAGTGTTTAGACTTGGAAATTTTTCAAATTTTTTCAACGTTAAATTTTTTTTTATTTTGTTTCTTTTATCTTTGTTATTTTGAAAAATTGTCAATGTCTAATCATGTCTTTTAAGAAGGTCATGGATCGTCGAGTGGAATATAAACATAATCAGGTGGCACTACTTGATCACGAGTTAGCTGAGGCAGCAAACTATCAAGAGTTATTAATTTTCTCAATCGATCAAGGATTCATGTCGCTCTTTCAGCTAATCCGCATATTAGCCTATTATACATTCAACAATTCTGGGAGACGGCTCATCAAGATACATATGTTGATCCCAATGTAATTCTTGCCTTGGGTGGAAGAAATGATGACCTGATTAGTTTACCGAATACCCTGGTTATGGGTTGATTTCAAAGAATGGGTTATCGAGGTCGCCAGAATGATACACAAGCACGCAAGGGTGGTCTCGTAGGACAATGAAGATATTTTATGCATGTGATTATTCAATGCTTATCACCAAGGAAAGTTGGTACTGACGGGTTAAAGTCTTCTTTGCAAGCTGCAATGGTAGCTTTGACATCGAATCGACCTTTCAACTTTCCTCTTTACTTCTACAGGGAGTTGGTGATGCATATTACACAACCTGAGGGTCAGGGTTTCTTAATGTACCCTCGATTCTTGCAGGTTATCCTGAATCATTTTATCCCTAATTTGCCACCAGTAAATCCTCGTTTGAATTTAACTCCAATGACAAAGCGGATCTTTACTGATTGTATGAATGTTAAAAAGCAGAATCCTACTTTAATTCCAGTTGCTACACCATTGTTTAGGCACATAATTAATCCTGCTTATGTTGCACCGCCAAACAATAACTGGATAAATGATGATCCTGCTTTGGAATTACCTCTAGTTAACAATCAAGATGAGGAGGTAGAGGACGAGGAAGGTGGTGATGATAATGAAGATACTTGTAGTGATGATGGTGATGATAATGATGATGATCATGATGATGATGTACCTGTACATGTTGATAATGAACCTCATGTTGCTGATGTTGAGGTTGAAGAGACTAGCACCAGTTCATCTGGATCTGGTAGCTCTGATGACCATGATGAGAGTTCTCGGGATTTTGGCTCTGATCATTATGATCAGTTAGCTAAACTTGCTCGAGTGACTAGGAATATATATGACAACCGTCAGAAGTCTCTAGGAAAGAAAAAGGTGTCTTTACCAAGACACAAGTCTGTACGGGGTCCTCCTCCCAGTACAGTACTTGGTAAAAGGAAATTACAAGATGAAACATCTAGTTCGGAGGCGGATGAAGCTCATGTTGTCAAAGGACCTAAACTGATGGCTTCGGCTATTAATGCTGCTCAATCTGCATTGGATATAGAATTTGTTGATTCTTTGATTGTGACTCCTAATCCTTCACAATCTCCGAGTCCTCTGGTGATCCCTACTGTATCTAAAGCCCATGATGAGGCTGGTCCGTCTACAAGAGATGTTAATGATGAACGAATACAAGCCTTGGAAACACAGGTTTCAGGCTTACAATCTCAGGTATATGATTTGCTTGCTAGAGAAGCTCAGCATGCTTAGACTATTCATGATCAAAACAAGGTGCTTGCAGAGATGCGGATCCTTATTACTCAATTGGTTGAGTGTCTTGACGCTCAGGGGGAGAAGGCTGAGAATGATAAAACTACTTGTCACAGTATTGGTATTCAGAAGAATCCAGATGATGATGATGAACCAAGTGCTTGTGATGGTTTAGGTGAGCGTCAACACACTGCTTCTAATCCTTCATTAACTCAGGGGGAGTCAGAGGTTATTGTGGAAGCCAATATGATGACTAGTGGTGACAATGAAGCTAATGATGTTGACATGTTAGATAATTCTTTGTTCTTTGAAGATTCTGATATGGATGAAGCTAACAAAATTGAATGCTTGATAGATTTTGATGATATTTCTAATGATGATGATACAGAAGAGGAAGGATTAGAGGAAGGAGAGATTGTTAAGGTAGAGCTGGAGTGTGATACTAAGAAAGTTGTCTACGAAGGATGTGAAGGTTTAATTGATACAGATGTGTTTGAAGATGATGTAATTCCTGAAGGGTTTTTAGAAGGAGTTGTAGAATCTGATGCATATGATCCTGATCTAGAAAAACAAAACTCTGATTCTGCTGAAAGTTTACCTAAAGATACAGAAATGTATAAGAATACTAGAATGACTAAGGCACAATGGGTGGAAATGGTGAAGAGCTGGAGAGATAACTTATCAGTTGCTCCAGTGGCACCAGTGCAAAAGTAGAGATATGTAAACAAAGACAAATGCTCTGGAAGAATAATAAGTTGGTTTTATGAAGCTGAGTTCAAGTTATTCGCTTTGAAGAGAACAGATGGAGTTTAGTATTTGAAGCCAAGGCTTAAATACTTTAACTCCTTACCGAGATGTAAAGTCAATGGGTTATCAACAAAGCCCTTGATCAACAGATTGAATAATGAAATAGCTGACTCGATTGCCAACTTGATCCGAATGGAAGGAGGTTCTAGAAAGTATGAGAGACTGAAACCTCAACAGGGAAGAAGAATAAAAGAAGTAGATCATGTTACTCAAAAGGTGACATGGAGATACAAGTTTAAACCTATGAGATCAGTACTAAAGATTCCATTGAAACTGATTCCTTATGATTGTCTACATGATCTTAAATGGTGGTACGTTGATGGATGTACGGGAGAAGCTGTGATAGAAGACTTGAATAGCAAGGTTATAGTGAGATTCTTTGATGTTTTGAACCTTGTTAACTTTTCAAGGTCTGATCAGAAGATGCTAAAGCGTAGAGAGATCATGTATACTGATGAAAGCAGAGAGCAGGCATTACAGTATAAGAAGGTGTTAAATGTGTGTTTGAAACACAGGATATGTGTAGGGAGCTCGTTGCCAAAGAATTGGAAGAACAAGACTTGAAGATAAAGACCAAGTTGTTGTCAAGGGGGAGTCTGTTGGAACATGTTTTGTGACAACAAGCCTTGAAATAGATTAGTCTTTATGTTTAAAGTTTTGTATGTTTTGTATTTGTAATTAGTTAATTTTGCTCTGGAGAACTTAACAAGTTCGCCTGAACTAAGAGGTGGCGAACTTATTAAGTTCGCCTGTTTCAGTATGTGTTGTCTATAAATAGTTCAAGGGTTGTTCTCATTTAAAAACTTCTGCATTGTAACTAGAACTACTCTGTGTTTACTGTTTGATTGATAATACAAGAAGCTTTTTATGAAATCGTGTCTTGTGTGATTGTATTGCGTTCGTGACTATTCGAGACATACGTATACGTAAGGATTCCGCACTTCGTGTACGTATTATGTGTTTTACAGCAGAGATCGATCGGTAGACCCGCTGGGACTTAACCATGTTCAAGAGAAGGATAAAGTCATTGAAAGTTTGAAGAATGAGTTTAATGAATGTAAAGAAGAGGTTAAAGACCTAAAGCTGGAAGTTGGGTGGTTACATACCCAACTTGATGTCCAGCAAACTCAATTGGAAACCCAACACAAGACAAATTCTCAACAACAGCAAGACTTCAAGGCATTATCTGAAATTGTTGAGCAACTCAAGGCTTCCCTAGTTAAGCCTCAACATCAAATAACCACTTCTGCAGTTCAGGGGGAGACCACTTCTGGTGGTGGACCCTCTTCCCCTGCCTTCGTCACAAACCCTGAGTCTGCCATGACTATCTACTCTGACCCTGCTGCCAAAACAAAAGAAACTGTTGAAGTCAAGTTTGAAGAACCAGAGTTTGATCTCCCTTCTGCTAGTGAAAGGAGAGCAGCTAGGGAGCGTGGGAAGGGAACTGAAACAAACATTGAAGTGGTGGTACTGGATGAAGAAGAGATTGGCTTAGATCATGAACTCAATGCTCTTCTGGATGAGATTGACAACTTCTGTTTCAATGATCAGTATCCAGAGATTTTACCCACTGAAGACCTACAAAGTGAAAAGGTCAGGTACTTTACAGAGGAGGGAGATGAGATTCAGGCTCTCTTGAGGATGATATAGAAGAGACAAATGTTCAAGTTGAATTGGTGAAACCTGTTGCTCAAACTGAATCCATTCCAACTGAATCAACTCCCATTGAACCAACTCCAACACAATCAAACCCAAATGTACCTATCCAACCAACACCTGATCCCAACTATCCTAACCCAAAGAAACCTTGGTTGGGGAAGATAGTTGAAGAGGAGGCTCCCAAACAATATGAGTTGTTCACTGAGTACCAGGAGCTGAAGAGGCCACCTATTGGCTGGAAATATGATGCTGAAAAAAGGCTATTCATTGTAAGAAGGTACAAGGGTGGAGTAGAACATTTTAAGAACATGACTACCTTCAATTCTCTCTCAACCTATGACCTGAGAGCCTTAGCAAAGCTTCCCCTTCAAAATCCAGGCATGATGCAGATGGGTATATATACAGGAGTTAGTCATTTTCATCAGTTTCATTATTTTCAAACACTTGACTACTGTATTATTATCCAACTCAAGAATCATTCAAAATTTCATGTGTTCCTAAAAGAGTTTTTCATCCCGATCATAGTTTCAACATCATCTAACTTACATTTGGTGAGAATCTCAGAGCATTTCATCCACAAAATCATGAGTTTTGGACCGATTTCTTAAACTTTAGAACCTAGGGTTTTGATGATGAATTTTTGACCATTTTTGGTTGTTCTTAACACAAATTGAGACCTAAAACTTGTTTAAAACCATTAATCGAAGCTCTAGACTACCAAATTTGTCCTTAACACTTGTTGATTTTGGTTTTGACCCCCTGTGGTACCGTTGTTCTACGTCGGACCAGGGTTAGGTCAAAATGACCGGGTTATAATGCAATTTTGGTGTTGGGTTAGGTTCCATTGGTCTTAAACAGGCTTTTTGACTAGGTGGTAACCAACATCCTCATCAAAATTACACATTCTCGGATTTTGGATTTTGAAAAATGTCTAAATGCAGGGTTGTGCACTTAATAAGTATGCAAGAAGGATTTCATGTGTACTTACTAAGTACGCAACGCCAACACCCTGCGTACTTATCAAGTACGCAAGAAGTGAATTTTTGAATTTTTTCTAAATCTGAAAAACTGTTCAATGTGCAAATGCTACCAAGTCATGTTTATTCCATTCCAATAATTCTATGTGTTCTTATATTGTTCATCTTGTGTTTTTGCAGTGATGGCATTTACCAGTGAATTCAACATGTTGGCACTGACACACCCAGCATGGAAGGGTGCTGCAGTTTGGAACTCTGCTGATCATGATTGCACTGTAACCCCAAACGCCATTAGGGCAATGGAGGTAGGTCATGAGATTGCCATTTCTGAAAACACCAAATGACGAGTTCTATAGTTCGAGGATTTACCAACTGATCCGGTAACCTATCTGGACTATTTTGTTGATGGCTGCTGTAGACAAAGGATGGGATATGTGTGTACCATGGACTATGCCTCTTATAAGAATATGTGGGTACTTGATCAGAGGCGTTACTTTGTACATATCATGATCATGTGCCTATCTGCAGGGAAGGCAAGAAAGGATGTTATGGGTCACGACTTGGCGGTTGCAATGGTTGGCATTTCTCTGAACAAGGGTTACAATTTCTTCGGAAAAATCTACAAATCTATGACAGATTAGATCAATGATGCTGAGTGGTTTAGATTCTTACTATACCCAAGGTTCGTGCAGCTGTTGATTAATGATGTTGTACCCAATTTACCTCAGTTTGGAGAGAGACTGCAAGTCAAACGGGTGGACAAGAGAGTGTTTGCAAAATTCCTTACGCCATGCAGTGTAGAACCTACCCCTGAGCACACTCCTCTCTTTGGCCTCCTAATTAATGAAGCATATGTGGCCCCTCCTGACTTCAGATGGTATAGTGCAAACTCTGAGCCGGAGCTTAGTGACCATTCTGATGAGCATGATGAAGAGCAAGTAGAGGAGGAAGAGGAAGGAGATGAGGATTCTGAGGATGATGAATCTAGTGATGAAGAAGCAAAAGGAGATGGTGTTGAAGGGTCGGATTCCGAAGATACTGAATCTGGTTCATCTGACTCTGATGATGCACCAGACAAAACACACCCAAGGAGAATGACAAAGGTTTCCCTCCCCGAGTCGTCCTTTAAAAGACAAAGACAAGACAGTACTGGAAGTGAGTATGAACCGGAATCTGACTCAGATACTGAATTACAAAGATAGAGAAGAGAAAGAAGAATAAAACAGAAGGAGGATAGGCCATTTGTGGATATCCTTAGAGAAGCTGAAGCTCGTGCTCAACGCAACCCAATCACAGCGGCCGCGAGCATTGCTTCAACTTCAACTTCAACTCAGTTGTATAAGCGAAGGAGGAGGCAGACACGAAGTACTATTGAGGTAACTGTTGTTACTGTCTCAGAGGAGGTGCTTGAGATAGTATCCCTTCCACTACAATCTGTCCAGCAAGTGATAGTGACGACTCCTGTTCAGACTGAGTTGGTTACTATCACCCCAACCACATTTGAAACCACCACAATCCCAACCACCATTCCCATAACCACCCTTCAACCCATCAGTCAACCCTATGCCTTTGGTAATTTTACCCAAGGGTTTCACTTTGATGAGTTATTCTATTTTCCCACCCACACAGCCGAGGACTCTTCGTCCAGGGATCCTGATCTACATCATACCAGGATTGTTACACTGGAGTCTCAGGTGGCTGGTTTACTTGAAACAGTTCGGAAGTCAAGGGAGCCTCGGATAAATTCTTTGGTGGATGAATTTACCATTCTCAGAAGCCAGAGGATCGGGACTGAAGAGAGGCTGAATAATGTGTTGGCCCAGAATGAACTCATGATCAAGACCAATGAGATGATTCTGGGACACAGAACTTCCTTGGATCTGAGGTTTGATATGCAGCGAAAAGAACATGACATGATGGTCAAGTTAGTTTGTGAACTGACCGAGAAGCTTGATGCTCAGGGAGAGAGAGGTATAGAGAAGGAGAATGAGAAGCCATCAAAGCCTAGTGGTGATGAGGCTTGTCATCCGGTTGATCTAACCAAGGATGATGAAAAATACAAGGATCCTGAAGCCGGTCATAGTGGAGGTGAGCAACAAGCTTTGGCTATTGTTCCAATCTCTGCTGTGTCTATGGCTGAGGGGGAGTCTACTCAGCACAGTGGTGGAGGTGATACTTCTGGTGCTGGAGGTGGGAGTGATAAAGGAAAGTCTGCAGCTGATGTGCTATATACGACCTATCTGATGAGGTAATTCTGATGATTGAGCCAGACTATTCCAAGGTAGCACAGATCGATGCCCTCAGTAATCTAGAGGAAGGAGAGATCGAGTCTGACGATGAGTGGGATGTGGATGATGAGGATGTAGTGGTGGAGTTTCCTAAGGGTGACGGTGAGGGAGTTTATGAGCTTGAGGATGGAGAGATTTTTGAGGCTCCAACCTTTAAAGACGCATTCAACACAGGTTCAATCGAGCCAGAAAATGAGGCTAGTGGTGCAGCAACATCGACTGAATCCTCTCTCACCGATCCCTAACCTGTTAATGTTGAGGCCTGGAAGAATAAGTATCCTCAAGGATGGTTCAAGGGGGATCAGCCTCCTGTTTGGCAAAAGACGTCAATCCTAGACAACCATGGAGCAACAGGCATGATCTTATCTATCAAGTTCGACGACGACAAGAAGCTATTTACAATCAAACGTGCTGGTGGGGTTCAATACTTGTAACCAACCAGTGAGGCTTTCAGATCATTGTCGAAGTACGGTCTAGTGAACTTGGCAAATCGTGAGCTGCTTGGTGACACTAGTCATGCGGTAGCGAAGGGTTTGTGGGGTGCACTACAGAGAGAAGGAAGATCAGGGAACTTCGAGTTATTCAAGCCTCAAATGCCCAAGAGAGTCCGGGACAAGAATTCCAGACATCCCGTGACAAACAGAAGTCTAAGGAAGCTGGTCTACAACCCAGTGCTATGTGAAATCAGGATTCCCCTGAGCATGTTATCTTAGGATATCCTTGGTAACATATGGTACTGGTACGTGGATCCAAAGACGGGCGAGGCGGTGGTTATGGGAAAGATAAGGTCCGCAAGTGCAAACTTGGAGCCTAAGGAACTTATCAGAGTCTTTGATGAAATCACATTCATCTACTTCTCTGTGAAAGATCTGAAGTTTCTAAATGACAAGTACTGCATCTACACAGACAAGTGGACAAAGCTTCAAGAATCAAGATACAACAAGTTGGTCAAGTTTTGCCTTGACTACAAGCTGAAGATGGGAAGCTAAAGCTGATGGAGTTTGAAGACCGAAGATAATCCAGAGCTGTTGTCAAGGGGGAGTTTGTAGGAGCACGTTTGTGTGATAGACACTCTGGATGTTGTCTATGCTTTTGTATATGTCTTTCTGTATTTGTATTTGTATTTCAGTGTCATATGTATTGATTTCTTGAGTTGTAAACACGTATGTAGGTACTTGTTGTTGTTATAGTCTTGTAAAGTGTTGTGCGCACTTAACAAGTGCGCAGGTTGTTTAACCTAGCAAGTACAAGAACAAATGTCTGCGTACTTGTTAAGTACGTAGGAACAAAGCCTTACGCACTTGCTAAGTGCGCAGGCATCAGGTCTATAGGTATAAATAGCCGGTTAATGAAGTTGTCATGTACACATTCATTCTAACTTGTAATAGGCTGTTTGTTTAATAGATGAAGTTTGAAAGTGACTCTTGTTTGTTTTCGGTTTACTTAGTGTTGCTTGATACTCCAACTAGTTACGGGTATTCCGCACCCTGTTCGACTAGTCACACACTCGCACGTAACGATCCGAGACCACCCGGGGACCTACTTTTATAAACCTAGATTACATGCATTTATATATATATGTGTACATATATATTAGAGGCAATAAATACCTCATAATATTTCATTATTTCTAGACCATCTAATGCATTTACGATGAAATGCATGATTATTTTGTAAAAATAAACGTACTTGTATATTTTTACATCTTTGGTCACCTAAACTCTTACCAACAACTCATATAACATTAATAAACATGAATAAACATGAGTATTCTCTATATAAACCTAAGCCTTTATAAAAACATAGTTGATGCATCTATTACATAAAATCTTGCACATGCAAGATCACCTACATTAGAAATAATGCACCACACATCATACACAAGTCTCTTGTACCATCCACCTTTGTCTTTTTTCCCTTGTTCTCCCTCGAATTCAGCTACAACACCACACCACCATCTCCATTAAATTGAGTTCCAAGCACATGTTCTTACAATCACAAACTTTCATGCATTGACCAAGCAATGTGAGTTGTTAGGTATGGATCCTTCCCACTATAAATACATGCATTTGGGTAAGAATGGAACTTGCACCAAGACCCTATAGCTCTCTCCTCTTCCCCTTACCTAAATAATTTTGGATTCCACCCATTTCCCCTCCCCAAAACTGAAAATGGAAGCCAAACCCGTAACTCAACATTTTGCCAGATTTTTGCCCAACTTTGCAAGGCCATATCTCCCTCGTTTCTTGTTCAAAATATTCCATTTGTTTCTAGAATAAACTTATATGAAAAGTAGGAAGAACCCAAGTGGAATCACTCGAATCCATGGAGTATTCAACCCCCAAACAGCATGTGCAAGAAGACAGCTCAGTGTAGGTCGAATTTGGACATCTCTTTCCATTTTCTTGTTTTGAGGTACCTACACAACTCCAAATCTAGTAATTCTTTTTCACGTCTCCTCTGATTTTAATAAAATTGATCTTAGAAGAAAACCACAAGTCATTTGGTCTTGTAAAACTATGTAAAAGCCTACCTAAAGTACGCCTAAAAATTTGAGTCATCAAAAATAAAAGAAAACAATAAAATCCTTGATGAGTTTTGCTTTATTTCTTCATGAATCATGTTTGAATACATATATTTATACACATACAAGTTCATACATATAATACTAAGATAGAAGAACCATGTACAAGACAAGGACACATCAAATATACATTATACTTATACTATCAAATAAAATAACACTTGGATGATGGTGTTTTAAAAAACCCTTCATTCCATTCATGTGTTATGTAGAGATAAAGGCTGATGGGTACAAAACTAACTAAGTACAAATGCTGCAAATATACTGAAGTTGCTGCGGATAAGTGTCTATGCTGCTGATAGTTGAGTTTTGCTGCTGATCATTAACTATGATGCAGATAGCCTTATCTGCTGAAGATTAATCGTTGCTGCTGATAGGCATATCAGAAACATCAACTTTACTACTGACAACTTTCTGCTGCAACTCTGACACATCACATGCAGAAAGAATGTTACTGGTACAGACAATAAAAGACAACGCTCTCCTTCCAAGTATCCAAGCAATGATGCCTAAGAAGACGTTTGGTTAAAGTTAACTTTTGTAGTCTTTTGTTGTAGTCACATGTAGTATAGCTTCTAGTATACAAGATCAACGGTATGTCTTGATTCTAAGTTACTATATAAGTATTGTATCTGTTCAGTGTACAAGCTAAGCTTTCACATAGTTTTTCTCTATAACTTGTAAACATTGAAGTTTAATACAATCCAGCATTTATAAGTATTCTCTTTGTTCTAGTTACTTTACATAGTTGTGACTATTTCTGCCAATCACAACTTAAACGGAACCACCTTGTAAAACTCGATCCTACAAATGGTATAAGAGCTTTGGCTCTCAGATTAAACAAACTCACACTTGTTTAATCATTATCTGGTTCTGTTGTAAAAATGTCTCAAAACACTAGATTTGATGACACTGGAAGTCTTAACAGACCACCAAGATTGGCGTCTGGTGAAAATTATGATATGAGGAAGAACATAATGGAAAGCTTCTTCTGCTTCCAAGAATATGGATTGTGGAGATCCATATAAGAGGGTCCTTATGTACTTATGGTGACCTCTGATGATTCTGGAGGTCCATCTGTTCTAAAGGAACCTTCCAAGTTCTCAGAAGAAGATATAAAGAAAATGGAGGTAGACTTCAAAGCTCTGGGAGCTATTCAAACGTGCTTACCAAACAAAATCTTCCACAACTTCAGAGAATACAAGAATGCCAAAGAGCTATGGGAAGCTCTTGAAAAGATGTTTGCAGGGTTTGAAGAAGTCAAGGAGAATATGAGAGATATTTTTAAGCAACAATATGAAAACTTTGTTTGCAAAGATGGTGAATCTCTTACCACTTTGTATAATAGGTACGCATATCTGGTTGGAGAGCTGCAGTGCTCAAAGGTAAAGCTTGAGAATGAGGATATTCTCAAAAAGTTCATCAGGTCTCTTCCAAGCTGCTAGACACTATACACAGTGTCAATCCGAAGAACTGAGAATCTGAAGACTCTTCCAATGACTGAGTTGTTTGGCATGTTGAAGACATATGAGGTGGAGATGATTCAAGCTAGAGAAAGAACATGTCATTCATCTTCACCATTGTCTTCATCACCCTTACCCTCTACCTCTTCCTCTGCATTACACTCTGACCATGCAAGTTCTATCCTCCTATTGTCACACATCCTCAAACCCCAAATGCTCAAGTAAACAACTCACCATTCCTTCTTGAAGCCCCTCCTCAAAGTACCAACTCAGATACCTTTGTCTCTGATGCTTCAAACAATATGTTCTTCATCAAAGAAGATCTGGAGCACTTTCATCCAGATGATTTAGAAGAAATGGACATACATCATTCCTATGTTATGCTAACCATTAGAGCAAAACGGTTCTATTCTAGAACAGGAAGACCAATTCCAGGCAACAACTCCAACACAAGAGTAGGATTGGACAAGAGCAAGATAAGATGCTACAACTGCAACCAAATTGGACACTTTACCAGAGAGTGCAAAACACCTAAGGCAAACCCAGCTGCTGCACAACAAAGACAGACACATCAAGGTCCAGTAGGTCAAGCAGGTCAAAACATTCCTGCTTAAACTATTGCATGTGCAGCTCAGCAAGTTGAAACCATTGACTTTGACTGGAGCTTTCAATATGAGGAATTATCCACAAGCAATCAGGCTCTTATGGCAGACACCACCGACATACCACCTCAGGTATTTGAACATCTTTGCTCTCAAGCTTGCATTGATAAGGTTTTAGGCTATAGAAAGCATAACCAGAATCTAATAGATCAAAATGAAGAGTTTCATCAAATGAAATCTGAAGACAAAAAGGTGGAAAATAGTTATAAAGAAAAAATTAACTGTCTAAAAAAGAGATTTCATCATTAAAACATGAACAAACAAATCTTGAAACTCAAATTAAGGATCTATTGGTAAAGCTGAAAGCTACAAGATCTGAACTGACAGATCAAAAGGTTCATGTTCAGAAGAATGAATTTGCATCCAAAAAGCTGCAAAGACTTTTGGATGCTCAAATTCATGAAAGGGTAACCACTGGTCTAGGGTACCAAGCTGAGCAGTACAAATCTGTTCCACCACCTGTTGATTATGTGGCAATTCATGAACCAAATTTCAAGCTTACAAATCTAGACAAAGCAAATAGAAATCTTGATCCTCTAAAAGAAGAAGTGGTTGTTGAATAATGTAGTACTTTAACTAAATCTGATTCCACATGCTCAGATTTCATAGAAACCAGGGAAGCCCCACTACTTCCTACAAATGAGGTAATCCTGAAAACCACAAAATCTAGAAATGTGATTCAAACAAATGGTCTCAGTCCTTTCATTCCTTCTATACCAATACCACAACCCATCAAGCAAATCAAAATTATCTATCCTCCAACTGGAAGAAAGCTAAATCTTGAAAAAGGGGAATCCTCCAGAGTAAATCCCGAAAGAAAAGTGTTTGACATTTGTCAAACAGCTGAAAACAGAACTACGTATGTTCAAAAAACATTGGAAGAAGCCACATTTGAACAAAACAAACATTATCCCAGAAATTTCAAAGATTTGTTTCAAAGAAAGGACTATGTGTACTTTCAGAGAGATAAGATTGCCAAGTCATGTTTTTGTGACACCCCAAAAATCTAAAGGAAATGAAAGTCCAGGGGCTGAAATGTATTTTCCCCAAAGATCAAGGGCTTAAAATAAAGAAATTGAAAAATCGAGCCGGTAGCGGACCGCTACCAAGCCTGTAACGGTCCGCTAGCCGCAATTAATCCGGACAAAGGGGAGGCGACATGTGTATAATGAATCACTAAGAAGGATTGGGTAGCAGACCGCTACCCCCTTGCTTAGCGGTCCGTCACCGGGGCGATTTCAGCCTATAAATAGATGGTCATTGTTGGTCATTAGAGAACAACAACAACAATTCCCACACGCACACACTAACGAATACCGAGGAGCCCCGAACGACGGTTATAAGCGCGATAGTTATGAGTGCGCTACGCTAAGAGTGCGGCTCGAGTTAGAGAAACGTCTAGACGAGGAACGAACTTAGGAACTACCGAGGATAAAGTAAGTACACTGGACCCATACCCCAGACATGGTTATGTGAAATACGTGCTTATATGATGTGATTATGTGATATGTGTTATGTGATATGACGAGGGTACGGGGTAATGACGGATTAGTCTAAACACTAAACGGGAATAATGGAATAGTCACGACGTATCCAAGGGGGGTGGATACGCCGTTGGTACTTCCTATATATAAACTCCTTGGTACTTCGTGGTGAAACCATTATGAATGTTTAGGGGTATAGACTAATAAATGATAAAGAAATATAGTAAATGTACGGGAGAACATCCAACCATTATGTAGTTATCTGACAAACGGAATGTCCTGTCTAAGGAAAGAGTGGTGTATAAATCTCTCCTACACCTGTCACTCTTTCCTGGGGACATCTCTGTTGGAGGTACTACTTTGGAAAGAAGATCACCCCAGTTTACAATATATGATGAATACGACTATGAGATGAAAGTATACAATGCATAATGAATGTAAACACGTGATGAATATGAATACGTGAAATGCATGATGAATACGTGAATGCATGATGATACGTGCAAACAAGAATGAGTATGATGGAACGGGTCTAAACCCTAAAATGGAATAACGAAATACTCACGAAGTGTTAGCAGGGTGGTGGATACACCGCTGGTACTTCCTATATATAAACCCTTCTAATGCATCGTGGAGAAATCGTTACGAAGTTTTAAGGTGAGGACTGGTTGGTGAGTAAATCAAGCATATACATGAAATGAAAACAAATGCTTGATACATTTGGGAGGTTGTGAGTCAAAGACACTCAAGGTCCCAAATGAAATGAGATACCCGGCCTGTAAGGTGGATCTCAATAAAGAAAATAAGAAAAAAAGGAAACTCTAGGCCTACGGGGCTGAAAGAGTAAACTCTAGGCCTACGGGGCTGAGGAATGAATAAGTCTTCGTGACAAATGAAAGGGGTCTATATTGACGAGTATAAGAACCTTGCCAATACTCATACCGGATGTACGACATGTGATGGTTGCGAGGGGGTTAGCACACCCATAAAATATACAAATAGCGTGACCAGAGGTACGTCCGAAGATGCTCACTTGGGCGCCGAGAGCCCGAGAAAACTTAAACAATAAGAACCTAAAGGGTTCATAATAAAAAGAAAAATGGCGTGTACTTACTTAGCGTAAGCTAATTCAAAAACGTTTTTCAAACACTGCAGGAAAGAAGCATGTGGAATGAAGCTTCCTGTGGACAGAGCTATCGGAGTTGGCAAATCCCTATATAGGATAATGTAAATATATTATCCTTGTAAAACAATATATTATTATAAATAAAAAAGTTACCTTAGCCGTTATGGCAGGGTTTTTACTGATCTGTGACATCTTTTCAGCAATATAAAACTCTGGTAAAATAAGTAAAATAAGTAGGGTGTTTCAGTTTTGTTTGTGGCAAATACAATCACACTGTAAGCAGTTGCTTCTATTACCTTCAGCAGCAAAGAAATCTCAAACAACAAGCTTTTGTGAAAATGCAGAAGAACAAAAAGGTAAGAAGCTATGAAGCACGAACAAGTCAGTTCAGAAGCTCCATCTCTCCACCAAATAAACATGCCCCAAAGGTTCAACAATCATGCATTATCTGTGAAAAGTCAGAGCACTTTGCTGCTAAGTGTGAATTCAACCCCTTCAACCAGTTTCAAAAGTATCAATAGCTAAGATCCTTCCTGATAAGCAAAAACAGGGTTCTAGAAGAGTTCCTCAAGAAAAACCTGTCTTCAACAGAAATATCAAGAATCAAAGAAAAGAAGGTGTTGACAAGACTGCTGCTGACAAGTTAAAGTCTTCAGCAGCAAACAAAACCGCTGCTGATAAGCTAAAGTCATCAGCAGCAAACAAAAGTGTTGCTGACCAGCTAAAACCATCCATAGCAAACAGATCTGCTGCTGATAATGGAAAAGAGCTGGGAAAATGACTAAAAGATGTAAAGCAAAAGAAACATTTTCACTTCTAGAAAGCATTGTCATTGGATCTGATGAATGCCAGCCAGCAGACAACCTTGATTTAAAAACACTTTCATTTCCTAAGAATTCCAGCTCTTCGAACTCTCCGTCTAACTAGAACTCTCTCATGTGCAGGAACAATCAGGCAACAAAGATAACACTTGGGTTGTAGATAGTGGTTGTTCCAGGCACATGACAGACAACAGATCTATCCTCTCAAACTTCAGAAGTTTTTATGGAGGATATGTTGATTTTGGAAGTGATTCAAAAGGAGGGTAACATTATCAAATGAAAGAATGAGCATTGAAAGAGTAAATTTTGTTAAGGAGTTAGAGTTCAATCTCATGAGTGTATCTCAAATCTGTGATCAGCAGCATTGGATGCTTTTCATAGACAAAGAATGTTTTGTGCTTGCTCCTAGTTTAAGCAAACCCCCTCCAGAGAAGATATTACTGACTGCCCAAAGAAAAGACAATCTATATGTTCTTGACATGAATAAAGTCACTCCATCTAGAAGTGTATCTTGTTTTCTGTCTAAGGCATCGGTTGATGAGTCTGCCCTATGGCATAGGAGACTAAGTCAAGTAAATGTCATGTTGGAACTATTTTTAGGCCATCGCATATAAAATAGTTTAAATACGGAATAATTTCGAACAAAATCTGTTTTGATCAAAATCGTTTCAGACGACATACATTTCGACCGAAATGTATTCCGGATGTAGTCAATATTTGTCTTCTTACTATAAAGACTTCTATAATTTGAATTTTGAAAGTAGGACTTCATTTTGACATATCAATAAAATTTGGATAGTTACACCTTTAACAATGTGATTTTAATCCAATCTCGATAGTTACACCTTTAACTATGTGTTTTTGATTCAATCCCATATCTTGATTATTCTACAAGATTGTCGTTTCTCCATGTTGATAGATTGATTTTGCTACGAATAACAGGTTTCTACAAGTGGTATCAGAGCTTTCTGTGCTCGGTTTTGGGAGATTCAAGCAAAATTCAAAGAAGTTTCAAATTTTCTACAATATTTCATTTTTTCAATATTAAGAAGTCTTCAATTTGCATCAAAATTCATGCCATTATTGAAGATTTATGATATAAAGTGATGGAGAATCAATTTGAGGGTTTGAGTGGTTGATTTGATGATTTTTGGAAGTTTTGGTGCTTTTTCGGGTTCAAACAGCATGAATCGTCTGAAATCTCCTTGAAGCGCCCGAAATCTTTTTTTGACCAAAAAGTCTACCCAAAAACTCCTTTGATTGAAAAGTCGGACCAAAATCTCTTCTGATCGAAAAGTCTGCCCAAAAACTCCTTTGATCGAAAAAGTCTGTCAAAAAACTCTTTTGATCAAAAACTCTGCCCAAAATCTCTTTTGATCGAAAAGTCTACCCAAAAACTCTTTTGATCGAAAAGTCTGCCCAAAATCTCTTTTGATCGAAAAGTCTGCCCAAAAACTCTTTTGATCGAAAAGTCTGCCCAAAATCTCTTTTGATCGAAAATTCTGCCCAAAAACTTTTGCCTTAGAAAAAATTTCACCTCCAAAAAAAAAATAAAAATTGGAGAATGTTTACACCTATGTTTCGGGTTGATTATGAAAAATTGAGATAGTTAAAAAAAAGGATTCTCAATTGCTGACGAAGGGTGTGTGCATAAGGTTTTTGTAAATGGACTGGGGTATGTTAATCCTGATCTTTATAAGGAAGATGTGAAGGGAAAAGAAGGACAAGACACATTAAATAAAAGATATCAAGTCTTCACGCGCACTGAAGGAGATTTTTTACTGACCAATATCATAAATATGTGCAATTGATAAACGATCTAAAGGATGTTGATATTGAATACGAAAAATCAGAAGTCATTGATAAATATCTTAATGCTCAACCACAAGAATGGGAGATTTATAAACTTAATATCAGAAATAAAGGATTAAAGTTTAACTCATTAGAGGATTTGTGTGCAAAGCTACAGATATATGCGCTTAAAGCGGATCAAAACAGAGTAGTGATCAAAGGTGGATATGGTTATGATTTTCAAGGAAATTGTAAACGTATAGAATCCGATTTGGTTGCTGAAGCAGTGAAAGAGTCAAAGGAACTTAAAGCTTATTCTGAACTGATCAACGAAATTATGTGTTATGTGGAGTGTTTTGAGAAAATTGTTGATTACAAGAATCGAAATCAACTTCTGATGGATGTATTAAAACATGCACACACTACAAACAAGATTCTAAAAGATCGTGAGAAAGAATACAAAAAGAAGATTGATGACTGTGTCAAATAAAATTCTCATGTGAAGATTCAGTTAAAGAGAAAGAATTATGAAATTCAACTATTGATTGTTGAAAGATAAACAAAAAAGAAATTGATGATCTAAAAGATGGAAAAGATAGCAAATACAACAATTAAAGTTGATAAAATAAACATTTCTTGGAAAGTGGCTAGTGGAATCATTGAAGCTCAAATACATGACAAAGTAACTTCTTGGCTTGGATATAAAGGAATTGGTGAAAATAATGAGGCTAAAGTTAATGATAAGGTGAATAGCGAGATGGGATACAAGAGTGTTTCTCCTCCATTTACTACAAATAGATTTTATTCACATATGCCTCAACCACACATTCCAGAGCCATTTGTGCCAAATGTTTATCCTTCATTAGAGCCAAAGAGAAATTCCAAAGCAAATAAAGTTGAATTGAAGATTCCAAATGATCTTACTTCTGATGATGATTGCGTCAGTGATAAATCTGAAGAAAATCAAGAATGTGTGGATTATTTTGACAATAAGGGTGGCTTAGGGTTCAAGAAAGACGGTCCACTTAATGCTAATGTCATCCCGTTCGTTTCAAATAAATTTACTCCACTCGTGTTTGTTAAACAGGGGGTAGAAACATCAAAAGTTGTAGAACAGAAGTCTAAAGACAAGTCAGAATCTCGAAAGGGGCTTTATCAAGGAACATGTCCTGCTTTGAAGAAATGTTTAAGTTGTGGAAAGCAGGGTCATTTATCAAGAGATTTTTGTATCAAGAAACACAAGTCTCCTAAACAGAAGGTCGTCTCTCAACCTCAAAGAAAGTTTCAAGAGAATGTTGTTAAAGTCTTTAATAGTTTGAAGACGTTTTAGACATTCAACATGTCGAAACGGAAACAAGATTGGAAATACAAAGTTAAACCAAGACAAGTTTGGAGAGTTAAATATTCGAGTCGAAAATCCAGCTTTGATGATGCAAAGTGTATGGGGAAGCTTGGTAGAATTCTTGTGTTTTGATATGCAATGGCCTAGGGGGAGATTATTAGAACTATTTTAAGGTCATCGCATATAAAATAGTCTAAATACGGAAGAATTCTTTGAAGTTAAAAGATTTCGACCGAAATCTGTTTCGATCGAAATCGTTTTCGGACGAAATACATTTCGACCAAAATGTATTTCGAACGAATTCAATATTTGTCTTCTTAGTATAAATACTTGTATAGTTTGACTTTTGTAAGTAGGACTTCATGACATATCAATACAATTTGGTTAGTTACACCTTTAACTATGTGTTTTTGATCCAATCACGTATCTTGATTATTCTACAAGATTGTTGTTTCTCCATGTTGATAGAGTGAATTTGCTACGAATAACAGGTTTCCACAAAGGATTTGCAAGTTTAACGTTTATCATGTTGTGTTTATTTATTCACATACATATAAGATTCGCTTATTTTAGAATTATTTGAAAAAGAGCGTGTTTTAATGCGAGCCAACCAGGTTTCCCCCAAACTGATTTGAATAAAGTGGGGCAGTGAAGTCTCACCTTGAAAGCTAGGCGAGATAAGAGACTTGAACAAATGAACTAGGTAAATCATGGATCAAACCCTAAGCAAAATGAATAAACTAGTTTTAGGGTAAGTTCGATGCTTACGAGTGTTAGATAGGCAGTTCGAGTCATAAGATTAAGAATTAGATGTAAAATATGGGTTTTAGTTGTTTTACTGATTTGGACAGCAAAGTATCTTAACAGAAACATGCATGTTAAAAATATCAAACGATGTCCAAAAATTATGAAATTTTGTAGGTGATGTAAGACCTCAACCCGGGCATCCTATAGTTGTTTCTCATAACGGGTCATTCTCATTTAAAACACATTTAATGTAGATCAAATTACAGCGAAAGTCTTTCAAAAATCGTTTATGACCATTTAATGTTATCAAGTTTACCTTACGAATGCCTACACCCTGATCCAAGTAGCACCACTCCCAAGCCAAGATACGTCAACACTAGCTCACCTGCAAAACAATCTAACGTACACACAAAGTCAGCTAGGCTGAGTGAGTTCTAATAGTTTAATTTAAACAAAAGCCATCATGTCATAGTCATTAGTTTATTCCACCCGGTACTCTCCGGTCGTTAATAAAATAGTTTCACGATTCATTTAACGAATAGTTAACCATATGTCATCTTGTTGGGTTTAGAATTGAGACTGATGCTGTCAATAGAAACTACAGTATCGAAACTAGTAGTTTCGGTTGAACATTTGTTCAATCGAAACTACCTAGTTTCGATACTTGTTTTTCAGGCCTCTTTGGCGGTGGCTTGGAAAACAAGGAACATGAGGCCTCCTATATATAGTAGAATACCCATTAGGAGTGTGTGTGTCTCTAGAGGGAATCACCACCCCAGGGGGAGCTCACCCTGGGGTGAGACTAATTGTTAGTGTATGATGAGCTTTTATTTTTCATTTCAATCAAAGAATCATACGTTTTATTCTTTCAATTATTTGTTCTTTTTCACTTTTATATATTTTTGTTCGTGTATGTGATTCCCGCACCCGTCTCTACCATTTCTGATTCGAGAGTGATACCGGATCTAGAGATTCCGCCTCTCGATCCGAACTGTTTGAAGATTTCTTCACAGATCTGAGTTCTTTCAGGTCTGCTCAGGACCTACACATGGTATCAGAGCCATGGTGGCTCTTATTGCTCTCGAATCTGCTCGAAAATCAGAGTAAAAACCTCGCCATTGAGACGTTAAACAAGAAGAAATCGATGTGTAGCAGGTTCGTGACTGTTGTTCTACATTTCAACTGTCAAAATCTGAAAATGTAAGGCTCTTGAAGCATTTTTCAGACCTGGATTGGGGGTACCGAAGTAGCTAAAGGTTGAAGATGCTCAATCGAAACTAGGTGGCGGCTGAACATTTTCTATCGAAACTACTGGTGTTGCCCCAAATCAGAAGTAGAAGACATTGAAACTAGGCTATCGAAACTATAGGGTAGTAGTTTCGGTTGAAGAATCTCCTATCGAAACTACTAGTTTCGATTGAAGAATCTCTCTATCGAAACTTCTTATTTCGATGCTGTCTCTACCGAAACTAGCCTTGTTTCGACTGAAGTGGAGCCTATCGAAACTATAGGCAGAACTGTTCAAGTATTCTCCAAGATATTAAAAAAAAGTATTTTGGAAAATTTCTTGGATAAATTTTTTAACAGGATATTGCATAGAAGGAGGGGAGTTTTGGAACAAACTTGAAGACAACCTTTTCGGGTTTTTGAAAATTTCGTTTCTTCGGCAATATACATGATGTTCTGCCTGATTCAGCCATAATTCCTTTGATCAAATTTCAAGTTTGGGCAGCGGGTAGCAAAGTCAAGCATATTTGTGACAAGCCGGATCATTGGTTGTTGATTACATGGTGATTCGATCCCTTATCTTTTGCCTAGAAATAGGAGGTTCTACACTTCAGGGGGGGAATTACAACGAAAGGCTTCAAATTATCAGCAGAGTTATGAAGAAGCAAGAAAAAGTGAACCTTCGCTTGAAATTTACCTTTTTTAGGAGGAGAGAAGGCAAAAGTTGATCAAGTGTTTGTGAATGTCAAGAATCTTTGTAGAAAGATGGTTATTTACTTCTAAATACTTGGGATTCAAACCTTTATCATTTACCTACAAGATAGGGGGTCTACACTTGAGGGAGAGAATCACAATGAAAAGCATTGGATCATCAGTCAGTCTATGAAGTTGAAAGACAGAGTCGGACAAGATTTGATAGCATCAGTCTAGGGGGAGATTGTTGGGTTTAGAATTGAGACTGATGCTGTCAATAGAAACTACAGTATCGAAACTCGTAGTTTCGGTTAAACATTTGTTCAATCGAAACTAGTAGTTTCGGTTGAACATTTGTTCAATCGAAACTACCTAGTTTTGATACCTGTTTTTCAGGCCTCTTTGGCGGTGGCTTGGAAAACAAGGCACATGAGGCCTCCTATATATAGTAGAATACCCATTAGGAGTGTGTGAGTCTATAGAGGGAATCACCACCCCAGGGGGAGATCACCCTGGGGTGAGACTAATTGTTAGTGTATGATGAACTTTTATTTTTCATTTCAATCAAAGAAACATACGTTTTATGCTTTCAATTATTTTTTCTTTTTCACATTTATATATTTATGTTCGTGTATGTGATTCCTGCACCCATCTCTACCATTTCTGATTCGAGAGTGATACCGGATCCAGAGATTCCGCCTCTCGATCTGGACTGTTTGAAGATTTCTCCGCAGATCTGAGTTCTTTCAGGTCTGCTCAGGAGCTACACAGCCCATGACATCCCATAACCGTTCATCACCCAAGACTCAGCCCGTGCTACCAATAATAATAATGATAATCTTACCATCTCGTCGACATAGACCTAACTAACTATACTAATAACTCATACCCAAGAAAAAGTATCAACTCGACACTTAGGTAATCACAACATACCCTAGACACTGGCATACTCAGCCCTAACCCAGACTTTCACAATCAACTGACACGACCGTCATACACGTCACGTTACAATCCTGACACGACGGTCAATCTAACTCTACGTACCACAATAATGTTATCCACACATCATCTACGTTGCCACGTTAATAACATCACATGCATAATAAATATAGCTCAATGTTTGCACGCAATTCAACACACACATAACTATACATGTAAACACATACCTCGTCAGGGCGTTCAACACACCTCGAGCTCACCATTAACCTGTTAAATAAATGTCACCTTTGGTGAATTCCCGAAGGACCTCATCCTTCACAATCCCGTTTGCTGTGTCATAACGACAACGAGGCAAACCCGACACATCAATATATACACATAATATCACACATCATATACAAGACTCGTTAACTACACCTGCACCTCACACTCGACACTAGAACAACATATCCCACATGCAATCATAACCATTTAACCTAAAGCCCGACTTTCCCTAGCCAACCCTTAACACGTTACACATTAATAACTCATCTCTCTGGCTCACACATTTCTATGAACACACCATAAACCCTACAACTCTTAAATAAGCATTTTATACTCAAAGCATATTGGGTTAGAACCCAAAATCTTAACACGATTAATTAAAGTAACACCACGTGAATGTATGTACGATAGCCCCGAAACAGTAAAACGTTTAAAAGAGGGGGATTAGAAACTCACCGGTTACATGGAATCCAAATCCTTGCTATGCACCCCGAGCACTTACACAAATCCCGAACTTGTCAAACGTATATCACACTATCAGGATATGCTTTAATTATAGTAACACCACGTGAATGTATGTACGAAAGCCCCAAAATAGTAAAACGTTAAAAAGAGGGGATTAGAAACTCACCGGTTACATGGAATCCAAATCCTTGCTCTACACCCCGAGCACTTGCCAAAATCCCGAACCTGTCAAACGTATATCACACTATCAGGATATGCTTTAAACATACGTCGAACTCGCGTGCTCGAACTGGGTCTCCATGCATGCACGCTCGAGATCCGTGCAAACGTAACACGTAACATGCAAACCCTAGTTTGCACGGACTCGTACCTGACACCGTCCATGCACCTCTATGGGTACGGTCACCATGGTCACACGCCGCCATCATCTTCCTCGATTAGCAATGACCCTAAACCACCATGCGCCACCTTGGCATACCCACCATCATCCCACGCTGTGAGCCGCTAACCGGGTCCTTGCCAAGCAAACAGAACCCTAACCGGGCGTTATTCATGTTCCTCTCCTCTCACCTTACACTGGCATGGTCACGCACCACCATTATCCTCGTCGGGCAAAACCCTAACCGAGTCAAACGTTGCCTCCGCACCAGTCCACCCCGAGCTTCACTGTGCTCGTCATCTCCGTCTTCCTCATCCTGTTTAACACTAGCCGAAACACCAACACCGCCACACACCGCTACCACTTCTCCACCTAACTCTCCTCTCGCTGCCTCCTCCTGCGTCCGTAGCCACCAACATAGTCGACCACTATCACGGTTGTCACAACTCAGCCGAACACCGCATGCTCTCCCCCCCCCCCCCCCCCCCGCCCTTGGTTCAGCCGTAGCCCACTATCGGGCGTGATACCAACGGGTTACCCTGTTTCCTTTCCTGTCGGACATCCCGTCGCTTGCCACCACCGCTATCGTTGCCACCTCCGACCCCCACTCCTCTCTCTGAGAACACTCACATAAAATAACAAGGCTATGAAGTAAAAGTGAGGTTACCTTTTTAATGTGCGTACGCCGCTAGCCTGTCACCGTCACAGTAACGCCGATGCATGCTTTATTTCGGCCATCTCCTAGCCGTCGGCCCTCCCTTTCCTGCTCCCAGCCTTCTCATGAATTCTAGCCACAATTCCCCTAGGGTTTCTCAAAGAAGGATTTAAATATAACCGATAGTTGCATCTAGGACCTTGCGTTATTCCCAAATACCCATTTTTGGTTCGAACTGGTTATTACATAACAAACATGTCTCTTTTCATGACCGGTCTTATTTGTACAACTTGCGTGCTAACTGAGCTAACACACCCGTTTGTTATAGATTTGGGTCACCTCGAACCCAAACCATTAGCTATAAAAAAATTAGGGACGTTGTTGGCACAAACCAACGCAACTTGTCCTTCTGGTACAATTGGTGTATCCCAAAATCCTTTGGTGATGTCCGTTCTCTTTCGCACACATCCTTCCTATCCCTTTACTCTAACACTCGGTCACCATCCTTGGTGTTCAAATTAGTCTCCTCATTTTTGCCCGTTTTCGGCCTTTAGAATTATAGGGTTACCTACATATTTTTCCCTTACTTGGACAATATAGCACTATAAATTTCCCATTTACTCATCACATTCCCTAAGTTACTCACCGCACCCATGCCGTCATTCCTCGCGTACCATAGGGCTCCTTGACCTTTGTAATTAGGATTATTCGTTGTTTTTCTCGTCTCATACTCTAATCATCACCCCGTAATGATTCCTTGAAAATACGTCATCACTCTTAATTTCCTTAACAATACTGCACATATCATTTCTGGTACTGCGTAGTACAACACTGCCAGTTATCCGCTCACTTGTCACATTTCGTTCTGAGTTAAAGGCACACTTGCCCTTTGTCTCTTGTGTAATTCAAATGATTTTGTCATCTTTCACGTTTCATACTTTAATTGCCACTAAGTAGTAATCTCTCAACGTCTAGGCGCCACCCCCTTACTCACCGGGGTACTAAACCCGTCCTCCCCAGATGATTTTCCAGAGCTTGTGCCAAGTTACACGGTTTCCACCAATTCCTTTACTTTATTATCACGCGTTCAATACGCCTCCAAAGTAGGCTCATACTACTGAAGACTAGAGTTATAATCATTAGTTCTCGTTGATTCTCAAAGGTCCACATGTCACCCTCATGCCTGCCTCGGAAGCAGCGCATTCGCTTCACTGGACGCTCTATCAGGGCGTGCCTTGGATTAGCCATAGGTGTACCAACATTGGCACCTCGTTCCCAAGAACTCATGTGCAATCTTACACTTATCCGTCCGGATTCTTGCTTTCCTCACCGTTGCTCTAACATCACCATGCGATCACCAGTCGCGCCTCATTTATCATGTACTAACGTGAAGCCTGTCTGTTCACTATCCTCAGCTATCCGTCGTCTCGTTTAGAGAGCATTCTTGTTCCTCTGGTATATCCTATTAGCAGACTTCCCCATGTGGAATGTATTCTATGGAGATCTGTTCGTCGCTTAGTTCACTCTGTGATGAGGTCTCTAACGTCGCTATCTTGACCTCGTTGTAACTAATCCTATTAAGCATCCACGTAACGCTTCCATCAGCAACTCGCACCACCCCACCCATTGGCTTCGTGCTCCAAATTCTCGAGATATAAGCATAGGTATCTCATAATAGTACCCCGCCGATCATCTAGAAAATATTAAAACTCTTTGCTTCACCTCTATGGATTAATGTCGAGAGAACATCTACGTTGGATAACGCCAGCTACCTATCCTATGCACGACTAAGTATATATTATAAGGACACGTAACGTCAGGTCATAATAACAAACCTATCATGTCTAAGGCATACATAGTAATTTAGCATCCCAACTCCCTAACTCGCACAAAGTGCAAGCACCACTAGCTAGACCTGATTAATTCATCATATTTACTATTTGACCTTGTCATTTATAAACACACGAACTCTCGAACTCTACCTTCTATTTATTATAACGGTAGCTCCTGCCACACGTCATCACATATTCACATAGAATTCTCACAGTCGTACCCCATACGGGTCGTACCCATGTCTTAAGACGACATGCTACTCAGTCTAGACACAAGACATCACGTTACATATTCATACACATAATATTCAAAATTCTAATATCCCATAGGACCTTGTCCAGAACATTTACACAAGGTGCAACACACCTATTACACTTCCAACCATCACCTAGACACTAACACATAGGCGACATTATCATACGACCGTTGACACAGATAAATTCAAAATTCATGTCTATACAAGTCTACTCACACCATCTAATCAGTCATGCTCTAGTATCACAACAAAATTCATGTTTAATGCTAACTCACATTATTCAGAATGTAATCACACAATCACATTATACCGCACATATTCCACTATTGTAAACACAATCATACGTCATCACAAACATAATTATCATTAATTATGTTCAAATCATCATGCGGTAAGACTCACATAAATTGTCAAAATCAAATAACCACTTTTTGAATTGAGCATCACTCTGCGTAAATGTCTAATCAGTCACAACGTCAAATCACCTCAAAATCTTTCATGAAAACTACCACACAAACTACTTATCAAGCAATCGAGCATCCTAACAATGCCTCCAAGATTGCCTCTAGACCACAGCAGGTGCATCTTGTGTGTCCTCCTCTGGTTCCTCATAAAATAGATCTCTTTTTACCGCCACGAGTGGTCGATCTCTCAACTATGCAGGTCCACATTCCCCAAGGAAAATCACGTACAGCTGACGCTGCTCTTCTTCTCCCTTCCGTCTTTCTCACCATAGCTCCATGCGGTATATTGCCGACCAAAGCTCTAGTCACACTTGGCGCGAAAAGCACCAACATTCCTCTCGCCTCTCTGTCAGCTCTATCTACGGCAGTCGTCGGCTTGTCCTGTCGATCTGTATTCCTCTTAGAAAGGGTTCCACGCTTGCCCATTCTCGTACGCTTTATCTTAGCCACCTATTCCTACTCAAGATGGAACGCTAGAGTGATTACTATGGGCACAAATTCAGAATATGAGAGTAATCATAGACTACCAAATCACGGTGATAAAATGCAATTTGGTGGTCCACATCACTGCTCGGATTCTAAACTTTTCCCATCATACTCAAAATAGCTTTCTATCTTTCACGCACACCGGATGCACATGCATCCCACACAATTCACATAGAACCACACAATAATCTAATAAATTAACATAATAAATCACTATTACACACCACGTTTGGTTACACACAAATTGATTAAACCATTGGAACACACACAATTATCTCACATAATGCACATAATGCTACTCCACATTACTTAACTCACACATAATCTCACTTACTCATACCACACAACTCCACGTAGTATTACACTACACAACTAATGCTCTAACAATTAATGCATAACTCAAAAGATGTAACTCTTGGCTCGCGGTTACTCGTGGTGGCATTCGTTTCACCCTCGTCCCATTTTCAGTTTAAGTTAAGGTATTTTATTTTTACAAAAACACTGATTTTCTCTTAAACCACGGCTCTGATACCAACTTGTAAAACCCCAACCCAGGCATCCTATAGTTGGTTCTCATAACGGGTCATTCTCATTTAAAACACATTTAATGTAGATCAAATTACAGCGGAAGTCTTTCTAAAATCATTTATGACCATTTAATGTTATCAAGTTTACCTTACGAATGCCTGCACCCCGATCTGAGTAGCACCGCTCCCAAGCCAAGATACGTCAACACTAGCTCACCTGCAAAACAATCTAACGTACACACAAAGTCAGCTACGCTGAGTGAGTTTTAATAGTTTAATTTAAACAAAAGCCATCACATCATAATAATTAGTTTATTCCACACGGGACTCTCCGGTCCTTAATAAAATAGTTTCACGGTTCATTTAAGGAATAGTTAACCCTCTGTCATCCCATGACATCCCATAACCGTTCATCACCCAAGACTCAGCCCGTACTACCAATAATAATAATAATGATAATCTTACCATCTCGTCGACATAGACCTAACTTACTATACTAATAACTCATACCCAAGAAAAAGTATCAACTAGACACTTGGGTAATCACAACATAATCTAGACACTGGCATACCCAGCCCTAACCCAGACTTTCACAATCAACTGACACGACCGTCATACACGTCACATCATAATTCTGACACGACGGTCAATCTAACTCTACATACCACAATAATGTTATCCACACATCATCTACATTGCCACATTAATAACATCACATGCATAATAAATATAGCTCAATGTTTGCATGCAAATCAACACACACATAACTATACATGTAAACACATACCTCGTCACTGCACCCTCGTCAGGGTTACCCTCATCAGGACGTTCAACACACCCCCAGCTCATCACTAACCTGTTAAATAAATGTCACCTTTGGTGACCTTCCGAAGGACCTCATCCTTCACAATCCCGTTTGTCGTGTCATAACGACAACGAGGCAAACCCAACACATCAATATATACACATAATATCACACATCATATACAAGACTCATTAACTACACCTGCACCTCACACTCGACACTAGAACAACATATCCCACATGCAATCATAACCATTTAACCTAAAGCCCGACTTTCCCTAGCCAACCCTTAACACGTTACACATTAATAACTCATCTCTCTAGCTCACACATTTCTATAAACACACCATAAACCCTACGACTCTTAAATAAGCATTTTATACTCAAAGCATATTGGGTTAGAACCCAAAATCTTAACACGATTAATTAAAGTAACACCACGTGAATGTATGTACGATAGCCCCGAAACAGTAAAACGTTTAAAAGAGGGGGATTAGAAACTCACCGGTTACATGGAATCCAAATCCTTGCTATGCACCCCGAGCACTTTCTCAAATCACGAACCTGTCAAACGTATATCACACTATCAGGGTATGCTTTAAACATACGTCGAACTCGCGTGCTCGAACTGGGTCTCCATGCATTCACGCTCGAGTGCCATGCAAACGCAACACGTAACATGCAAACCCTAGTTTGCCCGGACTCGCACCTGACACCGTCCATGCACCTCTATGGGTACGGTCACCATGGTCACACGTCGCCATCATCTTCCTCGAATAGCAATGACCCTAAACCACCATGCGCCACCCTCGCATACTCACCATCATCCCACGCTGTGAGCCGCTAACCGGGTCCTTGCCAAGCAAACAAAACCTTGACCGGGCGTTATTCATGTTCCTCTCCTCTCACCGTACATCGGCACCGTCACGCACCACCATTATCCTCGTCCGGCAAAACCCTAACTAGGTCAAACGTTGCCTCCGCACTAGTCCACCCTGAGCTTCACCATGCTCGTCATCTCCGTCTTCCTCATCATGTTTAACACTAGCCGAAACACCAACACCACCACACACCGCTACCACTTCTCTACCCAACTCTCCTCTCGCTGCCTCCTCCTGCGTCCATAGCCACCAACACAGCCGACCACCATCACGGTTGTCACAACTCAGCCGACCACAACATGGTCCCCCCCCATTGGTTCAGTCGTAGCCCACTGTCGGACGTGAACCCAACAGGTTACCCCGTTTCCTTTCCTGCTGGACATCCCGTCGCTTGCCACCACCGTTGTCGTTGCCACCTCCGACCTCCCCTCCTCTCTCTGAGAACACTCACATAAAATAACAAGGCTATGAAGTGAAAGTGAGGTTACCTTTTTAACGTGCGTACGCCGCTAGCCTGTCCCCGTCACCGTAATGCTGATGCATGCTTTATTCCGGCCATCACCTAGCCTCCGGCCCTCCCTTTCCTGCTCCCAGCCGTCTCACGAATTCTAGCCACAATTCCCCTAGGGTTTCTCAAAGAATGATTTAAATATAACCGATAGTTGCATCTAGGCCCTTGCGTTATTCCCAAATACGCATTTTTGGTTCGAACTGGTTATTACATGACAAACGGGTCTCTTTTCATGACCGATCTTATTTGTACAACTTGCGTGCTAACTGAGCTAACACACCCGTTTATTAGAGATTTGGGTCACCTCGAACCGGAACCATTAGCTATAAAAAAAATTCGGGACGTTACAGGTGACTAGTTTAATTCGTTCCGAAGACATTTAGTTTAGAAAGTTTTTCTGTTTAAGACTCGGATCATAGCCAAAATAGTCAAACAAGACAGAAGGTACTGAAAAAGGTTTCTGTCCCATTTTGGCTACTACGGAGTCATACGTTTGAATTAGAAAACGTACTTTACATGATTAGAAATCTATCTCGACAAGATACGTTGTGGAGTTGGGTTTGCTCAGTTTTGTTTAATTATGATCAAGTTATGCTCAGTTAAAGTCAGCATCGTTTATGCCCAAAGTCAACGGTTACACTTAAGTGGACCGTTTAGGGTTTTAAGGTTACCGAACGCGTAAATAAAAATATAGACGAATGTTATTAAATCATTATATTACATAATATAATCAGATTAGGTTAGCCAAAACGTTCTGTGTCACCGGTCTAGCCATGATATTCACAGAAGCGTTTTGAAGAATCACATAATGCAATCGGCATAGCCGACACAAGCAATCGGATTCTATTTTAAATTAGTGTGCGAGTTCATATATATGATAATAAATATCAATTAAAATGTTTTAAGTTAACAAGAACAAACTAAAGCATCGGCAGAGCCACTTTTGCAACAGTTGTCTTGAGGATTCACAGAATGCGACGGCATAGCCGCCATTGCAAACGAGATCCTTTGTTTGATTGTTGGTTATGTTAACTTGATTTGTTTGTTTAGTTAAAGTTATTAGAGGGTTTTTAGGGCTGAGGTTTCACATGATCAAGTGATCAAAAATAGAAAAAGATTGAGGGGATGAAGAAAGAATAAATTAAAAGACGGTATTGAACTTCGAAGGGTTACTTATTTGTTTGATCTTCAACTCTTGAAATCCTCTAGGGATTTTTGAAATCTTCACAAGTGGAGGCAGGGATTTCACAAATTATAAAGGTTTGGGAGTGTTTGAGGGAGAATTAGCAAAGAAAACAAGATCCTAAGCCTCCTATTTATACTAATGGTTGAATATGGAAAGTCTTGGAAAACACTTTACGGTTTTAGGGGGCTCGAAGCTGCGAAATTCAGCTTAATGGGGCTGGTTTTTTTGTGATTTCTTGCTTGGGATAGGTCCAAGAGTAGGTGGGTTGGGTCCTAGCTTGTCCCGGTTGAGTGCGGGCATTCGAAAATTGCGAATTTAAGCATTTGTAAGCGAAATTGGCAAATGTTTTCAACATTGAAGTTGATTGTCATAACAAAATGAATATGTTTAGCTAAAAATATTTAAGTTAAAGATATGTTATTCACATACGGTAGTTGGCGATCGGTGGGCGAGGAAACGGACTTTTTGATCGTTTTTCGAATTTCAGGATTTATTTAAGGAAAGTTTTGCAAACAAACTTTGTTTTAAATAAAGAAATGAATATTTTAAAATTTTAAAACATAAATTAATATCATGTTAGACGAGTTTGTCGGTTGTGGACGGTACGCAGCTAACGGCGGTTTAAAAGGCGAACGATCGCACGAAAGTACGAACTAGTACTTTTAAGTATTAATTCACGTTAAATGAGTTATATGAACATTTTTGAGGTGTATGGGGTGGTTCATGTATATTTAATGTGTCACAATGCTCAATTAAGTCTATGTGTGATTCATTAATTGATCACAGATAAGTATAAGTGTTTGTAATCAAGCATAAACGTAATGTTTCACATGTGAACTAGTGTTGTAACAATGTATGAATAGGATTTCAAGTAGAATGAAATGTCATGCGGATTCTCATTGATAAATCTAGAACGAGTACAAGTAGTAAAAATCAAAATTGTCACAGCCACGCTGACTGAAAAGATACACTCCTAACACAAGTAAACCATTGTAGCAATCTACTTGATCATCTTCTTCTTCCTTGTTCATAGAGAAGGAATACTTTGCTCATGAGTAAAGAAGTTATCACCATCCACCATCCTTTTTACTTTAACCAATCGATCAAAATTCCCCTTGAAATACTTTTCCCCGTAAACTTTACCATCTATGTAGCTATTGTTCCCAACAACACTAGTACCAATATCAAGATCTCTATAGTTTTGATACGCTCCCCTCGGGTCCTTCGACACGAAAGGAGTCATGAATTCATGAAGAACCCTAATTTGATTCATATAGTATTCTTCTGCTTTCGCCCCATCTTCGTCCCAGAGTACAATATACTGGATTTTGAATATATTTCCTTTGCGATGCGGGAAAGGAGTCTCCGAGTCTCCAATTTCACTCATTCTTCCACCGTATGGGTTGAAAGCAAGCCCCACCACCTTCAGTTCCACCATCTTCTGCCATAAAGATTCAATCCCATCTCTAGAAATCAGGTTTTGCAAGTAATCCGACTTCAGTTTCGAATTACCCGGCAAAGAGCTTCTTTCTAGCAAGGTCTCCACCGATTCGTTAACATTGCTCCACCAGAAAAGCACAGATTTGAGCCAACTCATCTCTTTACAGTCGGGTTTCTGGATATCTAATTCCGGAAACCCGATGTTCATCAAAGAAACAAGACGTTCGGAGTCGCCTAGAAAAAATGCTGTGAAAGTTGCTTCCATAGTATTGGTGGTGTTATCCAGATTTAAATTTAATCTAATGAATAGATCTCTATCGATCTTGTCGGTTACGTATTGCATACGGTGGACAATGTCTGTTGCGTTTTGTCCGAGTGTTTTTGATACTCGAAAAACGGTGACGATATCCGGAACTCGAACAAGTTTTAGTTTATAAGCAAGGATAACTCCAAAGCTTGCACCACCTCCACCTCGGATTGCCCAAAAAAGATCTTCACCCATTGACGTTCTGTTCAAAACACGACCTTTAACATCAACTATGGTCGCGTCAATGACATTATCTACGGTTAAACCGTATTTTCGCATCAAAACGCCATACCCACCACCGCTTATATGTCCCCCAATTCCTACAGTTGGGCATACTCCTGCAGGGAAAGCATGGACTTTGCTTTTTTCCCATATTTTGTAATAAAGTTCTCCGAGGATGGCACCTACTTGAACCGTTGCAGTTTCTTCCTCAATGTTGACATTGATCGACCGAAGGTTAGACATATCGAGTAGAACAAAATTAATGTAGGATACATAAGACAGTCCTTCAAAATCATGCCCCCCGCTTCGGATTCTGAGGTTCATTCTGGCTTTCTTGGTGCAAATGATAGTCGATTGGACATGGGTTTCGTGTATTGGGGTCACGATGATCACAGGTTTTGGAGTTGATGATGTATTGAACCTTTTGTTTCGGATATAGGCTTGTAATGTTGAAGTGTATGATGAGTTGTTTGGATTGTAGATCAATGACGAGACAGGATTAGATGAGTTTCGGTTGGACATACACCCAAGAAAGGTCTTGTAGACCGAACCATCAGCTGTGGATATAGCACACTGAAAACTAAACAATAACAGTAACACATAACACTTGATTGCATTCATGTGTGCGAGTTAAAAGATCAAAAGTTTTTTTAGTTACTTAGGATCACAAGAACACAACAAATATATATTAATAAAAGTAATCAAAATACATATTTGTTTCCCTGTAAGAACACTTGATTTAGTTTGGCTGACTTATATAAAACATTTTGCACTTGTGTTTTTTTTTCGCAAAAGTCAAACATAGTAATTAATTAAAAAGCAATAATATTACATCATAGTCATTAATAAATAGTAATTAATCGTAATGATTAAAATATGTAATTAATAAAAAAAACATTAATATTACATTATAGTCATTAATAAATAGTGATTAATCGTAATAATTAAAATCAGTAATTAATAAAATAACATTAATATTACATCATAGATTAATCATATTTAATAAAAAAAACTAGTAATTGATAAGTGAGTTTAATAATACATAGTAGTTAATACTAGTTAATAAAAAACATACATGAGCCAAAGTAATTAATAAAAAAAATTATTATACTTAAAAGCATTAATAAATATAGTAACTATAACCTTTTTTTAAACGAGTTTTTTTTTCAAATGAGTGTAGTTCAAAACTTATTTACTAAAAAAAGTGTTGTTGTAAAAATATTTACCAAAATAGTGTTTGAATTGTGAAATTCAAAAAAAACTTTATTTGTTAGCTTCTCACTCTTAATCCCATTGGTTAACTTTAATTCATTAATTAATTAATGATTAAATTAATAATAAATATACTATTTAATAATAACTCCATCTCTGTTTATATATTTGAATATCTTTACGGTTTTCCCTGTTTATATTAGATGTATTTATAAAGCATATTAAATTTATGAATACATCTAATATATTTAATGTATGAAACGAGAGAACAAAAACTACTGGTATCTTATTATATTAATACACTAGCTTTAAGCCCATATATTATACGGGGTTAAATGTTAAGATTATATTGATAAATATCTTAACAACTTTTTTTTATATAAATTTGATATTGTATTTGTAACTTTTTCTCTTTGTTACATGTTAACATTATATGGATAAGAGTAATTAAAACAATAAAAAGTACATGAAAATTCATTTAATAAGTTATGCACTTTTTATAATACATTAAATTACATGTAAAATGAAACCTTACGATAATTATTTACAAATTTGAAAATACTTAATTGTATGTAACATTTGACGTGGTATTGGTAACGTAAGGCCCCTAAACCGGGTGACCTCACTTGTTGGATTTACTCATAAACATAGTCATAAATACTGAACTTAAATTAAAACATTCGTCATTCAATTACATAATCAAAACAGCGGAAGTCTTTACAAATAAAAGCATAACATATTCTTAACAAACAAAAGTGGGATGTCAGTCTTGTGCCAGGTAACCTTCACGCCTTCGCACGACCCTTTCCCTTTTTACCTGAAATGTATACTAAAAGTCAGCTAACGCTGATGAGTTCTAGTTTAAAGACAATCATACATAATATTTATCTTATCCTGAATATAATGTATACATGTATATTCATAATTTTAAATATTCTTTACTTTACTGTTCTCACATAACATTCATTAAGGGTACATACATATGTACATACATACTTTCTTTGGGAGAACACATATTGGCCATAATCTTAAGGGAGATCAACCCATCATACTTGTCGCGAATGTCACGAAGACATCGCAGTCAGAGCTACCGTCGTAGCCCTTCTCATTACCGTCCGGCTCTAGAAAACCGTCCGTCATAACATTAAATCCGTCCGGCAACTTTTGTCCGTTCGCTCTTAACCGTCCTACCGTCGTAGTCCGTCATAACATTAAATCCGTCTGCCCTAGGGCATCCGTTTCCCACGTGACCATTATGTATGCAACCGTTCTACATTAGTTAAGGCAATTGCTTCGACCGTCCATTTTTACCTTTTCATACGTCCTATCTTACGTAGGTACGTTTTCGTCCCGGTTGCAAAATAGTCGCGTGGTCGTTCGTCTACCGAAGTAGCCGTTGTCATAGAAGGGTTTATAACGTTTACATTCATTCATAACATGCAATATATATGTAATATAAAGCAAGATTTCATTCTTTTACGTTATATCCTTCTTTCATTCTTTCTTTATATCATACGCTTCATTCTTTATTCATAATTCATTTTCACATATATAAGTATTTATATATACATATATATACGTATGATCACATTGACACTTATAGCATTTATTCATTTAATGTATACACTTCAGCCCCAAAACATTTATAAATTATTTGCACATAGCATAGAAAGGGGGCACATAGAACTCACCTGATGAGCTACTCTAGGTTGTCCTAAACAAAGGCCCAACAGCGTCACTTCCGATCTGGATTAGGTAGTTAAATACACATTAGACCCAACCCCGACTCTAATGGTTTAATCATTCTAAACTTACTGACTTTACTTAACCAACCTGTGGCCTGCTGTCTGCTGCCTGCGCACTTAGTAAGTGCGCAGGGACTTGCTCATTCGCACTTGGCAAGTGCGCAGGAGTCTTCCTCCTGCGTACTTGGTAAGTACGCAGGGACTGCTGCCTGCGCACTTAGTAAGTACGCAGGGATTCCTTCCTGCGCACTTGGTAAGTACGCAGTACCTGGTTCTTGGACCAAAATTTCGGAATTCTTGCATGTTAATCCGATCATGCTAATCTTACAATTTTCTTTGATCAAAACGTGCGGTTTTCATTCTAGATTCTATTTCTAAGCTTATTATCAAGTTTCATCCGTAAAAACATCACCTATTTAGCTAAAACTCGAGAAACCCCAAAATGAACAAAGACTCATATTATGATCGAATCATTACCTGGATTGGAATTCTGATCCAGAGGTTTTGCTCACGATCTCAGTAGTAACGTGCTCCTTAAATCTCGTGACGATCCGTCGACTTTCTCTCTCTAGACTCGGGCTCCCTTTCTCTCTCTAGAATTGGTGAAATGGTCAAATGGGCTGTCTTGCCCCTTTTATACCTGGGCTTCCCTCGGCCCGTTGGAGTCGAGCCCAAGTCCATCCGTTCTTATTTCGTTTTATGTCGTATAAATCTCCATCGTATTATTATTTACTTATTTACTATTTTCGGGATGTTACAAGTCTACCCTCCTTAAAGAGGTTTCGTCCTCGAAACAGTTTATACGTCAAACAATTGAGGGTATAGTTCCATCATCTCGTCTTCTTTTTCCCATGTAGCTTCCGACCCTTTTCTGTGTTTCCATTGTATCTTGACTAACGGTATCGACTTGTTGCGTAGTCGTTTCTCAGCTCGGTCAAGGATGGCTATTGGTTCCTCTATGTAATTTAGGTTGTTATCCACCTCGATCTCGTCGTAAGGTATGTGAGCTGTGTCATCGGCTAGGCACTTGCGTAGGTGAGACACGTGGAACGTAGGGTGTATTCCATTAAGCTCAACGGGTAGGTCGAGTCTGTAAGCAACTTGACCCACTCTTGCTAAAATCTTGAAAGGTTCGACAAACCTTGGACTCAGTTTGCCACGCTTCCTGAATCGGATGATTCCTTTCCACGGTGATACCTTTAACAGTACCATGTCCCCTACTTGAAACTCTAAATCCCTTCTTCTCTTGTCCGCGTATGATTTCTGTCTGTCCTTTGCGGCTTTCATTCGAGCCTTGATTTGGTCAAATTTCTCGGAAGTAGCTTTGACCACTTCGAGACTTGCAAAATCCTTTTGTCCAATTTCCCCCCAACAGACCGGGGTCCTACATTTCCTCCCATACAACATTTCAAATGGCGGCATGTCAATAGTTGAGTGATAGCTGTTGTTATATGAAAATTCTGCCAATGGTAGATGGCTGTCCCAGCTCCCATCGAAGTCAATGATACAGGCCCGGAGCATGTCCTCCAAGGTCTGAATGGTCCTTTCAGATTGACCATCGGTTTGAGGGTGGTAAGCGGTGCTGACGTTCAGTCTGGTTCCCATCGCTTCATTGAATTTCTTCCAAAACCTTGAGGTGAATCTAGTATCCCTGTCGGACACAATCGACAGTGGCATACCATGTCTACTCACAATTTCCTTTATAAATACTTCTGCTAGTCTTTCCGACGAAGAAGCCTCACGTATTGGCAAGAAGTGAGCACTTTTCGTCAAACGGTCGACGATCACCCAAATGGTATCATTGCCTTTAGCTGTTCGCGGTAGCTTGGTAATGAAGTCCATTGTGATCTCTTCCCACTTCCATTCTGGTATAGGTAAAGGTTGCATTTTACCACATGGTTTCTAGTGCTCGGCCTTAACTAGTGAACACGTTAGGCACTTGTTCACGTACTCAGTCACATCATTCTTCATGCCAGGCCACCGGTACTCTTTCTTCAAGTCTTGATACATTTTGTTTATTAAATTCTAACACCTTCTATTTTTGTTCCTTGACAACCTAAGTCCTAAACGGGTCTCGTGTTTTAAGTAGAAATAGATTTGGGATGTCTCTTATACATGATTATAAATCTGTCCGTCATGACTAGGTTGTCTCTTAAGTTTCTGTAACTCACTTGTTCTGATTCATGAAAATAATATAAACATTCGATGCCACAGGTGAATTGCGTGTAGTTAGGGTTTACACGTTACTACTACCTCTTCTCCTTTATTATGGTTTCTTCGGATGTTGTATTGAATGGTATAACTTACTTTAATCTGATGTACCTCTCGTGGGTGGGCTTAACTCGAATCCACCAAGCATTTGCTTGGATTAGTTATGCTGAGCGGGCCATGAACTCTCTTCAACACTTAGGAGCGTCCCTTAGATATCCTAGTATCTTGTTTAAATTGCCTACTCTGTGCTCTAGGTAGTTGTTATCATTCTCTTTCTAAGTCGCTTCGGTTATTACATGTACTTCATAAATTATCCTTGGTGTATTCGTTCTCGAAAGAACATACCATGTCGTTCCCGAATGAATTCTATTATCTCGTTCCCGAAGGAACCATATCATTTCGTTCCCGAAGGAACCTTATCGTTTTGTTCCCGTAGGGACTATACTGTTGCGTTCCCGAAGGAACCATATGAAGCCTTACTTTATCATACTAAACTTTTTGGGAAGGTATTCATTCAGACGGAACACTAGGTATACGATCTTTACATTCATATTCCTATACACGTAACTCCCTTCTTGTCTTTCTTTAAAACATACTCATCATGGTTTCACATTTCTCATCATTAGTCTATTACGTACCACTCTTACTTCATATCACTGGATGGTCTTAGGGGTTGGCATCCCTTGTGACCAAAAATATACATTTTCTAACTTTTGGTGACCGTTAACAGTTTTCGTATGCGATTCTTTTATAATTTCATTCATAGGTTTGTTTAATTAGTTGGCACGTGTGGTGATACTCGATTTATTCCTTTCCTTTCTGCTCTCATTAGGTTCCTTATTGGCCTTTCAATTTCAGTAGTCTCACGTGCTCTTGACTTGACTTAATCATCGTAGAGTGTTTTCTGACTCGTCTTGAGTCTTTGCTTCCACTTACGCCTTACTTCACACCATTGGGCTTGCCTTTCACATCCATCCTGAACAACAATCCTTGGGTTGGATCTGGTTTTATTTGGTTTTGCCTGCTCGCCCTAATTAACATCACGGTTCTAGTCATTTGTTGTCGTTGGTATATCTATCTTCCCGTTTCAGCGAATGCTCATAGTAGTTTATCTGGGGTTGTATTTTGCATGGAGAGATGCCATTGGTGTATTCGTGCACTCATATATTTCTTGGACATATACTCGTGTGGTTATTTCCTTCATACTCTTGCATACTTCGACAGTAGACCAATGTTTATTCATCATATGGTGTTTGTGTTAAGCATAGACAATTCCTGTTCAAAAGCAGTTCTCTAAATGGGTGCTTGTCTGACATATGTAGCACTCATGTCTCATACTTAACGTGTAATCCTTGGTAGTCACTTTCCCAATTCGAAACAAACAAGTGCTGAGTTCCTCAAATTCTACTTACTTGGTCTTCGTCGTTCGCGGGTTGTCATGCGAAGCAACCTTCTATTTGGGGCTTGATAGGTCCTCTCATCATCCTCATACTAATCCTCTCTAGTGCAATCTTTCCATTTCTTTGTGTTTGATTGATTTACTACTTCCATCACTGTTGCATCAGGTTCCGGACCAGGTTTCGTCAATCTTTCTAAACTTGTTTCTTCGTGTCACTCAAATTCAGTAAGCTTCATTTAGGGTTCCATTCCTTCTCATTCCACCTTTGGTGTGTCGTTGTTGCCATCATTCGTCTTGCTAATTCGTTACAACCGCCATTACTTAGGTGACTAATCTCATAGTCTTGGTTGGAGTGATTAAATTGTTTTTGGTGACATGTGTATTAATCCACACGATAAGGTTCATCAGTATGCACAAGCACATGTAAATTTACAATTACGTGGATCCTGACGTAATTGCCAACTTACCTTACTTGTGAATTTCTGACTCGTCTTATAATGCTTCATAATTTAAATGTCTTCTATAAACAGTGCCTAATCCATGTATCCTTCTTCCCTTCCTAAACTCCTTGTTGAAGGAAGTCATTCATGAATATTCGTTACTAGTCTACTCGGACCGTTGATATTCTGTCATCTTTCTTTCTTTGTGTTTATCGAACTCTTGCTCATTGTTTGTGATTCACATCACCTGGATCTCACTGTTCTTATAATTTGTGCGCATTTCGTAGTATTAGGCTAACATCTCTTTCACTCTTATGGTGAGTACATACGACGGATGACAAATCGAGACACATTTACACAGTAAAAGATTGATAACAGTAGCTACGTGTTATTATTAATCCTTTACTGTACTCGTGTGCTCAAATTGTCTACCATCTTATGTCCTATGTGTAATTATTCATATCAGTAGTGATATTGGTAACTAAGGCATGCGTCCTATGCTAAGACATCTATCCTGAGTTATATATATTGACATTGATACTTACTTACTTGTTTTGGCGTTGGCGTTGGCTACCCGTACTGACATCCGTGCGTTGGTCCCATTATCAGTTTGAGTCCAGACATTTAGGGATGTCTGAATCTCTCAAACTATTGCTCTGATACCAACTTGTAAGGCCCCTAAACCGGGTGACCTCACTTGTTGGATTTACTCATAAACATAGTCATAAATACTGAACTTAAATTAAAACATTCGTCATTCAATTACATAATCAAAACAGCGGAAGTCTTTACAAATAAAAGCATAACATATTCTTAACAAACAAAAGTGGGATGTCAGTCTTGTGCCAGGTAACCTTCACGCCTTCGCACGACCCTTTCCCTTTTTACCTGAAATGTATACTAAAAGTCAGCTAACGCTGGTGAGTTCTAGTTTAAAGACAATCATACATAATATTTATCTTATCCTGAATATAATGTATACATGTATATTCATAATTTTAAATATTCTTTACTTTACTGTTCTCACATAACATTCATTGAGGGTACATACATACTTTCTTTGGGAGAACACATATTGGCCATAATCTTAAGGGAGATCAACCCATCATACTTGTCGCGAATGTCACGAAGACATCGCAGTCAGAGCTACCGTCGTAGCCCTTCTCATTACCGTCCGGCTCTAGAAAACTGTCCGTCATAACATTAAATCCGTCCGGCAACTTTTGTCCGTCCGCTCTTAACCGTCCTACCGTCGTAGTCCGTCATAACATTAAATCCGTCTGCCCTAGGGCATCCGTTTCCCACGTGACCATTATGTATGCAACCGTTCTACATTAGTTAAGGCAATTGCTTCGACCGTCCATTTTTACCTTTTCATACGTCCTATCTTACGTAGGTACGTTTTCGTCCCGGTTGCAAAATAGTCGCGTGGTCGTCCGTCTACCGAAGTAGCCGTTGTCATAGAAGGGTTTATAACGTTTACATTCATTCATAACATGCAATATATATGTAATATAAAGCAAGATTTCATTCTTTTACGTTATATCCTTCTTTCATTCTTTCTTTATATCATACGCTTCATTCTTTATTCATAATTCATTTTCACATATATAAGTATTTATATATACATATATATACGTATGATCACATTGACACTTATAGCATTTATTCATTTAATGTATACACTTCAGCCCCAAAACATTTATAAATTATTTGCACATAGCATAGAAAGGGGGCACATAGAACTCACCTGATGAGCTACTCTAGGTTGTCCTAAACAAAGGCCCAACAGCGTCACTTCCGATCTGGATTAGGTAGTTAAATACACATTAGACCCAACCCCGACTCTAATGGTTTAATCATTCTAAACTTACTGACTTTACTTAACCAACCTGTGGCCTGCTGTCTGCTGCCTGCGCACTTAGTAAGTGCGCAGGGACTTGCTCATGCGCACTTGGCAAGTGCGCAGGAGTCTTCCTCCTGCGTACTTGGTAAGTACGCAGGGACTGCTGCCTGCGCACTTAGTAAGTACGCAGGGATTCCTTCCTGCGCACTTGGTAAGTACGCAGTACCTGGTTCTTGGACCAAAATTTCGGAATTCTTGCATGTTAATCCGATCATGCTAATCTTACAATTTTCTTTGATCAAAACGTGCGGTTTTCATTCTAGATTCTATTTCTAAGCTTATTATCAAGTTTCATCCGTAAAAACATCACCTATTTAGCTAAAACTCGAGAAACCCCAAAATGAACAAAGACTCATATTATGATCGAATCATTACCTGGATTGGAATTCTGATCCAGAGGTTTTGCTCACGATCTCAGTAGTAACGTGCTACTTAAATCTCGTGACGATCCGTCGACTTTCTCTCTCTAGACTCGGGCTCCCTTTCTCTCTCTAGAATTGGTGAAATGGTCAAATGGGCTGTCTTGCCCCTTTTATACCTGGGCTTCCCTCGGCCCGTTGGAGTCGAGCCCAAGTCCATCCGTTCTTATTTTGTTTTATGTCGTATAAATCTCCATCGTATTATTATTTACTTATTTACTATTTTCGGGATGTTACAGGTAATTTTTCCATGTTTACAAAAAATTAATAGTTTGAGTTCATCTATACTTTTAACTCTTGATAATGCAACATACAACTGATCATGAATAAACACTGGATCTTTCAATACAACCAACATTTGAAAGTGATTGCACTAAACTTGTATTCATTGTCATTACAAAAATGCAACAATTGTATATTTTTTTAAAGTTTTAATGAAATTCTTTTATCTGAATATGTTAACCCAATTATAGGGATAAAATTGTGATGATCAATGTTGCTTCAAAATATAATCTTCCCTTCTATAACGCGATTAACTTGTGATTTGACCTAAAGACTTGTTACATTACCTAAACCATTTTTTCATCAATATTTATTAATAGCATAACTGGAACAACGACATTTAAAACTAATTTATGGTTTGATAAACCTGATAATGTAAGTCCATTTAGAAAATCAATAGATTATAAAATTTCATCAAAATCATCATCAAGATGCTCTAATTGACGGATACTATTTGTACTTGTATGCGAAAAATCTTGCTAACTTTTAATACTAAATCTCTCATTAAAAAAAAGATACAAATAAAATTTAAATTTCAACAATATATTGTCTTTTAAGTTCAAAATTTAAAACTCCAAATTTTAAAAATGTCACTTTTTAATATTTTGACACAAAATTCCAAAATTAAATATGAAAAATTTAAAACTAATAAATTAGAATTGAAACTTGTTTAAACATGGTGATGCCATTTTAAAATATAATACACTTTTAACAATAAATATTTGCAGGTTTCTTATTTTTATTAAAAACTAAGTATTAAAATTTATAAATCAAAATAAAAATTCTGTTTATAAATATCAAATTTAACTAAAAAACTACTAATTAAATATTAGTCAACTTTATTCTAACACATATTTATTTAGAATACAAACGTAGTATTTTCAAATTTTATATGTAAAATTAAAAAAAATATTGTTTTTTTATAAAAAAATTTAGAAAATCATTTTTTAATAATAAAACTTTAAAAATTCATTTTTTTAAATATCTTGTTTTTTAATTCTTGATTTTTTTGTAAATATTAACTTTTGATTATAATTTACAAAAAAAAGTGAGGCAATGGTAATAATGATGAAAATGTTATTTATGTATTTTAAAAAAAAGGTTAAATATGGAAGTATTAAATGAAAGATATAAATATGGTTTTAGGGGGAAAAATTGTGAGATGAAAAATGGTGATGTCAAATGACAAAACCATTTAGTTTTTTTATTAGAAGAGAGATAATGATAATTATGAAAATGTGGCATACGAACTTTATATTGTACAAAATAAAATATCTAAAATAAAAATCTTTCCATTCAACGTACAAAATTTCACACTTCGGATCTTTCTCTAAATATTGGTCAGTTGTGTTTAAATTTAAGTAGAGATGTAATTATGTAAACGAGTCAAGTCAAGCCCGAACTCGTTTAGGCTTTAGCTCGGCTCTTTTAAAGTTTGGTTCGATTCGGGTTTTTAACGAACCGATCTCAATTAGTTTACGAACTACTCGACTCGTTTGCATCCCTCTCGTTTAAATAAAAAAAGAACGACCTGTGTGTATTTACATACCTCAATCAAAGTTAAAAATCCAATGTTTACCCGGCAAATATAAATAAAGGTAATACTACCTTGTAGATATAGATTAATGTATAAATATATCATAGATATTAATCCATAAAGAAAAATATATAAAAGGAGACGAAAAATAAATTAAATATATAAACAGGGAAGACATAAAGAAATTCAAATATTTATAAATAGGGATGACTTATTATTAAACATTATATAATAATTAATTTAAACATTAATTAGTTAATAAATTAAAATTAACCAATTAGATTAGGAATGACAAAGTAGTAAATAAGGTTTTTATTGAATTTCACAATTCAAACACTATTTTGGTAAATATTTTTAACACAACACATTTTTGGTAAATAAGTTTTGTAAGTACACTTGTTTGAAAAAAAAACTCCGTTAATTTTTTTCTAAAAGATTGTTGTTGACAAAATTATTTACTATAAAAGTGTTGTTTTAAAAATATTTACTATAATGGGTTTTTTGAAAAAAATTGTTTGTCTCTCTCCTAATCTTATTGGATAATGTATACGTTGAAACCATTTTAAAAAATAAAGCATTTAATAAATAATTAAATATTAATAATTTTATTTTAAAAATCCACCTATTTACTTTTTTATCAAAACTTTTCAAATCATCCAATTTTAAAATAAATTTAACAAACACTTTTATGATTTATATTATTTTTTTATCTTGTTAGAAAAGAAAATTATAAATGAAAATCTATTATTTTATAATACTGAACTTATAGGAAATTTAAATATTTACAGTGCAATTTTAAATTGTATATTTTTAGTGTCATGTACCTGTAAAATATTTTAATTTGCTAAAGAAAATAATGTTCATTACTTATTTTAATATGATTTATTGCTAGAGAAAACATCAATGGTAAATATATATATATATATATATATATATATATATATATGTAGAGGATCTGCTACAAATGATTAAAACTCTAAAAAGTGTATGAAGGAATCTCAGCCACAAGATTTTTGTAATTTGTGGCTGAGATTCACGCGGTGACATTTTTTTTGTAAATAATAAGTGGAAAATCATCAGGGGAGTATAAATGGAATAGTCATGCAAAAAAAGTGCACATGTAAGTCACATGTCATTTCCTCTATTTTTTTAAACGTCTATAACTTTTTTATACGTCATTATTTTTTTTTAAATTTCACCATAAAATCGAGCGTATTTTAATATTTCCAACGAGTATGGTATTGCTATATATATATATATACTCTTTTAAATCGTTTTTGTTTAGATGACATGAAAGTGGGTTTTTTTGTACATGTTGTTTTAGATTTATGGTGTTTTAGATCTATGGTGTTTTCAACTATGTGTTTTTCAAGTTATGGTGTTTTACATATGTGGGTCATTTTCAACATGTTGTTTTAGCTTTTTTGGTCATGGTGTTTTCAACATTACGATTAGTTTTTTATTATATATATATATATATAAATCATTTTTATTTAAATAACATTAAAGTGGGTTTTACCAAACATGATGTTTTAGATTTATGATGTTTTAGAGCTATGATGTTTTTAACTGAGTGTTTTTCAACATAAAACTTTTCTAGTCATGGTGTTTTTCTGGTTATGGTGTTTTACACACGTGGCTATTTTGAACATGACGTTTTAGCTTTTTTGGTCATAGTGTTTTCAACATTACAATTAGTTTTTTTATTTTATATATATATATATATACTAGGTTATATACCCGTGTATTACATGGTGTGATATAATAGAAAAATAAAACTATAATAACGTGTATAATAGAAAACATACAATTATATAATGTGTAAAAGAATTTACATAACTGGAGTATTTGGTAAATATTTTTTTAATCACACCCACGAGCATTGTGACGTGCTAAACCGCAAAAAAAAAGTCTCAAAAGTTTATTTAAAAAAACAAAAAGTAACATCGCAACGGTAGCCGATAGACATACTTTTTAAGTGTTTACACATAAAAACATTCTCCATGTTAATCATAGTTTTACAAAGCAGTTGAAACTCCTTGATTGCTTCATTAAGTGTCTCATTGCAACATCTGTAGCAGCACAACGCCTATATTCGTAAACGCACTGAAATGTTAACAAATGTTATATGAACATGAAAACAACCATGTGCAGAAACTAATATGCTAATATATTTAACCTTATAGTTTAAAATAGACTATAACTAAAAAAAATTCTCAAAGCTACCGATTCAAATATGACATAGGACACAAATTTGCAGCTCAGTTAACATAAATGAACAGATCATCTTAGAAGCTTTATTAGCATAGAATTCTCATTGTTCAATGCTAAAAACTAATAATGCTTAAATTTGGCTTTTCTTTTGTTTGTTAAGACTGAAAATATGCACAGAAGAGATTAACAAATATGAAGTTTTTTTAATAAAAATCTGATGCAAGACTACTTAAGTTGGGAAAATGAAAATGGGCAAATTATTTGGGTTATGTTGGTTTATTCAATTCCACCAAACCATGCACATCGTACTGATTGACCTACAAACACTTTCGTCCATTTATATATTTTTTTAAAATAATTATGTGTTATTTATAATTACAAACATAATGATAATCTCAAGTCCTTGTTTAAAAAGCGCGAAGTGCTCTGAGGCGAGAGGCAAAGCCCGCATCACATATGTGAGGCTACTAAACTATGGCATGTCTATCATTCTGTGCACTTAAAATTCAAAATTACTACATTTCAAGAAACCCTTACCATAATTGACTGTTGCAAAAACATGATCACCGACAATAAGTAGCTTGATCGATATGAGGAAGAATTTGTTTTATTTCAGTTCCAAGCTCCTACTCAATCCTATACCTATAGGTAGCACAAAGACATGAACTTTGGTAAGTGGAAACTATACTGTGACATGTCACATGGAAATATGATGCTTCATAAATTATGAAAGCAGCTGAGTCCAGGCTAAAGGAGTCAAAGATCCTCACACAGGCAAAGACTAGTATAACGTCATCTGGCATGCTCCCAAGACAGTCAAGATAGTGCCTGTTCACAAGAAAATGCCAGTAAATACTCTAAGAGATTTTCAGTACTGGGCATATGATCCAGTTTCAGCCGAAGCTCTAATAGTCACTGATCAAGCAGAGTTGAGGATACTGGATCCATTTGACTTGTCTAAGTTCGGTGAGGAAGACATCAAAGTGTTAGCAAGAAACCAGATTAGACATGAGCAGCTATGGGAAGAGCAAGCAAAGATCTTTACATTTGTTGCTGCTGACATCCTGAGGAAGAAATTATATGCTGGAAGTGGAGATCATGGTGAAGACATCAACTTTTGATAAGGAAAGCTTAGTCCTAGGGGGAGATTGTTAGACCTAGACTTTTGGTTATGATTAAGCTTACTATTAATGTCTTGTAGAGTGTAACCGTGAACCAAGGGTTCACGGTTTGGGTGTTATGTGCCGGCTTCAAGGCAGAGAACATGTAATGTGCTAAATTGTTTATGTTTAGTATATATTCATGTTTACCCTAACCGTGTAGGGTTAGCGGTTTTGATTAGAAATTCTCTTTGTAATTCTATTAACCAATATACGAGTATTACAAGTGTTTCGTGTTCTTGAATCACCACAATCACCAGTTTCCGCCTTGTGATTGTGAGAATTGATATCTTGGTTATGTTTTATTCGAAGATCCATATGATTTGGGACTTAAATGTGTAATACAAGGTCTGATATTACACAGTGACCAGACCTGATATTACACAATGAACATATTACACAATGACCTGACATATTTGAGCAAATTACAAAATGAGTTGTAAACGTAAAACACAATGATGAATACATATAACACAATGATGAAAAATATTTGATAGAATGACCTGACTAATTACATAATGAACTTGTATTACACAATGAACTTCTATTACACAATGACCAGATATTACACAATGACCAGGCGTGGTATTACACAATGAAGTTGTATTACACAATGAATTTGTATTACACAATGACCTGACTAATTACACAATGAACTTGTATTACACAATGACCTGACTAATTACACAATGACCAAACGTGGTATTACACAATGAACTTGTATTACAAAATGACCTGACTAATTACACAATGAACTTGTATTACACAATAACCTGACTAATTACACAATGAACTTGTATTACACAATGACCTGACTAATTACACAATGACCAGATATTACATAATGACCAGACGTGGTATTACACAACAACTTGTATTACAAAATGATCTGACTAATTACACAATGAGCTGGAAAACGTAAAACACAATGATAAATACATATAACATAATGAACTTGTATTACACAATGAACTTGTATTACATAATGAACTTGTATTACACAATGAAATTGTATTACACATTGACCTGACTAAATACACAATAAACTTGTATTACACAATGACCTGGCTAATTACACAATGAACTTGTATTACACAATGAACTTGTATTACAGAATGACCTGACTAATTACACAATGACCTGATTAATTACATAATAAACTTGTATTACACAATGACCTGACTAATTACATAGTGAACTTGTATTACACAATGACCTGACTAATTACACAGTGAACTTGTATTACACAATGACCTGACTAATTACACAATGACCAGACGTGGTATTACACAATGAACTTGTATTACACAATGACCTGACTAATTACACAATGAGCTAGAAAACGTAAAACACAATGAACTTGTATTACACAATGAAATTGTATTACACATTGACCTGACTAATTACACAATGAGCTGGAAAACGTAAAAAAAATCGTTTTTGTTTATAACGACACTATACTTGTTTTAAAGATAAAAAACGCTCGTTTTTATGGTGTAATTTTTTAAAAAAAATAATGTCGTATGTAAAAGTTATGAACGTTTTAAAATAAGAAGGCAACTTGATAAAAAGTCAACAAAAGTGACCAAGACTAAAATACCATTCCAACAACTTTTTCTCCTACAATTTAATCTCAACCATTAAATATTTTCTACAATTTGATCTAATAGCCATAAATCCTTCTCACCCTTCTTAAAATTAGAATCATTTTTACCTGAACCTAATTCGATAATATATATATTAGAAGTAATTATATACATGTGATTTGGTTGATGATCACAAGAAAGAAAGTGATGTCTCTTCTTATCTACACAAACCGTTTGTTTTCATTCAATTTAATAAATACAACAGATATATATATTCTTTTAAATCGTTTTTATTTTAATAACATTGAAAGTGAGTTTTTTTTTCAACATTGTGTTTTAGATCTTTGGTGTTTTTTTAACATAGAGTTTTTTAGATTATGGTGTTTTTCAACATATAGTCTTTCTAGTCATTGTGTTTTACACCAGGAGGCCAACTTCAACATGGCGTTTAACTTTTTTGATCATGGTGTTTTCAAAATGACAGATTTCAACATGGTGTTTTTGGTCATGGTGTTTTAGTTTCTTTATAAACTCTTTGATAAATCACAATGACAAGTTATGATCCAACATGATGTCATGGTGTTTTTGGTTATGATGTTTTACACCTGTGGCTATTTTGAACATGGCGTTTTAGATTTTTTGGTCATGGTGTTTTCAACATTAAAATTAGTTTTTTTTATTATATATATATATATATATATTCTTTTAAATCGTTTTTATTTAAATAACATTGTGATTTTTTTTTCAATATTTTGTTTTAGATGTATGGTGTTTTTTAACATAGAGTTTTTCAGATTATGGTGTTTTTCAACATAGAGTCTTTCTAGTCGTTGTGTTTTACACAAAGAGGCGAACTTCAACATGACGTTTAGCTTTTTTGGTCACGGTGTTTTCAAAATGACAGATTTTAACATGGTGTTTTTGGTCATGGTGTTTTAGTTTCTTTATAAATTCTTTGATAAATCACAATGACAAATTATGATCCAACATGACATTTTAGTTTCTTTATAACGTGTGTTTTCAGAATCACAAAAACAAATTAAAACGTCAAGTTTCCACATGGTGTTTTCACATGGCGTGTTAGTTTGTCATTGTGTTTTATAACTGTGACGTATAATTTATGTTGAACTAGACGTTTTAAAAAAAAGGTAAAACACCATAAACACCAACATGGCAGAACACCATGTATATGGAAGTTAAAGTATAAAACACAATGAAAAACTAATCGTCAATTGAAATTTTACGCCAAGTTCTAAAACACCATGACAAAACAAAAACGTCATAAACATAAATATCATAAAATACATGTATATGGGTGTTAAAATATAAAACACCATGTGTAAAATGCATAATTTCAAAAACCATGTGTAAACTCCATAAAACACCATAAAAACTCATAAGTTCAAACAACACCCAGTTTGTGGGGTTTTTTTTTAATATAGCAATACCATACACGTTGGAAAGATAAAAAACGCTCGATTTTATGATATAATTTAAAAAAAATAATGACTTATAACAAAAGTTATGGGCGTTTAAAAAATGGGGGGGTGAATGATATGGCTTGCATGTGCATGTGCTGATTCAAAAATCTTGGGTTTTGACACAAGTACCCTTTCCCTTCTTTTCTATTCTTGGACACGTGTCGCGCTGAGAATTTTTCCTACACTTTTTAGGATTTTCTCCCTTTTTAGCCTAACCCTCCCCTATATATATACACTATTAGTGTGTATATATATAGGGGATGATTCAATTCAGAACACTAAATATTGCAAGTACACGCAGAACAAAACGAATAATTCACTTTTTCAATCTTAAAAAGTCTTAAAATATAAGAAAATTATATAAATGTAATTTTATTTGTTTTTCATGAAATTCAAACAAAAAAATATGGAAAAAATCGTTTATATACATACCTACACATGTGTAATTCATGTGTAGGTTTTTTTACCTACACATGTGTAGAAAACTTTTAAATATATAAAAAACAAATGAAAAAATTAATTTGATTGTTTTTTATGTACATAAAGAAACATATTTGTATGTAAGAGGTATAAACTTTTAAATTTTTTTTTACCATAGATTAAAAAAATAAACGATTTAGGTTTGTTCCTCTTGTTCTCGTAATATTTAAGTGTTCTAAAATGAACTTCTCCATATATATATATATATATATATATATATATATATATATATATATATATATATGGATCATTTGTAAACTATATGTTCAAGTGTAAACCAATTAACCCAATAGAAAAAAGACACATAATATTCATTTTATTTTGAGTAAACTGTCATTTTCGTCCCTGTGGTTTGGTCAAAATTGCCACTTTCATCCAATAGTTTGTTTTTTTGTATCTGGGTCCTCATGGTTTTAAAATATTGCCATTTTCATCCTCGTGGTTTTAAAATATTGCCACTTTCATCCAGTCAGCTAACACCGTCCGTTTTTCTCAGTTAAATGAGGGGTATTTCAGTCCTTTTACTTATTTGTTTTATTTTTTCATCTTTTTTACTCTCACTTTTTAATCATCCCCAATTTAACCTCTAATTTAATCATCCACCTGCTGGCCTTCTTCCTCTTTTCCTGACCAGTTTCCGACGAGCACCACTGGAACACCTCCGTCGCTTGTTTCTATGATTAAAAAGTGAGAGTAAAAAAGATGAAGAAATAAAACAAATATGTAAAAGGACTGAAATACCCCTCATTTAATTGAGAAAAACGGACGGTGTTAGCTGACTGGATGAAAGTGGCAATATTTTAAAACCACGAGGATGAAAATGGCAATATTTTAAAACCACGAGGACCCAGATACAAAAAAACAAACTATTGGATGAAAGTGGCAATTTTGACCAAACCACAGGGACGAAAATGGCAGTTTACTCTTTTATTTTATTAAAAGGGTACTTTGGTAATTACAACATTCTCCGTACTTTTTTAATAATAAAGATTTCACTAATTCAATTTTTTCCCCATTTCTTTAAACATTCATAAAGTTTTAATCAAAAAATTTGTTTTATAAAAATTACACCATTAAATAGAACTTTTTTTTATCTTTAATTCGAAATAGTCTTGCAATTTCTTTATTTTTTTTAACGTCAGTTATTAAATGTATGTAACGAACAGTTACATACATGTAAATATAAACATAAATATAGTTGTTTCAAGTTTATCCCATTTTTTCAAAAAAAAATTCTTTTTAGAAAATTAATAACTTTTTATCCAAAACCCGGATATAAATACGTTAATCTAACCTGTTCATAAAAAAACCAAAACACATAAATTCGTCACTTTGTCTATTCAAAAATCAAATTATTTTATTTTTGTTAAAAAAAACCAATAACTGTGTTAATCTTATTAGTTTTCTTTAAACTAACTTCACTCCATTTATTTTAACTTTAAAAAAAAACTAATAACTGTGTTAATCATTTTTAACAAATTAATTTTTTAATTTATAATTTAAGATTTTATAGTTAGTGATTTTTAGTTTTTTAATTAATGATTTTTAGTTTTCTAATTAGTAATTTTATTCCAATTTTTAGTTAAAAACCACAACGGTGCTTTGTAGTTTTCTAATTAGTTTTTTTAAACTTTTTAAACAAATTTGTTAATATAATTAGTTTTCTTTAAAAAGTTTTTATAATTTAAAAAAACGAGCATTTTTATCCTTAATTCGGTTATACTCTTGATAAAATTATTGAACGACTGCTCTTACATATATCTAACAAACAATTACATTTATGCAATAATCTAGCACATATATATAATAAGCGATTAGATATATATGTAATAACATAGAATGTGTGTGTATTTACACGTTCAAGACATACTTAATTTTAAGTAAATAACCGCATAGTCAAGTATACATAGTGATAGAAAAAACCACATATAGAATAGTTTATATTACACATATTACATATAAGTAATATCTTATATGTAATGAACAATTACATAATAATATAAACATATATGTAATTGTTCATATTATATAAAAAAAAAAAAATACATATATGTAATTTCATACTACACATATGTAATATCATATTACATATAAGTAATATCTTATTGTTACATATATAGTATCACATTACATATATAATGTCGTATTACATATCTATCTATACTAATAAATAAAAATAAATTGGGAAAGGTGTCAATCATTCAAGGCATCAAAAAGGTCATTTTCCCGCCTAAAGTGTGGTTTGCAAAATCACACGCGAATCTTAAAAATGGATCCAATTGTGGTTCGGATTCCTGGTTATAACCCGGTTATTCAAGAGACGGGGTAATCCCCTTTTTGTTTTTCATTTCCAAACCCTTAAACACCTTTCCCTCATCGCTGCTCCATTCGCATATGTTAGATCTTGAAGTTAAGATTCCGATTAAAACATTTTCCTCGCCGATTGGTTTGTTGTTCTTCCTTCGTCTGTTACTAAATGTTTTTTTGCTGTAAAGGTTTCTTCTACATCATCTTATTTCTCTCGGCAGTGTGTTCCTCTTCTAAGCTTGATATCCACATAATCATCATACCAATTGGTTCAGGAAATCCATCTCATTAGGTATGGTTTTTTTTTCTGATTAATCTTTTCTTTCTTTTGAAACCCTAAATTTGATCAATTTCGATTGCTTTTAATTGAGGGTTTTTCCAATCAAAGTCACGTACATCATATTTGGGTTCGTTGTTGTTTATTTTTAAAAATTCAACGAGTTTCAAAAATATTGCTTTTACCAAATTTTTTCATATATGATTCTATGATTTTACCAAATCTGTTAATAGAACATTACACATATTCTATGGTTTACGCAAGGAACTAAGATTACTTAATCTCATATTGCTTTCTAATTGTTTTTTTACATTTCAGCCTAAGTCACCTTTGTGTGGTGTTGATTCAATAATGCTGCAAAAATACATGGAGGCAAGTGTTGGCATTTAGTCGTTGTGTACATGAAAACCTTGAAGGATATGATCTCGAAGGTAATAACATAAATACTTACTATCTTCCACATAAATGTTAATCTTGTCATAATTTCATAAGATGCAACATCTTTGATGTTAATATTTCTGTGTCACTTTATATGAACCTTTATGTGCTGATATGCATTATGTTTTGATTGTTACAGGATTGAAATCGAGGAAAATATTACATAATTTTATATCTTTTCTTGCAGCATCTATATTGGAGGTAGCAAGGATGACAATTGATTCAGGTTGGGCACCTCCTAAGCCACTTATATTTCTGTTCAATGGTGTAGAAGAACTTTTTATGCTTGTAAGTAGTGTATCATTTTACATTTTAGTCACATCCATATTCTATATATTTTAATTACCATTTTTTTGCCATTAATTTGCTTATTTCTCAGGTTTAAAATGGCTTTATAACAACACATAAATGGGGTAATACAATCAGAGGTTTTACAAATTTGGAAGCTTTTGGAACAAAGGGGCTTGGTAAGTAGTTTGATAGAGATCTGATTCGATTCAATTACAAATTGAAGAAGATAACAAGAGAAATGACAACAGAATTCAATGTAATAAACCTCAAATGAAACGATTACAGGAATAACAAGGATAAATTCAGGGCTATGCCCTCTCTCCATGCACCATATGCATGAGCCTAACAAACTAACAACTTAATTCATTTTCTCTCTAACATGCCTTATTCACTATTACAAATACAAAATAATGAGAAGTATATCGCATTTCCAACATTATATATGTACAAGTAAGGAAATGATACTAAACGCAACATCTAATATTTCGTAATTAAATAAGTTGTAAAGCTAAAAGATAAATAATTCAAAACATTAAACTTCTCAGAGCTTTTATTGAATGAGAACAACTTTACCCATCTAGGTTTGAAATAGAAAGAACATAAACAAAACATAAGATAAATAAAAGGGAAGATAAGATAAGATAGTCATCAAGCATCATCGTCCTCGGATGAAATGCATGATAGAGCATCATCTATCTCGACCGGCTCCTCCACGAATGGCTCCTCCTCGGCGTCAGAAAGCGGGGCATTCCCTTTCCAAAGTGCTACCTCCATTTGGGCTTCCAGATGTGCTACTCTACTCAAAATCCCTTCGGCAACATCATCCGAGGTGTCCACCCTCGCTTCTAAATGTTGAACTCTATCCACTACATGGTTATGGACCTGATCCGTCGCTGCTAGCTCAGCGGTCAAAAGCTCTATCTGATCCTTATTCTTCTCTATTTGTGACTCTCGCTGCAGAATACCGGGTATCTCACTAGTAGTACCCTTCATATTTCCTAATTCCTTAGTCATAAAAGTCATAAAAGTCACAAAAGCTTGCTCTATGGTGCATGGCAAGCTAGGTAAGGTAGATGACGAAGAAGTGGAACCAAAATAAGGTAATGGAACATTTCCCATCTCGATCCATCTTTGGATCGTTTTAGGGTACCAATTCCAATTGCGCGGTTCATCCCTTGCCCGTGCATGACTGGGCTCACCCTGTTCAATAGAATCATCACTAGAATCGGTCCGACGCCATTTGGTCTCCGGGGAAGGTAGGATAGGTGCATCGTGTCCCGGTGCATTAGGTGATGGAGGTAGGGTTGACGACATGGTCCTGTAACGTAATATATAAGTGCCAAAACCAAACGTCAATGACATGTAACTAATGTGTGAGGTTATAGTCTAGTATGCAATCCTAGTTCTCTATAACCAATTGCTCTGATACCAATCTGTCACACCCCCAATTTTGACTAACGAAGTTTTACCGTTTGGGTAGTGACAAACCATGATCTCAGTCATTAGTTACATTGAACGACTCTATATGAGACTCAAATGAAAATATCATAACATTCAGAGTAAGTGCGGAAGCAATAAAAGAAAGTAAATGCGCAAAACAAACGTCCCCAAAAGTCCAGGCCAAAACATAAATGAAAAACAGTCCAAACGTAATATTAAATCAGAAATCAAAGTAGGACTCCATGCATATCCTAGAAGTGCACATATGCCTTAACTTAGCGACCTAAGAAAACATGTAAGAAAAGATGTCAACACGAGGTTGGTGAGTTCACAGGTTTCAATATATAAATAAACGTCTACCAGATTATTGTACATTCAATATGTATCTATAGGTAGCTAACCTACGTTTCATGTTTAACTAAAGCGCTCACAACCGAACCTGACTGTTTGTTTATTTGCCTCCTGCCAGGGCTATCAACTCTAGCAATGTGAGTAGGCTAACATTTCACCCGTTCGACCTCCAATCGAGTTAGCGCGACTAACGCGGGTGAGATTTGTCAAACCCAGTAGTACTACTAAATATTACCTCGCTAAGATCCATATTAACGGTTTGATGTGTGTTGAGGACTTTCAGTGATAGCGTGTTACGCTTAGCTTTAACATTGATAACATATGAATACAATATTCCAAAAATAGTTTGCGACATTTTTCTCCCCCAATATAAAACAGTAAAAGGGGCCGTGAAAACTCACCTGATTTGCGTAGGAAGTAATCACACAAGTATGAGATTGAAATCTCAAGCGTTAGCCCGACACGGCTCACGAATGCCCTAGAATTACAACATAATTATTAGGGATAAAATGGGATATGTGACGACGACACGGAATGAGGAACGTCCTAAAAGAAACGCTCTAATGACCATGAGTAGACGAACGTGTCCACGAGAATAAAGGATTCTAATTAAGATAATTACGATTCGCGACGAATGACAAATAATAATATATAATAAATATATTCGAGCATTTTCGCCATTAAATAATGGCCTAAGAAAATAATATAATATATATATATTATTTTTTGATTTAACAAAGTATTTCAATAAACAATTGTATGACAAAATAATAAATCTATTATTATATTCGATGATAAAAACGAGTATAAATAATTATATTATTTATTAGTTTAAAATGTTACACGAAGTTTATAACCGAACAATAATAATATATAAATATATCATTTTTAATTGAGATAACGGGTTGAAAATATTATATTATTTTTAAATGCAATTTAAATAATAATATGAGATACGAGGCTAAACCCGAGTCTACTGGAGGTTTTCCGGTTTAAACATATTAACATATAAATATAATAATATAGGGATAAGTTTTTATAAAATGAAAACTAGAGAAAAGGCCTCTAAAAAAAAAATAATGCAGGAGACCGGACTCGAACCCGGGTCTCCTGCGAATGGGTCCAAGGCTTTAACCACCACAGTCCGCTTGGGTATCGCAAACGAATCCGGACTGAAATGGTTTTAACCATACCCGACAGCGAGTTCTTCCCCCTCATACGAACCAAACCCTAAACCCATCCTTAATCCCCTGAAATCGATCACGATTGACTACAATAACATATGGGTTTTGTTAATCACCCCATTGCGAGTATGTGGGTGAGTTTAATTTCAAAAACATTAAGTTTAAGAGTGTTAATTTCTGTTTAAAATCGCTGAAACCCTAGGTTTTGAATCACGAATCCAATTGATCAATTTCGATAATATCATAGGTTGGAATCATAGGGGGTTAATTTGATTGAGGTTGGGTTTAAGATCAAAACCCTAAATTGCGATATGGATGAACCCTAGAATTTGGATCGAGTAAAATTCGATGATGACCGGTTCAATTGATATGGGGCATTCAAAGATTAGATGTTTGCGAATCTAACCGTATGATTTAATTGGATTAAGACTGAGTCTAGGATCAAAAGCCCCAAATCGATATATGAACAAACCCTAGATTAAGGGTCGAGTTCAATCCGGTGATATAAGATCCAATTAACATAGGCTTAATGATTTAGACGCTAAAACGAAGCTGTTGATGTAAATATTTACCAGAATGCATGACGGATTGAAGGTGATCGACTGAAACGTCCTCTGACTTCGGCGAGTTCGATCCCCGGCGACCACTGCTGCGATTCCGACCAAATTGGTGCGTATAACAGCTTCTAACAGGTGCGAATAAGGTGTGAGAGGGTTTAATTTGTGAAAGTAATACAAGGATTAGTCGAATTTGACGAATGTTTGATGTGGGTCGACGGTTACGGCTTCAATAATCATAATTGGGATTTATTCGCGAATAATGGTGGTGTAATGGCTCTAATGATGGTCGTTTATGACATGAACATGTATTTCAGTTACATAATCAAGAAATAATCGGTCATGTGGTTTGAATTTTGATCAATGTCGCGAGTTTGACTTTGAAAAGTCAAACATGATTCAATTTTCCTTGATTTTGACTTTGAAAGTCAACAGAAAGTGGAAATGAGTTAATTACAAGTTTAGACCCTCTAGTTTCATGAATTTAAGTTTGAATATAGGTAGAAATAGTCCCTGGGGTTTAATATTGGGTTAACTGGGTTAGGATTTAACAGAATATTTAACGGGATTGCTAACGGAGTTAACTTGAAAAGTCAGATTGCCACATTACACTTTAGCCCCTTAAGAATACTTATAGCTTACTTCCCTCTCATACATTCCCATCATTACTCCCCCTTCAAAACAGTCTTGTCCTCAAGACTGGGATCAGCTGCTTCGTCTGGTGGCCGACCCTGCCCATGCACCACCCACGAATGATGGGATCCAACAATTAACCCAATAACAGGACTTACCGTCTTGTACCACCAACGAATACCCGGTAGTCTTGTAAGAAAGAAAATTCCAGCAGAGGCAAACGTGCCAATATACATAACCTGGTCAGCAGGAGGTACCGTACCGCCTTTCCAACCAAGGCGTCGATCGCCAATTTTGAACATGGACACCACCAATGCCATCTGAAGTTGTTTTTCCAGCGGTGGAGGTTGCTGAAACAGAATTACAGTGAATAGGAAATCCTCTGAAACCCCGAGTCGACCAGCAGATTGGGTGAACACGCCCTTAATTGAAGTTGAATTCCATTGCAACCCAAATTCACTAGAGGGAAACGCAAAAGGAGGAAATGGGATCAGAACGGCATCCTTCCAATCGGTACGAGTAAGAGATCGAACTCCTCTATCCCGTGGGAAGTCTGAGATAGCATCGGGCATGGCAGAAATTCCAGGTTTGGCGGTGGAAAATGACCTCGCAGATTCTGGGATGGAAATAAAGTGACGGTCCATGGGTTCAGTGTTAAATGAGGGTTTGGGCTCCGAATGACCCACTGTATTGAGCCCATCCAGTAACCCAATCAATGAAGGCCCAAAACGATCCAAGCAACGAGAACGGTTCAAGGAAACGTTTTCGGTGTTAGGGTGAAACATTGCTTCCACATTGTGAGACAAATTCATGGCGTCCAAACGAGGTGGAGGTCGATGTAATCGAACCCCTCTGTTTATATCATCAAAACCGTCTATATAATCATGAATTGAGTCCCCTTGTTGAATATTCGCCAATTGAGCATAAGGTTTGTGAATCTCGAACCCACTAAAACGTTGAAGGAGTTCTGATTGGAAATCAATCCAGGAAATTGAGTCACGTACCTGAGTGATAACAGTGAACCAGTGTTGGGCGATCCTCACCATGCTCATTTGAACCAACCGGGGACGAAGAGCAGTAGGGGTAGAATTAATGTCAAAGTAAAGGTCAGCCTTCTTGATCCAACCCAGAGGATCAACGCCACAAAACTCTGGGAGTGTAACCTGCTTCACAGCCCACGGAAAGCCGGACGGAGCATCACTCGGACCAGATTTGGGCCCAGAGGTGGAGAAAAACTCACCAGAAAAACCCGATCCAGCCGAAACATCAACGATCGTAGGCTCCTAATTCTTCATCCAAGCGAGAACAACCTTACGAAATTCACTGGATTCCGCTCGATCCGCCTCAAACGCTTTCAGAAGCGATTTGATTTTAGCAACAACACTTTGAAGCTGTTTAATCTGGCCTTCCTGAACATCGATCCGAGCAATCGAACATGTTTCCATGGAAATTGAAAAAGAAAATGACAGGTCAAAGGCAGGTCGGACCAATGATAGAGGTCTGATTCGATTCAATTACAAATTGAAGAAGATAACAAGAGAAATGACAACATATTTCAATGTAATAAACCTCAAATGAAACGATTACAGGGATAACAAGGATAGATCCAGGGCTATGCCCTCTCTCCGTGCACCATATGTAGGAGCCTAACAAACTAACAACTTAATTCCTTCTCTCTAACATGCCTTATTCACTATTACTTATACTACCCCCATATTACACTTTAGCCCCTTAAGAATACATATAGTTCACTTCCCTCTCATAGCTCATTCCCATCATAGTTGAAGTCTGTTTAGCTTCTAATATAATATGCAAATGGCTTACATGTCTTCTAATAATGCAAAAGTAATATTATTTTCTTTATATTTTCATGAAAAGTTTTTCCCATTTGCAGTACATTTTGTATAAAGAAAATGCTATTGGTTTGTTCCTTTTATTATTATTTTTCTAAAATATTATGATTAATTAAATTAAGTGAGAAATATTAAAATTATATCTGTCACATATCTGAGTTTTCTGAATAAAAGCCCTTTCTATGTGACTGTGTTATGGTGTCATTATGTTTCATGAGATATTTTATTTTCTAGAAATTATCCATATTCTGTTAAAATTGTAGATTTTGTCTGCCAATCTGGGCTTGGGTCTTGGCCTTCACAAGTCTATGCTCAATTAGTTGTGCATCCTATGGGCAATAATGCAACACAGGTTTTTTCAGTTCTCTACTACTTCAACGGTAATTTCAAATATTTATGTAGATCGCTCTTTTGTTTGATTTATTATGTATAGTTTGGCATATCAAAAAAGGCATGCTGAAGATCATTGTATAACAATATAAACTATTATTTGTGTTTTGAACCGGTTATGTGAATCGTTTTCAGTAAAACATGATACAGGAGATAGTGTAAGGATGTGCTTCTTCCTCTTTAAGTTGTAATATTCAGATAATCAACTATATGCGTGCTTGAAAATTCTAAAAAAAATATGGTCTATGATTCTATGATTTTACCAGGATATTTTGGCATTGTTCTTGGTGATACTGATTACAGAATGTTTGCCACCGATTTTGGTTGCATTCATGGACTTGATATTATCTTTGTCCAGGGTGGTTGTTTTTACGATACCTGTACCGATTTGGTAGAAAAGTTATTGTATGAATTACCACTTCTACTTTGGTACAGTTCAATAATTTACAGTTTTATGACTACTTTATTCATACAAATTCTCTAACCCGTGCACTTTTTTTTATTAACTAAACCTGGAAGCATTCAATCTCGTGGGGATAACTTATTTAATTTAGTTAAAGCTTTCACTAATTCATCTAAGCTTAAGAATGCTCATGTTTGTGGTGTAGGTCCACATAACTCTCCTATAGATTGTACTCGAGACATGACGTATCAATGACACGGAGTGCGGAATCCAACCGTATCAATATATGTGTACACAAGATGACAATAGAAACAACAACAATCACAATGTAAATAAACTTCTCTTCTATTCCATGCAATCACAGAGTTTACAGAACTAGAACATGAACATTCAAAAAGCATTACAAAAACTGAACATGTAAACTCTATTTATAGACCTGATTCTGCTAAGTTCGCCTCTACTTAGACTAGGCGAACTTATTAAGTTCGCCTCTAGCAGAACTTACAAAACACTTAGACAAAATCAAACATCTACAAGAACATATATGCATATAGATCTAAACTATTACAAGCTCTTGTCATACATCTATGTCCTAACAGACTCCCCCTTGACAATAGTTTGATCTTCTGTATTCAGTCTTTATGACGAGCTCTTCCAATTCTCTGGATGCACTCCATATCTGTGACAAACCTCCAATACCATCTTATACTGCAATCCTTGCTCTCTCCATTCTTTAGTAAACATAATCTCATTCTTTCTTAAACTCCGTTGGTCTTTCTTTGAAAAATTAATAAGATTCATAGCATCGTAGAAACTTACTATAACCTTTTTATCTTTATCTTCAACCCTTGCTTCCCCAGTATTCACATCCACATACCACCATTTCATATCTCCAAGAAAGTCATGTGGTATTTTCCTTAAAGGAATTCTTTTCACAGCTCTTACCGGTTTGAACTTATACTTCCAAGTTACAACACCAGTACTGGGATCAACTATCTTCACTCTCTTTCCTCTTTGTGGTTTTAGCTTTTGATACTCACCTGATCCTCCTTCTTTACTAATCAGCTTTGAGATCACATCAGCTAATCCAAACTTTAACATGTTGATCAGTGGTTTAGTAGCTAGACCATTCATTTCACACCTTGGTAAGGTATTGAAATATTTGATCCTAGGATTCAAGTACTGAACACCATCTGATCTTTTTAAAGCAAACAACTTTACTTCTTCATTATAAAACACTCTTATAATTCTTCCAATACACTGCTCTTTGTTTACATATCTTTCTTTCTGAGCTGGTTGTATATGAGACTTTGGTAATTCCTTTTTCCAACTATTCACCACCTCTTTCCACTGCTCTTTTGTCATACCAGTATCTTTGTACATCACCTGTTCTTCAGCTGACATAGATGGCATGGAATGAGTAGCTTTAGTTTCCCTATTAACCTTGGATTGAGCATAATCATCAGGCTTGGATGTGTCATCAGCAGAGTCCACAGAATCAGTCATTCCTTCATTGGAGAACTCAGGAATAACGTCATCTTGGATGAAGTTATAAGTCACATTAAGACCATCACAACCTTCATACATAACCTCTACTTTGCTCTTTCCAATCTCTATTTCCACAATTTCACCTTCTTCAACTTCAATATCTACAACATCATCTTCAATATCATCAAACAACTCATCAAGATCATCTAAGCATTCAATCTTCTCAGCTTCTTCTTCTTCAACATCAGAATCAGTTTGAAAGAATTCTAACAGTAAGATCTCTTCATTCACTTCATTTCCTTTCTTGCTTCCTTCAATAGTAGCTGATGTTGATGATTCCCCCTGAACTCTTGAAATAGGATTCACGTCAGCGTATTGACGATCACCTTCCATGTTGCCACTAGGATCATTGTCATCACCATCTTTTCTTTGAATAGAATCAGTATGACAAGCATCAGGTAACCTTAACTCCCCCTGAGTGTCAAGACGCTCTACAAGCTTAGAAACTAAGAGCTTCATTTAAGCTAACTACTTAGATTGAGCTTAAATGACTAACGCTCTCTGAGAATCAATATTCACCAGAACATCAACCTGATTTTGCAAAGCAATCACCTGAGATTCAAGGTAAGTAATTCTCTCAGAATCATAAGACTTAGAAGGACCAGCTTGAGATGATGTAGGAGCCTTTGGAGCAGGAGTAAACACAGGAGAAAGATGTTTAGATGGAGGAGGTGTAACAATCAAAGATTCAACGAAAGTAGCATCGTCAACCCCTTGAGATGAAGTAGCAGTAGCAATAGAAGCAACCATAAGCTTCGGTGTCACACCCCAACCGACGGCGGAAACGTCGGGGCGTGAAGCGTGCAGACTGTTCATAGCTCATGGTTCGCTAAGGTTGAGATAATTAAACATGCAGTTTTCATTGAAATCAAACAACAATCTAACAAGTACACGAAACATAACAAAATACATAACAATGTTTATTTTAGAGCTTTTAACTAGGTCCTCAAACTAGGTGGAAGCAACTTGTAATCATCTCAATTGTTAGCACCTGAAACATGATTTAAAAACAAGGGTCAACTAGAAAGTTGGTGAGCATACATAAGTTTTGACACACAAATAAGAGTTCAAAAATGTTTATACAATTCATTGATTCACATGGTATATAAGACAAATATGGAGAATCTATAGTTATACTATGTGCACAATCAAACCTTGTGACTGAGGCATAACACGCAGGTTACCCTAATGTAAAGTCGGTAACAAACACCCTACCCGGGTGGGTTTGTCAGACTCAATAGTACTATCCTTGTTTACCGTTGGCTTGTACAGAGTTAATGATTGCACGAGTTGCGTCATGTATGTATAGTAATAACTCATAGCATTCAAGCATATTGCACAAATAATTCATGTAATCAAGTAAGAATTGTACTATAAAAGAGTTGCAATTTGTTTAATGTAAATCATGTCCACCCCAAAGGTGAAAAAGAGTAAAAGTGGGGTTATGTAGACTCACGTGTAATGTAGCGTGTTGATTTGCACAATCGAGTAAAAATGCCAAAATGTGTCGTAGGTCACTATGTTCGACCTATTGAATAAGCGTATAACACGTGTCATTGTTTGTGTTATTTTATGTCAAAATGTATTCGTTGGTGGTTTGTGTGTTTAGGGTTGGTTTTGAAATAATAAATTAGTAGCGACATATATATATATTTATTTAAATAAAATTTAAATAAACGATATTTGTTTAAATCAATATATATATTTGTATAAATAGTTTTTATAAAAATGATTATATAAACTCACGATTTCATTGGTTTTGAAACTATCGGAAATTAACCGTTTTAAATTTCTAAATCAAGGATTTGGTTTATAAATGATTCCCGGGTCTTGGGATTTTATAACTTAATTTTTATAATTACATTATGAGATTTTTAGCTAAAATATGTTAAATAGACTTTCAAACAGAAAAATAATTGATTCTGGTCAAGGAGCACGACCGTGCTCGAGTATGGCACGACCGCGCTCGATGCCGGGCGTGACCGTGGGGGTCTGAGCGCGCCCGTGGTCGAGTCAGAAGTCACTACAGAGGGTCTGGACATAGAGCACGACCGTGCTCGTATCTGGCACGACCGCGTCTAGTGTTTGTTTTTGGTCAAGACTTGTTTGCTCGGTAAGCACGACCGGGCCACACCTGGGGCACGACTGTGCTTGGTCAGGCACGACCGCGCTCAGGGATGAGCGCGACCGTGTCGGGCCTTTTTCAGACACAATTCGATCGATTCTTATATTAATAGCTTCTGGATTCTTAGGGCTTTCACTTAGTGGATGATTACGAATGTTTCTACATAGTTTAATTGTATTTATATCTTGTCTAGAGTGTAGTTCGAGTAAAATTTATGTTTCGGCTTTTTGGTTCAAAATCGGATCGATTTGAGTGTTTCTACTACGAATTGATATAGGGCTTTCGTAGTAGAGGTAGATACAAAGCTGAAGACGTGTTACTTACTTGCTGAAAGTGGGCAATCGAATGCGGTCGGCTACGGGTCGAGCGGCTTCGTTTCTTGGCGATCAATCGGACGACAGAGGTGTTGTGAGCGTCAAGTGAGAGTTCTGAGAGGTTGAGTGGGTGTATATGAGGGTGTAGGAAGCCTGCAACTTGCTCTCAATTGTTTAATTCGCGAGACTTGGTTTTGGTGGGTATGGGATTAAACAAATGTGCAAATTGGAGGACAATTTAGGCGTGTTGCAGGTTGAATTCAGTCGAGTAAGGTCTGACGCGTGAAAACCGGCTTTTCTCTATTTTAAATTTCGCGAATTCAGAGGGTATGGTATGGTTTGACTTCTGCAGAGTCAAGTGGGTTCATCAGCGCGACCGTGTCTACTTTAGGCGCGACCGTGCTTAGGTTGCAGGCGCGACCGTGCCTAGTCCTAGGCGCGACCGTGCTTGCCTAGTTTTGTAGTTTTTGAGTTTTGTCAGTTTTGGTCCTCGAGGCTTGTGAGATAATGGTGTTTTTGTTTAATTTGTTTATTGTAATAGAATAGTTTGTATATGTAACTGCATCGTAGTTTGTTTGTACACGAATCGAAACTAAAATGTGTTTGTTTATTGAAATCAAACGATTACATGATGAAAATCAGAAATGTTACAGTCTCCCCTTGTTGAGGGGATTTCGTCCCGACATTCAACTAGTTGAGGCTGCAGAATTGGTGAATAGGTGAGGATACTTGAGTTTCATTTGGTCTTCACGTTCCCAAGTAAACTCAGGACCACGTTTAGAATCCCAACGGACTTTGACTATAGGAATGCGGCTGTGTTTGAGTTGTTTGATCTCACGGTCCATGATTTCCACCGGTTTCTCGACAAAGTGCATCGTTTCATCAATGCGCACGTCGTCAAGAGGTATGTGGAGGTTCTCATCAGCAAGACATTTCTTCAGGTTGGACACGTGGAAGGTTGGATGAACATTGTTGAGTGCTGGAGGTAGCTCAAGTTTGTAAGCCACTTTCCCGATTCTTTCAAGGATCTTGAACGGGCCTACGTAACGAGGTGCTAGTTTGCCTTTCTTTCCAAAGCGGATCACACCCTTCCAAGGGGATACTTTGAGAAGTACAAGGTCACCCACTTGGAATTCCAAGGGTTTTCGTCTCTTGTCGGCATAGCTCTTTTGTCGACTTCTCGCTACTCGGATGTTGTCACGGATTTGAAGGATTTTGTCGGATGTTTCCTAAATTAACTCGGGACCGGTGATTTGTGCTTCACCAATCTCGTTCCAACAGATGGGAGAACGGCATTTGCGACCATAAAGAGCTTCGAATGGAGCCATGTTGATGCTGGTGTGGTAGCTGTTATTGTAGGAGAATTCAGTAAGTGTCAAGTGTGAATCCTAATTGCCACCAAAGTCTATGACACAGGCTCTCAGCATGTCTTCGAGGGTTTGGATTGTTCGTTCTGTCTGACCATCAGTTTGGGGATGGTAGGCTGTGCTTAAATCCAATCGTGTGCCAAGTGCCTTTTGCAGAGATTGCCAAAATCTGGAAGTGAAACGAGCATCTCTGTCGGAGATTATGTTCAAAGGTATACCGTGTCGACTCACAATTTCGTTAATATAGATTCGGGCCAATTTCTCAACCCGATAGTCTTCACGGATGGGCAGGAAGTGTGCGGACTTTGTGAGACGGTCAATGATTACCCAAATGCTATCATAGCCGTTTGAAGTACGGGGGAGTTTAGTAATGAAGTCCATGGCTAGATTTTCCCATTTCCACACGGGGATTTCCGGTTGTTCAAGTAAACCGGAAGGACGTTGATGTTCGGCTTTGACTTTAGAGCAGGTTAGACATTTTGCAACATAGAGTGCAATGTCTTTCTTCATACCAGGCCACCAATATTGTGGTCGAAGATTGTGGTATATTTTATCCGCACCGGGATGAATAGAATACCAAGACTTGTGTGCTTCAGTCATGAGGAATTCCCGGAGATCATTGCGATTGGGAACCCAAATACGATCCAAGAAATAAAGCAAGCCATTGTTTTTAGTCTCTAGTTGGAATTCAGCACCACACGACATTTCCTCATACATATTGCCCTCGGTAATCGAGACGTGTTGAGCTGCTAGAATACGGGTTTGAATGTCGGAATGAATCTTGACACTTTGAAGCATGACACGTTCTTTACGGCTCAGCGCATCGGCTACAACATTAGCCTTGCCGGGATGATAACGAATCTCGCAATCGTAGTCATTGAGTAGTTCAACCCAACGTCGTTGTCTCATGTTGAGATCTTTTTGATTGAAGATGTGTTGGAGGCTTTTGTGGTCGGTAAATACCACACATTTCGTGCCATATAGATAATGTCTCCAAATCTTCAAGGCAAATATGACTGCACCTAGCTCCAGATCGTGCGTCGTATAGTTCTTTTCATGGATCTTGAGTTGCCTCGATGCATAAGCGATTACCTTGCCTCGTTGCATGAGAACACAACCAAGGCCTATGTTAGAGGCATCACAGTAGACGACTAGGTCATCGTTTCCTTCGGGAAGAGTCAGAATAGGAGCATCACATAACTTCTGTTTAAGAGTTTGGAAAGCTTCTTCTTGTTTCGGCCCCCATTCATAAGGTTTACCTTTATGTGTCAAGGCGGTGAGGGGAACAGCAATCTTGGAGAAATTGGAAATGAATCTTCGGTAATAACCCGCTAAACCAAGGAACGAACGAACCTCGGTAGGGGTTTGAGGAGCACTCCAATTCTTGACAGCTTCGATCTTGGCAGGGTCGACATGTATTCCCTTTTTATTGACAACATGACCCAAAAATTGAACCTCCTTTAGCCAAAATTCACATTTGGAGAACTTGGCGTATAATTGTTCGGTTCTCAGGAGATCCAAAATCAGTCTAAGGTGCTGTTCATGTTCTTCCTCAGTCTTGGAATAGATCAAGATGTCATCGATGAAAACGATCACGAATTTGTCAAGGTATGGTTTGCACATGCGGTTCATGAGACCCATAAAGACAGCAGGTGCATTGGTCAACCCAAAAGGCATAACCGTGAACTCGTAATGACCATATCTTGTTCGGAAGGCGGTCTTTGGAATATCTTCTTCTTGGACACGCAGTTGGTGATAACCAGATCGAAGATCAATCTTCGAGAAACAAGTAGAACCTTGGAGTTGATCGAAGAGGTCGTCAATCCTAGGTAACGGGTAGCGGTTTTTGATTGTAAGCTTGTTGAGCTCTCGATAGTCAATACACATGCGGAATGAACCATCCTTCTTTTTAACAAACAAGACTGGTGCACCCCACGGTGAATGACTTGGCCGTATGAAACCTTTGTCAGCGAGTTCTTGAAGTTGACTTGCAAGTTCTTGCAATTCGGAAGGTGCAAGCCGGTATGGAGCTTTAGCCACAGGGTTTGCTCCGGGTATAAGATCGATTCGAAACTTTACTTCCCGAACAGGTGGAAGACCGGGTAAGTCGTCGGGAAAGACTTCGGGAAACTCCCGAATGATGGAAATATCTTCTATTCTTCTCTCCTTGTCTTCTTTTTGAATCACATGAGCTAGGAAAACCATGCACTTCTTTCGAATGTATTTCTGGGCAGTTATGCATGACATCAGTTTGAGTCCTTTGCAAGGTTTCTCGCCAAAGACTTTCAATATGTCTCCCGGTGGAAGAGGTACTCGGATGTACTTTTCAAAGCACATGACCTCGGCATGGTTTTTAGATAACCAATCCATGCCGATGATGACGTCAAAGCTTCCCAACGGCATTGGTATAAGGTTGACTGGAAACGTGTGACCATTGAGTTCTAGTGAGCAGTCATGAATGATGGAGTCAATAGTGATGGAGTTTCCATCCGCTACTTCAACGGTGAAAGTTTTCTCGAGTTTGGATCGTGTTTTTGCAAGTAAAGGTTCAAAGTTAAGTGACACAAAACTCTTATCGGCTCCGGTATCAAATAGTATAGATGCAAATTGTTTATTTACAAGAAACGTACCGTTGACCACATGATCGTTGGCTTGAGCTTCATTGGCGTTGATGTTGAAAGCACGCCCACGAGCTCCGCCTTGAGTATTGTTCACAAGTTTTGGACATCGGTCTCGGAAGTGGTTTGGGTCGCCACACTCGAAGCAAACATGCCCATTACCAATAGCTGGAACTGCTGGATTAGCCCCGTTTCCCCGGTTGACTTGATTACCAGTTGGATTACTTCTGCAGGTGTTAGCTACATGCCCATATCTTCCACAGCTGGCACATAGGCGGCAGGGTACATTTGGGAAATGGTGATAATTACAGGTGTTGCACAACGGGTTGTTGCCCACATATTGTTTCTTGACCATGTTCCAGGCCATAGGAGTAACTTGGTTGACTGGGGCAGCCGGAGTGATCACAGCATAGTTCTTAGCTTTCCTCTTCCTCGTGTTGTGGTTCGGTTCGGCTTTGACCTCCTTGACATGAGCAGGAGGTGTTGTGGTGTCAGAAACTTTCTTGGCCCCTTTTCTGGTAAGAGTACCTGCTTTAACGTGATTATCGGTCAGTGTGGCAGCTAGACGAATAGCATCTTCTAGGTTTGCAGGATTTCTTCCCAGAACAGTGTCCTGGATTTGTCTCGGTAGACCACCGATATATTTTTCAATACACCTAGACAAAGGTGTAACCATGTGCGGTACCAGCATGTTGAGTTCGTGGAAACGGTTAGTGTACGCCAAGCTTTCACCGCTATCTTGGGTAAGATCCCAAAATTCCGCTTCCAGTTTCTTCATCTCATTTCGAGAACAGAATTCCTCGGTCATGATCCTTTTCAGCTCGTCCCATGGCAGAGCCATTGCTACTTCTACTCCCCTTGTTCTCTTCTCCTCATTCCACCAGGTTAGTGCCCGTTTTTGGAAGACACTAGTGGCATGGCGAACACGCAGATTGTCCGGACAGTCACTATTGAGGAATGTGCCCTCAATACTTTCGAACCATTGAAGGAGTCCCGTGGCTCCTTCGGTACCATAAAACTTCAGGGGATTGCAAGAGTTGAAATGTTTGAAGGTACATTGTGGCGGGTTGGCACCACCGCTACCACCAGTATTAGCACTACCACTGGCGTTCCCATTGTTGTTGTTATTGGCTTGAGTTAGTTGAGTTACCAATTGGGTGAGTATAGCAGCAAGGTCATTAGTGTTGTTGCTATTGTTGGCGTTGTCGGTGTTGTTGCGGTTGATGTTACGACGATGAGGCATTCTATAAAAAGAGAATGATACAAAAGAGTTGTGAGGATTTATAAAAAAATTCATTGAAATTTAGGATAGGAGGAATAATAACACATTTATTTCATAGTTCGGATTGTTTTCAAGTAATCACATTTCTACTTGAACACAATGACGTATTAAGGTTAATTAGACTTATATAATTTTCAAGGAGACATGCTTTAGCCTATAGGTAAACACTCATCCCGGGAATTCCCAGGAAAGCATACGGATCCCTCGGTTGATTGGGATTTATATGAAATGCTTTCCTAGACAGAAAACCCAGAATTGAAACGCCCCAAAACGGGTACATCTCATAGTTGGCACACAACATAACAAACATAGTTCTTAAACCGGAAATCAGAATCTATTACAGCGGAAGTCTTTAATTCAAATCATTCATCAAACTATAACATGAAATATTGTCTATAACATGAACTATCAGGATTGGAAATGTCAGTCTTCAATACCGCAGCCCGATGTCCATGCTATCCAGCCCACATGGCTCTTTCACTTTTCTTTAGCTTTACCCTTTTTACCTGTCATGCATACTAAAAGTCAGCTAACGCTGGTGAGTTCTCTCTTTACTTTAAACTGTAAACTTTATCTTTGGTAGCTTAGTTTTATTAAAATAAAATAAGCTTTACTTTCACTTTCTTTGAAATAAACTTTTAACTATTACTTTAAAACTTTACAACGTTACAATTATAAATCTGTTACGTTACTATCTGTCATTAAAACTTTATCTTTAAGGAAACCCGTTAGGGTGTCCCACTGTACTCTGTCTATCATTTCACTTATACTTGACAAGTGACTTTATCATACTTTAACTATCACATATGGATCGTGGTCCGAGGACCAGATCCCTATCTTGCTTACACCTCAGGGTAAGACTTTTACTTTAGCGCTGCCCACACCTCAGGGTGGGACTTTCTTTCTCGCTTGCACGTTAGTGCAAGACTCCTTTAGCATTGCTCACACCTCAGGGTGAGACTTTCTCGCTTACACCGAAGTGAAGACTCCTTTAGCATTGCTTACACCGAAGTGTAAGACTCCTTTAGCATTGCTTACACCGAAGTGTAAGACTCCTTTAGCATTGCTCACACCTCAGGGTGAGACTTCTACTTTAGCATGCCTGCAGGACTTTCTACTATGCAACTACTATGCAATGCAATTACACTAATACACAAGTAGAAATGCAATCACATAACTTTCATATAGACAAATAACACATATTAACACATAAGCATATAACATGGTATTTGTCACTGTCACTGTCACTGTCACTGTCGAGCTGTACCGAAGTACGGCTCCTTTATCGTTCTTTCTTTAGCTCATTGTTATCTTTCAAAAACTTGTTTAAAAGATAATACTATGCTCTTTTGTTCTTTATCTTTCATTTTATAAAAATAACATTTTTATAAAATACTATACTTTGCCTTTCATTTTATAAAAATAACATTTTTATAAAATACTATACTTTGCCTTTCATTTTATAAAAATAACATTTTTATAAAATACTATACCAGTATGCATGCCAGCCCAAAACCATTTGGAAAAAGGGCAATAAGAACTCACCAGATGAATCGTTTCTGTTTACACCTAGCCGGTTCCTGAATGTCACTATGGTCACCCACAATCTGTATAATCAAGTCATAGGCGTAAGGCTGTGTTCCTAGGGGACACTTAGACATTACTAGGCTTGACTCAGATGTTTCGGGTCATGGTTTCATTATCGAAACTAGGTAGTTTCGAGTCCTGGCTCCTTATCGAAACTATGTAGTTTCGAGCCCTGGCTTCTTATCGAAACTAAGTAGTTTCGAGTCACTGCTTCTTATCGAAACTAAGTAGTTTCGAGTCACTGCTTCTTATCGAAACTAAGTAGTTTCGAGTCACTGCTTCTTATCGAAACTAAGTAGTTTCGAGTCGTATGACTTATATAAATTCTTAGTTAAGGTCTTGGGTCTATATTGAAACTATGGTAGTTTCGATGGGTCTGCCCCTGTCGAAACTAGGTAGTTTCGATAGATGCGTCCATATCGAAACTAGTAGTTTCGACTGTGCAGTCTTCTTCCCCAAACAGAACCCTAGATCTGGTCCCTTTGTTCTAATCGATCAAGCTATGAACTTTTTATGTTCGAAATGTTCCATTTTCCCCCATGAACCCAAACCCGTGGTTTGTTTCCAGTTTCACACGTAAAAATCTAAACCTTTACTCGATTATTAACCCGAAACCCGAAAGTTACAAAAACTCAGATTTAGGCATAATAATTACCTGTTACAGCTTCCTTCTCGTTCCTTTATGCTCCAGAGATGTTGAGCAACAATCCTCGAGACTTTGAGCTTGATCCGAGCTTTCTCTCTCTAGACGATCTCTCTCTCTCTCTAAGGTTCTTGCGCAGGAAGAAAATGAAGGACACAGGAGGAAATGGCTACTGATTAGAAGGGTTCTTCTCAGTTTTCGGGCCCATGGGCCGGCCCCTAGCCAAGCCCACCTTCCTTTTTCTTTTATTTGGGTTTTTATTTATTTTGGGATGTTACAAGTCTACCCCTCTTACGAAAGGTTTCGTCCTCGAAACCTGTTATAAGTCAAACAGGTGCGGGTACGACTCTTTCATTTCTGTCTCGGTTTCCCATGTAGCTTCTGACCCTTTACGATGCTTCCATTGTACTTTGACTAACTGTATCACTTTATTCCGTAACCGCTTTTCTTTCCTGTCTAGTATGGCGACGGGTTCCTCGATGTAATTGAGGCTATTATCTATCTCGATGTCGTCAAGTGTCACATGCGCTGATTCGTCGGCCAAGCACTTGCGCAAGTGCGACACGTGGAAGGTTGGGTGAATTCCACTAAGCTCATCCGGTAATTCTAACCGGTAAGCGACTTCACCAACTCGCGCTAGTATTTTGAAGGGTCCGACGAATCTTGGGCTTAACTTCCCTCTCTTTCTGAATCGTATGATCCCCTTCCAGGGAGATACCTTCAATAGTACTTGATCCCCGACATTGAATTCGATTGGTCTCCGCCTCCTATCTGCGTAGGACTTTTGACGGTCCTGTGCAGCTTTCATTCTGGCCTTGATCTGGTCAAACTTTACAGAGGTTGCTGTGACTACCTCTAAACTTCCCAATTCTTTCTGTCCTACCTCCCCCCAACAGACCGGGGTTCGACATCTTCTACCATACAACATTTCGTAAGGCGGCATACCAATAGTGGTGTGGTGGCTGTTGTTGTAGGAGAACTCTGCCAATGGTAGGTGACTATCCCAACTGCCACCAAAGTCTATAATGCATGCGCGGAGCATATCCTCCAACGTCTGGATGGTCCTTTCTGATTGCCCATCCGTCTGTGGGTGATAAGCCGTGCTGATGTTTAACCTCGTACCCATTGACTCATGAAATCTTTTCCAGAATCTCGATGTAAATCGCGTGTCCCGGTCAGATACAATTGATAACGGTACGCCATGTCGAGAGACAATTTCATTGATAAATACTTCTGCCAACTTCTCAGATGAATACGTTTCGCGAATTGGCAAGAAATGTGCACTCTTTGTCAGACGATCCACTATAACCCAAATCGTATCATGGCCTTTTGCTGTGCGGGGCAGCTTTGTAATAAAGTCCATGGTGATACGCTCCCACTTCCATTCGGGTATTTCCAGAGGCTGGATCTTCCCGTACGGTTTCTGATGCTCTGCTTTAACTTGTGAGCAAGTCAGACACTTGCTTACATATCCGGTCACATCATTCTTCATGTTAGGCCACCAATACTCTTTTTTCAAATCCTGGTACATTTTCGTGGTTCCTGGGTGGATGGAATATCGAGACTTATGGGCCTCGTCAAGTACTTTGGCCCTAAGCTCTCCGCCCTTCGGTACCCACATGCGACCACACCTGGTCCTCACTCCATGAGTGTTTAATTCCAACTTTGTCTGTTGACCGACCATTCTTTCTTTCTTTATGTTCTCTTCCTTTAGTGCTTCCTTCTGTGCTGCTTCTAGCTCTGTCATAAAATCTGGGGTTATCACTAACTGGTACGCTTTTACCCTAATAGGAGAACGATTCTCCTTACGACTTAGGGCATCAGCGACCACATTCGCCTTTCCCGGGTGGTATAGGATCTCACAGTCATAGTCCTTCAGCAATTCTAACCACCACCTTTGCCGCATATTCAGGTCTTTCTGTTCGAAGAAATACTTCAAGCTCTTGTGATCCGAATAAATCGTGCATTTCACCCCGTAGAGGTAATGCCTCCAAATCTTTAACGCAAAAACAACTGCCGCGAGCTCCAAATCGTGAGTCGGGTAGTTAATTTCGTGGATCTTTAGCTGTCGTGACGCATACGCGATCACCTTTCCCCTCTGCATCAAAACACACCCTAACCCTTGTCCCGATGCGTCAGAATATACCACCAGGTCCTCGTTACCGTCGGGTAGTGCTAACACTGGGGCTTGGGTCAACTTCTTCTTTAACTCTTCAAATGCTTTGGACTGAGCCTGACCCCATTCGTACTTTACTTCTTTACGTGTCAACTTTGTCAGTGGCGAAGCTATTCTCGAGAAGTCCTGAATGAACCTTCGATAGTAACCTGCCAATCCCAGAAAACTCCGAATCTCGGTTGGCGTCTTCGGGGTTTCCCATTCCTGTACTGCCTCTATCTTAGCCGGGTCAACCATAATGCCGTCTGCGTTGATAACGTGACCTAAGAATTGGACTTCCTTAAGCCAGAACGCGCATTTGGAGAACTTGGCATACAACTTTTCTTTTTGTAGCGTCTCTAGTACTTCTCGAAGATGACAAGCATGATCACCTTCACTTTTCGAATAAATGAGTATGTCGTCTATAAACACTATCACCGACCTATCTAGCATCGGTCTACACACCTGGTTCATCATACTCATGAATGCTGCCGGAGCGTTCGTCAAGCCGAAAGACATCACGCGAAACTCGTAATGCCCATAACGCGTGCGAAACGCTGTCTTAGGTATGTCCTCTTCTCTTACCTTTAACTGATGATATCCCGACCGCAGATCGATCTTGGAGAACCATCTGGCGCCCTGTAGTTGGTCGAACAGATCATCGATCCTTGGTAGCGGATATTTGTTCTTTACTGTACGCTTGTTCAACTCTCTGTAGTCGATGCACATTCTCATGGCACCATCTTTCTTCTTTACGAATAGAACCGGAGCACCCCATGGAGAAATGCTTGGTCTGATAAATCCTCTATCCAAAAGTTCTTCCAACTGTACCATCAGCTCTTTCATCTCCAGAGGTGCAAGTCGGTACGGTGCTTTAGCCACGGGCTGGGCACCTGGCACTAAGTCTATCTGGAACTCTGTCTCCCGGTCAGGTGGTAACCCAGGCAACTCCTCAGGAAACACCCCCGGAAAATTACATACAACTGGTACGTCTTTTAACTCTCTCACCTTTACATCATTGTCTATCACATAGGCCAGGTAGGCCTCGCATCCGCGCCCTATATACTTCTCTGCCTTTATCATTGATATGACGTTCGTTAGTGAACCGTCGCGATCCCCGTACACCAAAACCTCGCCACCGTCTGGAGCTTTGAGCTGAACTATCTTTCGTCTACATATTATCCGGGCTTCGTTGGCAGCTAACCAATCCATACCCAAAACTATATCGAATCCTCCCAAGGTCATAACATACAACCTAACTGGGAATCTATGGCCATGAATCTTTATCGTGCAATTATCTACCAATTCACTTACTATCGTGGTCTTGCCCACTGCGGTTTCCACACTAAAGGCCTGCTCTACTCTAGTAACTTTGCATTTCATTCTTTTACACTTAGAAGATGATATAAAACTCCTACTGGCACCCGAATCAAATAATACTGAAACATAAGTGTGGTCAAGGATGAACGTACCTGACACAACATCTGGGTCTCCCCTAGCCTCCTCCTGTGTCAGTGCATACGCCCGGGTCCTTGCCTTCGGCTTCTCAGGTTCTTTACCCTTTTCGGTGCCAGTAGCCTTGGGTTTCCGACAGTCTTTGGCCATGTGGCCAGGTATCCCGCAGTTATAACAAGACTGTGCCCCGGGACACTCTCGAGAGTAGTGTCCGGTCTTTCCGCACCTATAGCACATATTTAACCCAACTCGGCACTCGCCCGAGTGCTTCCTGCCACACTTAGCACATTCAACCCCATCTTCAATCCTCAGTTTCTTCGTCTCCGGCCCCGCCCACTCTTTAGCTGGCCGTTTAACGGCATTGGTCACTTTCTTCTCAGTAGGCAATGGGTCTCCGGATTCGAAGTCATCATAAACTATCCCAGCAAGTGATACCACAGATTCAAAACTCGTGGGAGCATTAGCTTTCACTTGCACACGGACTTTCTGTGGTAGTCCCTTGATGTAGTACTTAATCCTCTTTTCCTCAGTGTCCACCAGATGTGGAACCAGCTGAGCCAACTCTTGATATTTGGAGGTATACTGGCGATGAGTCATACTACCAGCACAGAGCCCCAGAAATTCCCTCTCAACTCTGTCAATCTCGTTCTGCGGGCAGAACTTAGTGATTAGCAGCTTTTTCATGTCGTCCCATTTCATCTTTTTCATCTCAGCAGAAGACTTGATTCTTTCGATCGATCTCCACCAGCTTAATGCCTCATTAGTGAATGAGTGAGCGGCAAACTTGACCGCTTGATCATCACGGCACTCACTAATGTTGATCACCCCATTCATTCTCTCTATCCACTCAAAAGTGGCAACAGCATCTTTCCGTCCATCATACTTCGGCGGGTCACACCCCCGAAAGGACTTATAGTTGCAACCCCGGGTTGCCATTTCATAATCAGAATCATCACTGTCAGTGACTCCAAGTCTCTTGCTGCTTTCCTCTTTCGTTTCTTTCTTCCCTATATTAAACTCTTTAAGGGCCTCGCCCAATGCTTCTGGTAGAACTTTCTTCAAGGTTGAAGTAACCTCTGCCGCTATAGCTTCTTTCACAATCGGTTCCAACTCAAGCGCCTCATTAGGGGCATCGTTAGGAGCCGACACATGGTTCCCACTATCATTATGCTCCACATGCACCGATTCAGCTTCGTTGCGGGAGTGCTCACTTTCTTCAGGACGGTTCCGGTTACCTGGAGGTCGGCCTCGACGACCAGTACGACCCCCAGTGCGACCTCCTCTCTTTGCTCTAGCCATTTAGTGTCTACTGTGAACAAAGATAGCTCGTGTTATCAAGATAGGTAACAATTTAGAACACCTCGAGTACTGTAAATTACTAATTACAGAGACCGGTATGAAATTACTAATTTACTTTACTACTCGGGTTCTGAACATTTCCTTTCCGAGTAACATTTGCATCCAAGTTCAGAGTTTCTACTATAAGGCACGTACTATCTACTGTCTACTGTCTGTGCTAAGGCATGTACTATGTACTATTTATGCTAAAGCATCTACTTTCTGCTACCTGTACTAAGGCATTATTGTCTATGTTCTATGTAAGGACATTGACTACCTTCTGTCTACTGTCTTTCCATGGACGGGCTGCTCCGACTGACATTCCTTTCCTTCCTTTGCTTTGTCCCATTCTCAGTTTAAGTTCAGACATTATCGCAAATGTCTGAATCTCTCAAACTATGGCTCTGATACCAACTTGAAACGCCCCAAAACGGGTACATCTCATAGTTGGCACACAACATAACAAACATAGTTCTTAAACCGGAAATCAGAATCTATTACAGCGGAAGTCTTTAATTCAAATCATTCATCAAACTATAACATGAAATATTGTCTATAACATGAACTATCAGGATTGGAAATGTCAGTCTTCAATACCGCAGCCCGATGTCCATGCTATCCAGCCCACATGGCTCTTTCACTTTTCTTTAGCTTTACCCTTTTTACCTGTCATGCATACTAAAAGTCAGCTAACGCTGGTGAGTTCTCTCTTTACTTTAAACTGTAAACTTTATCTTTGGTAGCTTAGTTTTATTAAAATAAAATAAGCTTTACTTTCACTTTCTTTGAAATAAACTTTTAACTATTACTTTAAAACTTTACAACGTTACAATTATAAATCTGTTACGTTACTATCTGTCATTAAAACTTTATCTTTAAGGAAACCCGTTAGGGTGTCCCACTGTACTCTGTCTATCATTTCACTTATACTTGACAAGTGACTTTATCATACTTTAACTATCACATATGGATCGTGGTCCGAGGACCAGATCCCTATCTTGCTTACACCTCAGGGTAAGACTTTTACTTTAGCGCTGCCCACACCTCAGGGTGGGACTTTCTTTCTCGCTTGCACGTTAGTGCAAGACTCCTTTAGCATTGCTCACACCTCAGGGTGAGACTTTCTCGCTTACACCGAAGTGAAGACTCCTTTAGCATTGCTTACACCGAAGTGTAAGACTCCTTTAGCATTGCTTACACCGAAGTGTAAGACTCCTTTAGCATTGCTCACACCTCAGGGTGAGACTTCTACTTTAGCATGCCTGCAGGACTTTCTACTATGCAACTACTATGCAATGCAATTACACTAATACACAAGTAGAAATGCAATCACATAACTTTCATATAGACAAATAACACATATTAACACATAAGCATATAACATGGTATTTGTCACTGTCACTGTCACTGTCACTGTCGAGCTGTACCGAAGTACGGCTCCTTTATCGTTCTTTCTTTAGCTCATTGTTATCTTTCAAAAACTTGTTTAAAAGATAATACTATGCTCTTTTGTTCTTTATCTTTCATTTTATAAAAATAACATTTTTATAAAATACTATATTTTGCCTTTCATTTTATAAAAATAACATTTTTATAAAATACTATACTTTGCCTTTCATTTTATAAAAATAACATTTTTATAAAATACTATACCAGTATGCATGCCAGCCCAAAACCATTAGGAAAAAGGGCAATAAGAACTCACCAGATGAATCGTTTCTGTTTACACCTAGCCGGTTCCTGAATGTCACTATGGTCACCCACAATCTGTATAATCAAGTCATAGGCGTAAGGCTGTGTTCCTAGGGGACACTTAGACATTACTAGGCTTGACTCAGATGTTTCGGGTCATGGTTTCATTATCGAAACTAGGTAGTTTCGAGTCCTGGCTCCTTATCGAAACTATGTAGTTTCGAGCCCTGGCTTCTTATCGAAACTAAGTAGTTTCGAGTCACTGCTTCTTATCGAAACTAAGTAGTTTCGAGTCACTGCTTCTTATCGAAACTAAGTAGTTTCGAGTCACTGCTTCTTATCGAAACTAAGTAGTTTCGAGTCGTATGACTTATATAAATTCTTAGTTAAGGTCTTGGGTCTATATTGAAACTATGGTAGTTTCGATGGGTCTGCCCCTGTCGAAACTAGGTAGTTTCGATAGATGCGTCCATATCGAAACTAGTAGTTTCGACTGTGCAGTCTTCTTCCCCAAACAGAACCCTAGATCTGGTCCCTTTGTTCTAATCGATCAAGCTATGAACTTTTTACGTTCGAAATGTTCCATTTTCCCCCATGAACCCAAACCCGTGGTTTGTTTCCAGTTTCACACGTAAAAATCTAAACCTTTACTCGATTATTAACCCGAAACCCGAAAGTTACAAAAACTCAGATTTAGGCATAATAATTACCTGTTACAGCTTCCTTCTCGTTCCTTTATGCTCCAGAGATGTTGAGCAACAATCCTCGAGACTTTGAGCTTGATCCGAGCTTTCTCTCTCTAGACGATCTCTCTCTCTCTCTCTCTAAGGTTCTTGCGCAGGAAGAAAATGAAGGACACAGGAGGAAATGGCTACTGATTAGAAGGGTTCTTCTCAGTTTTCGGGCCCATGGGCCGGCCCCTAGCCAAGCCCACCTTCCTTTTTCTTTTATTTGGGTTTTTATTTATTTTGGGATGTTACAAGAATACAGGTGTCACCCTTCCAGATTGCACATGTCCTCTACTAATTAATAGAGTCTAAAACCTTAACGGGTATGAAAAATATTTTTGATAGGCAAATGTCCACGAGTATGATTTTTCCACAAGTTATGAAGATGTTGTCATAGGAGCAGACAAGAAGGATACGTGGTTTATGATGCGGGTATGGATACGATTTATTTAATTTATTATTTACGTATGCATATTAAGTCATGTAGTCTAAACAATTTAAGTATCAAATAACTAACACATAAAGCATGTGACATATAGCAATTAGCACGTATCACATAAAACATGTAGCATGACATTGTTGGGTGTCCTAAAGTTATAGTCTAGGTCAATGGTGTCTAATAACCTAATTCCCTATAACCAAGGCTCTGATACCAATCTGTCACACCCCAACCGACGACGGAAACGTCGGGGCGTGAAGCGTGCAGACTGTTCATAGCTCATGGTTCGCTAAGGTTGAGATAATTAAACATGCAGTTTTCATTGAAATCAAACAACAATCCAACAAGTACACGAAACATAACAAAATACATAACAATGTTTATTTTAGAGCTTTTAACTAGGTCCTCAAACTAGGTGGAAGCAACTTGTAATCATCTCAATTGTTAGCACCTGAAACATGATTTAAAAACAAGGGTCAACTAGAAAGTTGGTGAGCATACATAAGTTTTGACACACAAATAAGAGTTCAAAAATGTTTATACAATTCATTGATTCACATGGTATATAAGACAAATATGGAGAATCTATAGTTATACTAGGTGCACAATCAAACCTTGTGACTGAGGCATAACACGCAGGTTACCCTAATGTAAAGTCGGTAACAAACACCCTACCCGGGTGGGTTTGTCAGACTCAATAGTACTATCCTTGTTTACCGTTGGCTTGTACAGAGTTAATGATTGCACGAGTTGCGTCATGTATGTATAGTAATAACTCATAGCATTCAAGCATATTGCACAAATAATTCATGTAATCAAGTAAGAATTGTACTATGAAAGAGTTGCAATTTGTTTAATGTAAATCATGTCCACCCCAAAGGTGAAAAAGAGTAAAAGTGGGGTTATGTAGACTCACGTGTAATGTAGCGTGTTGATTTGCACAATCGAGTAAAAATGCCAAAATGTGTCGTAGGTCACTATGTTCGACCTATTTAATAAGCGTATAACACGTGTCATTGTTTGTGTTATTTTATGTCAAAATGTATTCGTTGGTGGTTTGTGTGTTTAGGGTTGGTTTTGAAATAATAAATTAGTAGCGACATATATATATATTTATTTAAATAAACGATGTTTGTTTAAATCAATATATATATTTGTATAAATAGTTTTTATAAAAATGATTATATAAACTCACGATTTCATCGGTTTTGAAACTATCGAAAATTAACCGTTTTAAATTTCTAAATCAAGGATTTGGTTTATAAATGATTCCCGATTCTTGGGATTTTATAACTTAATTTTTATAATTACATTATGAGATTTTTAGATAAAATATGTTAAATAGACTTTCAAACAGAAAAATAATTGATTCTGGTCAAGGAGCACGACCGTGCTCGAGTATGGCACGACCGCGCTCGATGCCGGGCGTGACCGTGGGGGTCTGAGCACGCCCGTGGTCGAGTCAGAAGTCACTACAGAGGGTCTGGACATAGAGCACGACCGTGCTCGTATCTGGCACGACCGCGTCTAGTGTTTGTTTTTGGTCAAGACTTGTTTGCTCGGTAAGCACGACCGGGCCACACCTGGGGCACGACTGTGCTTGGTCAGGCACGACCGCGCTCAGGGATGAGCGCGACCGTGTCGGGCCTTTTTCAGACACAATTCGATCGATTCTTATATTAATAGCTTCTGGATTCTTAGGGCTTTCACTTAGTGGATGATTACGAATGTTTCTACATAGTTTAATTGTATTTATATCTTGTCTAGAGTGTAGTTCGAGTAAAATTTATGTTTCGGCTTTTTGGTTCAAAATCGGATCGATTTGAGTGTTTCTACTACGAATTGATATAGGGCTTTCGTAGTAGAGGTAGATACAAAGCTGAAGACGTGTTACTTACTTGCTGAAAGTGGGCAATCGAATGCGGTCGGCTACGGGTCGAGCGGCTTCGTTTCTTGGCGATCAATCGGACGACAGAGGTGTTGTGAGCGTCGAGTGAGAGTTCTGAGAGATTGAGTGGGTGTATATGAGGGTGTAGGAAGCCTGCAACTTGCTCTCAATTGTTTAATTCGCGAGACTTGGTTGTGGTGGGTATGGGATTAAACAAATGTGCAAATTGGAGGACAATTTAGGCGTGTTGCAGGTTGAATTCAGTCGAGTAAGGTCTGACGCGTGAAAACCGGCTTTTCTCTATTTTAAATTTCACGAATTCAGAGGGTATGGTATGGTTTGACTTCTGCAGAGTCAAGTGGGTTCATCAGCGTGACCGTGTCTACTTTAGGCGCGACCATGCTTAGGTTGCAGGCGCGACCGTGCCTAGTCCTAGGCGCGACCGTGCTTGCCTAGTTTTGTAGTTTTTGAGTTTTGTCAGTTTTGGTCCTCGAGGCTTGTGAGATAATGGTGTTTTTGTTTAATTTGTTTATTGTAATAGAATAGTTTGTATATGTAACTGCATCGTAGTTTGTTTGTACACGAATCGAAACTGAAATGTGTTTGTTTATTGAAATCAAACGATTACATGATGAAAATCAGAAATGTTACATTCGGTGTCTTGGACAATGGAGTAAAATCCCTGTCAGAATCAGAAGATTCATCAATCAATGTTCATTTCCCAAGAACTGTACCGGAAGGAGGATCCCGAACATATTTACGTCTTGGCTTTCTGGCTTTGGATTTCACTCTTTTCCCAGCATTAGCCAAAGGCAAATTAGCCAACCTTTCATAATGACCTGAGCTAAAGTTCCTTGAAAAATCAGAATCAGTAACCTCAGAATCAGGAAGAATAGTATCACTAGAACTCGTATCAACCACATTCCCTTCAGGTTCATGAATGGGTGAGTTCACATCATCATTAAAATCCTCCATATTAAGACCTAAGTCTTGATCTTCATTGTCAGCAACATTGTCATTAATAATAGCATCAACATGAACTGGTTCATTTACTGGAACATCTTCTTGAATAGGAACCTGTTCTTGTTCTTGTTGAATTGGAACTTGCACTTGTGCTTGTTGAATTTGAGGTTGTTGTTGTTGTTGTTGCGGTGGTTCTTGATCTTGATCTTGTACCAACTCCTCTGGATGAAACCAGTTGTTATTCGGTGGCTAAACATAACCAGGATTGATAATGTGACCGAATAGAGGAGTAGGAACATGAATCAACGCTGCATTCTGTTGTTTCACCTTTGTACAGTCAGTGAATATCCTCTTTGTCATAGGAGTCAGTGTTAGACGTTGTGGATGCTGTGGTAGATTACGAACCAGATGATTCAGGATCATTTGGATGAATCTAGGATACATTAAAAATCCTTGACCTTCTGGAGGATTAATTTGCATAACAAGCTCACGGTAAATGTATAGTGCAAAGTTGAAACACTTGTTCAATGTTAATGCAACCATGGCAGCCTGTAAAGCACTCTTCAAGACATCAGTTCCAGCCTTTCTCGATGACAAGCACTGTATAATAAAATGCATAAAATACCTCCATTCACCCACCAGACCACCTTTCCGAGCTTGAGTATCATTCTAACGTCCTCTATAACCCATCCTCTAAAAGCATCACATGATTAAAGTTCCAGGTAAAGATATTGGATCATCATTAGCACCACCTAAGACAAGAGCAGCACGAATGGTATCCACTGAAATAGCTACCTCAGTATTGTTAATTGTAGCTCTAGAACATAAGGATCAACATCTGTATATTGATGTACGGTATCCCAGAACTGTTGAATATATTGCAGACTGATATAGGGATTTCCCGAAAGAGCCACGTGTAGTCTGGATCTATTCAGAAAGTTTATTATGCCTTGATAATTGACAGCCTCTGACAGTTCAGAATCTAATAAAGCAACTTGGTTATGTTTGTACTCAACACGGCGATCCATCTAAACATGAATTGAACAAAGAACAACATTAGTATAGTCACACACATATATATAAGAAACACATACATGACAAACACAAGACAACAAAACAAACAAATTATGTCAAACATAACACAACACAAAAAAAAAATTCACAAGTCCAATCAGTACTGACCACCTAGGCGAACTTACTAAGTTTGCTTAGAGTTACAAGAGGCGAACATAATAAATTCGCCTGAACAAGTTCGCCTGTCGATACAAATCCAACACAGATTTCCAACTTGTTCAAATCGACATTTCAATTCAAATCAGGCACACCACAAGCATCTATTAACAACATCTAAGCAATATTAATCATCAATTTCAAGTTTTAACCACTAAGACACCCTATTTGACCAACACTCAAACCGACAGTCATTACGCGAAGAACACAGGTTCAATTAGGCAATTTCCAAACGATTTAATGGATGAAACACAATGAGACTACTTTAGAAAGATTCGCAAATCAAAACCGATCAAGAATAAACCTCAAAAATTTCAATCCAACAAACCAGAGTTTAAAAATCAACAAGTTCACACTACTGTGGCTTTGTTCGCTCAGATATGTTCGCTCAACAAAAAGACAAAGTGTACTGAATATGTTCGCCTCAAAAGATATTTATAATCTCACTTTAAGTTCGCTTAATCAGTCGAACTTGTTAAGTTCGCTTAACAAGCATCAGACGAACATGATAAGTTCGCTTCAACTATTTCTTTGAAACATTTTGGAATTTCAACTTAAACAAACCTCAATCATCATCAATCCACAACCTTGTGATCTTTTATCTGTAACATGTATCCGATCCAATCCCGAATCATTTTAATAAAATTAAAAGATAGAATTTTCATGGAAGACGGAAAGAAAATCTTTTTGGATTTTATCTGTACAAACGGAATCACATATTTTGGTTTTTATCTGAACAAATTGAAACACATATTTTTGGTTTTTCAGAAAATACACACATATTTTTGCTTGAACATCATGAGTAAGAAGATCATATCAGTATCTGAGCAATTCGTCACACATTCTATCACAAACTATGGGTAACCTATGATAAGAAATGAATTATGATATTCATGTGAAATTATTCAAAATTGATATGAAACAACTAAAATCATTCTTATTGAATTTATATCTTTTTCATTCTGTTTAATCTTTGTATTTCCTTATCAAACACTGTTTACAATCTTTCACAGATCTGTCTCTAAAATCTCAAAGTCTTGTAATCCTTTTCTCTTTTCAAACTTTTCATTCAATTTTAACCATCACTTGAAATGATACGCGATAAATTTCAAAGTAAACAAGATCAAGTCATAAAATGCTCAATTATTCATATCGAATTTGCAATACAAAGCATGAATTCTTAAGTTGTCAATATTATAAGATTTGAAACTATAAGCGTTTTTCTTCCAAATTCATGTGAGTTAGTACCATTTAGATGAAAAATATCGTGTACCCCACATATATGCCCAATAGAATTTAAAATTGCATTATCTTCAAGACATATATGATTTATTGCAAGATTAGATTAATCACCAAAATAAAATTATCTCTATTAGCACAAGAATAGAATAGCAGATCCCAAAGGATATAAGAATCAAGAAGATTCAGAATCAAAAGATTCTAATGAATTAGCTTTAGAAAGAGAATCAGTAGATTCAGGTATGAGGATCCAAAGGATATAAGAATCAAGAAGATTCAGAATCAAAAGATTCTAATGAATTAGCTTTAGAAAGAGAATCAGTAGATTCAGGTATGAGGATCCAACTATTATCTGGATAAGTTTCAATGGAATCAATATAGATGATGTATCAATATGATCCAAGGGCTATCATATGTTCTAACAGATGTTGTCAGAAAACATATCTTACTTCAACATCACATTACATGTTTTTCGTGGCATGGGAAGTGAAGTGAACCGAATGAATTTGTGCTAAAGATATAATCAGATATTGGTCTCATGAAATTCTTAAAACCATATATTCTTTATCTGATAATGATCTTTTACACACACACCCAGGCGTATAATCGATTCAAATCGCGGATGTAATCATATCTTATTTAATTTTCACACTACTATTGGTCCAAAAACGCTTCTAGTCTATTAACAATACAAGTTTCAAACTCATATTCAAATTAAAACAGATTATCAAGAGTAGAGCATTTATAACACAATCATTTCTTGTTCATGCAGACTTTGAAATTTTGATCAAATCAATACACTTTTAGCACCCATATATCATCATAGCAAAGGTCTACTATGGTCATGTGTGATAAACTATTCACTGATGTACTATCATTTCTTCTCTAACTTCAAATGATGTCAATTTTATATTTTTCATTTTGTTTTGAATTTTTATAAATAATAATTTTTGACTGAAATTTAAAATGCATAAAAGTAATAAAGCAAAAGAAAAGAAAAATTAAAACAAAATCTTCCCATGAAAAATTGTTTTTGAAAAACTTTTATTCGGGATTGATCATACCGATAATTTTGATCAGAAATTCAAACCTGGTACGATCAAATGCCTTGGTAAAGAGAACAGCAAAATTATCATCAGTATGTACCTTCACCAGCTTAATCAACTTTTTATCTGCACAATCACGAATAAAATGATATCTAATTTCAATGTGCTTTGTTTTACTGTGCTTAACAGGATTATTTGTTATGGACATTGTGACAGTATTATCAATAAACATGGGGGTTCCTATGAAATTAAAACCATAGTCTCTTAATTGCTGTTGGATCCACAAGATCTGGGAACAACAACTTGCAGCAGCGATGTATTCTGCTTCACATGTTGAAATGGATACTGTAGTTTGCGTTTTGCATTGCCAGGAAACAAGACGATTACCCAAGAACTGGCAACCACCTGTTGTAGATTTTCTGTCCAAACAACAACCACCAAAATCAGAGTCAGTGTATGCATTGAATTCAAAGTTAGAACCATGTGGAAACCATATCCCAATCTTTGTTTTCCTTTCAGATAACTAAAGATTCTCTTGACTACTATCAAATGCCTTTGGTTTTGCTTGGAATCTGGAACAGAGACACACAACAAACATTATATCTGGCCTTGAAGCGGTTAAGTACATGAGAGATCCAATCATTGCTCTGTAAAGTCGACAATCAATGTCTTTTCCATCCGGGTCAGGATTCAACTTATGATTCACCGGAATTGAAGTATCGTATGGGGTACAGTCTTCCATCTGTAAAGAACCTGGCTCTGATACCACTTGTAGGTCCACATGACTCTCCTATAGATCATACTCAAGACGTGACGTATCAATGACACGGAGTGCGGAATCCAACCGTATCAATGTATGTGTACACAAGATGACAATAGAAACAACAACAATCACAGTGTAAATAAACTTCTCTTCTATTCCATGCAATCACAGAGTTTACAGAACTAGAACATGAACATTAAAAAAGCATTACAAAAACTGAACATGTAAACTCTATTTATAAACCTGATTCTGTTATAAGTTCGCCTCTACTTAGACTATGCGAACTTATTAAGTTCGCCCCTAGCAGAACTTACAAAACACTTAGATAAAATCAAACATTTACAAGAACATAAAGACATATAGATCTAAACTATTACAAGCTCTTGTCATACATCTATGTCCTAACATGTGGACTTACTAAAGAACAGGATAATGGACTACCTATGTTTTTTGATTATTTGTCATGGTTCTATGTATGTCATAACTAAAACTTTCACCAATAATCCTTAGAGTTGGTACTTTGTGTTGTGTTTTTATCTTTAATGAGTCATAGAATTTTATTTTTTCTATAAGTAAATGGCTCAAACAGCAGTAACATTAAAAACACCATAAAAACATTATTCTATATTTTATAAAGTTTAACATAAAGTTAAATGGGTGTATAGCAGTAACATCACTTGTCTGTATGTTCATCTTACTCAGCCGCATTTTTTTCCATATAGCACTAAATAGTAAAGTAAGCAAATCATAAGTACAGTACGTTCACCTAATTTACTTACTAATTTCTTCTCTAATTGAAACAGGTGGCTTTTTGCAAGTCAAAATGGATAACACTTCGCTGCTGTCAATATATTGAAATGATTATGTACCTTCGCTATGCTTTTGTATGTTATGAAATTAATAAGACAACTAAACTTAATTCCTACTTTTGTTTGCTTTCAATGGGTAATGTATGCTTTTAATGGGTTATGAATTTATATAACGTCGGAATACGATGCAATTTCACTTGATTTGAAAACTATTCATTTTCTCATTTGCAGGTATTTCAGATCCAATTTCAAAGTTTGAAGTGATTCAGGCGCATTCTAATCTTAAAGTTTTATTTACTATCCCCTTCCTCCATTATATTTCTCTATTTTATCAAAGTAAAAGATTTTACTTTTTGGTTTCAATTCTGTTTCATTTCATCTTTCCTCAAATTTTTTAAAGTGTTTCTTTTTTGCATTTAGTATGTTATTGGTGGGACTAATGACCTAACATTCGGTGGTGTTCGTATCTTCGACAATTTCACTAAAGTTTTGAATCTTTTTATTTGATATTGCTTCATTTTAGTTTGTCTTATTGAAATATGCATGCCATAAACTCATAAAGATTGTTTTTTTTGGTCACTTGATACCGACGGTTCTTGGAACAAAACATGAATCACTCAAAGGGCACTAATGTGTTATTTTGTAGAATTATGTAATTACTATTATAAACATATTGTAAATTTTAGTTACACATTATAGAAATATATAATTTCTATTATACAACCCCGTGTAATACACGGTTGTATAACCTAGTATGTAATAGAACAAAATGTAACTTGCTATTATAAGTTTCCATATAAATTATACATATGAATGTTAATTTACAACCAATTTTACAACACAAACTAAAAAACATCAGGATAATAAAAACGTCATTGAATAAAGTCGTTTATGTAATAAATGTTTACGTCATTCTTATAATTCTCTATTTAAAGTTTATTTTGTATTGGTTGAGCGTTATCTTCATTTGTATTTTTATTTTTTAACAAAAGTCTACATAGTCTATTTAAAAAGTATTGAGGTTTTTAAATTATTACGTATAATGAATTTTAAATTTAAATAGCCAATCTGTAAAAAAAAGCTAGATCAAAAATATAAATACAACAATAACTGATTTCGTGGTTCAGGGTTTTTGGATGAACAATATTATGTATGTTCATATTACGTGTAAAAAAGAGCTAGATCAAAAATATAAATAGAACAATAATTGATCTCGTGACACTGGAAGCCGCCCTGAAACAATTATGTGATTCTCTATTTAAAAGGTATTGAGATTTTTAAATTATTACGTGTAATGAAATTTAAATTTAAATAGATAAGCAGTAAAATAAAGTGGGATAAAAAATATAAATAGACCAACAATTGATCTCGTGGTTCAGGATTTTTGGATAAATAATATTATTTATGTTTATATTACCTATACAACAATAAAAAGAATTATATAGCAAAATTATACTCGAATTAAATATAATAAAGCGCTATATTTTATGTTGTATTGTTTATAAAAATAATATTGTATAAAAAGCTATTTGTGTTCTAAAAAAAAGGGAGAGTTTTTAAAAATATAGAGGGAACGTTTGAACACTTACATTATGTTTATATTACATATATGTAAGTGTTTGTTACATATATGTAATAAAAAACGTTAAAAAAATAAAATAAAAAAACTTCGAGACTATAACCGATTTAAAGATAAAAAATGCTCGTTTTTATGGTATATTTTGTTTAAAAAAATAACAATGTATATAAAAGTTATTAAAGTCTAAAGAAGTAGGGGGAATTAGTTTAAAAAAAACTAATTGAAAAGTGGATAGACAAATTGACTCTTATACCCCTTAAATAATCTCAGCCACTCATATCTAAAAAAAATAATCAGAATTAATCTCATCCACTAATTATTATAAGTTAAATTAAATTTGTGTCTCAAAATTGGTTTTTTAGTTTACACAATAAAAATAGGTTTATACATGATCATTTTCCTATATATATATATATATATATATATATATATATATAAAAGGGAAATTTAAAATGGAAACCATATTAAGTTAAGAAAACCATGTAAACTAAATCTCATCTATTGATCATACTTGATCAAGTGTTATCATTTATTGGTAGTTTTTTATTGAAATAATGGATGTACTTTTTATATTAAAAGGTACAAAAAGGGTATATTAGGTATTTTACTTTGGATGATAGTGTGGTTGAAAAGATGCATTGAAAATATGTAAAAGAAAATCTAATATTGTTGTACTTGTTTAGGAAATTGAGATCCTCTCTTCATTTTTGAAAATCAAAATCACATTTTTTTGAAAAAAATAAATTTATTTTAAACATGATTTTTTTAAACGTGGTTTGTTAATAAAATTTAAAAAAAAATGGTTTTTTTAAACGTGGTTTTTTAACGAGATTTAAAAAAATTGAGATTTTTTCATAAAAAACGTGGTCTTTTTGTTTTTCTTTTTGCAATCCGTCCAAGCAGAAACGGCGGTTGTTACATATGTAACTATGATGGTTAAATATGTAATTATTAATGGATTATACATAAAATGATTATTACATATGTAGCGTATCGAATGATTATTGCATCGAAATAACTGAACAAATGATTATTACATAAAGTGTCTGAAAATAGTGAAAATACAAAGAAAGAGTCATGAACAAATAATTATTACATATGTAAATAATAAGACAGATTTTTTATAGCAGCAAACATCTTTAAGGTAATGAACTTCGTTTATAACCTGGTGATGAGCGTGTGATAAATATATAAAAATATAAGTAAATATATTTTTGAGATGATTTCACAAGATCATGTTTTAAATTTATAAAATGATAATTACGTTAACTTAAAATACACACAATAGGCAAGTGTACCTATCACAGCGTAATATAGTTAGGTAAGAACCAAGTATCGAACCAATGGACACGGTCGAGTTCCAATACTCACATTTTGTTATCGTTTAGCCGGATTAATTAGTGAGTGTGTTTTGTGTGCTTGTGAAGCAGAAAAGTAAATGACGGTAAAGTAAATAACATAAAATTAAAATTGTGCATGAAGTGTGTAACAGAAATGTAACTAGCATAATAGTAAATAGCAGAAAAGTAAATAAAGCGAAAATGATCAGATTACGAAATGTATTGCTTCGGGATTCGAATAAGCTTGGTACGTGATAATGTTAAGTTAACTAAATCAGTGGTATGACTATTACGAACTTGTGACCCGGGTCATCGCTAGAGCCTCGTCCTCACTACATTTGATTTGCAAATTATATTCTTTAAAAAGTGGTAGTGCCTCTCGTTAGGGACAACATTTACCCTCAACCTATCAAATGGTCATCTCCGGGTTGGTTTAAGACATCGGACTCAAAATGTTTTATATTAAAGTTAAATAAGTGATTATATTTTGTTCACCGGGAGGCGGAGTAACAATATGACCAAGTATAAAGACGTACCGTTCCCAATATGAGTTCACCAATTATTGGTCACATAATAATCTCGTATAAAGACGTACAATCTTAGAAGTATAGACCAAGCCTTGGCTTATCAATCTCTGATCGTATAAAGACGTACGAGTTTCAAAGGAAGTTTGATGAAAAAGGGTTTTACGATCTTACTCTTTAAAATCAAGACACTCACAAATATAAAGACGAATTTAGACAATAATAAAAACCCATCAAAAGATGGTTTTTGAGAACGAATTAGTTAAAGACATAAACATACCACTTCATTAATAGGTTAAACATTAACATGCACCAAACATCATCTTCACCCTTGTAATACAAACAAGTTTTAGCCACGAATGGCCATAACGACTAGCGTAATGATGAGTTTCATAGGCTCCCCTATTGTGAAACAAGGAGGAAGAGCCCCTCTACTCTCTACTCTAACTAAGAGAATGCTCTCTTCTTGAGTGTTTTTTAGGTCTGGATTGGTGTGTTGAATGAAGAACTCAAGCCTCCTATTTATAGGCTTCAAAATGTGCAATGCACGGCCGTGCAAAGGCCTAGGGAATCAAACAGGGTACAAAGTACACGGTGGGTCGTGGAGGAGAAGAAAGGGCAATGCACGATCGTGCATTGGGATGCACGGCCGTTTAACCCTTAACTTTCTTCCAGCTTTTGTCTTTTAGCTCCTTGTTGACTATTGTTGACCAATTTTGGCTTCTTGGGGGTCAATGCTCCGGGAATGAACCTTCTAGAAGCTTGAATTCTTGGTGTTTTTTATAGGATTTAACTTGATTTGCATTTTCAACACCGAATAACCTGTAATTACAAAATATAAATATTTTAAGCATAAATTGCAAGGTTATTATTTAATTAGTACCATAATGTGGGATTATTATGTATGTTAAATATATAGAAATGATAACATATCACCTGGTCAACTCTATCAGAAGGTTGGACAACTTATGTTACATTTGTGGCATCATTAGTTACATATGTAACATTTCACTAGTTACTTATGTAACAACTCAGTTACATATGTAACGCCCTTTCGATGGTGTTGGTGGATGTTGGCCATCATTTTATTTCTTCTTTAGAGTTTTCTCAAGTGGACGAATTCTTTTCTTCTTTAGAGTTTTCTCAAAAAATGATTACCAAATCAAAACCAAAATGGACGCCTAAAATGGCGGAGACAGAATATACGCCTGAGAAGGTAAACTGACAGTTGGCCATTGTCGCTCTGTACTTGTTCATGTGATGAAATTGGATGTGAAGATTGAGTGGTTGTAGCCATAAGGTAGAGATTTTGAAATTCAAATCTCATATGGATTTTATGAGAGAGAGTAAAGAATGTGTCTTGAAATGGAATATATTTATGGAGAGGGAGAGAGAGAGAGAGAGAGAGAGAGAAAATGCATACAAGTAAAATGACAATAATACCTTTTTGTGATTAAATTATTGAAAATAGATATGGACATGTGACACAATCTAGTCCTTTAGATGAGTTTTCATAGTTTTCTCATCTCAGAGGGTTTCCAAGGTATACTTACCCTATATATATATATATATATATATATATATATATATATATATATATATATATATATATATATATATATATATATATATATAGGGTTAGGTTATAGTAAAAAGGGTTTTAAAAATAAGAAGGGTAAGAAGGATTCTAAGCTTGACATGTGTCATTTTGTTATTTTTAAATGGAGGGCATAATGGTCAATGTGTAATATGTGTAATATACTAGGTCAATGTGTAATACAATGTCTGATATTACACAATGACCAGACCTGATATTACACTATGAGCATATTACACAATGACCTGACATATTTGAGCGAATTACACAATAATGAGCGAATTACACAATGAGTTGTAAACGTAAAACACAATGATGAATACATATAACACAATGATGAAAAATATTTGACACAATGACCTAACTAATTATACAATGAACTTGTATTACACAATAACCTGACTAATTACACAATGACCAGATATTACATAATGACCAGACGTGGTATTACACAATGAATTTGTATTACACAATGACCTGACTAATCACACAATGAACTTGTATTACACAATGACCTAGCTAATTACACAATGAACTTGTATTACACAATGAACTCTATTACACAATGACCTGAATAATTACACAATGACAAGATATTACACAATGACCAGACATGGTATTACATAATGAACTTGTATTACACAATGACCTGACTAATTACACAATGAACTTGTATTACACAATGACCTGACTAATTACACAATGAAGTTGTATTACACAATGACCTGACTAATTACACAATGAACTTGTATTACACAATGACCTGACTAATTACACAGTGTTGTTACGTATGTAACACGATAAAAAACGAGATTTTTTTACAATTGTTACATCTTCTTTTTTTTTAAAGTTCTTCGCCGCCTTTTTGATTTTTTTTATAAAAAGTGACGAAAATATATAACAAAACTACCCTATTTTTTTATAAAAAAAATGAAATTGTTACATATAGTTTTCGTGAGTTTTCACAATTCATATGAGTTTTCTCCCTATATATACCCTATATATACATACATATATATATATATATATATATATATGTGTGTGTGTGTGTGTGTGTGTGTGTATGTGTGTGTATATATAGGGTAAGTATACATAGAAAACTCAATGAGTTAAGAAAACTCTTGAAACCCAACATGTGGCTCACATGGTGTCACATCTCCTTTTTTCACATTTATTAAATATATCATGAAGGGTGTTTTTGTCATTTAACTTACTTTGACCCTCTCTCTTCATTAAATTTTCTGAATTTTGACACATTCACAGACAAACTCTCTTTCTCTCATATATTTGTTTGAAACCATTCACTTTTGACCATCTTTCTTCATAAATTGTTCAAACCATTAACGAGATATGGAGATTTTCGTGAAGACACTCCTTACAGAATACATGGTTTGACTGAAACACTAACAGACACATGTCTTCTTCGTTGTACCTTGTTTGACACACTATGCAACACGGTATCTTCATAGATTACTTTAAATCGGAAACGATAGATCCGTTGAGCACTAGTGATGGATTGATTGGATTTGGGATGAATAGCTGGAGAGCACACACAGGTGTAGATCTTTTTGTTTTATCTTTAATGGATCCTTCCTAGTTTGCAATGTTTGTAGTTTATATATAATAAAATTTTGTTTTAAGTTTTGGTTTTTGGTGTTTGATATTGATGTTCAACGAAATTAGGATTTGTAATTTATTTTTGAACTTTCTAATTAAAATCAAATGGTCCATACAACAACTCAGTTTTGGGTTGGATGAAGAAAAAATGGGGGAAGGAAATGACATATTAAAAAACACTCTTTTAAAAAAGCTCATTATATTAGTGAAAACTAAATATTATATTGATTTTTTGTCATGTTATTGTTTCTATTACAACCGTAGTTACACATGTAATATGTAGCTAAAAAACTTATATATGCAACTAGCAATGCTACAGATGTTACATATGTTCATCAACCTTTTAACGGAGTTGATGAGGTTATAAACGAAGTTCATTCCCTTAAAGATGTCCACTGCTATAAAAAACTGTCTCATTAGCTACATATGTAATAATCATTTGTTCATGTCTCTTTGTATTTCGACTCTTTTTTCAGACATTTTATGTAACAACCATATATAATAATCATTTGTTATTATCACTATATCTTATATTTTTTATTATTTAGTGATGCATTTAGTTTTTTTTATTTAACCAATTTTCAGAAAAAAAAAATCAATCACAAGATTAATTTTTTTGTTTTTTTTTCATTTTACATATGTTACAACGTTATGCCCATATCATATATTTCACAACAACTCTTTAAAAAATTTAACCGCTTAATATTTTTTGTTTTTTTCATTTTACATATGTTACAACGTCAACAAATGCTCTGAAAATTACTTTAATCACTTCAAGTACTTCTGTAACAATCCATGTCATGTAACACTCAACAACATAACATAAGTAACACGGGTAACATGTACGTGTGAACCGTGCATATAATATGTTCATTATCCATTAATATGTCTAACTCTATCCATAACATGTGTCATTGATCTATACTAGCCAGTTGCATTTGTTGAAGGTCACCTTGACTACTCATTTGTTTCTCCATGGCATCTAAATGCAAGACCACTTGCTACAGGGAATCAAGACAAGACCTGTAGGGTATGGGATTTAAGAAACCTCTCAAACCTAGTTTCAGTTCTCAAGGTCAATATAGAGTTGTCGAAAGGACTTTACATATGTAACTGAGTTTGTTACATAAATAACTGGTGAAATTTTACATATGTAACTAGCGATGCTACAAATGTTACATATGTTGTAAACCTTCTGTTGGAGTTGACCAGGTTATAAATGAAGTTTATTCCCCTAAATATGTCTGCTGCTATAAAAAAACTGTCTCATCAGCTACATATGTAATAATTATTTGTTCATTTCCCTTTTTCTGTATTTTCAAAATTATCATACATATTATGTAACAATCATTTGTTCAGTTATTCCGATCCAATAATCATTCGATTTGCTACATATGTAATAATCATTTTATGTAAAACCATTAATAATTACATGTGTAACAATCATAGTTACATATGTAACAATCGTTGTTTCTACTTGGACAGATTGCAAAAGGGAAAACGAAATAATCCCGACTTAAAAAAGACTGTCTTAAAAAACTGAATAAATCCCATCTCACGTTTTAAAAGTTCCGTTTTAAAAAAATTGAATAAAATATAATATTTAAATGATGGTTTTGAATTTGATATGATTGATGTGGAGAGAGAAACTCAATTCTCAAGAAAATGACTTTCTCTTTCATATTCCCATTACAATTTTTTAAATCTCAATAAAAGAACTTTCTGTTTCATATTTTCAATGCAATATTTTAATGTCTTACTCTTAGATGTAATACTCAAACTACCCTTCTTGCATTTTTTAACAACAAAAGTACAATATTTAAATAAAGTTAAAAGCTTAGAATTATCTCAACCATAGATCAACATAGATCAAAAGCTAAGATAGAGTTTTCATAGTTTTCTTAACTCAATATGGTTTCCATTTTAACCCTTCCATATATATATATCCCCGATACGTACGTCTGGGTGTTAGGCTGGAGAGGGCTACCCAGGCATTGCTTGATGAACTTGTTGCCGACTCACGGCGACAGGGTCGTCAAGTCGATCGCATGGAGGACCTGATGATGTGGGTGGTTGGCCGCCTTGTGGATCTGTCACGAGCCGCCGGCATAGAGCCACCCCACTTCCACCGCCACGTCATTATCCGGACGACCTCGTTCAGGATGAGGGAGGGGCGGCTCAGGATGACGGCGGAGCGGATCAGGCTGACGGCGGAGCCGGTCAGGTTTAGTTGTTTTATTTGTATTTTGTATGTTTCGTTGTTATGTATGTAAAACATTTTAATGTATATATTTAATTTTTTGATGTAATGCATATAATGTTTAGTTTATTTGTTTGGTTGTAATTTTTAATATTTTGTTTGGTTGTAATGTTTAATATTTTGTTTGGTTGTAATGTTTAATATTTTGTTTAGTTGTAATGTAAAAATATAATAAATGTTTAAAAATAATAAAAAAATATATTAATTTTATAGATCACAAAATTATATAAATTAAATTAAAAAACACAATATAAATTAAATTAAAAAAGATAATTAAATAAAAAAACCTATACGTGCCATATTGCCCTATACGCCACGTATAGGATCATAAATTTCCAAATCTTCCAACTTTTTGGAGAAAAAATATAACCCGTGACCCATACGCCACGAATTGGACCAGCCGCCAGACAGATAATGACATGTGGCATTCTGTTTTCAGAGACTGAACTCTATACGCCCTCGTATTCGCCTATACGAGGGCGTATAGGGCGGCGGCGTGTCCAATTAGCAATATTTCGTGTGTGTTAGAACTTTTTTTAACTACTTTTAGATTGGCCAGCTACTGTTACTACATATAATTGATATGATGCTGATGTATAAAAGTGTGTTTGGTCTTTTGAGCATGATGTGGATATACTACTTTGGTTACAAACCTGGTAAGTATGATAAGTTGTCTCCGGTGGATTTATGAAGGAATATCAGATTTTGTGTGTGTGTGAGATATAATATCTTTGTAGAAATTATATGACATTACTTGTTTTTATGTCAAGTCTTTGACGCCTTGAGGACATTGATGTTTATTCTGGGAATGATTTCAGTATTTGTAGGAATCTCATTGCTAGCTCCTGATAACTTGAAAGGTATATATGTTCTCCGTTATTACAACTTCAGTTTCAGATAACAACATGGCCAGAATGGGTCGGATTGGGCAACGGGTCTAAATGCGTTTGGCCAAAAAACACATACCGATCTGGTTTTTTGTCAATTTGGGCCGAATAACAAAATTACCCCATCTCAGCTAACAAGCATTGGAAACTTGTTTGATTTGTTTCTTTACTTTCACAGGGGGAGAAGTCAAAGATATCCCCTCATCAAAAGTCAACACTGATGTAGAAAGGTTTGTTTGACTATCAAGAAGTGGTAGGCGTCCTTTGCAATCAAAATTGTTCCCATATGGTTTTGATATTAAAAAGTACAACTGATTCGGTTGTTTTTGTGCTCAATTTGTGTTGCAGAGGAAATAAATTTGTTTAAAACCTATAGTTGACCTGGGGTGTTCATTATTCGGTTAAAACCGAAACCATATGATTTATGTTTATCAATTTGACATGTTGACCCGCTCAATCCAACTCATGTTGACCCGTTAAAAATATGGCATTTGCAGGGAGATGCTGACAATGCACTTGATAGGCTATGGCAGAAGAAGAAAGTCGAAACCCGACAATAGTTAATTTAATGTTACTGTTTGGATGTTGTGTGAGCAATGTTTTTACTATATTTTTGACTGACCTTAAAGTTTCAACTTAATGTTTTGTTTTGATAATTAGTATATTAATCATGTTTAAATCAGTGTTGTATAGCATCAAATAACACATATAATAGCATCAAATCATAACACAATCTAGAAAAGCTTGTCAAATTAACGCATATACGCAAATTATTTCAAATTCGATAAGGTGCGATCATTTGTCCTTGATATTGAGGTACATATATGCGAGAAATTTTAGTCATTTGATATTTTTTTTGTAAGTTAACCCGTTTCGACCTCTACCATATTTTGTCAAACCCCATCCCGACAAAAATAAACCTGTTTCTAAAGCGACCCATCCCCCCCGTCTTTCTAGGTCTAAATGTTGCTGCCAACGCATCGCGTGGGATTCCTACTAGCAGTGAGATTTTAAAACTTAACCGACATTGATTGAACATCGGTACTGTCGTAGGTGCTATCGGAACCGGTATCATTATTTGTTGTTTCGATTGATGTTAAACACATTTCTATATCATTTTGGGTATGTAACTAATTTACTTTTTATGTTCTCTCTTTCGTTTGTTATACCGTGTGCCAGTTCCAAGCGGTTACCGTAACGAACCGAACCGACATCAATCGAATTTCCGCCGCGTAGCGCGGGGACCCCACTAGTATATATATATATATATAGGGTAAGTATACCTTAGAAAACCCTCTGAGATGAGAAAACTATGGAAACTCATCTAAAGGACTAGATTGTGCCACATGTCTATTTCTATTTTCAATAATTTTATCACAAAAGGGTATTATTGTCATTTTACTTGTATGCACTTTCTCTCTCTCCATAAATATCTTCCCTTTCAAGACACATTATTTACTCTCTCTCTCTCTCTCATAAAATCCATATGAGATTTGAATTTCAAAATCTCTACCTTATGGCTACAACCACTCAATCTTCACATCCAATTTCATCACCTGAACAAGTAGAGAGCGACAATGGCCAACTGTCGGTTTACCTTCTCAGGCGTCTATTCTGTCACCGCCATTTTAGGCGTCCATTTCGGTTTTGATTTGGTAATCATGTTTTTGAGAAAACTCTAAAAAAGAAAAGAATTCGTCCACTTGAGAAAACTCTAAAGAAGAAATAAAATGATGGCCACGTCCACTTGAGAAAACTCTAAAGAAGAAATAAAATGATGGCCAACATCCACCAACACCATCGAGATGGGGAGCGCAGAACCGGCTTGATCCGACCAATTCCACGTAAGTTCCGGCTAGATCGAGTCAGTTTTGGGTTCATTTGTCTGTTTTTTTATTTATATATTTTCCCTTTGATCTCTTGTTCTTTTGCATACATTTTAAAAAATCTCGTCTCACATTTTAAAATTTTTCCATCTTGAAAAACTGAATAAATAATATGATAATTACATTATATTGAATAAATAAAATGATAATTACATTATATTTAAATAGTGATTTTGAATTTGATGTGATTGATATGTGGATAGAAAACCCAATTCTCAAGAAAATGATTTTTCTTTTTCATATTTTCAAGACATTATCTCAACCACACGCTCATCCAAAATTGTGGGGTTTTATATCTTGCATATAACAAAGTTTTCATTCATGTGATTTCAATAAAAAAAATTCATGTTTGAAGCTTACACGATGTTAATCAAGAAAATGATATATGCAATTCATTCTTGATTATTTTATTGATTGTAAAAAAAATAATTAAATTAGGTTTATACTAGATTAATATTTCTATTTCTTTCATTTTACAATCACAAGTTTAATTATTCTGTTTTTTTTTTTCAATTTACATATGTTACCACGTGAATTTATTATCAACCGTTAATCAGTTACATATGATACAAATAATCTATTAATTTTTCTGTTTTTTTCATTTTACATATGTTACTGTTTTTACATTTTGCATATGTTACCACGTGAATATATTATCATCTATTAGATTTTCTGTTTTTTTCATTTTACACATGTTACCACTTGAATTTATTATCATCTATCCATAACACTTGTCATTGATCTATACTAGGTAGTTGCATCTGTTGAAGGTCACCTTGACTACTCATTTACTTCTCTTTGGCATCCAGATGCAAGACTGTTTGCTATAGGGAATTAAGATAAGACATGCAGGGTATGGGGTTTAAGAAACTTCTCAAACTCTGTTTCAGTTCTCAAGGTTAATATAGAGTTTTCAAATGGACGTTACATATGTAACTAAGAATGTTACATAAGTAACTTGTGAAATGTTACATATGTAACTAATGATGATACATATGATGTTACATAAGTTGTCAACCTTCTGATGGAGTTGACCATGTTATAAACGAAATTCATTCCCCTAAAGATGTCTGCTGCTATAAACGACTGTCTCATTAGCTACATATGTAATAATCATTTGTTCATGTATCTTTCTTTGTATTTTCACTATTTTCAGACATTTTATGTAACAATCATGTAACAATTATATGTAATAATCATTTGTTCAGTTATCGCTACAATAATCAGGCAATTGAACGGATAACTTTATTTTTTTTGCATTCATGTGTGTATATTTTAAACATGTAACAATACATTTATTCACATATGTAACATTCTAGTTTTTCAATCCGATTACATATGTACTTGCTTATTACATATTTAAAACACTAATGCATCTAACAATACATTTATTCACATATGTATCATCATCTCAAGCCATCAAAAAGTTTGACACACTTGCTGTAGTTACTCTTAAATGTTTGGTTTTTGTTCTATTTTACATATGTGACGTGATCTCCTTATCGTATATTTATGTTTTTTTTTATTTTACATGTTACAACGTTATCATCATATTATATATTTCATAACATTTGTCATAAAAATTTTATAGCAAATTATAATCCCTGTATAAAGATTACTGTTTTTTCATTTTACATATGTTACCACGTGAACGCATCATCATCTATTTCTATTTTTTATTTTACATATATTACAACGTTATCACCATATTATAAATTTATAACAACTGTCATAAATTGCACTGTAGATAAATTATGTATTACTATATATTAGTTTTTGTTTTTTCATACTTTAATAAGTTGAATCATTTCTTTTTTTTCATTTTACATATGTTACAACATCATCCCCGTATCATATATTTCACAACTCTTTATAAAATTTAACCACTTCCAATTTTTCTGTTTTTTTTCATTTTACATATGTTACAACGTCAAAAAATTCTCTGAATGGCAACTAAAGTTCCCATTTCTGTTTGACCAGGCCCCTCCGATCTTGCGATTGGACCAGAAAGATCAGATCCTATGGTGTTCTAATGATGGTAAGGTTGATACCTTCTACACATCTACTGCCTACCACGACCTGAGATCTCAAATTCCTGATGTGCCGTGGCATAAAACGATTTGCTTTAGTCAATGTATTCCCCGCCATGCCTTTATTTGTTGGCTTGCTATAAAGAACAGGTTGCTTACCCAAGATAGGGTTGGAAGATGGAATGTTTTGGATGACCTAAAATGTAGCTTTTGCGGCATCCAGCCGGATAGTCATGACCACCTTTTCTTTGAATGTGATTTCCCCAAGAAGATCTGGAAAAAGATGGGTACACTTGTTGATTTTCATAATCCGCCAGTGGGATGGAATGAGTGTGTTTCCCACTTGAGCACCTTACCCCGATCGAAATCCATAGACAGTGTTATTTGGCGCCTTGTCTTTGCGGCTGTTGTGTACTTCATCTGGCAAGAGAGAAACTATAGAATGTTCAAAAATGAGAGTAGACACGTGGAAGTGTTAGCCAATATAATAGAAGATACTGTTCGGCTAAAACTCAAAGGGCTAAATATAAAGGCTAGTCCAAGATCTTTGGCCCTGGAACGAAAGTGGGGGTTTGTGACATATCAGCATGGGGAGAGGCCCAAAACTAATGGCACCTCGAATTAAGAAGCAAGAGATGGAAGAGGAAATGGGGAGAAAATTGGCACCATATGGGAACCACACTGATTCATGGCTTTTGAGAATCCGTTTAGACTTGTTCTCCACCTGGCACTTTATGCGAGTAGTGAGTGGTTGGGATGGGAGAGGTTTGGGCCTGACCAGTTGTTTTCGGGAGAGATGGGACCGGGTTGGTACATTTGCACACTACACACCACCAAAATGAGTGACATCTGTGAGTTCTATGCTGGTCAGGGAGTGTGGAATGGTGTCTTGGAATGGTTACTTCTTCTAATTGTTTATCTATTTTGTAGGTGTATAAAGGAATTCTTCAAGTGTGGGCATTGCATGAGGTGTGAGGCATGCTTGCCACTATCTTCCACGGGATTTGGGCGGGGGGTTGGTACACAGTGCACACTGGGCACCACTAAATCAAGCGGTGAGTGCTTGTTGTTCATGTCGAAATGGTCCTTTGACATGATTCCTTTGGGCGGGATTGGGTTAGCCCAATTATGTTTGTCGGGGAGAATAGGACACTGGGTTGGCACACCAAGCACGCGTTTCACCTGTGACTACAAGAGTTGGGTGAGGTTTGCTAACATAGTTGGGACTTTGGAGGTGAATTATAGGTTTTCTAGTCCTTGGGCCTGTTTTAACGAGACTTGCATGTAGAGAGTTTGCATGCAGTCTACCTCGGGGTTTGCCTGGGCTAGAAGTGGTACACAACACACACTAAGCACCACCGTTTGGAGTGATGAGGTGAGTGGTTCTTCGGGGGCATCGGTTTAGGGTTGGGACTATTATGGCTGTGTCAGGGAGGGTCGGGTGGGTTTGGTACACATTGCACTCGAGTTACCACCTTAAAGAGGGATGTGAGGTTGAAAGCCATAATAGATAGGGGGGTCAATGTATGCGAAGTGGGGATTGGTCTGGTGGTCTTTCTTTTTTGGCAGGTTCGAAGTAGCGGGACATGGGAGAGGCTATGTGATCCTATCCCAAAAGTTAGGTACTCAAACGTGGAACTATAATGGGAAAATAGATAATCAGACACAAAGTGGAAATGAGCAAATTGCTATAGCCTGGTCCAGAAGATATGATGCTAGCTCGAAAATTCGGGGACAAAGAGGAAGACATACTCCTATTCAGTTTCAACGATGGTGGATGCAAATTGTCCAGTATGGGCTCACGTCTACAATAAGGGACAGTCCAATTCCTAATAGGAAACACTACCAGGTTAACCGAAAACATCTTAGTGAAGTTGAGTATCGAAAAGGGACAAAGAAGGTTAAAGTGCTAAAGAAAATTAACTGTGGTTTTGCTGCGAAGACAAGACTGGGGCCTAAGTACAAACGCCCCTCAAACCGACATAACTTGCAGGAATACCGCCATAACGATTATTTTTATTCTTGTTTTAGTGTTTACTTTTGGATAGGTAGTCTTATGTTGCATTTGTTTGGTATAAACAGAATAGGTTTAGTATTGTGGTTAGAACTTATGGACGGTATCACCTGATTTGGGTGTACCGGTTTTATGGGGACTGGCGGGTTTCCATCTTAGGGGAATTGTCCCTCAGTTGGCTGCTAGTCTCCTTTTCCTGTACTTAATTTATTTTTAATAAAATTTGTCGAGGTACCGTCCCCTTTACCAAAAAAAAATTCTCTGAAAATTATTGTAATTACTTTAAATACTTATGTAACAATCCATGTCATGTAACACTCAACAACATAAGTAACATTGTTAACATGTGTGCACCGTGCATATAATATGTTCATTATCCATAACATGTCTAAATATATCAATAACACATGTCATTGATATATACTAGCCAGTTGCATCTGTTGAAGGTCACCTTGACTTCTCATTTGTTTCCCCATGAAATCCATATGCAAGACTGCTTGCTAAAGGGAATCAAGACAAAACCTACAGGGTATGAGATTTAAGAAACCTAGTTTCAGTTCTCAAGGTGAATATGGAGTTATCGAAAGGGCGTTACATATGTAACTAGTGATGCCACAAATGTAACATAAGTTGTCCAACCTTCTGATAGAGTTGACCAGGTGATATGTTATCATTTATACATATTTAACATACATAATAATCCCACATTATGGTACTAATTGAATAATAACCTTGCAATTTATGCTTAAAATACTTATATTTTGTAATTGCATGTTATTCGGTGTTGAAAATGCAAATCAAGCTAAATCCTGTCAAAAACACCAAGAATTCAAGCTTCTAGAAGGTTCATTCCAGGATCATTGACCCCCAAGAAGTCAAAATTGGTCAACAATAGTCAACAAGGAGCTAAAAGACAAAAGCTGGAAGAAAGTTGAGGGTTGCACGGTCGTGCATCCCAATGCACGGTCGTGCATTGCCCTTTCTTCTCCTCCACGACCCAGTACCGTGTACTTTGTACCCTGTTTGATTCCCTGGGCCTTTGCACGACCGTGCATTACACATTTTGAGGCCTATAAATAGGAGGCTTGAGTTCTTAATTCAACACACCAATCCAGACCTAAAAAACACTCAAGAATGGAGCATTCTCATAGTTAGAGTAGAGGGGCTCTTCCTCCTTGTTTCACAATAGGGGAGCCTACGAAACTCATTATTACGTTAGTCGTTATGGCCATTCGTGGCTAAAACTTGTTTGTATTGCTAGGGTGAAGATGATGTTTGGTGCATGTTAATGTTTAACCTATTAATGAAGTAGTATGTTTATGTCTTTAACTAATTCATTCTCAAAAACCATCTTTTGAAGGGCTTTTATTATTGTCCAAATCTGTCTTTATATTTGTGAGTGTCTTGATTTTAAAGAGTAAGATCGTAAAACCCTTTTTAATCAAACTTCCTTTGAAACTCGTACGTCTTTATACGATTAGAGATTGATAAGCCAAGGCTTGGTCTATACTTCTAAGATCGTACGTCTTTATACGAGATTAGTATGCGACCAAGAATTGGTGAACTCATGTTGGGAACGGTACGTCTTTATACTTGGTCCCATTGTTACACCGACTCCCAGTTAGAAACTTTGTATATTATACAGAGTGAATAAATTCAGTGTTATATATACTTAGTAATAAAGATCTAATATTACATATTTTTGACATATTACATAATTTTTTAATACAAATTTTAGAAACATTATATAGTTATTTTTTTAAAAAATTTTATAAAAAGAATGAAAGAAATGTTCAAACTATAAAAATGTTCTATGAACAAAACAATTTTTTTTAATTATAAAATGTTTTATAAAAATAGTTATAAAAATCATTATTATTTAACAGGAGAGGGAGGTGAAAAACAAAAATTATAATAGTTTTTTATAGAAACTTATATCATTAAATAGGAGAGAGAGGCGAGAAAAAAATATTAAGGATGAACATAAGAATGACATATGGCACCCCAAACCTTTATTTATTAGTATATATATATATATATATACATAAACATACTTATATACTTACTATTATTAACAATACCCTATTAAAAATAGTTGTTTGGTTTTTTTTAAAACAAAATCACATATTTAAACATGTTTAAATAAAATTATAAGAATTTGTTTAGATTAAACGTAATAAGTTTAGTTTTTATAAAGTTTGTAAAATCAATTTAGTTTTACATCTACCAATGAATTTTAAGCAATTAAAGAGTTTTGAACCCCCATTTATTGCATTTGAACCTCCCCCGTAAGCAAATGAACCTTCAATTGAACCCCCACACCTCAATTATGGACCTTTAGCAATGAATGAACCCCCATCACCCGTCAGTTGACTTCCAGAGTCAACAATCATCAATTCAGTTTCATAATCAAACGGATTCCTGGATGTTAATGCCTGCCAGTCTTGCTGGAACATTACACAACCAATTCCAAATGTGTTCAACAAACCAATTGGACAGAGATCAGCGACAAAACCAAATCCAAACCCCTCATACGACAGTTGACTTTCCCAAGTCAAACCGCCATCGAATTCAATCCAAACGCTTGAAATTCGAAGCTGTTAATGTTCAAAACTCATGCAAAGACGTTATACAATCAATACTAAATGCCAATAATGAATCAATTGAAACGAATTTAAACTTATTAACCCTTAATAAATCCCGTAACCGACATCCTAAAACCCACTACTAATTGGTGCGACTCGAACGAAATTAGACCATGTGACCTGATCATCCATACTCACGACACCTTCCTAAATCTTCCTGAGCCCACAAACACCTCTCTTAATACTTGGGGAACGCGATCGGACTCGAAGAAGACCGAACCAGAGGTTCCAGCCGTTTGACATCCTCACGCAACCACTGCATGTATTTCTTGTACCTTTAGGATCGTATTGATGTCACGATCAAAATCCCCATGGTTGACGTGCCAATCGTTGTTTAGAACGAGCCGATTTGGAGGACTAGGGTTCAGGATTTCGCATTGGGGATGAAGGGTTTGGGCTTGGTTTATTTGAGATATTGTACCCGGTTCTTAGGCACATTCCCAGGTCCATTGGTTTAGACATTTCTCTATATCCCAAGGTCGCGGTTCGAGCCCCGGTGACCCCTGTTTTAGGCATTTATTACCTTTTAATGTTTTAAATGCTTAAATTAATATTTTTAAATTCTAATTAAATTTTGTTATAAATTTAATAAATATGTTCTATGATCTTTATAAAACAGAATATATAAAATAGTATTTTATCTATTTTATTTTATTAAAAACACATTATAAACCCTTGAACAAACAAAATAAATGAGTTGTTTTAGTTATAAATAATAATGCTTATTAAACCAATTTTGATTATTTATTTAAGCATTATTAATCCATATTTTTAAACACATAAGTAATTATTTTAGCAAGAATAATTATTTAAAAACATTTTACAATTTCTACTTATTTTAGATAAATGGTTATATAAAATTCAATCAATTTCATTTAACTTTTGTATTTAATTAATATCTCGAGTTAATTACACCGTTAGTCCCTGTGGTTCGTAAAAAGTAACAAGTATGGGTACTAAGGGTTTCAAGTTGCAAGTATGGGTACTATACTTTCAATTTTGTAACAGTATTGGGTATTAAGACTAACTGGTGTTAGTTTTTCTGTTACATCTAAGGGCAATTAAGTCATTTCACATTATGTGAGTTAATTATGTAACTTTTCATATCTAATGGATTAGTTATGTAATTAACTCTAATTAATATTAAAAAACAAACAAACAAACCAACCTTCTCCCCCTTTGACGTCTTCTCCACCGGCCACCACCGCAACCTCCATTCAAAAAAACTCGATTAATTCAAATCTTATATAAATATCACAATCGCTGCCAAATTCCAACCCTTTTCAAGGATTCACTCCTGCTCGATCAAATCGTTCTTCACTTGGAATTCGAGCGATCGATTGAAACGCTCTTCAGTTGGAACTGGACCGATTGATTCCAATGGAGCAATCTCAATCGAAAATCTATCAGGTAATAGCAAAACTCTTTGATGGAAAATCAAGAACCTAAATGTTGAAACCCAATAATCCCAATTTCGTCCATCAAATCTCTAATCCAAAACCTTACATCCATCCCGATCCACCACCAACTCCTGTTATACAACGTCAAGGGGGTATTTGGATCGTTAATCCGTGGAGCGGCGACAAAAGTTGGGCAGAAGAAAACAAATAAATTCGACACGTGTGTGGGACGAGGTGGCGGTGGTGGCAGTGTTGCTTCAGACGTTCCTGATGATCTGTTCTTGGTGTCCGACCGGAGTGGCGGAGTGGAGTGGATCTGTTCTTGGTGTCCGACTGTAAAAGTACTCAGATGGTGCCGGTGGAGTGGGGCTGTTTGTTGGTTTCGGCCGGAAAAGTTAAGAGAGAAGATGTGGTGTGGTGGCATTGGCAATGACGGAGTTCATACGAGGTGGATGGCGGAGGTTGGCGGAGGTTTAAGAGAGAAGGAAAAGGGGAAATGGTGGTGGTCAGAGAAGGTGGCGGCTAGCGGACGGTGGTGGGGGTGGTGCCGGAGATGAAGGAGACGATGGTGGGGCAGTTGCGTTTGGATGAACGAGATGATGGTGGGAAGTGTTTGTTTGTTTTTTATATTAATTAGACTTAATTACATAAATGGTCTCTCATATTTGAAAACTTACATAATTAACCCACATATGTGAAATGACTTAATTGCCCTTCAACTTAACAAAAAAACTAACGGAAGTTAGTCTTAATACCCATTATTGTTACAAAATTGAAAGTATAGTACCCATACTTGCAACTTGAAACCCTTAGTACCCATACTTGTTACTTTTTACAAACCACAGGGACTAACGATGTAATTAACTCTAATATCTCTTATATAATTCATTTAAATAAAAGAGATTAGTTAAATAGTTTAATTATTTTTTTTTCATAAAATAAATATTTTTAACCTTTTTTCGTTCCGTAAATTATTTATTAATTATTTCTAGAATAATTATATAAATAAATCCAAACGTATTACTATATAAACTTTTTCCTAAACTTTTTATTCAATTTAGAATAATGACATTCAAACATATTGTTACTATAAATACTACATAATTAATTAGAGTTTTTAATTAATTCTAACTAATAATAACTTATCATTATAAAACATATATATTTTTTCCTACAAAACTTTTACAAACCCTATATCCGTACCCGAACTCCAAAAATCCCTAGAAACTCAAATAAATTTAAAATTCTTTATTCTCATTAAGTATAGAATACAAATCTACCGTGTAGGTTGTTTGTGAAGAATCCTCAAGAAGCCTATCCATCATTAACAATTCATACATCTTGTAGCTTCATTACAGGTGAATTTCATAGCCCCCTTTCTCTTTACTATTGTTTACAAATACTCAAGGTGGAACATGTTTACATTACTATACATGAACAATTCAAACCTTTGTTCTCATACTAATGTCTGTGTGTTTTATGTCTTAAACTACTTGGTGACCATACGTGTGTTCATGTTTAGTACAATCATTAACTTGCGAGGCAGGCCTAAGGTAGTACCTAAAATGATCATTTATACGGGAATCCAATTACATATATAACACAAACCTTGGCGGGTTTTGTGTGTACCACTTACTACTTTTTCCAAAACACAATCAGTTGGATTGTACTTATAGTTTTCCGTTACTACGGTTTGATTGTACGCATTGAACCTTGTATGTTTTCACATTTATGCCTTGGATTATGCTTTGACCATATTGAATTGTAAACTCTTTTCAACTTTTGTTTGGTGTCAAAACCTATGTTACTCACCAACTACTTGTAGTTGACATTTACTCACATATTTCAGGGCACCAGTTTAAGGATGTTGCATGATCACATAGGGTATGGACATAGTTTTAATAAAGATTGAATTCAACTTATGTTATGTTATGAACGCTTTGTTTTCCATTTTTATTTGTAAAGATGATTTAATTATGATGAATAAATATTGTCACTCATTAAAAGATGATCATGTGCTTATAAACAACCACGTCAGCTTCGGCGTATAATCCGTCGTCAGCCGGGGTGTGACACCCCCCCCCCACTACCACCAAATAACCTAACCCCCCCCCCCCCACACCCACCCTCAAAAGCCTAAACCCCCACCCCCACCATCAAAAACCTAAACCCACCCCCACCCAAAAACCTAAACCCACCCACCCCTACCCTCAAGAACCTAACCTAAAGTTCAACCCAAAACCTAATCCTAAAAGCTAAACTAAACTCTATAGCTAAACCGAGTATTTTTTACTGGTTTTTTTAACGAGGAGAACGTGGAAAACATGGTCTCCGAACCACTTTTTTAGTTTTGATTTATATTGTGAGTTATGATTTTTTTTATTTTTTTTGCTTTTATTGAGGAGTTCTCTAGTTCTCTCATTAAAATGAGTTTTATTATGATCTTCTCCCTATATATATCTCTCTTATAATAAAAGACTAAATGGTTTTAACAAATGTCATCACCACAATCAATCTAACAATTTTCCCCCAAAAATCATATTTACATACATTATTCAATCTTTACATATTTAGGTTATTTGTTTTTGGAAAATTTTACATAAATAAATATTTAACCAAATCAGTTCACCATTATTACCATTAAATCAAATTATTTTTGTAATTATTATCTAAAGTGAATATTTTGAAAAATCAAGAATTAAAAAATAGAAGATTTGAAAAAAAAAATTTAATTTTATTATTAAAAAACGAGTTTTTTAAATTTTATTATTAAAAAACAATATTTTTTAAATTTTACATATAAAATTTGAAAAATACTACTTTCATATTTTAAATAAATATGTGTTATAATAAAGTTTACTAATATTTAATTAGTAATTTTTTAATTAATTTTGATATTTATGAATACCTTTTTATTTTGATTTTAAAATTTTAATAGTTAGTTTTTATTAAAATTAAAAATTTTGTAAACATTTATTTTTAAAAGTGTATTATATTGTAAACTTTATTTTTTTTAATGACGAGTTTTTTTTCAATCATAATTTATTAGTTTTAATTTTTTCACATTTAATTTTGGAATTTTAAATTTAAATCGTGTCGATATATTATGGAGTGCGAATTTTAAATTTTGGAGTTTTTAAAATTTGAATTTAAAAGAAGATATATTGTTAAAATTTAAATGTTATTTGTATTTTTTGTTTTATTTTAAATGAGAGATTAAATATTAAAAGTTTAGCCAGATTTTCTATATAAAATGCGAGATTCAGAAAAATGATATGTAAACTTAATTGCAAGTTAAATATTTGTAAATATCTTACAACATCAAGATTAGAGTTTCTATAAAAAGGCTGATAGAGTTTCAAGAAGCTAATAAAATGGAGAAACAACGTATGCAAGGAAATCGTTGACCAATTTGACTATCTTCGATTTCTTGGACTCCGTACCGGCTTCAATCAGGTTCACACCGTTTGTGACCTTTTTTTGAACGGTTTTGGCTATTTTGTGTTTTCAGTCATTGAGTAAAAAACTCTATTCTTTGTTACATTTAGTGGGTGTTAAATATGAAAAAGTTATCAATACCACTTCAAATATTGTAAGTATTTTCATATTTGTAAATCATCATTGTAAGGTTTCATTTGATATGTAATTTAATGAACTGCAAAAAATACACCACTTATAAAATTTATTTTCATGTATTTTTTTGAAGTTTTGATTACTTTAATCCATATAATCTTAACAACTATATCTGTACATACTAATAAATAAAGGTTTTTTGGTGCCACATGTCATTCTCATGTTTATCCTTAACATTTTTTCTCCGTCTCTCTCTCCTATTTAATGACACAAGTTTCTATAAAAAAAATTATAATTTTTGTTTCACGCATCTCTCTCTTATTAAATAATAATTATTTTTATAACTATTTTTATAAAACATTTTTTAATTAAAAAATAGCTTTGTTCATAAAACATTTTTATAGTTTGAACATTCCTTTTATTTTTTTATAAAATATTTTTAAAAAACAACTATATAACGTTTCTAAAATTTGTATTAAAAAATTATGTAATATGTCAAAAATATGTAATATTACATTTTTATTACTAAATATATATAACACTGCATTTATTCATCATGTATAATATACAGGGTTTCTAACCTATATTATAATAAATGAAATAATTATACTTGCTACGTGACGATTTCTGATGACATTTAGATTTTTGTTTTTCGCTTTTCTCTCCTATTAAATAATGATGATGTTAAATAATTAAATATTTAACATATATTCTAATATTTTATTAAAAATTACTACATCGTAAGAAAATTTCAATTATTTCTTATTTTACAGATGACTAAAAACACCAAACATACAAATCTTCATAGAAAATACTGTTTTATAACAACTTGTATTTATTCAACCCATGTAAAACATGAGCTTTAATCTAGTTTAATAAAATAAAAAAGTTACCAATACAATCTTAATGTTTTACCCCATGTGCTAGTATATATATAGGAAGAATATCATAAAAAACTAAAAAAGTGGTTCGGAAACCATGTTTACCACGTCGTCCTCGTTAAAAAAATGAGTTTTCTTGTTTTCTTATGATCTTCTTCCTATATATATACACATATATATAGGGGAGGGTTCCAGAGAAAACCACATAGTTAGACGAAAACCAAAAAAACCACTAAAAAACCAATTTTAAGCAATAATATAATAATATTTATTTTTTATTTTATTTTATTTTTATTTTTTTATAAGAGTATCAATGTAATGTTACACATTTTTACCAAAAAAATCATTTAAATATTGACTTACGTATACGTAACCCATAGTGTTACGTATACGTAAACAAAAAACAAAAAAAAATTGTGGTTATGTATACATAACCCATAGTATTACACATTGTTTTAGTGGTTTTTTCGGTTTTCGCCTAACTTTATGATTTTCTCTTGATCATTTCCCTATATATATATAAGGTTGAGTTCATGAGAGAATTAACTTTGATGAGAGAACCTAAATCCCCCCACCTCACCCCACCCCACCCTAAAACCTAAATCCCTCCACCCAGCCTCACCCAAAAACCTAACCCCACCCCACCACCAAAAAATCTAAACCCCCCACACCCACACCCACACCCACACCCACCCCCACCCCCAAAACCTAAACTCCCCACACCTAACCCAAAAAGCTAAACCTCTACTCACCCCCACACAAAAACCTAAACCCCCCACCCCACCCCACCCAAAAACCTAAACCCACCCCTACCCTAAAAAACCTAACCCTAAAATTTAAACCCAAAAACCTAACTCTAAAAGTTAAACTAAACCCTATAGCTAAACCGAGCATTTTTTACGGGTTTGTTTTGAACGAGGACAACGTGGGAAACATGGCCTCCGAAGCACTTTTTTAGTTTTTGATTTATATTTTTAGTTATGACTTTTTTTACTATTTTTTTTTTTGCTTTTGATGAGGAATTATCTAGTTCTCTCACTAAGGAGGAGTTTTCTAATGAACTTCTCCCTATATATATATATACACACACACACACACATATATATATATATATACACACACACACACACACATATATATATATATATTAGTTTTAGTTAAAAAATAATAAACGTGTCAGATTAAGCCTAAAAAATCTCAGAAGTCAAGCTTGAGCTTTATAAAAAAAATTGAAACGAGCTCGAGGTAACTCAATCTAATACAATGGTCTGTTGAAAAAAAAACCCAGTGATCTGTGGGTAGAGGTGTACAGTCAAATCGGGTCACCGAGTTCTGACCCGACCCGGGTCTACACTAAAACCAGTTTCATTCGACCCGGTCCGAGACCCGATCTAACCTGTGAGTCTGTAGCTAGGTTCTGATATTTTATTTGGTGGCCGGTTTGTAACCCGACCCGAACCGGGTTCATTCTCTGTAAGGCCCCAAACCCAGGAGGCCTCACTTGTTGGATTTACTCATTCACAAACAGTTATTAAACTTGAATATCAAATAACGCAGCGGAATCATTCATTCATCATAATTAAAACTTGTTCATACATGCGGAAGCGTAATGTTATCAAATACATAAACATAACATAAACAACTCATAACGGGATGCCAGTCTTCATATCATCCGGGTAACTCTTCTCTCTTGCCAAGCATCACCGTCCATCACCATAACCTGCCCTTAACCTGAATGTGCATACTAAAAAGTCAGCTATGCTGGTGAGTTCTAGCTTTACATAAAAACTTAACATAAACATTTTGCCAAAAACATAACATACAATTGTTTAACAAAAGCGTACGTAAAACATGCAATCACTTAACATCGTAACATAACATCATAACACAAGTCAACATGAACCGAATCTGCGCCTTCTCGTAACCGTCAATTCCATACATCGCATACCAGCGGATGAACTTAAGGCTCGTTACCTCTAAGCCGTCCGTCACACAGGTCCCCTAAGGCTCGTTACCCCTAGGTGGACCAAACATATGTCTCCTAAGGCTCGTTACCTCTAGGTAGACCAAACATACGTCTCCTAAGGCTCGTTACCTCTAGGTAGACCAAACATACGTCTCCTAAGGCTCGTTACCTCTAGGTAGACCAAACATACGTCCCCTAAGGCTCGTTACCTCTAGGTAGACCAAACATACGTCCCCTAAGGCTCGTTACCTCTAGGTGGACCAAACATAACTTAGGCACTATTTCCCCGCAAGGAATAGTACCTTCCATTGGGATCCCGGTAATCGGTCACCCCATCATCAACCAATTGTACAACCGTTAGCCAGCCACAAAGGCCCCCCGTAAGGGTGAGGCCAATACATACATACATACCTTATCTCCCGTAGGAACTCGTGGCAGATTCGTTCATTCGTGACTTTCATAAAACCTTTACCTCATTTTAGTTAAAGCATTCGTACGTTTTATTAAACAAAACATCATCTCTTTCGTACACCTTTCATAAACTTCATTTGGAAAAACATTTCATAAACATCATCCTTCGTAAACATCATCCTTCATAAACGTCATTCATTTCGTATGTATGCACACCAGCCCAAAACATTAATTAAAACATTTAAAGAAGGGCTTCTAGAACTCACCTGATACGCTAATATGGGTTGTCCTAAACGAAGGTCCAACAACGTCACTTCAGTTCTGAATTGATTAGTTAAATACACACCAGACCAATCCCGACTCTAACGGTTTAACCATTCTAACATACTGACTTCACTTAACCAGTTCTGATGTCTGCGCACTTGGCAAGTGCGCAGATCCTACTGCCTGCGCACTTATCAAGTGCGCAGGTCCCTCCTCCTGCGTACTTATCAAATGCGTAGGTCCCTCCTCCTGCACACTTAGCAAGTGCGCAGGACCTGCTCCGTGCGCACTTAGCAAGTACGCACGACCTGTTCTTCGCAAAAAACCCTAACTTTCGCATTCGGGTCTGATCATGTCAAGATCCCGAACCTGTTTGCATTCAAAACGTTCGTTTTCCATTAAGGAACTCAAATCCATGATTATCTTTCAGTTTCATCCGTTCAAACCTTACCTTTTCACCCAAAACCCGAAAAACCTAAAAACGAACTAAAACTCAGATTTAGGTCGGATTGTTACCTGAATCGAGTTTCTGATCCGGAGGTTCTTCTCACGAGTTATGGAGTAACACTTTGCTGAAGTCTCGGGTCGATCCGCCAACTTTCTCTCTCTACGGTTTCTCTCTCTAAAAGTTGCAAATGAGAGAAAAGGGGTGGCATAGGCTATTTATAGCCCGCTGGCCCATCCGACCCGACCCGTCATGCCTCGTTCGTTTATTCCGTTATTATAACTGTCGTTTTATTTTTGGGATGTTACAAGTCTACCTGTGACACCCGACATTTCAGGTCAACATCCGTACACGATATAAACAAGTTTATATTATATTTGTTTTCGTGATTTACCTAATTGCATAAATTAGGACATTAAAGTCTAAGAAAAGCCGTACATTGTTTCATTTCATATTTTGGTAATTCTAGGAGTTACCAGTTCACATACCCGTATAACCAGACTAAATACGAACGTTAGTAATTAAATTAAATAACCAAGAAAAATATCTAGACATATATATTACACGAACTTTACGTTGGACAATAATTCATTTTTAGACTAAAATATATATAAAAATACGTAAAAGTAAACTAACGAACTCTTTCGAAAATGCTATCGTATAGCGTCACCTTTAGGTATTTATACCTACAAATAATCACCTCAACGAATTATACAATCCAAGATTTCAATATCTTTCGTTAACGAGCCATAGACTTAATAAATTTATAATACCGTGGGGAACCTAAACCAAATTAAATTACCACTTTTAAATCTCTAATTGATATTAATACCATTAATAAATTAATTCTTAAATCTAATAATTATTAACCCAACCCACTACTTTGACCTTCTTGGCCGAAGCCAGAGAAAACCCACACCCCCTTACTCGACCCATACTACACCTGAGAAAACTCAGATATAACCCATACCCCCTTTCAATCAAAAGTCTCACTAAACCCTTTTATCACTCATTTTCTTACGGCAAACATCCCATTTCTCTCCAATTCGAAGTCCAGTTTTAAGGCAAAATCCATCACGAATTCGGTGTTTTAAGAAGAATTTCAAGTGTTTCTGAAAAGAGTTTAGCAAAAGATTCAAGATCATTCTCTGTTTTCTCTCATCATCTTCATCTCTGTTTTAAGGTAAAAACTCAATACTATCTACAATATTTTCTTTTAAAACCGTAGCTAAACATACAAAATATTCAAACGCAAGTAAGATAACAAGAAAAGTGTGTCGAATTCAAGTTTAAAACATAAAAATATGCAGGACTGATTCTGTCAATCAGAATTGCAGTAATCGAAACTATAGTTTCGATACCTGTTTCTCAATCGAAACTAGGAGTTTCGATACTAGTTTGATCGAAACTAGGAGTTTCGATACCTATTTGATCGAAACTAGGAGTTTCGATACATGTTTACTCAATCGAAACTAGGTAGTTTCGATAGCTATTATTCAATCGAAACTAGGAGTTTCGATACCTAGTACTCAATCGAAACTAGATAGTTTCGATACCCAGTTTGCTTAATCGAAACAAGGTAGTTTCGACATCTGTTCTGTTCTGTCCTGTTCAATCGAAACTAGGTAGTTTCGATACCTGGTCATCAGTCCCATTTAGCAGTAACTTAGAACTGTTTTTACTACAAAACAAGTGTTGAACAACTAAGAAGATATTTTTAAACAAACACAACCAGATTTACAAAGTCGGTGAACAATTTGCAATATGAGACATTCGGTCTTAACACAATTTACCCTTTCGTATTTAGGGTACAAATAGTCAAGTTGACTAGAACAAATATCGTTACAAGCATACACAAACTCAAGGTGAGTTTCACGGCCCCTTTTTACCGTTTTGTACTATTTGGGGGAAGAACATACTTATAACTATTTTTATATGATAACAAGAAAACAAGACCCGACCTTTATGTATGCATGAGTGAACACATTTGGAGCTCGTAAAGTCCCCTGACCATCATATTTATAACCATTAGCTATAGATTAGCCTGAGATTCTATGAATAGTACTATTGGGTCTGACACCCCCGGTCATGGTTAGTCGCGCTAACCATGGGTCCCTCTGGCCAAATGACTGCATAGTGTTCTAATATTGCTCGTGAGGTACGAGTGAGGGGCAAAACACCTGGTCTTGGTTTGGTTATGCCTCATGTATGTACATATTATTTGTATTCCTAGCTAGTTTACAAATGGGTCAAACATTACTTGTTTTGCTTATCATATACGTAAAGATCATTTTCATGCAATTGGTTTGCTCAGTGTATTCATATATAAAACCTGTGAACTCACCAACCTAGTGTTTACACTTTCAAGTATGTTTTTCAGGAAACTGAACGTGATAGCAAGAGTAATACTACATAGGGTTCATGCATACACGGTGGATACAACTTTTGAAGATTTTTCTTGTATAACCCATAATGTTCGGGTCATATTCGCAAAATCTTAATATTTTGTAACTTCAAATACTATTTTTGGGCTGTAAAACCTTAAATTTAATTCATGTATCCAGTTGTATGTATGCGTTTGCAATAATTATATGCTTTGAAAAACCATGAACGTCGCGCCTCGCGTTTCCGCCTTGGCGGGGTGTGAAAGATTGGTATCAGAGCCATTGATTATAGCGAACTAGGAGTCTAAAAACCGAACCTAGTCTATAATTTAAATGACTCACTGAGACGTTTTTCATTGCATATGCATGTCATAACTTATCATCATATTGTACGGATATCGTAGACACAGAACATCGTCACACACTAACCCCATTTCGACTTCAGACCCATGGCACCCAAAAGAAGGACACCGCGTGACACTACTGGTGAAAACAACACGACGATTTCTGCAGAATTTGAGCAACTCATAACACAACGTGTAGCCACCGCCTTGGAGCAGTACGAAGCCAATCGGAATAACGTCGGAGGAAATGGTAGTGGTAGCGGAGGAGGTGCAGGAGGCAGTGGCACTGCTGGAGGTTCTGGAGGTAACAGAATGTGTAATCACCTCTGTAACACAGTCACGATCTAAGTTAACAACATTATTAAAAATATTGACTTATGACCCTACAGATACTTCGAGCAAGAAGTGCACTTATAAGGCTTTTCTATCCTGCAACCCTCGCAACTTCAATGGCACCGAGGGTGCAGTAGGCCTGATGAGGTGGATTAAAAAGATGGAATCTGTGATTGATATTAGTGAATGCACAGCCGACTGTATGGTGAAATATGCCACTTGCACACTTGCTGACAAAGCATTAACCTGGTGGAATTCTCAGATGAAAACATTGGGAAGACAGACTGCCTACCAGCTATCTTGGGATGATCTAAAGACCATGATGATCGAGGAGTACTGTCCTCGAAATGAATTGCAGAAAATCGAAACTGAAATGTGGAACCTTCAAATGATAGGAGATGATGTGGCTGGTTACACTGACAGGTTCAATGAACTAGCAATCTTGGTGCCACACATGGTCACGCCAGAGTACAAAAAGGTTGAAAGATACTTGTGGGGTCTCGCACCTCAAATTCGTAGTATGGTAACTTCGTCGAACCCCATGGATACCAAGAGTGCCATAGTCTTAGCCTACAAACTAAGGGATGATGTTGTTCGTAATGGTTTGTTCGAGAAAAAGGAAACTGAGGAAAGAAAGTTAGGAGAAAAGAGGAAATGGGTGAGAAAACCAAATAACCAATTTAGGAATCAAGCCTATAAGAGACAAGAGACTGTGAAAGCTTTTGCTGCTAACGCTGTGGAGAAAAGGGGTTATGCTGGCCCCCAACCGAGGTGTGATAAGTGCGGGTATCACCATGTGGGGAAATGCACTCAATGTGAAAGGTGTAGAAAGTTTGGGCATCGAGCGCAGACATGTCGACTCAATGCCAACCCCACCGATAAGATTAAGCAAGGATGCTACGAATGTGGAGATCTGAAGCACTACAGGAAAGATTGCCCCAAGTTGAATAATCAGAATAACACTCAGGCCCGAGGAAGAGCGTTCGTGATGGGAGCTGGGGACGCACGCCAGGACCCTGACATTGTCACTGGTACGTTCCTGATAAACAATCATTATGCTTCTATACTTTTCGATACGGGTGCTGATATGAGTTTTGTGTCAAATGACTTTAAGTCCCTACTTGGTATTAAGCCCAGCAAACTAGACCAAAATTATACAATTGAATTAGCAAACGGGAAATTAATTAAAACCGAAGAAGTCATTCAGGGTTGTACTCTATGTTTGGAAGACCACACCTTTAGTATAGACCTGTTACCTATTGACTTGGGAAGCTTTGACGTTGTTATTGGTATGGATTGGTTGTCGAAGAATCACGCCGAGATCGTTTGTTTTGAGAAGATTGTTCATATTCCTCTCCCAAACGGAGAAATTCTTTCGGTACAAGGTGAGAAAAGTGGAGTGACATTGAAGATGATAAACTGCATGAAAGCTCGTAGGTACCTACGTAAAGGCTATTGCGTATTCCTGGCTCACGTCGTCGAGAAGAAACCCGAGAAACGTCGACTTGAAGACCTACCAATCGTTAAGGACTACCCCGAAGTTTTTCCTGAAGACTTACCTGGGTTACCACCACCGAGGCAAGTCGAATTCCGAATCGACTTAGTACCAGGAGCCGCCCCGGTTGTGAGATCACCGTATCGACTAGCACCTTCCGAGATGCAGGAATTATCTAATCAACTGCAAGAGTTGCTTGATAAAGGTTTCATAAGACCGAGTTTCTCACCCTTGGGAGCTCCAGTCCTATTCGTAAAGAAAAAGGATGGAACCTTTAGGATGTGTATTGATTACAGAGAATGCTGATATAACTCAACCAAATTTTACCCAGCAGAACAGAATAAGGGACTGTTAATACTTGGTTAAACAAGCTTACAATCAAAAACCGATATCCACTTCCTCGAATAGACGATTTGTTCGATCAACTTCAAGGTTCCAGCTTCTATTCTAAAATTGATCTACGATCAGGGTATCATCAACTGAAAATCCAAGAAGAAGATGTACCAAAGACAGCATTTAGGACTCGATATGGCCACTACGAATTCCTAGTTATGCCATTTGGTTTGACGAACGCACCAGCTGTTTTCATGGATCTCATGAACCGCGAGTGCAAGCCATACTTGGATAAATTCGTGATAGTATTTATTGATGATATATTAATATATTCACGAACCAAGGAAGATCATGAACATCATCTGAAATTAATTTTGGAACTACTCAGAAAGGAGAAACTTTATGCTAAATTCTCAAAGTGTGAGTTTTGGATCCGAGAGGTTCACTTTCTCGGACACGTCATCAATAAGAATGGTATTCACGTAGACCCATCCAAGATTGAAGCTATCAAAAACTGGGAAGCACCAAGAACCCCGACTGAAGTGCGTCAATTTCTGGGTTTGGCAGGCTATTACAGGCGATTCATCGAGAATTTTTCAAAGATAGCCTTACCTTTGACCACGTTAACTCAGAAGGACAAAAAGTTTGATTGGACTAATAAACAAGAATCAGCTTTTCAATTACTGAAGCAGAAGCTGTGTAGTGCACAGATCTTATCCCTTCCTGAGGGAATCGACAACTTTGTCGTATACTGCGATGCATCACACCAAGGACTTGGTGGTGTGTTAATGCAAAGAGACAAAGTCATCGCTTATGCCTCACGACAACTAAAAGTGCACGAAAAGAATTATACGACCCATGACTTGGAGTTGGGCGCAGTTGTGTTTGCACTCAAGATTTGGAGACATTATCTTTACGGTACAAGATGCACTATCTTTACTGATCACAAGAGTCTTCAACATATCTTCGATCAAAAGGAACTCAACATGAGACAACGTCGTTGGGTAGAGCTACTGAATGATTACGACTGTGATATCAAGTATCACCCTGGTAAAGCCAATGTCGTAGCAGACGCCTTAAGTCGCAAGGATCGAGTTAAAACTCTTCGTGTTCGTGCTCTAGGATTAACAATTCATACGAGTCTTACTACTCAAATCCGAATGGCACAACAAGAAGCAATTAAGGAAAAGAACATCCAAAATGAAGCACTACGTGGAATGATCAAACAATTGGAGACGAAATCAGATGACACTCTATACTTCATGAATAGAACTTGGGTGCCATGTTTTGGTAACTTACGGAAGTTGGTTATGGACGAAGCCCACAAGTCCAGGTACTCCATTCACCCAGGTTCAGATAAGATGTATAAGGATCTAAAAGAATTATATTGGTGGCCCAATATGAAAGGAGATATTGCCACATATGTCAGTAAATGCTTAACGTGTTCAAAAGTAAAAGCCGAACATCAGAAACCGTTTGGCTTGTTACAACAACCTGAAATTCCCCAATGGAAATGGGAACAGATTTCTATGGATTTCATCACGAAATTACCCAAGACGTCCAGTGGTTATGATACCATATGGGTAATTGTCGACCGTTTAACGAAATCTGCTCACTTTCTGCCAATTAAAGAAACCGACAAAACAGAGAAACTTACAAGACTCTACATTAAAGAAATTGTGGACACGGAGTGCCAGTTTCTATTATCTCTGATAGGGATAGTCGTTTTGTGTCAAGAATTTGGAGGTCGTTACAAGAAGCCCTAGGCACGCGCCTAGACATGAGCACAGCCTACCATCCACAAACGGACAGTCAAAGTGAAAGGACTATCCAAACATTAGAAGATATGCTCCGTGCATGTGTAATTGATTTCGGAGGTAATTGGGATACTCATTTACCGTTGGCGGAATTTTCCTATAATAACAGCTACCACACGAGCATTAATGCAGCTCCGTATGAAGCTTTATATGGTCGTAAGTGCCGCTCACCGCTATGTTGGGCGGAAGTTGGTGAAAAACATTTGACAAGTCCTGAGATTGTCCAGGAAACCACTGATAAGATCTTCAAAATTAAGGAACGTCTGAAAGCTGCCCGAGACAGACAAAAGAGCTATGCGGATAACAGACGGAAACCGTTAGAATTTCAAATTGGTGACCGAGTAATGTTAAAAGTCTCACCATGGAAAGGCGTTGCAAGGTTTGGTAACCGTGGTAAGCTCAACCCTAGATACGTTGGACCTTTTGAAATACTGGCTAGGGTTGGCCCTGTAGCTTACAAGCTCAAGTTGCCACAAGAACTAAGCAATGTACATGATACGTTTCACGTATCAAACCTCAAGAAGTGTTTATCAGACGAGACGTTAATTATACCGCCTGACGAGATTCACATAGACGACAGGTTGCATTTCATCGAGAAACCGATTGAGATTTCGGATTGGAAAGTTCAAAGACTGAGACGCAGCCGAATCAAACTGGTTAAAGTACGTTGGAACTCAAAACGTGGTCCTGAGTATACATGGGGACGAGAGGATCAAATGAAAACAAAATACCCCTCCTTGTTTAAGGATACATCAATTCAAGAAGACACGAATTGAATTTCGGGACGAAATTCTTTTAACATGGGGAGAATGTGACACCCGACATTTCAGGTCAACATCCGTACACGATATAAACAAGTTTATATTATATTTGTTTTCGTGATTTACCTAATTGCATAAATTAGGACATTAAAGTCTAAGAAAAGCCGTACATTGTTTCATTTCATATTTTGGTAATTCTAGGAGTTACCGGTTCACATACCCGTATAACCAGACTAAATACGAACGTTAGTAATTAAATTAAATAACCAAGAAAAATATCTAGACATATATATTACACGAACTTTACGTTGGACAATAATTCATTTTTAGACTAAAATATATATAAAAATACGTAAAAGTAAACTAACGAACTCTTTCGAAAATGTTATCGTATAGCGTCACCTTTAGGTATTTATACCTACAAATAATCACCTCAACGAATTATACAATCCAAGATTTCAATATCTTTCGTTAACGAGCCATAGACTTAATAAATTTATAATACCGTGGGGAACCTAAACCAAATTAAATTACCACTTTTAAATCTCTAATTGATATTAATACCATTAATAAATTAATTCTTAAATCTAATCATTATTAACCCAACCCACTACTTTGACCTTCTCGGCCGAAGCCAGAGAAAACCCACACCCCCTTACTCGACCCATACTACACCTGAGAAAACTCAGATATAACCCATACCCCCTTTCAATCAAAAGTCTCACTAAACCCTTTTATCACTCATTTTCTTACGGCAAACATCCCATTTCTCTCCAATTCGAAGTCCAGTTTTAAGGCAAAATCCATCACGAATTCGGTGTTTTAAGAAGAATTTCGGTGTTTCCATTGGACTTTAACCAATTGGATAACTCTATTACGTAAATGTTTCTACTTTCGGTCTAAGATGGCCATGGGTTCTTCGATGTAATTAAGGCAGTTGTCGACCTCTATGTCCATAAGTGGTACATGAGTTGATTCATCCGCCAAACACTTTCGCAAGTGTGATACATGGAAGGTAGGATGAATCCCACTTAACTCATCAGGCAACTCTAACCGATAAGCGACCTCACCAACCCGTGCCATTATCCAGAATGGTCCGACGAACCTTGGACTTAACTTTCCTCTCTTCCTGAATCGTATTATTCCCTTCCAGGGTGACACTTTCAACATTGCTTTGTCCCCAACATCAAACTCAATAGGCCTTCGTCGTTTATCCGCATAGGATTTCTGACGATCTTGTGCGGCCTTCATTCGTGCTTTGATTTGATCAAACCTTTCTGACGTTTCCCTTACTACTTCCAGACTCCCCAATTCCTTTTGTCCAATCTCACCCCAACAAATCGGGGTCCTGCATCTCCTCCCATACAACATTTCGTATGGCGGCATGCCTATAGTCGTGTGATGACTATTGTTGTATGAAAATTCGGCTAACGGCAGATGACTGTCCCAACTGCCGCCAAAATCGATAATACAAGCACGAAGCATATCCTCCAAGGTCTGAATGGTCCTTTCGGACTGACCATCCGTTTGTGGGTGGTATGCCGTGCTGATATTAAGCCTCGTGCCCATCGCCTCGTGAAATCTCTTCCAGAACCTCGATGTGAATCGTGTGTCCCGGTCAGATACGATCGTCAAAGGCATTCCATGTCGTGCTACTACTTCGTTAATAAATACTTCCGCTAACCTTTCCGACGAGAACGTCTCGCGAATAGGTAGGAAGTGAGCACTCTTCGTTAAACGGTCCACAATTACCCAAATGGTGTCATGACCTTTAGCTGTGCGAGGTAGCTTGGTTATGAAGTCCATGGTAATGTGTTCCCACTTCCATTCTGGTATATCAAGTGGTTGAATCTTTCCATACGGTTTCTGATGTTCGGCCTTTACTTGTGAACAAGTCAAGCACTTGCTTACGTACTTTGTCACTTCATGCTTCATTCCAGGCCACCAGTATTCCTTCCTTAGATCTTGGTACATCTTATTGGTACCGGGATGGATAGAGTACCGAGACTTATGAGCCTCATCCAAGATTTTGGTTCTAAGCTCGCCACTCATAGGTATCCATACCCGCCCAAAACGTGTCCTAACACCTAGGGTGTTATATTCCAACTTGTCCTGTTGGCCAACCATCCTTTCCTTCTTTATGTTTTCTTCTTTAAGTGCCTCATCTTGAGCCTTTTCAATTTCTCTCATCACATCCGATGTTACCACCAACTGGCAAGCTTTCACTCTAATAGGAGTAGGCACATCCTTTCGGCTTAGAGCGTCAGCCACCACGTTTGCCTTTCCAGGATGGTATATTATTTCACAGTCATAGTCTTTCAACAGTTACAACCATCGCCTCTGCCTCATATTAAGTTCCTTTTGTTCGAAGAAGTACTTCAAACTTTTGTGGTCAGAGTAAATAATAAACTTCACCCCGTAAAGGTAGTGCCTCCAGATTTTCAATGCGAATACGACAGCAGCAAGTTCTAAATCATGGGTTGGATAATTAGCTTCGTGAATCTTCAAGTGCCATGACGCATACGCGATCACTCTCCCGCGTTGCATCAACACGCATCCCAATCCCTGACCCGAAGCGTCAGAGTATACCACTAAGTCTTCATTGCCCTCGGGAAGGGCCAAGACTGGAGCTTGAGTTAGCCTCTTCTTTAATTCCTTAAACGCCTCATCTTGGGTCGAACCCCATTCATACTTGACCTCTTTCCGAGTCAACTTTGTCAACGTCGAAGCTATTTTCGAGAAATCCTGGATGAATCTCCGATAGTAGCCTGCCAATCCCAAGAAACTACGGATTTCAGTTGGCGTCTTAGGAATATTCCATTCCCTTACCGTCACTATCTTTGCTGGGTCAACCATAATACCGTTCGGGTTAATGACGTGACCTAGGAATTGGACTTCCCTAAGCCAGAACGCGCATTTGGAAAACTTAGCATACAACTTTTCCTTTTTCAGAGCTTCCAATACTTCCTTCAAGTGACACGCGTGATCACCCTCATTCTTGGAGTAGATGAGGAAATCATCGATGAACACGATTACCGATCGGTCCAGCATCGGTCGACACACCCTATTCATTAAATCCATGAATGCTGCAGGGGCGTTCGTCAATCCGAAAGACATTACGCGGAACTCGAAATGTCCATAAGGCGTGCGAAATGCAGTTTTCGGTATGTCTTCCTCCCTTACCTTCAACTGATGGTACCCGGACCGAAGGTCGATTTTCGAGAACCAACTTGCGCCTTGCAATTGATCGAACAGGTCATCGATCCTTGGTAAAGGGTACTTGTTCTTCACCGTACGTTTGTTCAACTCGCGATAATCAATACATATTCTCATCGAACCGTCTTTCTTCTTTACAAACAACACCGGAGCACCCCACGGCGAGATGCTCGGTTGGATAAATCCTTTCTCAAGTAACTCGTCTAATTGTGCCATTAACTCTTTCATCTCCACTGGTGCTAGTCGATATGGAGCCTTAGCCACGGGCTGTGCATCTGGTACTAGGTCGATTCTAAATTCGATCTCTCTGTCGGGTGGTATCCCAGGCAAATCCTCTGGAAACACCTCCGGGTACTCGCGTACCACGGGTACATCATTTAGCTCATTCGCTTCCTTACACTCGTCAATTACGTACACCAGATAATCCTCGCATCCGCGCCTCAAGTAATCTGCTGCCTTAATCATCGAGATGACGTTTGGCATCGGGGCATCACGATCTCCAAGAACCTCGACTTTGCTACCGTCCGGAGCCTTGAGTCGGATTATCTTTCGTTTGCATATAATTTGTGCTTCATTGGCAGTTATCCAATCCATACCTAACACGACATCAAACCCACCCAAAACCATAACAAACAATCTGACAGGGAACCTATGACCTTCTATTTTTATCGTGGAGTTGTCAACTACATCGGTCACTCTCGCAGTTCTACCCTCAGCGGTTTCTACGCTAAAAGCCCTTTCTAGTTTACTGACAGTGTACTTCACTCGTTTACAGAAGGTCGCAGATATAAAATTCTTAATGGCACCCAAATCAAATAACACATAAACAAAAGTGTTGTCAAGGATGAACGTACCTAACGCCACGTCGGGGTCTGCCCTGGCTTGGTCTTGCGTCAGTGCGTACGCACGAGTCTTTGCTCGGGGCCTCTCTTCTTTCCTTTCCGGGCCTTTCCCTTTCCCGGCTTCACCCATCCTGGGCTTGGTGCATTCCCGGCTCATATGACCGCTTTCACCACAATTATAACATTTAATGCCTTGCCTGCATTCCCGGGAGTAGTGCCCAGTCTTGCCACATTTGTAGCACAGATTTGTCCCTATCCGACATTCACCCGTATGTCTTACCCCACATCTTCCACAGACTGCCGTCTCGCCTACCCTTGCCTGTTTGTCCCGAGCCCCAAACAACTTCCCACCCGATCGCTTAGCGGGAAAGCTCATCTTCTTCTTGGGCTCTTCAATGGCAACGACATTCAGCGTCAGATCATCAAATACCACTCCGCTCAGTTCTACTACCAAATCATAGGTAGTAGGGGCGTTTGCCTTAACATAGGTGCGGACCTGGTCCGGCAACCCTTGAATGTAGCAGGAAATTTTTCTTTCCTCCGTCGTAACAAGATGTGGCACCAGACGTGCCAGTTCATTGAATCGGGTTGTGTACTGCCGGTGCGTCATGCTCCCGGCCTTCAAACCCAGAAATTCCCTCTCTACCTTCTCAATCTCGTTCCTTGGACAGAAGTTCTTGATTACCAGAGTTTTCAAGTCATTCCACATCATCGAGTCAACAACCTCATCCCCCTTAGCCTGACGTACACCTTCCCACCAGTGGGATGCTTCCTCCCTCAAGGAGTTAGCAGCAAACTTCACTACTTGATTTGCTCGACACTCGCTCAGACGGATGGCGGCTTCCATACATATCACCCAATCAAAAGTAGCCACCGCGTCCTTCTTCCCAGTCAGGACCGGCGGGTCACATGCCTTAAATGACTTATAGTCGCACCCGCGAGCAGGCGGTGCGTTGTCGGTCTCGTTGTTCTGGGCACCAGTTGCTGCACTAGATCCGCCTTCCCCACTAACTTTCTTTAATGCTTCAGCCAACAGACTTGGCAGAGAATTCTTCATCAACTCAGAGAACTCTCGAGCTATGGCTGCTCTCACTTCTGGTTCAAAAGTGAAAGGTTGTTCTGCAACTTGTGTCTGCTCAGTTCCATGCACACTAACCTCCGGTTCAGTGTGAACACTTCCTTCTTCACTGTGCTCTTGGCGCGCAGGAATCCTGCCACGCCCACCATTTCGACCGCCGGTACGACCACCGGTACGGCCACCACGCCTTCCGTTCCCTCTCCTCGCCAATTCGTTCTATAAGACAAGAAATCCAATGTTATCACGCTAGTTAACAAATAGAATTCAATAGCACTGTAAGATGTTAATATACACTGGCCATCTGCAATTAACCATTACACTACCTTTCGATTTCTATTTGACCACCTTTGTGATTCCATCAGAACACAAGTCCTTACCTAACCCTTTCTAAGGCATACTACACATGTAAATATATATACTACCTTCATACCTAATGCTGTGGCTCGAGTTACCCGTACTGGCATCCGCTTTCGGTCCCATTCACAGTTTAAGTTCAGACACTGAGAGTGTCCGAATCTCTCAAACTATTGCTTTGATACCAACTTGTAAGGCCCCAAACCCAGGAGGCCTCACTTGTTGGATTTACTCATTCACAAACAGTTATTAAACTTGAATATCAAATAACGCAGCGGAATCATTCATTCATCATAATTAAAACTTGTTCATACATGCGGAAGCGTAACGTTATTAAATACATAAACATAACATAAACAACTCATAACGGGATGCCAGTCTTCATATCATCCGGGTAACTCTTCTCTTTTGCCAAGCATCACCGTCCATCACCATAACCTGCCCTTAACCTGAATGTGCATACTAAAAAGTCAGCTATGCTGGTGAGTTCTAGCTTTACATAAAACCTTAACATAAACAGTTTGCCAAAAACATAACATACATTTGTTTAACAAAAGCGTACGTAAAACATGCAATCACTTAACATCGTAACATAACATCATAACACAAGTCAACATGAACCGAATCTGCGCCTTCTCGTAACCGTCAATTCCATACATCGCATACCAGCGGATGAACTTAAGGCTCGTTACCTCTAAGCCGTCCGTCACACAGGTCCCCTAAGGCTCGTTACCCCTAGGTGGACCAAACATACGTCTCCTAAGGCTCGTTACCTCTAGGTAGACCAAACATACGTCTCCTAAGGCTCGATACCTCTAGGTAGACCAAACATACGTCTCCTAAGGCTCGTTACCTCTAGGTAGACCAAACATACGTCCCCTAAGGCTCGTTACCTCTAGGTAGACCAAACATACGTCCCCTAAGGCTCGTTACCTCTAGGTGGACCAAACATAACTTAGGCACTATTTCCCCGCAAGGAATAGTACCTTCCATTGGGATCCCGGTAATCGGTCACCCTATCATCAACCAATTGTACAACTGTTAGCCAGCCACAAAGGCCCCCCGTAAGGGTGAGGCCAATACATACATACATACCTTATCTCCCGTAGGAACTCGTGGCAGATTCGTTCATTCGTGACTTTCATAAAACCTTTACCTCATTTTAGTTAAAGCATTCGTACGTTTTATTAAACAAAACATCATCTCTTTCGTACACCTTTCGTAAACTTCATTTGGAAAAACATTTCATAAACATCATCCTTCGTAAACATCATCCTTCATAAACATCATTTCATAAACGTCATTCATTTCGTAAAAACATCATTTCGTATGTATGCACACCAGCCCAAAACATTAATTAAAACATTTAAAGAAGGGCTTCTAGAACTCACCTGATACGCTAATATGGGTTGTCCTAAACGAAGGTCCAACAACGTCACTTCAGTTCTGAATTGATTAGTTAAATACACATCAGACCAATCCCGACTCTAACGGTTTAACCATTCTAACATACTGACTTCACTTAACCAGTTCTGATGTCTGCGTATTTGGCAAGTGCGCAGATCCTGCTGCCTGCGCACTTAGCAAGTGCGCAGACCCTGCTGCCTGCGCACTTATCAAGTGCGCAGGTCCCTCCTCCTGCGCACTTATCAAATGCGCAGGTCCCTCCTCCTGCGCACTTAGAAGTGCGCAGGACCTGCTCCGTGCGCACTTAGCTAGTGCGCACGACCTGTTCTTCGCGAAAAACCCTAACTTTCGCATTCGGGTCTGATCATGTCAAGATCCCGAACCTGTTTGCATTCAAAACGTTCGTTTTCCATTAAGGAACTCAAATCCATGATTATCTTTCAGTTTCATCCGTTCAAACCTTACCTTTTCACCCAAAACCCCAAAAACCCAAAAACGAACTAAAACTCAGATTTAGGTCGGATTGTTACCTGAATCGAGTTTCTGGTCCGGAGGTTCTTCTCACGAGTTTTGGAGTAACACTTTGCTGAAGTCTCGGGTCGATCCGCCAACTTTCTCTCTCTACGGTTTCTCTCTCTAAAAGTTGCAAATGAGATAAAAGGGGTGGCATAGGCTATTTATAGCCCGCTGGCCCATCCGACCCTACCCGTCATGCCTCGTTCATTTATTCCGTTATTATAACTGTCGTTTTATTTTTGGGATGTTACATTCTCAAACCGGTTCCGGGCCCGACCCGGTTTTTAAACCGGTTCCAAACCGATTCGGACCGTCGCCCAGCACAAAATTAACGGATTTATAGCCGTTAGAACGGCTATATGACCTTTTTTTTCGTTGTTTTTGGTAATTTTGACCCCCCCAAACTTGTATAAATAGGTGTAGGTTGTATTGGTTCAACCACACCATTCCAAAACACTCATTTCTCAAAAACGCTCTTATTTCTAAAAAAACGCTCACACTCGAAAGCCGAAACTCTCAAAATGGCAGACGAATCTCAACAATCTAATATTGGTGGTGCTTCTCAAAGTGTTAATGCTCCCACGGTTGTGCGATGTTTGGCAACATTTCGATTTATGTAAAATGTCGAATGGTGGTCATAAGGTTCATTGCAAATTGTGTGGGCATTTTTTTGGAAAGACGCAAACACGACTTTTATGAAATCACATTTAAAAAACTATTGTTCGGTATTGAAGGCTCAAGCTTCACAAGGTCAAACATGTATGACAAACGAATGTAATATTTTTACGTATAATGTTGACTTGGTTCGGGAGAGGATTGCGCATTTTGTGATTCAAGAGAGTCTTCCTTTCAAATTGGGACGTTTTTTCTTCTACGGTAACTTCGGAATCTGCATTTTCTGTTAGTGGCAAAGTTGTTTTTTTACGAATAACAAGACTAACTCCTGAATCGATGGAAACGTGCCTTTGCTTCAAAGATTACTTGGACACTGCGGAAAGAATACAACATGTATCTTCCCTTGAAGGCGAAATCGAAGTCGAGGGAGAGATATACGAGGACGAGGTGGAAGGAGGATTGATTGAAGCAATCAGCGATGAGAGCCTATGAGGGAGTTCAGGATCCGACTAGTACCGACTACCCGGATTTTCAATGTATCGACAAAGAAGACTTTTATTTTTAATGTATTTCAATCCGTAAACTTTTGATTATTTGTTTTGTAATTTCTAAACTTTAGCTTGTATGTTTTGTAATTTTTAAATTAAGTTAATTTATTAAAGTGCATTTTTAAGTTACTAAACCATTTTATTGAAATATCAACTTACATAACACGTTACTAAAAAAATTTATTGAAATACAACATCAATATCAACTTACATAACAAGTTACTGAACCAATTTATTGAAATACAACATCAAGACCAACGAAAACTTACATAACACGTTACTAATTATTCGTATTGTTCGGATTTGCAATCTTCGTCTCGTCATACAACTTGCAATATTTTTCTAAGTGACGACTTAAAGTTGTATTGGACTCTTTACTAAAAAAACGACCCGTACAGCTTGCAACGAGCTTTGTTCGGTCCACTTGACATCTCACACAAATCAAAATATTGTCAAATACTTGGCTTTCGTGTGGTTGGAATAACTCTAACAACCGTTGAAGATGGACCAGCTTTTTCGGTCATTTTTGAGATCATTTTTTGCTAAAGAAGTAGAAATGAGAGTAAAAAATTGTGTGTTCAACCCACACAACCCAATAAGTATTTATACTAATTTATGAGGTCAAAAAAAGCAAAAAAAGTTATAGAAAAAAACGGTTAAAAATCATAAAAAACTGCTATATTTTTTAAATTGCAACGGCTATTTTTTTTAAAAAACCGGGTTAACCGGTTTGGCTACCCAACCCGGTCCGATCCAGTTTAGGCGGTTTGGGTTTGATGTTCCTTGAAACTGGGTCGTGATCCGAACCGGTTTGGCCATCAACCCGGTCTAACCAGGTTTTGCCTAAGCAGACCCTATTTTAAACCCGGACCGGTTTGGCTTTTGGACCCGGTTTGTACACCTCTATCCGTGGGTGAATTTGTGGAAGATTGTTGATGGGTTTAAGCATTTTATGGGCTACTTTTTTAATGGTTTAAGCTTTTGGACCCGGTTTGTATACCTGTCGGCCCTTCGTACACTATCGGTTTATACGGTTTTTTTTAACTACACGTTTCTTTTATTAAGGCCAGACGGAAAGTTCCAAAAAAGTAAATAAATAACTGGAGTTTGAACTATACGTTTTTTTTTTAATATTGTACATAATAATACTTATAATAATAATAATAATATTACTTCGATTAAAAAAATTAAGATGGATGTTAATGCCAGTACTTTTTGACCAAGAAAAAAGCTTATATTAAAAAAAAACGTGTAGCATACACTAACACTACCCCTAAATTGGCTAACAAGGTTTATATCATGTTTGGATTAATTTGTTTTAATATTCTTATTAAGTTTATTTATTTAAACAAATCATTACATTACATATAATATAAAATCGAATGTAGGCACATTATACCTATATTTAAAAGAGAACAGAATGAATAATAACTTTTATAACTTTAGCCATGATCTTCAACATAATCACAACATTGCCATTGGATCAACATAACGATGCCCTCTCTCCCTCTCTCCAAAGCTCTCCACTGCAATCTCTTCTTTTTTTGTTTTGGGTTCTACCAGACGAAGTGTTTTGTGATATGGTTGTTGTTGGTCAGCTCGATTTTTGTGATATGGTTGCTGTTAGTCAGCTGTTCGTTGATGGTGATATAAACCTTAATTTTAGACAGATACGGAGAGATGGGGTCTTGCACGGCGGCGGCGGCGAACTTACCAAACGGAGAGCTGGGGTCTTCCCTGCCGTTGCTGGCGGATTTACGGCCGTATATGGCGGCGACAGAGATACAACTTGCGGTACCTTCTATCTCTATCCTTTGTTATTCTTGGGCTCTTGCTTTGGGGTTTTTAGATCTTTCGATGTTGACTATTGTTTGTCTCCGGTTGTCGATTGTTGACATGTGTGTGTTTGCCGCTGTGATTTTGGCCCATGATGGGGACGTTCACCTGAGTTTACCCGGTTTATATCCTCCTCTTTGTCTCCAGCTGACGATACCATCGGCCGTTGTAGGCGCTTGAATTGAGACGTGACTCAATTTAACTTTTTGTAGTTAAAAAATTGTTAACGCTGCTGTGAATTCGGCCATGATGGTGACGTTCACCTGACTTTACCCGATTTTGTCTCTGGCTAACGATTCTGTTGGCCGTTGTGGGCAACTGACTTCTTAAAATTGTTAACCCTCATGGCTTTTCACCATGGATTTGATTGTTGATTTAGATTTGGGATTAAGGGATTGTTCCTCCTATCACTTCATGGTTTCTTTGAGGGTTGTAAGCAGAGAGTGTTGAAGCTATGATGCATTGCTGAACTTCATATTTGTTAGTGCCATATGTTGTGCTTCATGTTATTAATTGTGCTTGGAAGATTGCCACTTTGCTGGATATTTTACATGTATTAAGTTTCAACTAATACTTTGTTCTTAGTTATCTTTGTTAACCTTGCAGGTTTTGATGTAATTTGGACGACTCATTTACCAACTCCAAAACTGAATTCGCAGACCCGATAAAACCTGAACCAAATAACACGAGTATTTTGGGTTTAAACCCGAAACCCACTAAAACAACTCGAATAACACCCCTATATGTCATTTAGTGTCGCTTTTTTTGCACATATTTCAGGTTTGTCTTCAACTGTTTTGCAATTATAAATGGTTATTAGACTTTTATATAGCATTATTTGTTTGTTGATTGTAGGATTAGATGCAATGTAGTGTTGCTTTTTGGCACACAATCTGTGGAACTGGGGGGTGCTCCCGTCACAAGATGTGGACATGGGAAGCTGGTATCAATTCTTTAGCCATGGCTAAACGAAGACGTAAGATTAATTGGTTTTGATTCATTCAACGGTACCTTATTTGTTTTTTTTTTGTCTATTTGTTTAGTTGGATTTTGGACATGGGAAGCTCAGTATGCATGTCGCACGAAAGATGCTTTAAAGTTCATCTTATCTAATAAAGCTAAAAGGTGAAATCGTAGGTTAGATTAACATCGTTCCTTCGTTACAAATCACATTGCATATAGTAGCGTCAGATTAGAGATTCCGTACCCGCCGCATCGCACGGGGGATACCACTAGTTATAAATTGGTTTGTCAGCATGTCACACGTACTGTTTATTTGGAACAGTTTTTAAAGCATATTGTACAATCTCCTTTTTGCATAAGTTAGAGAAATTGTTTTATAATATACTATGTTATATACCCATGTATTACATGAGGTTGTTTGATAAAAATATGAAAGTACAATAATATGTAAAAAAATGTTTAAAATAATGTGTAAAACAAGAAATAAAATAATTTGTTTGCTTAATTAAGTAATAATTAGAATTCAAATTTTATATTATCTTTTTAAAAAAAATAAAAATATTAGCATAATTAAATTTCAAAATTCAAACTTTAAAATAGTGAAAATTACAAGATTTTGGAGAGAAAAAATATGGTGGTGACATGTGACATTATTTAGAATCATTTATTAGAATAAGAATTAAGTGCAACAGAGACCATCACAAAAACGTACTTTGTAAAAGAGTTAACGTCATCCCCAGTTTAACTAACTTCTCTAGTTCGAATCCTTCTTCCCCTTAACTTTTTCTCTTGGTTTCTTTCCATGGATATATGCACACACTATCATCACCTTCTTTTTTTTTAATTAGATCATGTGTCATCTTCACATTATTTTGGTTATTTATGTTCTCTTAGAATTTTTAAAATATGATATTCTATAAAATTTCGAATGTACCGTTACGACGTGCTTATTTTTATCTACGTCTCGACATAAATTTCATTCAAAAATGAGTTTTCGTGCTAACACAAACGTAAAAGCCGTCAAAGCTTCTTCAAGTTTTCTTTTTTATAGTTTTTTTTCTTCTTACGATGTGCTTATTTTTATCAATGTTTCAACTTTATTTTTTTCCACGGGATGAATACTATGATATAAATTGTCGAAATCAAACATTACAAATGTCCTCGTCATATTGCGTGGATTTCACATACTAGTTATAACTATTTTTCAAAATTTCTAGATATTTGATATATAATAAGTAAATGTTAAACATTTGCGATAAAAATACAAATGCTCAACAACTAAGTTGCGAATTCAAATAATAAAAATTAAATTTATAAAATCAGTTAGAAATTAAATGATTTTTTTTTTCGAACGGCTAACTCCTAGTCCTATGAAATGTACCGGAAATATTCTCGTCGTCAGGATTTGAACCCATGACCTCCGCATGAGGAAACCTTTACAAGAAAACCCTTGACCACCAGACTAGAAGCCTTATATAAATTAAATTATATTAGTTATAATATTTCAATTAGGGGTGTAAACAAGCCAAGTCGACTCGCGAGCTACTTGATACCGGCTTGCTAAAATCTCGAATCGAGTTAAGCTTAAACGAGCTCGAGCCTAAATATAAGCATGCTTAATAAACAAGCCTGAGCTTCACTTATCGAGCTCGAGCAGGCTCGCGAGCCTCAACGAGCCTATTATTTATATATATATTTTTTAATAAAAAATATTAAATATTTATGTATAATAACTAGTATATATAAAATTGTGAAAAAATAACTAAATAATAAATATTATGTTATATATAAAAATAGTTATAAATATATATATATATATATACATATAAACTAATTAATAAATATTAAACGAGTCGAGCACGAGCTTCAAAAACTAATCACGAGTTGAGCCCGAGTTTTAGAAATAGAGCTCAAATCAAGCCGAGCTTGAGCTTTCAGTAAGTTAAACGATCCGAGCTCGTGCCTAGCAGAAACTGGACACATAACCGGTCCATTTGTGTATAGTTGAACCGTATTTATCTGAAACAGGTGAACCGGATCAGGTGGTCGGAACGAATTTTAAACTTTTTGGTATTTTTTTCTTCAAAGTCTCAATTTTAATTATTTTACTATTTTAAGTTACATATTTTATTTATTTAAATCTTTATATGTCACTAAAATTATAAATTCACATCAAAACAAAAAAAATGTTTATATATATATAGGGTTAGGTTATAGTAAAAAGGGTTTTAAAAATAAGAAGGGTAAGAAGGATTCTAAGCTTGACATGTGTCATTTTATTGTTTTTAAAGGGAGGGCATAATGGTGAATGTGTAATATATCATGTTAATGTGTAATATACCAGGTCAATGTGTAATATACTAGGTCAATGTGTAATACACCAGGTCAAAGTGTAATACAAGGTCTGATATTACACAATGATCAGACCTAATATTACACAATGAAGTGATATTACACAATGAACATATTACACAATGACCTGACATATTTGAGCGAATTACACAATGAGCTGGAAAACATAAAACACAATGATGAAAAATATTTGACATAATGAACTTGTATTACACAATGACCTGAGTAATTACACAATGAACTTGTATTACACAATGATTTGACTAATTACACAATGAACTTGTATTACACAATGACCAGAAGTGGTATTACACAATGAACTTGTATTACACAATGAACTTGTATTACACAATGAACTTGTATTACACGATAAACTTGTATTACACAATGATCTGACTAGCTACACAATGAGCTGAAAAACGTAAAACACAATGATAAATACATATAACACAATGAACTTGTATTACACAATGACCAGACGTGGTATTACACAATGAACTTGTATTACACATTGAACTTGTATTACACAATTAACTTGTATTACACATTGACTTGACTAATTACACAATGAGCTGAAAAACGTAAAAAAAAATTCGTTTTTGTTTATAACGACACTATACTCGTTTTAAAGATAAAAACGCTCGTTTTTATGGTGTAATTTTTTTGAAAAAATAATGTTGTATGTAAAAGTTATGAAGAGGGGGAAACTTGATAAAAAGTCAAAAAAAATGGTCAAGACTAAAATACCCTTCCAACAACTTTTTCTTTTACAATTTAATCTCAACCATTAAATCTTTTATACAATTTAATCTAATGGCTCTAAATCCTTCTCACCCTTCTTACAATTAAAATTTTTTTTTACCTGATCCTAATCCTATATATATATATATATAATTTTTATTCTATTTATAACGTAATCCTATTCTTAAATTCATTCAACCTTTAAAACGAACGGTTCGGTTTTCAACTTGACTGCTAAAACATTAGAAGTTACTTGAAGTTCGATTTTGTTTGGTAAAATATACAAAATAACTTTTAAACAAATACATAAAAGGTAAATATATACACACATTCTTGATTGGCAAATTAATAGTGATGTATGAAGGAGTGTCTCACTTACTACTAGTATATCATCGATATAAACTAGGTAAAATTTGTATTTAAGAAATATACTGTCCATAAATATTTGAAATATTGAAGGAGCGTTCTTTAGCCCAAAGCAAAGAACATTCCATTCATATAACCCTTCATAACATGTGAAGGCTGTCCATTTTTTAAAATCATCTTCCAAATGTAGTTGATTAAAACCTGATTTTAAATCAAATTTAGAAAAGATTTTGTTATTTTGTATTAGTTGGATTAAACTATCTTTATTAGGTATATTGTATCCGTCGTCACATGACAATGTGAGAAAGATAAGGGAGGTGGGAGTGGTACCCTTCCACTTCAAAGTATCCACCCAAACCCACCAATCACAAAATGACACATCATTTTGATAAACTACCCTCTTAAACTACCATATATGGTGGAAAATGGTACCCTCCAACCCTCCTACTTTAAAAAAAAATAATAAATTAAAACAAATAAAATTAATAAACTAAAACTTTAATTAATTAATTAAAAATACATAAGAAATTAAAAGACAATTAAAAAAAAGACAATTAATTAAAACAACTTAAAAAAACACCTAAAAATTTAAAAATCACATGACCAACCATACTTTGCGACTATTTCTCTTTTCCGATTCAACATTATTTCCAACAACGATCTGATTAGATGGTCGTGCGGTTTCGAAAATATTTTAAATTCCCGGTCCATACGTTCAGACTTGACGGCCTCTCGTTGCTCATTCACCAAAGACTGTATGTCGTCGTTTTTTCCCTTTCTTGAATCAACGAATTTATTCATCATATGTATTCACAAAGCGTGTAAGTTGTTCGACCACACTTCCTTTGCTTGACGGCGACTCGGACGACTTCTTTGGTTTTCGTGTTGGTCTTGATGATGTCTTGTCTTCGTTTAGGTCGGGTGCCAACTAGTGAAATGTTCGTCGTTTGAACCCGTGTCCCCCGACTTTCTTTTATGATCGGATTGAGTATCAAACTCCTCACCCATCAACGGTAGACGGATCCAATTTTCATAAACCCGTACAATCTTCCAACATTTGACTTCGCTAAAAAAAATTATATATTTTTTTTTGTAGTCACTTAACGCTTTCTTCATTACATCCAAATCGTTGGCCCCAATAGCGCATAGACGATCCTACAAAGTATTAAATAAACAATATATTAATTTAAAAAAATATTACCAATAAATAAACGTACAAAAAAAATATATACCGCTTGAATCCAACATCCGTTGAAATGACACATGGTTGTATTCAAAGAAGTCAACTTTGAACTAAGTTGGTGTCTACTTCGGGTGCTTCCTCCAACTAGATTATTGTAATGCTCGAGTATCCGCTCCCAAAAATGATCTCGCTTTTGTTGATTTCCAACCGTCGGGTCTTCGGAAATATGGCACCAAGCCTTACACAAAGCTTCAGTTTGTGTGGGAGTCCACGGTTGACGGGGCGCACGGTTTATGAATTTACCTTTTTTGGCGGTTTGTTCGTCAACTTCAACAGCCTCATCTTCTTCTTCCTCAACTTCAACCTCCATCTTCTTATCTTCTTTTTCACCTTTATCTTCTTCCTCATCTTCGATATTTGGATATATCTAATTTCTTCGATTATGTTCTAAGCTAGGATCCTCGTGAACATTGTATTCGTCACTATCATCAAAGATTGGAAGTGAACGTTCTTCTTGACGGGTGGATTTACGAAATGGTAAGTTGTGGTATCGAGGTGCAAAAGGATCAAAACTTGCTTGATCGTGTAAGGGATAGGTGTAATGAGGATACGGTTGTTGAGGATACGATTGTTGGGGAAAAACGGGGTATGGCGTATACGGTTGTGTGGGAATTTCTTGGCTCGTTGGTTGTTGGCTAGAACCGCCTCTCGGTTTGGACACTTTTTTGCGGCTAGAACCGCCTCTCGGTTTATAAACTTTTTTGGAATCCATGGTATTTTTATATAAATAATAGAGGAGATGGTATGCATTTTTTGTGGATTGAGAATATTGAATTTATGTATTTATAAGGGATAAATTTAATAATTTAAAGTTTTTTTCTTTTAACGGTCCTTTCTTGATTTTAGCCGTTCAACGGTCGATTGCAACGGTCCTTTCTTGATTTTCAACGGGTAAAACATGGCATTTGAACGGGTACATATACCCACTACAAGTACCCGCCCACTACCCGTCATGAAACCCGCTGAAGATGCGACGGTGTTCCACCATACCCGCTGACTACCCGCGTTAAAGCCGCTGTCCACTCCCACCCCTAACAACCGACGGATGCAAGTGGACTCCTCCTTACCCTTTTACCAGAACCCACCCACTTTAATTAATATAATATAATTAATAAAAATAGATAAATAGAAAACTCCAGTAGACTTCATTACAACTTGTGGCTACCAATATTTGAGCGACTATAAATAATTATTTTATTAAAAAAATATCTTTTCTTTAAAATAATCCTACGCACATATTATGTGGTCAACATATTTCCCTCAATATCTCTCCACTTTTTCCTCATACAATATAACAAGATCTTATCAACATGTATTTTATATTATTATTATTCTTCTAGTATAAGTGGGAAATTATATTCTTATAAATTTTAATTTAATTCATTAAATAAATCACAAACTCATCATTATATAATTCATTCGGGCTTTCACTTTCTAATTTTTAAGTGGGAAATTATATTCTTATAAATTTTAATTTAATTCATTAAATAAATCACAAACTCATCATTATATAATTCACTAGTTTAGATCCCGTATATACACACGAGTGAAAAATATCAATAAATAAAATTTTTAAATCTTTATGTGTATATTTTACATGTGTAAAAATATATCATATACTAAGGATAAAAAACAAAACTCAAAATATACAAAAACTAATATATAATTGAGTTTTAAAAATAAATTAAATACTATTTAATGTAATTTGTTTTTCATTTATTATTTGATTAAAAATAAAAGTTAAATAATTAGATTTTCAAAGTTTATAAGGGATAATTTAAATTAAATGTGTTTTATTAGAATAATTAATAATTTCTTTAAATATATATTGTTGTTAAAAACTCAGAATGTGCATTTAATAAGAGAGAGGCGAGAAAAAACCGATGAGAATAAATGTGGAGGCGACACGTGGCATGAAAAAAAATTTATTTATTATATAGTATAGATTCGGGCTTTCACTTTCTAATTTTTAATTAATAAAATATAGTAATAAAAAATTACACGTGGCGAAGTGAATGAAAAGAGGGCGGCGAGTGGGAAAGATGACGTGGATAAAAGAGCAAAGATGAAAGTCACCAGCTGCCTCATATGGCCCTCATATTAAAATCTTAAACCTATACGTTATCTTGACGCGCCTACGCGCCCAAACCTGCCTCTCATCTTCAATCCATATCTCGTGGATAGCCTTGTTTATGCAGTTGTAATGCACGCGCCTCGTATTTTAGCGGCTAGGATATTTAGGCTTCTTTTTTATCTTTATCACAGAAAAAAAAAGAACATTAAAAATAATTTCTAGCGCTTTCATGATCCAATTACACGTTAGAGGATAATTATGTATAATCAAATTTGTTTGTTTTTAACATAAACAAACAAAATTAACGTGGTTAGGTGATAAAATATCAATCAAATAATTTTTTAGTGATTATGTGATTTAAGAATAGTTGTCGTTACTATTTATGTGAGCTAAATTTTGGAGTAAATTAAGCTTTTGTGGTTGCGATTTTCAGATTTTGGTATTTTAACCTTTTTAGTTTAGAAAAAGTCTTTTAACATATTAATTCTTCAAGTTTGTATTTTGTATTCGGTTACTCATACTAATGGAGTTAACTTTTTATGTTAAGTTTAGAGAAATTTTAGTAATTTTATATTCAAGGGACTATTTAACCCTTTTTATCTTCTTTGTAATTTTGCTGATATTTGCGATGAACCCTATTCAGTTTATCTTTTTTGTAGTTTTACCTAAGGTGACTTTAAAAGAACTCTTTATTTTATTCACTTATGTCTTTCAAATTCAAATAATGTATTTTAAAGTAATCTTCACTACCTTAAACTATTTCAAGTAGTTTGCAAATGTTTACACTAACTATTTCAAGCAGTTACTTTTATAATACAATATGTATTATTTAATTACTTTAGGCTTCTCATGTCAACATTTCTGACCAAATGCAGCTTGTACAATGTTACTCTTAACATATGCACTCTTTTTCATCTTGACAAATTCTTTACACTGAATACGCTTATGAAGTGTATAAGATGTATCAAAACTTAACTTCTAGATCAAAGCTTTGAGATTTTAATTGATTATCACATAATCAAATTTTGTAATAGTTTAAGTGGTTGATGTTTATCAGTTGCTTGATACCTTATCAATCCTTGAACAATCCTATTAACTACCTTCGTTAATATCATATGTCTCACCTATATATAATGATTGTTTCAGTAAACTATTCAATATGTCGCAATCACGTAAGGATTAAAATCGTTATCCATAGTGCTTCAATATGATTCTTCATATAGAGATATGACTCCTCATATCTTACTGTTACTGACTCTTCATATTATAATGATCTAGAAATAACCGTTTTTGGTCTTTGCAAAAATAACTTTGCTTGTGGTTTTTGTATCAACCGACCATATGTTCATATGAAACATCTTATGCTTCTTTGTGCAAAAGGCCCATTTAAGTTTGTCTGTCGTTCTTCATCTATCCCATATGTGATTTGTGTAAGACCCTAATTCCGGGTATCCTCACTTGTTGGATTTACTCATAAACAATGTCATCAATACTGAACTTTAAATTAAAATCATTCAAACACAGCGAAAACATTCAACATTTGAGTACATATCACCTTTACACATCTTTTGTCTTCATTTATCATTCATATGCGAGTACATAATTACATATTCATAATGTTTGCTTTTCTTTCATCATTCTTATGTGATCACATGGATATGCATTCACCTTTACTTTCCTTAACATTCATTGGTCATACACATAAGGGTGATCAACCCGTCTTTTACTGCGTATGTCACAAAGACATACGCCCTTAAGCTACCGTCGTAGCCCTTTTACTCGTTCGGTCCTAGAAACTGTCCGGCCAACCTTCGACCGTCAGTCTTAACCGTCCTACCGTCGTAGTCTGTCATATTCGCCCGTCTGCCCTAAGGCATCCGTTTCCCACTTGAACTAATTATACAGCCGTGCATCGATTTAGGGACTTACTCCACCGTAGTGGCCATTATTTAGTCTACCTTTCTAGACTTTCCTTTCTGGCTGCATAATAGTCAAGTGGTCACCCATCTACCGTAGTAGCCGTTAGCTTCGTTTTTGTCCATAACGTATACATACATTTATAACATGTAATATATATAATTATAAAACAAGATTTCTTTCATTTACGTTATGACATTCTTTCATTCATTCTTTGTAAACATACGTTTCATTCTTTGTTCATAATTCATTTTCATAATTCATTTTCATATATATTTGTATATCACGTATGATGTAGGTACCCGGGTGTCTCGGATCGTTACGTGTGGGTGTGTGACTAGTCGGACCGGATGCGGAATACCCGTGACTAGGTGGAGAATCAAACAACACAAAGTAAACCGACAAAGAAATCACTTTAAAGTTCCTTCTATTATAAACTCTAACGATTACAGAGAGAAAATACTGAATGCAAATGTCTGCGTACATATCTTCTGTCAACCTATTTTATTTATACAAGACCTGATTTCTGCGCACTTAACAAGTGCGCAGGGCAAATTGTTCATGCGTACTTAGCAAGTACGTAGAGTATTCTTGCGTACTTGCTAAGTACGCTGGAACTAATTCTTGCGCACATGCTTAGTACGCAAAACACTTAGAGAAATAATACAACAATAACATGCATTAGAAATTACAACTCGATAACTAATACATACATACATTACAATACAAAGACAAAACATACAAGACAAGCATAATAAACTAAGACACTATCCAGAGTGTTTGTCACACAAAAGTGCTTCAACAAACTCCCCCTTGACAACAGCTCTGGATTGTCTTCGGTCTTCACTGCTCCCCAGATTTAGTTTCCATCTTCTTCTTGTAGTCAAGGCAGAACTTGATCACCTTTTCGTATTTAGAAGCAAGGAACTTTGTCCACTCGTCCGTGTACATGCAGTACTTGTCAGCTAGTGCCTCCAAATCTTTCACAGAGAAGTTTATGAAACAGACTTCATCAAACACTTTGATCAGTTCCCTTGACACTAAGCTTCCACTATCGGACCACACCTTTCCAATCACCACTGCCTCACCCGTTTTAGGATCTACGTACCAGTACCATATGTTACCGAGGATATCCTGAGATAACTTGCTCAGGGGAATCTTGGTTTCACATAGCACTGGCTTGTAAACCAGTTTCTTTAAGCTTTTCTTAGTCACAGGATGTCTAGCGTTCTTATCCTTGACTCGCTTGGGAACTTGAAGCTTAAACATTTCGAATTTCCCAGATCTTACCTCTCACTGTAGAACCTGCCACAAACCCATCGCTACTGCGTTATTTGAGTGACCCAGCAGCTCTCGGTTTACTAGGTTCACGAGGTCGTATCTTGGTAAGGAGTTGAAAGCTTTGCTGGTTGGTTTCAAGTATTGAACCCCCCAGCCCGCTTGATTGCAAACAACTTCTTATCCTCATTGAACCTCATAGCTAAGATCATCCCTGTCGCTCCGTGTTTGTCTATGATTGAAGTCTTTTTCCATACAAGAGTCGGATCATTTGATGAACTTTCAGGCATATGTTTGTCTTTCTTTGCCTCTGGATCCACAGGTGTAGGGTCGGCAGGGAAGGCTTCAGTCGACGCCTCAACAGTACTAGCAGGCTCGACTGAACCTGTGTCAAGATGAGATTCAAAGGATGGAACTTCGAAGATCTCTCCATCTTCAAACTTATACTCTCCTTCCCCGTCGCCCTTGGGAACTTCTATCACCACATCATCATCTTCCTCATCCCAATCGTCACCAGAGTCGATCTCTCCTTCTTCAAGATTGCAGAGAGCCTCGATCTGTGCTTCTTTGGAATAGTCTGGCTCTAAGAATAAGATCGCATTATCCGACACGTCATCAGATAGATCTTTCAAAACGTCAGCTATAGACTTTCCTTTATTTCCACCTGAAGCATCACCACCTTCCTGGTGAGTCGACTCCCCCTCAGCCATTGGAACAACAGAAATGGGCACTATTGCCAAAGCTTGTTGCTCATTTCCACTAGGACCGACTTCAGGATCCTTGTCTTTGTCATCATCCTTTGTTAAATCAACTGGATGACAAGCCTCATCACCGGTAGATTTTGATGTCTTCTCCTTCTCTTTTTCTCTCTCCCCCTGAGCAACAAGCTTCTTGGTCAGTTCAGTTACTAACTTGACCATCATTTCATGTTCTTTCCGCTGCATGTCAAAACGTACCTCTAAGGACGTTCTGTGTCCCAGAATCATATTATTCGTTTTGATCAATAGTTCGTTCTGGGCCATCACATTTGCAAGTCTCTCTTCAGTCCCAGTCCTCTGGCTTCTCAGAATAGTAACTTCGTCCACCAAAGAATTTATCTGAGCCTGTTGAGCCTTAGATTCTTCCCTTGATTTCCAAACCGTTTCAAGTAGACCAACGACTTGTGTTTCCAAAGTGTCAATCTTGGCGTCATTTGGATCAGGATTCCTGGACGTAGTGGCTTCAACATTGTGGAGGGGAGATGAGAAGATCGTATCAAAGTCAAAACCCTGGGAAAAGTCTCCAAAGTTGTAGGGTTGACTGATAGGTTCAATGGTGGTAGTAGGGATTGTGGATGGGATGGTGGTTGTCGGAGTGGTGGAAGGAGTGATGGTGACTGACTCGGTAAGAATCGAAGTAGTCACCATCACTTGGACATATGGTACAGGGATGGACACTATCACAGGAACCTCCTCTGTGATAGCAGTGACAGCCACATCAGTTGTAACCTGTGGCCTCCTCCGCTGTCGCCGGTACAGCTGTTGTGAAGGTGGGGTAGAAGCAGAAGCAGTACTCGCAGCCGATACATGTACTTGCCTCTGAGCACTGACCTCTTCCTCACGAAGGATAGCTTGTTGCGGCTTATCCCCCCGTTGCTTATTAATACTTTCTCTTCTACGTCTTTGTATAGCAGTGTCTAAATCAGAATCGGGTTCGTATTCACTGCTAGTCGATTGTCGCTTTCTCTTAGAAGATGACTCGGGAAGGGTCACCTTCGTTAGTCTTCTTGGGTGTGCCTATGATGGTGCATCATCAGAATCAGATGAATCAGACTCTGTATCTTCAGAGTCGGATTCTTCAGCACCAACACTACCCGTTTTGTCGTCTCCTCCTTCAGACAATTCATCCTCACTCTCAACTTCCTCGTCTTCTTGTTGCTCATCAGAATGTTCACTGAGTTCTGGCTCAGACTCATGACTAAACCATCTCCAATCAGCTGGTGCCACATACGCTTCATTAATCAGGTGGCCAAAGAGTGGGGTATGCTCAAGGGTAGGTTCTACACTGCCTGGCTTTAGAAATTGTGCAAACACTCTCTTGTCCACCCGTTTGACTTGCAGTCTCTCCCCAATAGCAGGCAGATTTGGCAACGCGTCATTGATCAATAGTTGCACAAATCTTGGGTATAACAGGAATCTAAACCTCTCAGCCGTATTGATCTGATTAGTTAAGGCCTTGAAGATGTATCTTGAGAAGTTATAACCCTTGTTGAGAGACAAGCCAACCATGGCTGCTGCAAGATCATGTCCCATAGCATCCTTCCCCGCCTTCCTGGAAGAAATGCACATGATCATCACGTGGGCAAAGTACCTCCACTGATCTAGCACTCACATCTTCTGTAGGAAGAGTAATCTCGTACACCGACGTATCCCATACGCTGCCTCTAACATCCATCCACAAAGTAATCAGGATAGGCAGTTGGGTCAGTGGTGAGATCCCGGAACTGTAAGACCCTTCGAATTGTGTCCTCAGAAAAAGCAATGTCATGACCCGCCACAGTAGCCCGAATGACATTAGGGGTTACCGTGCAGTCATGATCCGCTGTATCCCATAACTGCTCCATGTACGGTCTTGAGACTATTGGATCTGCTGATATAGCATAGCTGATCTTTGAACGATTCAAGAAATCAACTATCTCTCTGTATTATAGTGCAACACCCTTCCATTCCGGTTCTGTAAGTGCAAGGAGATTGAACTCACTGGTAAAGGTACGAGCCATCACTGCAAAAACAAACAGTAAACATTATAAGAACAAGAAGATTCATTGGAATTGAATACACATGACCAAGTATAGTACATTCACATAGAACTGAAAACCAGACTTAGAAAATTTCAGAAAAAGCCTTCATGCGTACTTGTCATGTACGCAGGGTTTAGGTCTTGCATACTTAGCAAGTACACATGACTAATGTCTTGCGTACTTGTTAAGTACGCATGACTTAACACTTAGACAATTTTTGAAAATCCAAAATCAGAAGCTTGTGAATATGAAGTTGAATATGGTTGCCATTACGTCGAAAACAATGTGTACGACCAATGTAACCTATTTCAACCCCAATAAAGTACCATAAGATGGTCATTTTGACCTAAATGTGAACCAACGGAAACCTTCAATTCAAACACGAGATCAAAACCAAAATCAAGACAAGTTAAGGGCGATTTCTTGAAGATTGAGGTTCGATTAATGCATTTAACCATGTTTTAGGTCACAATTTAAGTCAATAACAACCAAACATGGTCCAAAAAACATCATCAAACCCTAGTTCTTGAGGGCAAGAAATCAGTCCCAAACAGGCGATTTAGCGGATGAAATTCCTTAAGATTCTCACCAAATGTTGTTTATCCATAGATGAAACAATGATCGTGACAAAAAAGCTCTTTGGAACACACTAAATTTTTGAGGAAAAAAGGGCAGAGGGTATTCAACAGTGGTTCGAAGTTTGAATGAGAAAGTGATGAAAAAAACTCTAACACCTGTTTAAATACCCCGACACATTAGGTCTTGCGCACTTGATAAGTGCACAGGAAGTAACTCATGCGTACTTAGTAAGTACGCATGCCTTATGTCTTGCGCACTTGCTAAGTACGCAAGGTTGAACTTTTGTGCACTTAACAAGTACGCAGAAACCAGTGTTCACTCAAAATTTTAACTCAAATTATGAAGAAGTCAAATCAATTAACGAACATGATAAGCACATTCAATCAAGAGGATTCAAAGTCAATTCAAGAAGGTTAAACACAAATATTTTTGGTTTTCTGATTAAAATTGAACTGTACACAAACTTAGAACCTTTTTGATCTTTTCTAGATAGAAATATACAAGTATATACAAACATACTATTTTTGCTCAAAGACACGAGTAGAGGATCATATCAGGCTAAACTTTAGCAAAAACGATACAGGATAAACGTCAAAGAATATGAGATCATGTCATGGATTACAAGTTATTCATACGTAATAAGCACATAAACAAGTAATTCAAGTTGGCAATATTATGATATTTGAAACTATAAGCATCTTTGTATCACGTTCTTGTGTGTTAAGGTATTAATTTTAGGATATACAACGTGTACCCCACTGATATGCTACAGAAATATAACTTGCACTATCTCAAGGCATCTAAGATTTTCCCAAAGATTTTCAAATCTCCAGAATGAAGTTACATCGTTTAGCACAGAAAAATCAAGCAGAATACATAAGGATTATCAAGAATCATAAGATTCAGAATCGAGTGATTCGGATGTCTTGGTTTGATTGGATTTTCTTCTATGAATATCATATGATGATTCAGGTTAATAGATATGGAGTCTGAGGATTTAGGTAAGGTGATCCAACTTTTATCTGGATTCGATTTCAATGAATCAGGTATGATTCAAGGGTGAGTACATGCTCAACGGTTGATGTAAAGACATGTCTTGATTCAATCTCTCATTACATACTTGTGAGTATGGGCAGTGAGATGAACCGCAGTAATTGTGCTAAAGATATAACCCGAAACTGGTCTCTTAAGAAAATATTTGCTAAAATCTTACATCCTTTATCTGATAATGATCGTTTTGTATTCTTTTACACACACACACATGCATACATGGGTTCAAATCACAGTTGTAGTCTATATTTAGTTTCCACACTACTAATGATTCAAAGACGCCTACAGCCTACTGACAATTCAAATTACTTGTAGATAAGCAGATTAAAAACATAACAATTTAAACAATCAAGTAAGCATGACGCAATCATTTCCCATATGAGCAGTCTATGGCGTTTAGATCATTCCTGATGTTCTATCATTTCCTCTTTTCTCAAGATAACATTGAAATTTTATCCATTTTCTATTTTGTTTGAATTTTTGTAAAATATTTGAAAATTAAAAGAACTATACATAAATATTTAAAAGAAATAAAATTTAACTTTCATGAATTGAATTGATTTAAGAAAAATAAGTTTTCACTCTGGATTGAACATTCCTATCAAGTTGACAAGATGCTCAAAACGGGATCGATCAAATGCCTTAGTGAAAAGGTTAGCAAAGTTGTCATCCGTGTGAATCTTTACAAGTTCAATGAGATGCTTTTCAGCACAATCACGGATGAAATGATGGCGAATTTCAATATGTTTAGTTTTGGAATGTTTCACCGGGTTGTTTGTGATGTGTGACACCTACCCAATTTTCAGGTTCATAGTCTGTACATTATTCATATACCTAATCAATCTTTGTGCATCCAATAATACTTAGTTAACATGAAACTAGGTCAACAAACTATGTCTACCATCTATTCTACACCAATTCCATGAAAACATGAGAGTTCAAGACTCTAATCTAGAAACTATGACATAAAATCACCTATATTAGGTCAAACTATGTCTAATCCTACAATAATTACTTAATTATACACTAATCATAGTGTAATTAGCTTAATTAAGTCTAATCTCATACTAATTACCCTAATTATACCTTAATCTTGGTCTAATTAATCAAACTATGTCTAATTACTACACTAATCTCATTAAACTTGGTAATATTACCCAAACTATGTCCATCTATATTTTATAAGACTATATCATGTGTACATGATTTAGAAATCCTAATTCAATCAATTCCATGTCATATTTATATAAATACTTATATAAATCATTTCTATAAATCTTTCTTACATAATTATATAAATACATCTCATCTATTTTATATAACACTTGTATATTTACACACACACTTATGAAAGACTAGAATTCTCATCACATTTATAAAACACCACCATTTTTATAAAAATCTACCATTCCATGAACTTTTGTACAAAACCCACCTACAAAAACACCATCATTCCAATCACTTACAAAAATCACCTACACACTCCACCCCCATCCCCCATTTTCGGCCAAGAATCCCAAACACTCCACCTCCCATTCTTTTCTTACAACTCTATCTCAATGTAATCTAAAGAATCAATATTTTAATACACAAACCATGCTCTTGTTTCCCTATAAATACAAGACCAAATCCTCCCATTTTCACTTGCACCTTTCACAAACTCTCTCACTCTTTCTTTCCCTCTAAAATCTCGGCTCAAGGGAGGTGCAAGACCAACTCTCAAAGCCTTGAATCATTCAAGCTTGTAAGCATTCTTTCATCTAAAGTTTCTATCTTTCTTTCCTTCTTTCATTTATTCTAGATCATGATCTTTGATAACTAAAAGGTTTATGGGTTTTATGATACCATATACTTGTGATAACAAGTGGTAATCTATGACTAAGGTCAAACCATAAACACACCTTCAAAGATCAAAGAACTAGTCCAAATACTTTATGTTTTTGCTTTACTTTTCTCTAGATCTTGATCTTGATAACAAAAAGGTTTATGGGTGTTATGATACCATCATACTTGTGTAAACAAGTGGTAATCTATGACTAGAGCCAAACCATAAACATACCTTCAACACTCAAGAACTAGTCCATTTAAATCCTTGTATTTACTTATTATGCACTTTATTTTTCATGTTCTTACACTATTAACAATACTTATGGACATAATATAGTTTGGGTAAACACCAAAATCAAGTCTTTTAAGTTATTATAACACAATATTTAAAAGGGTGGATGAGTTAAATAGGTTTAATATAGTCACATACAACTTAAACAAGAATAAACACCGTTTAAAAACCCGGTTTTTAACCCAAAAATATGATTTTAACTTCTCGACCTCTAAAAATTCCCATATTTTGGAAACAACTCCGACCTACTATAAAAAGGCTCCATATTAAATTTCATGATTTTTGGAGTTAGTTAGCTATATTAATAAAATAAATCTTACGGAAACAAAGGTCGTTTTTATACTTAGACTTTTTATAAAATTCTCAAATTTTTACCAAGTTACCTACTGGTCATAAGGTTATTATAAAATAATAATCATAATTTTTGGACATAAATAGCTATCCTTTCAAAATTAGTCTATCTCAAATGATTTTTGGAAAAATACTAAACTATTTCAAATGAGTTTACAAAAATTCCAGAAAATTTCTAATATTTTATCAAGTCCATAAACCAAATTTCATAAGGATTGGAGATGGATAGCTATACTTTCAAAATTTTAACTTATTTTGAGCAATTACGAACGAAACGATTAATAAAAATATCTTTAAACACACATTATTGACTCGACCAACTTTTGGAACTCTTCTTGTAAATAAAATGAGTCCATGTGAGTCATCAAACTACTATTTTTATCAAGAATCATGACCATTGTATTTTTGTAAGATTAATCCATTCTTCAAGAATATTTGAGGGTTTAAAACCTTATAAAAACTTAAAACATATACTTTTATTATAAAGTATGAGTTTTGCTAAGTTTAACCATCAAAACGTTAAATCTATTATTAAAACCTTTTGTGAAATTTCAAGAATGAAACCTTTAAAAGAACTCTTTAAACATATGTGACATCTACTTATTTTCATCCATCCTATATTTCTAAAACCCTAGTGAGAGTTTGACATTTTTTTTTTCTAAACCTCGTTACCATTACAAGTCAATCTTATATGTCTTGGCAATTGCCGCCGTAAATCCAAGCATGTAAAATACAAGAAAACAAGAACTAACATTTATACAAAATGACACCTTAATCCAATATAAAGTCCATAAAACTCATAGAGTCCCACCATTGTAGGACCCGAGTAGGACGTACTTCGACCGCAAGAACGCAAATTCACCAACACTAGGTGAGTCTTCGTAGCCCCTTTTTCTCTTAAACTTTTGGGGGAAAAATATGCTCTATCTATTTTCACTATTTACTATATTGATTATTCGCTTGTCTATTTGACTATATAACTTGAGCTGAACTAGAATTATTATCACTTCTCAAGTCCCCTTTTTCAAGAAACGCAACTAGTTAACTTTACTAAGCCGACGGTTAAATATTGATAGATCTATCGGGGTGACGCCCCATTCATCCTTCTGACTGACGCGTTTAAAACAGCAGAAAACGTGGTGAATGTTTATTTCCGATTCTAGAAACAAGAATTAATGCTCCGTGATAAGGCATTAAGCAGGGGCAAACATACTAGGTCATCAGGTTTAGTTGCGGGCTCAATGTTTATAGTATCTTATTCTCATACACATCTAGTCAATATACCGTAACAACTATTCATTTGAAATTGTTGTTCAAATATCTATACTTCTACCTTATACTTAAACCTACGAACTCACCAGCTTTATAGCTGACCACTTTTAGCATATTTTTCAGGTAATCCATGAAGGAACTAGAAGTGCATGGCATACAAATACAAGGAGATTTTAGGAAAAACAATCTTTTGTTAGGATGGCTTTTGTTAGAAAATCTCAATTTGTATTTTGAAACTAAATGTCATGTAAACTATATATTTTGGAAATGATGAATGCGTAGTAAGTTTCTCTTATTAAACAATGTGTTCTTGATTTTCATACAACTGTCATAACCCGTGTTTCCGCCTTAGATGGGGTGTGACATGATGGACATGGTGGCATTGTTGTCAATGAACAGAGGAGTTCAAGTGAAGTTCAAGCCGTAGTCTCTCAATTGTTGCTGAATCCACAATATCTGAGAACAACCGCTAGCTGCAGCAATGTATTCTGCTTCACATGTTGAGACAGAAACCGTTGACTACTTCTTACACTGCCAAGAAACCAGTCTGTCTCCCAAGAATTGACATCCACCAGAAGTTGACTTTCTATCAAGGTTACAACCGCCATAGTCTGAATCAGTGTAGGCTTTGAAGTCAAATGACTGCTGCTTAGAGTACCAAAGACCCAATCGGGGTTTCCCTTTCAAGTATCTGAAAATCCTCTTTACAGCTATCATATGAGACTCCTTCGGTTATGACTGAAACCTTGAGCACAAGCATGCGGGAAACATTATGTCGGGCCTTGAAGCTGTGAGATACATAAGAGATCCGATCATCCCACGATACAATTTGCAATCCACATCCTTTCCATCTTTTTCAGGATGCAGACCATGATTGACGGGGATAGGTGTGCCATAAGTACTGCTATCATTCATCTTGTATTTTGACAAGATGTCCTGCACATACTTGGTTTGATGCAGATAAATGTCATCCTCTCTTTGACTGACTTGCAAACCCAGGAAGAACGACAATTCACCCATGTTACTCATCTCAAATTTGGACTTCATCACCTGTTCGAATTCCCTACACATCTCTTCATTTGTAGACCCAAAGATAACGTCATCGACATACACTTGTACAAGAAGAATATCACCTCCTACTTTCCGTATGAAGAGGGTCGAGTCAATCTGTCCACGGTCGAAACCATTGGACAGTAGATGTTTAGATAATGTCTTATACCATGCCCTAGGTTCTTGATGAAGACCATAAAGTGCTTTGTCGAGCTTATACACTTTATTGATATTATGCGGATCTTCAAAGCTGGGAGGTTGAGTGACATAGACCTCTTCATGAACCTTTCCATACAGGAAAGTACTCTTCACATCAAGTTGATAGACCTTGAAGCCAACATATGAGGCATAAGCCAGAAATAGTCGAATGACCTCAAGTCTAGCAACTGGGGCATATACTTCTGTATAATCCAAGCCTTCTTGTTGATAAAAACCTTGAACAACCAACCTTGCTTTGTTCTTCACTACAACATGACGATCATCCGTCTTGCATTTGAACACCCATCTGGTGCCAATTAGTTGTACGCCTCTTGTCAAGTCAACCAAATCCCACACATGAAACTTTTGGAATTGAGACAGTTCTTTTTGCATTGCCTCAATCCAGCAGTTGTCAGCGAGAACCACTTTCACATTCTTCGGCTCTAACTGGGACACGAATGCAGCATGCAGACATGTTTCCATGACACCAGTGTCATGTATCTCAGAGTAAAGACTAGTGTTCTTAGCAATGGTTTGATGACGAGTTTGAACATCGGCATGAGGATCACCAATAATGTTGTCAATTGGATGATTCTTATGCACTCTTATCTCTGGTACATTCGGTTCCTGAATTTCTAAATCGAGGTTCGTGCTTAACTCCCCTATATCCTGTGTTCCAGAAGAAGAAGATTCAATATTGATTGGATCAGCTGGAGCTTCATTTCCTACATGAGTATTAGGATTAGCTTGAGCGTCATTTCCGTCAACATGAACATCTTAACTGTTATCACCGTCATGAGTTCCAGATGCAGATGCAGCATAGGAATCAGGAGTTACAATCGGTACAGTAGCACGAGTTGAGAAACTGGAGTCATCACCGCCACCAAATAATTCATATACATTTGCGGCATCATTTGCAGACAAATCTGGAAGATTGAAAGATTTGAATAGCGCATCATAATCAAAACCCCAAGTCAAGATTGGGAGGTCGATCGTTGATCAACTCATAACAAGTCTTGTTGTGCCTCTTCACAACCAGAACTCTGTTCAAGACGTGACAAGCTGTATTAACTGCTTCTGCCCAGAAAGTGACAGGAAGCTTTGCATCTGACAGCATTGTCCTTGCAGTCTCAATCAAGGTTCCGTTCTTCCGTTCTGCGACTCCATTCTGCTGAGGAGTGTACGGGGCACTAAATTCGCGACGGATCCCCTTCTTGAGACATAAAAGTTCCATCAAATTATTCTTGAATTCAGTTCCGTTGTCACTCCTTATTCTTCTAACCTTCAACTTGCAAAGAGATTCCAAGCTCAGGATCAGGTATTGAATAATGTCAGCAGTTTCGTCCTTCGTACCTAAAAAATGCACCCAAGAAAAACGTGAGAAATCATCAGTTACAACCAGACAGAATGACTTACCTCCAATACTCCTGATACTTATGGGACCAAACAGATCCATATGTAATAGCTCCAAAGGGGTATCGATGGAGTTTTGGAGCTTGGGCTTGTGAGACTTCCGTTGCTGTTTGCCCTTTTTACAAGGCATACAGTCATCTGCAACGGTAAATCTCAGCTTAGGAACATCGGTTACCAAACCGTTTCGGACAAGATGATTCATTTTTGGATAAGAAATGTGTCCGAGTTTCCTATGCCACAAGATAGAGTCAAGCTCTATCGCTTTGGTAAGCAAACAAGTAGTAACTGATGAGGTGGTTGTTGTCACGCTCATATCAATCTGATAGGTGTCGTTTGTCCTTGGCGCTCTCATCAGAATCCAGTCTTCAGGAACCTCAAAACCAGGTTTGAGAATCAAGCATTCAGTCTTGTCAAACATCACCGAGTACTCCTTGCCGCACATCTGGGAGACACTCAACAGGTTATGCTTCAGCTGCTCGCAGTAGTTGATGTTGTCGAAGCTAACACAACCATTTGAAACCACGCCTTGACACGTGATACTACATCCTTTCTCTCCAGCAAAGGCCACATAGCCGCCTCTGAATGGTTTCACATCTTGAAGCAAGGCCATGTAACCTATCATGTACCGGGAGCATCCACTATCTACATACCAATGGTTAGAGATAGTACCCTTCGGATGTCCCTGCACGAGTCACAAAAAGAATTAATTAGATTTGGAGACCCAAGCCATAGTGGTCTCGGGTCGTCCGTCTTTCTTAAAGTAAACAACCTCAATTAACTCACAGTTGTGACTGTCAAAAATGGATGAATCTTTAGAAGATTTGGGATCAGGAGATTGAGAACATTTGGATTTGTTATTCCAGGACCTCTTCTTTTTCTTAAATGGAATAGTAGACTTAGATTCAACAGCAGCATGTGAACTAGTGGAAGCTTCACCTGATTGAATTTCAGCCAGCTGTTCTAGCTTTCTCAATCTCTTGTTCCTTCTTCTCCTCTGTGGCTTAGAGAGTTTCACCACAGGTTTCACACCAGTTTGTACACTACCAGAGGTAGATGCACTCGGTTTAGCTGATAGCTTTCCCCTTTTTGAAACAAATGGTTTAGCCTCAGAAGTGATCTTTGGCTTTACCATATGTTTTACTGGTGTTTTCACCACATTTGCTTTTGGACTTTTGGAATGGTTCACAAGTGGTGACTTAGGGATAACAACCGGTTGTGAAACAATTGGCCGTTTCCCTTGGTTCTTAGCAGGACAGTTCACAAGAATGTGACCAACCATACCACAATGAAAGCAAGTTCTCTTTTCTTTGTAAGTCCTCCTGTAAGGCTCATTTGATCTGGCATTAGATGACTCAGCATGATGAGCAAGAGAAGTTGTTTGGTGAACAGTAGTTTGACCCGATGATTGGCTTTTGGGAGTATAAATTTTTTGCAAATTTTCTTGATAACCAAGCCCAAAATGAGCTGAAAAAGCTTATTTCTTAACTTGATTAATGTTTTTATATCCTCCATAAAGCATCATTTTCAATTTCTCATTAAATTCAATGATATAGGGTTCAGTCAAAATACAATTATCACTATTAGTGATAATGTTTTTCTTAACTTTCTGTTCACCTAGCAACTCCTCAGAGAGTACACCTTCAGGGCAGGTGTTCTCAGACCCATCATCAGAAGCAGTAAAGAACTCTTCATTAGATGCAGAGTCAGCCTTACTTGAGGAATAATCCTTGTTAGAGGAATCATCCCGACTTGAGGACTCATCAAGGCAAGACAAATCAATGTCAATTAAGTTGTTGACAATTTTCCGCTAACTGGTGGAGGAATGGCATTCGTACCCAGCCCTAAGCCATTCACTTGCCTCACTATAGACTCGTAGTGTTCCACCACAAAACGAGAATTTTTCAACTTCTCAATATTACATTTCAACTGCAAGATCTCATTTTGCAGCTTGTTGATCTCATTGTTCCTTTTCTCTAACCCCTTATACGCAACATCCAAGTGAAACTGTTGATCGCTGATTTTAAGTGAATAACCACATTTTTCTTTCTTTAAAGTTTCAAATGAATCTTTATAACGTTTTTCATTTTCCTTGTATCTTAACGCTACAATACGAAGGGGTTCGAATTTGTCTTGAAGCTTAGAATTTTCAACCTTTAAGCTTAGACATTTAGAACAAGAAATGACAGAAAAAGGATTAGAATCTACCTCATTCGATGAACATGATGCCTCTCCAATAGCCATGAGGGCAACTGCAGTTGTAGACTCTACTTGATCAGCTACAGAAGCTTCCCGTTCCTCAGCTTCCATCATCTCCATAATCTCAGCCATGAGACCAACCTGTGTTTGTGCAATAAGAGCATCCTCCAAATGAACACCCCAATCAAAGCTTTCGTCCTGTTGAGCCACCAATGCATTGGACGTTCCACTTTGACTTTGATTGCGGTTGTTAGAGTTGTACCCTTGGTTGTTTCCTTGATTGCTTCCCTGGCTTGGTCTTGTGAATCCAGAGGCAGGTGCTTTGTCCTTCTGACATTCATGAGCAAAGTGTCCAAAATTCAGACACTTGTAGCACTTGGCCTTGGATTTGTCAAAACCAACCTTGGCATTTGAATGCCCGCCAATGAACTTTCGGCCAGTTCTATTCAGAAAACGCTTCGCCCTCCTCAAGATCATGGCCATATTTCATTGAATATCCATATCCTCCATATCATCTGGATCCACCTGATTGAAGTCTTCTTCTATGGTTTCAGGATCCGTGAGCTTACCTCCAATGAAGTTTTCATAGGCAAGCATGCATGATGAGAATAAAGCCACATGATCTTCAGCTATCTTGGCTATTGCTGATTGGTTAGCTGAAGATGTGGGAGAAGGATTTCTTGAGGAGTTTTGGTGATGAGATCCAGAACCAGATCCAGATGCTGCATAGCACGCATGACCACCACAAGCCTTTAAAGTTTCTTCCTCATGAGAGTTTCCTGAGAAAAGGGTAATTCCAGAGCCCGATGACTTGGTTGTAGAAGACGTCCCATAATACATTGAAGGGACTTGTATTTGAGGTCTTCCTGAGCTCTCCTTTCTTTTTAGGTTCATGTCATGTGCTTGAACCTTTCAAATTGCCTCATCAATTTTTATCTCATAAAACTTAGAATTCTCTCTCATCAGGATAGTATACATCTCAAATTTGGGTGGCAAAGCATCCAGAAATTTTTCAACTAATTCCTTATTTAGATAGATAAGGTCAAAAGCTTTCAACTCAGTCTGAAGATGATAGAATCTAGAGATGAGCTCATCTATGGATTCGTTCTCCAGATATCTGAAGCACTCATACTGCTTCCTGAGAAGATCCCTTTTGCTCTTTTTGATGTCACTGTTACCCTCGAATCTCTTCTGTAACGCCTTCCAGAGATCCTTGGAGTTATCGTATCCTCTGAAGCTGTGGAATAACTCCCTGGTCAAGGCCATAGTGATAGATCCGTGTGCCTTCTTCTCTCTATCATAAACTTTCTTTTCTTCTTCATCAAGTTTAGAGAGAGGTTTGGTAACTTCCTCATCAAGGTAAGTGTATGTGGGATGCTTATAGCCCTCTAGAATGGGTATCAATAACTAAGAATCGTTATAAGAAATATAATGTTCAAAGCGTGCTTTCCAGTTTGAATAATCATTTACATTAAGCAGCTTTGGGGGTTTCTGTGGGGTTCTGATCTTGTTGTCATAGTTCAGAAGGTTACCGAGGTTCTGAAGATTTGACATGGTGAACACTTAGTCAAATTTCAGAAAAGTCAAAGAAACTTGCGCACTTGTCTCTGGACTTGCGCACCTAACAAACCTAGTCTTGCGTATTTAGAATTTGCTCTTGCATACTTGATAAGTACGCAGGAGTAGATGATAAGTACGCAGGAGATCAATTAAGTACACATCAAGTATGGTCTTGCGTATTTGATAAGTACGCAACAAGACTGTACTTGTTGCCAAATAAGGTAAGTACGCAGGTCACTTTTTCACCAACTCTCACCAACTTTTTTCGGTCACTGAAAATCACCGGAGACGGCAGAAATCGAAAAATTGACCAAACAAAATAAGCCAAAGAGTCAGAAACTCGTTTCTAACCAACCTTCGATGCTCAAAATACTCAAATACACAACAAAAGTCGATTTTTGAGTGATTTTTTGCTTCTAAAATAGTGCTCAAGAGCTACCCCTATTTTATCACAAAAATCAACAAAAACACCCACTTTTGCTTGCAAAAACTCTGTACGATGTGTAGAAGATACTCCTAACACACTCACAACACTCGAAATCAAGAGTTAAGCTCTGATACCACTTGTAGGTCCCCGGGTGTCTCGGATCGTTATGTGTGGGTGTGTGACTAGTCGGACCGGGTGCGGAATACCCGTGACTAGGTGGAGAATCAAACAACACAGAGTAAACCGACAAAGAAATCACTTCAAAGTTCCTTCTATTATAAACTCGAACATTTACAGATAGAAAATATTGAGTGCAAATGTCTGCGTACATATCTTCTGTCAACCTATTCTATTTATACAAGACCTGATTTCTGCGCACTTAACAAGTGCGCAGGGCAAATTGTTAATGCGTACTTAGCAAGTACGCAGAGTATTCTTGCGTACTTGCAAAGTACGCAAGAACTAATTCCAGCGCACAAGCTAAGTACGTAAAATACTTGGAGAAATAATACAACAATAACATGCATTAGAAATTACAACTCGATTCTTGCGTACTTGCTAAGTACGCAGGAACTAATTCCCCCTGCGCACATGCTAAGTGCGCAAAACACTTAGAGAAATAATACAACAATAACATGCATTAGAAATTACAACTCGATAACTAATACATACAGACATTACAATACAAAGACAAAACATACAAGACAAGCATAATAAACTAAGACACTATCCAGAGTGTTTGTCACACAAAAGTGCTTCAACATAAGATAACATTGGCATTCATAGCATTTATTCATCTAGTGTATACACTTCAGCCCTAAAACATTTAAAATGATTTGCACATAACATAGAAGGGGGAACATAGAACTCACCTGACGGGTGATTTCTAAATACACTTAGCTGGTTTAGGAGCGCCAGTTAAAGTCACACACAATCTGTATAATCAAGTCATACGAGATAAGCTAATGAATCTAACCGACACTTAACATTTCTATTCTTAGAGTTAGGTGAACTAGACACATTAGTATCAAATCATTTGCCCGAAAACTCTATGTCCGAAATCTATTCCGATCGAAATCTATTGCGACCGGAAACTAATCACTTGGAAAAGTTCTTTATTCTCATATTCTTTTGCTTGAAAACTCCTTGACCAAAATCCTTCTTCGACCGAAATGTTCTGATCGAAATCTTAGGTGTCCGAGACACTTTTCGACTGAAATGTTCTGATCGGAACCTTAGGTGTAAGACACTTTTCGACCGAAATGTTCTGATCGAAATTTTAGGTCAGACACTTTTCGACCGAAATGTTCTGATCAAAATTTTAGGTCAGACACTTTTTGACCGAAATGTTCTGATCGAATTTCTTAGATGTCCGGAATCACTTTTCGGTCGAAAAATAGTTTTCGGCACATTCATCTGACTTTTCGGGCGACGCATCTGATTTTCATCAACTTCATCGTTTTTTATTCAATCTTCGACCTTTTTACGTTCAGAACTTGTATCTAGCTTCCATGAATCTAGATACATGCTTTTTATGCGTTTCCATACGTAAAAATGTCATCTTTTGATTCAAAACCCATTAGAACCCTAAAACCCATTTCTTAACTAAAAACTCAGATTCGAGCATGAATGTTACCTGTTTTCGTTTCTTCTTTGTTGCAAAACGTTCCTGAGATGGAGAGCAAAGATTCCCGAGCCTTTGAGCCGATTCCTTTACTTTCTCTCTCTAGACCCGGTTCTCTCTTTCTCTCTTTAAGTTGTGCATGGTGGAGTTGAGGGGAGGTTGTGATGATGTAGCTGACTTGAGGGGCTTTCTTCCTTTGCTCGCGGCCCATGGGCCGGCCCTAGGTCAAGCCCGTTTATTCCTTTTTACTTAACATTATTAGTCTCGACCCCTAGTTCTTTTATTCGGGTTTTATAAATTTAGGGATGTTACAAGTCTACCCTCCTTAAAGAGGTTTCGCCCTCGAAACCTGTTATGCGTTAAACAGCTGAGGGTATAGTCCCCTCATTTCGTCCTCTTTTTCCCAAGGTTCTTGTGAACCCTTTCTTTGTTTCCATTGCACTTTTACTAACGTTATTGACTTATTACGAAGTCGTTTTTCAGCTCGGTCAATGATAGCTATCGGTTCTTCTACGTAGTTTAAGTTGTTATCTACCTCGATCTCGTCATATGGTATGTGAGCCGTGTCATCAGCAAGGCATTTGCGTAAGTGTGACACGTGGAATTTAGGGTGGATTTCGCTAAGCGCATCGGGTAGGTCGAGTTTGTAGGCAACTTGGCCAACTCTTGCTAAAATTTTGAAGGGTCCGACAAACCTTGGACTTAGTTTTCCCCGTTTTCTCAATTGGATGATCCCTTTCCATGGCGATACTTTTAACAGTACCATGTCTCTTACTTGAAACTCTAAATCTCTTCTTCTCTTATCCGCGTACGATTTCTGTCCGTCTTTTGCGGCTTTCATTCGAGTTTTGATTTGGTCGAATTTCTCGAAAGTAGCCCTGACCACTCCAAGACTTGCAAAATCTTTCTGTCCAATTTCCCCCCAACAAACCGGGGTCTACATCTCCTTTCATACAACATTTCAAATGGCGGCATGCCAATAGTTGAATGATAGCTGTTGTTATCTGAAAATTTTGCCAATGGTAGGTGACTAACCCAGCTCCCCCCGAAGTCAATGATACAGGCCCGGAGCATGTCTTCCAAGGTCTGGATGGTTCTTTCAGATTGACCATCGGTTTGAGGGTGGTAAGCGGTGCTGATGTTCAGTCTAGTGCCCATTACTTCATTGAATTTCTTCCAAAACCTTGATGTCAATCTAGTATCCCGGTAGGACACGATCGACAGCGGCATACCATGTCTGGTCACAATTTCTTTGATAAATATTTCTGCTAGCTTTTCAGACGAAGAAGCCTCACGTATTGGTAAGAAGTGAGCATTTTTTTGTCAAACGGTCGACAATCACCCAGATGGTATCATTGTCTTTAGCTGTTCGTGGTAGCTTAGTAATGAAGTCCATCGTGATCTCCTCCCATTTCCATTCCGGTATTGGTAAAGGTTGCATTTTACCATATGATTTCCGGTGCTCGGCCTTAACTAGTGAACATGTTAGGCACTTGCTTATGTATTCAGTCACATCATTCTTCATGTCAGGCCACCAGTAATCTTTCTTTAATTCTTGATACATTTTGTTCGTTCCAGGGTGGATAGAATAGCGAGACTTATGGGCGTCGTCGAGGATTTTGGCTCTAAGTTTCCCAATCTTGGGTACCCACATCCGGCCAAACCGAGTTCGTACTCCGTATGCATTAGTATCCAAATTCCCTTCTTGACTTACTATTCTTTCTCGTTTCACATTTCTCTCCAAAAGTGCTTCATCTTGTGTCTTTGTTAATTCATGCATCAAGTTTGGTGTTATGATCAGTTGGCATGCTTTGATTCGAATAGGTGCCGACTCTTCCTTTCTGCTTAAGGCGTCAGCCATGACGTTTGCCTTGCCTGGGTGGTACAATATCTCGCAATCATAGTCCTTTAGTATCTCAAACCATCTTCTTTGCCTCATGTTTAATTCCTTCTGTTCGAAGAAGCACTTCAGGCTTTTGTAGAGTAAATTGTGCATTTAACTCCATACAGATAGTGCCTCCAAATCTTTAATGCGAAAACTACTGCAGCCAACTCCAAGTCGTGAGTCGGGTAGTTTACTTCGTGAATCTTTAACTGCCGCGAGGCGTAGGCAATTACCTTTCCTCGCTGCATCAGGACACAACCCAATCCCTGACCCGAAGCGCAGAGTAGACTATCCAGTCTTCATTCCCTTTAGGTAGGGTCAAGACTGGAGCTTGAGTTAATGGTGTCTTTAGTTCCTCGAACGCGTTGTTTTGGTTTGGTCCCCATTCATACTTCAATTCCTTACGTGTTAGCTTTGTCAATGGCGAGGCTATTCTTGAGAAATCCTGAATGAATCTTCGATAGTAACCTGCCAATCCCAGAAAACTTCGTATTTCCATTGGCGTCTTTGGAACTTTCCATTCCTTTACTGTTATGATCTTTGTAGGATCTACCATAATATCGTTTGGGTTTATCACATGACATAGGAATTGGACTTCTCTAAGCCAGAACGCACATTTGGAGAATTTGGCATACAGTTTCTCCTGCTTTAGGATCTCCAAGACTTCCTTTAAATGACAGTGGTGATCACCTTCGTTCTTTGAGTAAATGAGGATGTCGTCTATGAAGACTATCACTGACCGATCCAACATTGGTCGACATACTCTATTCATTAAGTCCATGAATGTTGTAGGTGCGTTGGTTAGACCGAAGGACATCACGAGGAACTCATAATGCCCATACCGTGTGCGAAATGCGGTTTTCGGTACATCTTCCTCCCTTACTTTCAACTGATGGTAAGCCGATCTAAGATCGATCTTTGAGAACCAACTCGCGCCTTGTAGTTGGTCAAAAAGGTCGTCTATTCGAGGTAGTGGATATTTTTTCTTTACTTTTCTCTTGTTCAATTCACGGTAGTCGATGCACATTCGCATGCTACCATCCTTCTTCTTTACAAATAATACCGGAGCGCCCCATGGTGAGATGCTCGGTCTGATAAATCCTTTTTCTGTTAATTCCTCTAGTTGAGACATCAATTCTTTCATTTCTGATGGATCCAATCGGCAAGGGGCTTTGGCAACGGGCTCAGCTCCTAGCAGTAAGTCAATCTGAAATTCTATTTCCCGATCGGGTGGCAAACCAGGTAGGTCATTTGGGAACACTTCTGGAAAGTTACACACCACGGGTACATCTTTAAGCTCTTTCATTTTCATTCTATCGTCAGTAACATATGCCAAATAAGCTTCGCAACCGCGCCTCATGTAACTTTCGGCCTTGATCATTGAGATGACATTTGGCATCGTACCATTCCAATACCCGTAAACCGTAATTGGACTGCCGTCAGTAGCTTTGAGGTGTATCATCTTACGTTTACATATGATTTGAGCTTCGTTGGTAGCTAACCAATCCATGCCCAATACTATATCAAATCCTCCTAAGGTCAGAAGGAATAATCTGGAAGGAAACTTATGGTCCTCTATTTCTATTACGCAATCTTCGGTTACTTGAAATACCGTCAAATTTTTACCAACAGCTGTTTATACGCTAAAGGCCCTCACTATGGTGTCAATAGTGCAATCTAGTTTACGACTAAAGACATTTGATATAAAGCTTTTGCTAGCACCCGAGTCAAATAAAATAGCAGCATGTTCATCATTTACTAGAAACGTACCTGACACGACATCAGGGTTTCCTCTTGCTTCTTCCTCAGTTAAGGCATAGGCCCAAGTCCTTGCCTTTAGCTGTTCCTGTTCCTTCTCTTTTCCCAAACCAGATTGGCCGGCCTTCCTGCAGTTCTTTGTCAGATGTTCAATCAATCCACATACTTGACACTTGATGTCTTTTACGCATTCTCGGGAGAAGTGCTCCGGCTTCCCGCACTTATAGCATGTGGTGGTGCCGATTCGGCACTCGCCAAGATGTTGCCTTCCACATTTCTTGCAAGTTTCATATTCATCTGACCTTGGTTTCTTAGATTCAGTTGCTACATTCCCTTTTCCGGTGCCTCTAGACGGGTTCTTCCACCTTCTCTTTTGTATCTCAGGTGCCGGGTCCTCATTGGCATAATCGTCGTAGACGATTCCGCTCAGATTCACTACCGACTCGAAGGTCGAGGGTAGGTTAGATTTCACATGAACACGGACCCGCTGTGGCAGCCCCTTAACATAGTATTTGATCAGAAGATCTTCAGTTTCTACCAGGTGGGGTACTAGTCGAGCCAGTTCATTGAACCTAGAAGTATACTGGCGGTGAGTCTTGCTACCAGCCTTCATTTTCCACACGATCAATCTCGTTCTATGGGCAGAACTTTTGGATTATGAGCTTCTTCAGGTCTTCCCAAGTCATCCTGTTGAGAGCGTTCGGCGACTTAGTTCTTTTAATGTTCCTCCACCAACTCAGTGCCTCATTGGTGAAAGAGTGAGCCACAAACTTAGCATCCTGGTCAGGTCGACACTTGCTTATGTTGACTACCCCGTTCATCCTCTTAATCCATTCAAACGTAGCCACCGAATCCTTGTTACCATCAAACTTGGGCGGGTCACCGTCTTTAAAACCCTTATAGGTACACCCACGGGTGTTCAGTCCCACCTTTACTTCATCCCCATCACTGTCATACATTTTCTCTTCGTGGTTCCCTTCATCCTCCTCTTTGCTTTTCTTTAGTGCCTCGGATAGTAGGTCGGGCAATACGTTCTTCAGGGTGAGTACAACCTCACGGGCAATAGCATCCCTAACTTCGGGTTCTAGCTGTAGAGACCCTTGATTTCCCTCCCCAGGTGGGGTCACATTAGTTTCGTGCACACTCTCAGTGTGTTCCTCGTGCACACTCTCTTCTTCCTCACGTCTTTGATTCAATGGAGGCCTACCGACTCGGCCAGTACGACCGCCTCGGCGTCCAGTTCTTCCTCTACCAGCCATAGTTCCTAATTTCCTGATAGTTGTAAAGGGAATACATCAATGTCATTTCTTCCGATCATAGTTTAGAACAGTACGAGCAAGGTAAATTTTTAATTACAGTGACCCGTTTGTGATTACTAATTTACATTGCTTTTCGGGTTCAAAACTCTTCACATCAATTGTGACATTGACATTTATGTGTTCTAGGTTAAGGCATCTATTCCTATTTATATGCATTAACTTTACGACTTACTTACAGTGTTGGCGTTGGCGTTGGCTACCCATACTAACATCCATGCGTTGGTCCTATTATCAGTTTGAGTCCAGACATTTAGGGATGTCTGAATCTCTCAAACTATTGCTCTGATACCAACTTGTAAGACCCTAATTCCGGGTAACCTCACTTGTTGGATTTACTCATAAACAATGTCATCAATACTGAACTTTAAATTTAAAACATTCAAACACAGCGAAAACATTCAACATTTGAGTACATATCAATGGAAGTCTTAACATTAAAATATTAACCAGTGTCTAAACATAAAATAAAGTGGGATATTAGTCTCATGCCGGGCAGCCCTCACGCCTTCGCACGACCCTTCTTTTCTTTACCTGAAATGTATACTAAAAGTCAGCTAACGCTGGTGAGTTCTAGTTTAAATCAATCAGGCATAAACATTATTTCTTGATAAGTATATATATATATATATATATATATATATACATATATAAATACACCTTTACACATCTTTTTTCTTCATTTATCATTCATATGAGAGTACATAATTACATATTCATAACCTTTTCTTTTCTTTCATCATTCTTATGTGATTACATGGATATGCATTCACCTTTAATTTCCTTAACATTCATTGGTCATACACATAAGGATGATCAACCCGTCTTTTACTGCGTATGTCACAAAGACATACGCCCTTAAGCTACCGTCGTAGCCCTTTTACTCGTCCGGTCCTAGAAATCGTCCGCCTTAAAACCATCCGGCCAACCTTCGGCCGTCCGTCTTAACCGTCCTACCGTCGTAGTCCGTCATATTCGCCCGTCTGCCCTAAGGCATCCATTTCCCACTTTAACTAATTCTACATTTGTGCATCGATTTAGGGACTTACTCCACCGTAGTGGCCATTATTTAGTCTACCTTTCTAGACTTTCCTTCCTGGCTGCATAATAGTCAAGTGGTCGTCCGCCTACCGTAGTAGCCGTTAGATTCGTTTTCGTCCATAACGTATACATACGTTCATAACATGCAATATATATAGTTATTAAGCAAGATTTCTTTCATTTACGTTATGACATTCTTTCATTCATTATTTGTAAACATACGTTTCATTCTTTGTTCATAATTCATTTTCATATATATATAAATATATATATTTGTATATCACGTATGATCACATTGGCATTCATAACATTTATTCATCTAGTGTATACACTTCAGCCCCAAAACATTTAAAATGATTTGCACATAACATACAAGGGGGCACATAGAACTCACCTGACGGGTGATTTCTGAATACACTTAGCTGTTTTAGGAGCGTCAGTTAAAGTCACACACAATCTGTATAATCAAGTCATACGAGATAAGCTAATGAATCTAACCGACACTTAACATTTCTATTCTTAGAGTTAGGTGAACTAGACACATTAGTATCAAATCATTTGCCCGAAAACTCTATGTCCAAAATCTGTTCCGGTCGAAATCTATTGCGACCGAAAACTAATCACTTGGAAAAGTTCTTTATTCTCATATTCTTTTGCTCGAAAACTCCTTGACCAAAATCCTTCTTCGACCGAAATGTTCTGATCGAAATCTTAGATGTCCGAGACACTTTTCGACCGAAATGTTCTGATCGAAACCTTAGGTGTGAGACACTTTTCGAACGAAATGTTCTGATCGAAATTTTAGGCTAGACACTTTTCGACCGAAATGTTCTGATCGAAATTCTAAGATGTCCGGAATCACTTTTCGGTCGAAAAATAGTTTTCGGCCCATTCATCTGACTTTTCGGGCGACGCATCTGATTTTCATCAACTTCATCGTTTTTTATTCAAGCTTCGACCTTTTTACGTTCAGAACTTGTATCCAGCTTCCATGAAGCTAGATACATGCTTTTTATGCGATTCCATACGTAAAAATGTCATCTTTTGATTCAAAACCCATTAGAACCCTAAAACCCATTTCTTAACTAAAAACTCAGATTCGAGCATGAATGTTACATGTTTTCGTTTCTTCTTTGTTGCTAAACATTCCTGAGATGGAGAGCAACGATTCCCAAGCCTTTGAGCTGATTCCTTTACTTTCTCTCTCTAGACCCGGTTCTCTCTCTCTCTCTAAGTTATGTAAAATGGTGGAGTTGAGGGGAGGTTGTGATGATGTAGCTGACTTGAGGGGCTCTCTTCCTTTGCTCGCAGCCCATGGGCCGGCCCTAGGTCAAGCCCGTCTATTCCTTTTTACTTCGCGTTATTAGTCTCGACCCCTAGTTCTTTTATTCGGGTTTTATAAATTTAGGGATGTTACAATTTGAGAAGTAATCTATATTTCAAGATCCATATCTTGAATTTAGATAAACTTATTATGCCAACTACATACTTAATTTAGAAGGATTTCAACTCCCACTTACCTCCACACATCCCTTTTGATAATTACATTATCAAATGAAATCCTAATTCATATTGTATCTTCTACAATTCTCATGATTATTAGGTCGGTCAAAGTTCGAATGTCTTGAGTTGGTACGGTCCATCTATGCCCATTATTCCCTAGTATTTGGTTGAAGCACTTATTATATAGTTGAGAAATAGTTCGTCCTACTCCAAAAACATGTGGATGTCAGCCCAAGACTCTCAGGAAACGCGACACCACCTTGTCCCGACATCCGTACGTCTAAGTGTAAGGCTGAGGAATCTACACTCAGTGGTTCGGATATATTGTTTCAAGTGTCTTGAAAATAGGGTGGCACCAACATATTTATTTCATTAGGGATTTATTTTGTGATGTACCTGTTACGGGTCAAAAATACATCGTGTAACATATATGCATGCTAATAGATACACAGGTTTATATAAAAATCTTAATTTCATATGTATGGTTCGTGATACGGATAAGCTCTTTTATCTCACGCACGCTTGGTTTTTAATATCCTATATTAATAAGCGTGTTCATAACTGCGAGCTATTTTATCTATTAATCAACTCATTTATTAATATTTGTGTTTTGAATAGTTAATCTCTATATTAATATCCTATATTAATTTAGTTCTTATCTTGAGTAGATTATAATACAATTTAAAATAAAATTGAAAAACCTAATCTATTACATAAGGTTTCCAAAATAACCATAAATTACAAGACAAAATATATTAAATCAAAACCATTCATCCAAACATAACCATGGATCTAGGCTTTATTCACAATCAACAACACACATATAAACGAAACAAAAAGGATGCAATCTTTTATCAAACCAAAGTTTTGACAAAATTAAAACTAGTTGCAATTAAAATTAAAAATTACATAATGTTTGCAAGAGTGGCTCTAATACCACTGTTGGGGTTTCGTACAGGGTTTTCAAAACAAATTTGAGTAACGAGGCAGAATAAATAAACTGTATGAACTAGTCTAGGCCATAAAACCCTAGACTGTCCACCAGGACTCTAGATGCAAACCATAAATAAACAAACACTTTGAGAACACCGATTCCATTAGCTAAATCTGGATACACAAAACTCCACGGATCCAAACTCCATCAGATCTAATCACCAATGCGCCCCGAAAATATGAACTCCTTACAGATCCACAAGCGAATCACCCGCAAATATGACCTTTTTCAGATCCACCCGTAAAACACCCGCAAAACTGAAAACAACCAGAACCGGAACAAGACTGATACTAATAAATCAGCAAAATGGTGACGTGTAGGCAACAACTTCAGGAGCAATGACGAAAGATACGTTAGCTGGGAAGGGGGTCGGTGATGCAATAACGATAAGTGTGGCGGCCGGTGGAAGTGCGACGGAGGCGGCGATACCTTGGATGGAGGTTGCGCAATGAGGTGAAGGTGGGAGATTTAGGATTTGCAAGACTTAGGGTTAATTCTTCCTTTTTAATCCCCACCTCTAATATGTTGGGAAAAGTATGCCCAAGTAATGACATCTGGATAATGCTGCTACTAAGGAAGGATTCAAAGGGTTACACCATGAGCAACGAACGATAAGATTATTTAAGTAGTTAAATAATATAAACACGATGATTAACAAAGAGAAATCAAAGATAATTAGTTGTAAGATACCGGGTTTACAAACAATTAAGGACTATTGGGGAACCCGTGCGTTGCGACGGAGTCAAAAATTTCCGTAAGTTTTATGTTAGGTTATAAATCACTTAAAATAATTAGAGGTTTCACGTTGGGTTAGTTATGCTATGTCAGAAAATGATTCAAATATATTGGGTAACAATAGATAACTTCATATTATATTTGGGTATTATTATTATAATTAGTATTATCATTATTATAATAATTATTTTTCATATTATTATTATTATTATTATTGATGCCCGACCCGACTAATATGTATTATTAAATACCAAACGTATTTTTAAAATAAAAATGAATAAATGAAATTTAAAATATTAAAATCAATTAATTAATTACCCGAACCCTTTTTGACTCAAACCAAAATAACACTAACTTTGTTTCTTTTTTTATTTTAAGTGTAAGGGTATTTTAGTAGTATTATATCTAAGTGGTTTTTTATATAAATTATAAAATTATTTTTTAAAATATTTAAGGAGCAATTTATGTAATTACTCAAGTTAACAAAAACCAAGTCATAATCTCATTCTTCCTTCTGTATAAAATGAGTTTTTTTTTATTTTTATATATTAAAAAAAATTGTTTTTATTTTTTAAGCTTTTTTATTTTTATTTTGTTATTTATATGATTATTATAGAATAAAACTTGTTTTAAGTATATAAATATAGACATCTTTTCTGAAAGGTTAAGGGGAAAAGAAAAGGATTTAATTAAGTGTTGAAATTTAGTTGTCGGGATTTTGGTTAAATGACTAATTAAATGTTGAACTTTAATTGTAGAAATGAATTAAATGGTTAGGTGAATGTTGAATTTTAATTGTAGAGATGGGTTAAATGGTAATTCAACACATTTTATGCTTTATTAAGATTTACCCTATGCATAACAATTTGTGTTAGACGTCTTAAAATTATAGGTAAATTACAATAATATCCTCTCAATATGTATTATATAGTAGTATAGATAAATAGTATTAATTAGTTATCAAGAAGTTGATAATTGGGAATTATTTTTTAACTTTTTTATTGTTATTTTGTTATTTCTATGATTATTATAGAATTAAACTTATTTTAAATATATAAATATATACATCCTTTCTAAAAGGCAATATTTTCAGAACCGGACCGAACAACGAACCGGACGTCTTAGAGGTTCACTGGTCGGACCGGATTCAAGAACCGGATGACGCAATAAATAATATAAATATTCATAAAAATATATAGAAAAATATAAAAAATTCTAAATACTACATATACAACCATTTAAACAATTTTGAGTCAAGGACGAGGGTTGTAGGTCTGTAGGAATTTTCATTCTTTTGAATCTTCAATTTTAATTTTGATTAGGGTTTTGGAGGACATGTGTCAGCGTATAAGTTAAAAGGAAAGAGCCAAATTGGGTTAAAATTGTAAATATAAGTAAGTAAAAGGACTATAGGATAAAAAAGATAAAAAATAGTAAAAAAATAAATAAATAAATAAACTACCCGGTTCGACCACCGGTTCGCGGTTCGACCGCTGAATCGCTTGGACCGCCCGGTTCAACCAGCAAACGGTCTCAGAGCATGTAACCGGACCGGTGGAGGTCACGGTTCCCGGTCCGACCGGCCGGTCCGGTTCGGTTTTAAAAACATTGCTAAAAGGTTAAGGGAAAAAGAAAAGACTTTAATTAAGTGTTGGAATTTAATTATAGATATTTTGGTTAAATGACTAATTGAGTGTTGAACTTTAATTGTAGAGAAGAATTAAATGGTTAGGTGAATGTTGGACTTTAATTGTAGAGATAGGTTAAATGGTAATTCAACACATTTTATATATTATTAAGATGTACCATATACACAACAATTTGTGTTAGGTGTCTTAAAATTTTAGATTAATTACAATGATATCCTCTCAATATCTATACTACCTAATAAACAAGTAAAATGGGAAGACACTTGTCACATTTCTATGCCTCCTAATTTTTATTTTTCCGTCTCTCTCTCCTATTAATAATCAACTTTACTATTTTAGTCAACTGAATTAATTATTTGTTTTAATTTTTATCTACATATTTTTGAATTTAAAATTGTGTTTATCATCAATTAAATTGTTTAATAATTTTTTTATTAATTCTACAAACTAAAAATAATTTTATAGCCAGGTAGGATCCAAATAAAAGACATCTTACTATTCTAATAAATGAAAATCTTTTCAGGACACGTGTCACTCTCTGGTTACTCCTCACCTTTATTTTTCCGCCTCTCTCTCCTATTAAATATTAGATTTTCTATTTATCTCTCCTATTAAATAATAATCTTTATATTAATAAATCTAATTACTGATACCTAATATTTAATTATAAATAGTTATTGTACCATCAATCAAATGAACTTAATATGAACTAACTTTTATCAATTAAATTAAAAAATTAATACTCAGTTAAAAAATATTTTAAAAACTAACTTAGCAGACTTTATAACTGTCGCGACAAATTACATTTTTTTAAAACATATTTTGACAAATGTGTTTGTTAACAAATTACATTATATTTTACTCAATCGATGTAATATACTGGTACACGGGTTTTTTAAAATATAAGATTTTTATTACTAAATATATAACATTTTATTTATTTAACTCGTGTAATACACGAGATTTTAACCTAGTGTATTATATAGTAGTATAGCTATAGATATAGATATATAGATATAGATATAGATATAGATATAAATATAGATAAATAATATTAATTAGTTATCAAGAAGTTGATAATTGGGAATTAATTTAATATGGTATTGTCAAAACGTTTGATATTTACTGATTAGGTTTTACTAGATTAATTATTAATAGGATTAATAAATATCTAGTAGGTTAAAGTATTTATTTAATAATTAATTTTTAATTATTTAAATACCCGAAATTTGTTCTTCAAGTTTGGCAATTATAAATAAGGGGTTCAGGGATGGAATACAAACATATAAAAAAAAACCTAATCACGCTCTCCCGCCTACATTGTTGTCTCCCCTTGCACAACCACCATAGCCGCCGTCACCGCCGCACCTAGGGCCACTACCTTTAGCCGCTATCAATCACCGGCATTGCGCCACGTGGATCAAATTTTGCGAACCGGTTTCATGTATGGTATAACACCCAAAAATCCAATCCAATTTAAACTTTTGAAAACAAACGAAAGTTTGGTCCCAAAACAACATTTAACGTATCCACACATTTAAGATTCACAAACAAGGGTTAGACTTCCCAATATCCACAAAAGGAGTCAAGACACAAATTAACAATCCACAAGTTAACCATAACTTTTAAATAACCCAAGATGTTTGTGAAGATCCCCCACGAGAGGTGTTGCGTCTAAATAATAGAATGATATTATCAATCAAACGATCAAGATGAAAAACGAAGTTTTAGTCTGAGTGTCGCCCATGAACATGGAGACAACCTGAGAGTGTCGTCGTGATGACACTCACTAGCGTTTCTCAGGCAGTGGCTGCTAAATTGGGGAACAAGGCTCATGAGCTTATATATAGGGCATTAGGTTGTCATTTGTAATGGTTGGTTTTCTGTGAGCCACCACACCGGAGGAGCTCACCCGCAATGGAGCTATGTTGTTTCTTTGAACAAAATCAATGAAATTTCTAGCTTTCTAGATCTTCTATCTGTTTATTATATTGTTTGGCTCACAACCACCTGTCTCTACCCTATTCTATCAAAAACAAAGTTGAAATCAAGATCAGGGGATCCACAAGAGGTTTAACAAAGACAATATCAACGATGTCGATGAGAATCCAATCCACAAGATGCGAGACCCGAGATCACACTGGAGCTTTTCCTACATTCAAAATATGAAATTGAACATGGTTAGTAAAGATAAGTAGCCCTAGAGACTTCCCCCAAGTCCTTACAATAACGACTAGCCAAAAACCCAAATTTATGGATTTTCCGGCGTCTAACAGAAGCGTTTGGGCGTACCATGCGCTTAGGTCAAGGGAAACTAGCCAATCCTAGTGTCTGGCATGATGAGGGACTAACTTTGGAGCTTATTATCAGGGAAACTATAGCCAAGGAGGTCTCTTGAGTCTTGAAGGGCGTCTTACCTGCAGCCCTGGTCGAGGCCATGAAGGATTTTGGAGAAGAAAATAAAGGGGGCTCGAAGGACAAGAGAGAGGAAAGTTACTAGCATGCTGAAGTCACCGAGAGTGACGAATCTGACGATGTACCCACTCATGGTTGCAATTACAAGTCCTTCCGAGGCTGCGACCCACCAAAGTTTGATGGAAAAAAGGACGTTGTTGCCATTTTCGAGTGCATTGAAAGGATGAATAGGGTTGATATGTCATCATTTATACATATTTAACATACATAATAATCCCACATTATGGTACTAATTGAATAATAACCTTGCAATTTATGCTTAAAATACTTATATTTTGTAATTGCAGGTTATTCGGTGTTGAAAATACAAATCAAGCTAAATCCTATTAAAAACACCAAGAATTTAAGCTTCTAGAAGGTTCATTCCCGGATCATTGACCCCCAAGAAGTGAAAATTGGTCAACAATAGTTAACAAGAAACTACAAGACAAAACTAGGGAAAAGCAGGGGGATGCGCATTGCACGGCCTTGCATTGTCCCCTCCTGGTCCCCACGGCCCAGTACCGTGTCCTCTGTACCCTGTTTGATTTCCTGGGCCTTGCACGACCGTGCATTGCACATTAGGCTTGAGTTCTTCATTCTACACACCAATCCAGACTTAAAGAACACTCAAGAAGAGAGCATTCTCGTAGTTAGAGTAGAAAGTAGAGGGGCTTTTCCTCCTTGTTTCTCAATAGGGGAGCCTAAGAAACTCATCATTACTATAGTCGTTATGGCCATTCGTGGCTAAAACTTCTTTGTATTGCTAAGGTGAAGATGATGTTTGGTGCATGTTAATGTTTAATCTATTAATGAAGTTGTATGTTTATGTCTTTAACTAATTCGTCCTCAAAAACCATCTTTTGATGGACTTTTATTATTGTCTAAATCCATCTTTATATTTGTGAGTGTCTTGATTTTAAAGAGTAAGATCGTAAAACGCTTTTTAATCAAACTTTCTTTGAAACTCGTACGTCTTTATACGAGCAGAGATTGAAAAGCCAAGGCTTGGTCTATACTTCTAAGATCGTACGTCTTTATACGAGATTATTATGCGAGCAAGAATTGGTGAACTCATGTTGGGAACGGTACGTCTTTATACTTGGTCCCATTGTTACACCGCCTCCCGGTGAGCAAAATATAATCACCTATTTAACTTTAATATAAAGCATTTTGAGTCTGATGTCTTAAACCAACCCGAAGATGACCATTCGATGGATTGAGGGTAAATGTTGTCTCTAACGGGAGGCACTACCACTTTTTAAAGAATATAATTTGCAAATCAAAAGTAGTGAGGACGAGGCTCTAGCGATGACCCGGGTCACAAGTTTGTAGTAGTCATACCACTGAATTAGTTAACTTAACATTATCATGTACCAAGCAGATTTGAATCCCGAAGCAATACATTTCGTAATCTGATCATTTTCGCTTTATTTACTTTTCTGCTATTTACTATTCTGCTAGTTACATTTCTGTTACACACTCATATTTTTACTTTTATGTTATTTACTTTACCGTCATTTACTTTTCTGCTTCACAAGCACACAAAACCCACTTACTAATTAATCCGGCTAAATGATAACAAAAGTTGAGTATTGGAACTCAACTGTGTCCATTGGTTCGATACTTGGTTCATACCTAACTATATTACGCTGCGATAGGTACACTTGCCTATTGTGTGTTTTAAGTTAACATAATTATCATTTTATAAATTTAAAACCTGATCTTGTGAAATCAATCTAAAAATATATTTACTTATATTTTTGTATACTTATCACACGCTATCAGGGGTTATCAATATCAGTGAGTGCCGAGAGGATCAGGCAGTTAAGTTTGCCTCTCATTCTTTTACTAATGAAGCTCTGAGCAGATGGAGGATCATTTAGCAGTCAAAGTCCTCTAGTTCTCTCAAGAGGATGAAGTGAAATTGATCTGAAGAAGCTGGTAATCCAAAATTCTGCCCACAGAATGAGATAGACGAGGTGGAAAGTAATTTCTTTGGGCTCAAGGTTGGCGACATGACTCATCGCCATTATACTTCAAAGTACAATGAACTGGCTCAACTTGTATCTCACTTGGTTTACTCAAAAGTGAGGAGAATCAAATACTACATCAAGGGATTGCCACAAATAGTTCGAGTCCTTGTAAAAGCCAACACCCAAAGAGTTTTGAATATGTGGTCAAGCTAAGTGGGATTGTGTATGATGACTTTGACTATGACGACCCACTCACTACTGAGGTTCCAAGGAAAGGGATAAGTGCGGTTAAGCGACTAGAGAAAGAGTGGTCAAAGTCCAAGAAGAAGAACCTGAAGGAAGAAGAGTAAGGGATCTGTGCTAAATGTGGAAGGAAACACTCGAGGGAGTGCCGATTTGGGTTGAACATCTGCTATCGATGTGGAAAGATAGGGCACTTTTCTCATGATTTCTGAACTTTTAAACATGTCATAACTGTGGGAATGCCAACCATTTTGCTAAAGACTGCCAACAACCTAGAGCCAGGGATAAGGGAAAGAGACGTAGAAGCCAAGGGCAAGAACTAGGGCATATGGCCTGACGTAGGAAGAGGGAAGGGGAAACCCGGACGTCTTGTCTGGTATGTTCCTCACTAACCATACTTATGCATCAATTCTTTTTTATTCGGGTGCAAGTAGGAGTTTTATATCCCTAAAGTTTTGTTCTTTACTGAAATGCAAGGTTAGAAAGATAGAAATGGCATTTAGTGTGGAAACTACCATCGACAAGACCACCAGGTTCGTAGAAGCTATTGATGATTATTTTATAGGTATTGGGGGATATAGAATTCCTGCTATGTTATTTTTGTTGGCCTTAGGAGGATTTAATATTGTACTGGGCTTTGTAACACCCCAACCGACGGTGGATTATACATCGGGGCGGACGCGGTTGTTCAAAAGCACAAGGTTGACTATTAAAGTTTAAATATCTCATTTATGATTTTCAAAGGTTCATTACAAAGAATAAGACATCATATAACAAGAATACAATATTCATTTGATAAATAATCTAGATCCAAAGCATCCTATGTGATCATAACAAGTCTCATGCTAGTGTACCTGAAACATGTAAGTAAACTGTCAACTAAAAATAGTTGGTGAGATACGAAGGTTTTATCATACTTTAACAAAGTTTTGAAAAGTATTACAATTCACTATGTAATGCATTCTATAGTATAAGTGTGAGAACAAAGCATGTTAAACATTGTGCATATCAATCCTTCAACCAAGTTTAGGCATAACCCGAAGGTTACCCTTAAAAGTTTAAAGTTTAAATTCAGTAACAATCACCATGGGCTCCCCCCAAAGGGTCAATCAATCTAGGTGGATTGGTCAAATACAATCTATCATTGTTACTATAGGCTTGATCAAAGTTAATGGATATGCTAGTTTTAAGTTTAATTTAAGCATGCAAGTCTCAAGCATAATAACACCAGAATAAGCATAAAGGCATAGTTGTACAAGAATTGTATAAGTTTGGAAGTTTGTACATATTTCATCCCAAGTTTATAAAGAATGTAAAATGAAAAGGGGCTAAGTATACTCACTTGCATTGAGGATAGAGTGTCCAACAGGATTAACTATGGCAAGACTTTGAGGGAGAATCACCTCACAAGAAGCCTCAAGTTTGATCCTATAAGTCTATGGCAAAGGATCTACGATTTTAAGATTAACTAGGGTTCCAAATGGGAGACGAGAATGATTGGGTTTGTAAAGTTTAGATTGAAGTTTCGAATACAAGACTTGGATATCAAGTTTAATAAGTTTATATTTTAGAATAATTATTACTAACAATAATTATTTAGAAAGCTTTATATTTATCTATTACACAAGTTAGGTAATAATAATAAAAATAGTTTTCTAAGTATTTAGAGGTAGAGTGGTAATAATAGTTAAGTGAAAGACTAAATAATTGTTAAAGTTTAACAATAATTATTTAAAGAATAAGTAGTAAAAAGAATTAATAATGATTTCTTAAAGAATAAATAATATTTAAAAGTTAATTATTGGTTGCTGATTAATAATAATTATTTCAAGATTAAATAATTATTAAGAAATAGTAAATAATTGTTAAGGGTAACTAATTACTTTAACCAATTAAAATAATCAATATAAAGTATTTGAGATTTATTAAACTAGTTAAGTATCAAACATTTATTTTTACAAATTAACTTGTAAATAAATAAGGTTTAAAATGTTTTCATAAGTTTAAATAAATGAAATTTTAAGTTTAAGAAACTATGTTTAAATATAATTTCTTATAAGGTTTATATTTTAAATATAAGTTTATAAATGTTTTAAATAAAGTTTCTTAAAGTATTTGAATAAAGTTTACAAGTTAATAAATATTTAAAGTTTTCATTTAGTTTTATAAAGTTTATAAGTTCATAAATATTTAGGAAATAAGTAAAGTATAATGATTTCTTTTGTTTTATATTTAAATAAATAAGTTTCAGGTTAATTAAACATAAATTTTATAAAAGTATATAAGTTTATAAGTTTATGTTTTTCTTCAAGATAATATATAAATTTTATAAACTTTTCCGAGTTTATAAATATTATATAAGTTTTTGTTTTAATTTAAACTTCATAAATTAATTTAAAGTTTTAAACAAAACAAGTTTATTATTTCATAAATGAAATAAATTAAATTTCTGATTTTATAAAATAATTTCCTGTTAAATGTATATGTTTTTAAAGTTTTTAAGGATTTAAAACCAAGATCAAAGATTTAGTTTTTATAGGTTTAAACTAAGTTTTATTTAATTGAAAATGTTCCAGTATATAAAAGTTTAAATAAAATCAGATTCGAGTTTATAAAAATGCCACAGATTTTATAAAATAATTAAAAGTATTAAATCTGTTTTAAAAAGGTTAAAAAAAATTAAAAAAAGGGCAAAACTCGGCTTGGCTGGATCGAACCCGGGCCATCCGGGTCACACACACAAGCATCTAACCACCCGGCTACGGGCCTCGCTAGTGTTTATACCTGAAAAGAATAAGATGAACACAATCTGAAATTGTCCCCCATCCCGTATGAACCCTAGAATTTCAAATCCAAATTACGAATCGATTAACCCTCTGTCATTGCAAATTGACAGAGGGCTTTTGTTAATTGATTGAAAACGAAGATTTTGGTCATTCGATTTACCTGAAAAAGAAGTTCGAGTCTGGGTTTCAGAAACGGCCACCACAGGCTTCAATCGGGCAATGCAGGTATGAAATGACGAAATTGAGAGTTCTGGGAGTTTGAGGGTGATGTCGTTGAGGTTTATGAGTTGATATTTATAACTAATTTCAGAGTTTAACGCCCGAACCGTTAGGAGGGTTGTGGTTGAGCGACACGGGTTTAATTTCGAATCACACAGTCGATAAAGTTGAAATTAAGCATTGAATTACCTTAGGTTACGGTCACATGGCGAAGCTCGAGGTTCGTTGAATTTGCCGAGAATGCGTTTTTGAATAAAACGGGTGAAAATCGGCCTTTGTGAGAATCGAACTCGAGACCAGTTTCCAGGATTGAGAGTTTGGTTTATTTGCACAATAGACCCTTGTAGTTTTGATCCTTTATTATTTTATGCTCAAAATACGATTTTTAGTTTAAATCAAGTTTCAAGAATGGTAGTTTTAGTCCCTGAGGTTTATAAACCAATTATAGGTTTTATTTATTTTTATAAACTAAATAAGTTTCATAAGTTTTATTATTTTATAATTTTATAAAATAATTTATAAGGTTTATTAGGTTATAAGTTTAAGTATTTAAAATAAGTTTATATTGTTTGTATACTTAAAAACTTATAAAGTTTTAAAAACTTTAACATATTCATTTATATATATATATATATATATATATATTTAAATAGGTTTCATATATATATATATATATATATATATATATATTTACATAAATATATGTATATCTCAAGTATAAATGTTTTTTCGTAACTACATATTAAATTAATATTTATTGTTTAAGAGAATTGGTTTTAAGTTTATAATCTATGCAAGGATTCAGGGGATGATATAACGGAAAATTTTCCAGATATTACATGCTTGGATTGACTAGCTACCAATGAAACATAGATAGTATGTGGACAGAAGTTGTGTTGTTCCAGGTGAGGTCAGTTATGAAACGATTCCCTGTTTCTTTAGATGTTCATCAAAGTCGTAACTTGGAAATTCACTACCTGGATCCGATCAAATGGCTTTTTCATTCTTTCCACATTGAATATATACTTCATTCTGGATGGTTTTGGACACGTCAAAGGTTTCATGTTTATGTTTGAACAAGTAAACATATTCATATCTACTAAAGTTATCAGTGAATGTTATAAAATATCTTTTACTAGATTCAGACATTGTTCTAAAATGACCATATACATCGGTGTGTATGAGACCTAATATATCTCAAAATCTTTCACCTATACCAGTAAAAGGTGTTTTAGTCATCTTACCACTTAGACAAGATTCACATACATTAAAAGACTCTAAAGAAGTGACTTTTAAGATACCATCAATATGAAGTACTGATAACATTTCTTATTTATGTGGCTAAGTCGACAATGTCATAAACATGTTTTAATGAAGTATAAGTTCTATTTATTGGCGCATAATACATATATATATAACTATTATTTTGTGAACCACTTATATAAATGTAATGGATTCCATTATGGGGTTAAGCCTCAAAATAAAACGTGTCATTCATATAAACGAAAATATTATCGTCGTGAAAACAATAATGAAAACGTTGTTCCGGTAAACGAGAAAATGAAATAATATTTCTAGTCCAATTAGGAAGGTAGTAAACATTCTCTAATGTTAAATGTAGGCCATTTAGCAATAATATAGAATATTACCCTTTGTTTTTGATAGCGTGTGTTGATAAGGTTAAAAAGACTTTTAAGTAATGGTTTTACAAGATCAGATTTTAAATTTAGAAAATAATAAATATTCAAACTTAAAACACACATAATAGGCAAGTGTACCTATCGCAACGTAATATAATTTAGGTAAGAACCAAGTATTGAACCAATACCAATACTCAACTTTCGTTATCGTCTAGCCAGATTAATTAGTGAGTGAATGATGTCGTTCAGACGGTCTATATAAAAACTACTAAAACCTAAGTTAGACTCCTAAGTAATAAAATGAATACATATAAACTAAACCGCACTGACAGACAAGTGTACCTATCGAGTGTAGCACAGCTTAACGGTAAACCGAGTTATCGAACCCTAGAGACACTATATAACAAAACTAGACTCGGACTAAAGATTGATTTGGCTTGGGGGGTTGACTACACTACTGAATTAACTAAGGAATGCAGTAAACTAAGGATGACTCAACTATCAAGACAAGAGCTAAGGTAAAATCAAGAGATTGGAAAAATACCACCTAGGTCGGAATCTTACTTGCAAAGTACAACTTCTACCGGTTCTGGAAATTATGATGGATCTGGGTTTCTAAAGATGACAACTAAAGACTACCTAGTGGATCCCTAATCACTCTCAGAGTGTCACCAACTAAGGAATCTAAAGTGTACTAACTTATCAGATAGTTGGATCACCTTTCGATCTCTCCAACAATGATAATGCACCCTAATAGACAGATTACCTTTCAGTCTCACTGTCCAAAATACATTCTAAGAATGCACGGGGTAATCTCAGAATAAGAACTATGATTTGAACCAGCAACAATCACTAGACACCTAATACTAACGTCCTTTCAAATTGTTAACACTCGGATTCCTAATGACGAAGACTAGACAACTATTTCTCACCTCTCGGGTATTGAACTAGGATACACCTTCAATCTAATCAGCTGTCAATTACAACTCATATGGCCACTACGTCTAGCAAACCACAACACAGTCACAAACCCTAAGATCTATGACTTGAATACGCTAATCAAACTGGCAGACAACCACAATAAACGTATGGAGTTATAATCAATCACAAAACATAGTTAAACATGCATATTCATCATAATAATTAACAAGAGATTCTTTACAAAGTCAATAAACCAACATTTGAATCCGAAAACCGACAAAGTTGCAAACTTTAACAAATATTCATCATTAGACCTAGGCAGTATAAGAGTTTTAGCCTAGAATCATGTTTAAAACATCAAAAGCAGAAGAATTAAACATAATCATGGTTCAAACACACAAATCAAATATAAAGATTCAAACTTTGGAATCAAAAACGCTAAATCTAACAAACCCGGGATCAAATATTTGACCTTTGCACTTCAATCTTCTCTTCCAGCCTCAAAATCGCCTCTAACCCCTCGCTGGACGGCAATACAATCGAACTCCCTTGATAATGGCTATCCAATTTGATTTTATATCGAATTAGGGCTTTCGTGACTTTTTTAAGCCCTCGCGTATCGCGAGGCAGGATCATGAGTTATCGGGATCCTTTCTAGAACTCCTCGCGTACCCCGAGGCTTGACTGCTCAATCTTCACGTACCGCGAAGGGGCTAGTTTCAACATTTTTTTACTTTTAATCTTTGGGCTTCATTCTCGTGCTCTGTTTCTTCCGGTTTTCACTTGTATTTCTCACGAGCACAAAACATAGTTAAACAATAGTTAAACGGGAGATTCTTTACAAAGTCAATAAACCAACATTCGAATCCGAAAACCGACAAAGTTGCAAACTTTAACAAATATTCATCATTAGACCTAGGCAGTATAAGAGTTTTAGCCTAGAATCATGTTTAAAACATCAAAAGCAGAAGAATTAAACATAATCATGGTTCAAACACACAAATCAAATATAAAGATTCAAACTTTGGAATCGAAAACGCTAAATCTAACAAACCCGGGATCAAATATTTGACCTTTGCACTTCAATCTTCTCTTCCAGCCTCAAAATCGCCTCTAACCCCTCGTTGGACGGCAATACAATCGAACTCCCTTGATAATGGCTATCCAATTTGATTTTATATCGAATTAGGGCTTTTCGTGACTTTTTAAGCCCTCGCGTATCGCGAGGCAGGATCATGAGTTATCGGGATCCTTTATCCCTCTACACTAAATGGGCAAGCATCTGTGTCTGGTTGTCTATCATCTCCTCGATCTTCTTAGTATCGACACTGCTTCCCGCGTTAGCTCCTGCTTCTCCTCTGTAAGATCCCGGTTTCTTGTTTAGAAAACGGGTTTGTAAACTTTATAAATAAAGGACTCCGGTTACAAGAGACTTGATGGAAATCATTTTGTAAATAAATCTAGAGAGGGTGGCGAGTAAATAACGAGACTTAGAGGAGGTGTTATTAAAAGTTTGAGTTGGGCCACGAGTGCGTAAGGGCTGAAGCCCGGTCCATGGTTTTGAACCCTTTTAGGGTGTTATGGCAACGGGGGGTTCCCCATTTTCCCTTGCGGCTGCCGAGAAAGAAAGGGGAGAAAGACGGAGCCAATCGTCGTGTTCGTGGTCGATTAAAGGTATAAACGTAATCCCTTAATCATTGCTTACATGTTTCGAGCCCCGGATAATTGTAATAACACGTGATATGATCCTAGGGTTTCATAGTGAACGAGTGGAGGAAGAAGGCGAGATTCAAGTGGTTCGATTTGCACGAGTCACTTGGTACGAAGGTATACTCCCAATCTCGATTCGTTATTATCCTAGTTTTTGTTTTAGAATGCTTTTGCTGAGTTGAGGAGTGTTAGGTCGAACCCTTTTGAGGGTGGTCGGCATGCGTGCAAAGGTAGGAAGGAAACCGGCTAGGGCCAGGATGGCGGAGACAAGGAAGAGACTCGACGACGGTAGCGACAAGCGATGACGATTCCGGAAGGTCTCGGAATAACGCATGGACACCAGAAATGGTGCTGGCCGGTTACGACAGTAGCGAATGTGGGCACGCAAGCTGCCCGTGGGTGGTTCGAATGGTGGTTACGGGGTTGGTGTGGTTCGGTGGAGGCGATGATGGGCTGCGACGGTTCTGGAAGGTCTTGGGTGGCGGTACTCAAGGCCGGACAGCAGCCGCGTGGAGTCGGCTGAGGACGGGGATGCATGGGAAGGATGCTACAGCGTGAAAGAAGGCTCGGAGTGGAGTTTGACTCGTTATGAGATGTCGGGAATGGGAACGGGAGTTCACGTAGTGCATGCACACCATCCATAGTGCCATGCACATATAAGTGGACTTGCGCGCGTAGGTGAAAGTTTAATGTCGGTTCATGTTATTGACTCGTAAAATTGTCTGTAATATAGGAGTGAGGTTGAAAGGCGAGCACGAGATGTTAGCGAGTTCTAGAGATCAAGTTACGTCTAGAAAATGTGAGTTTTTATCGCCCACTTTTAAATGTTTTAATGTTTTGGACACGAGTACATGCGAAAGGTGTTGACGTTAATCGTAGCGTAGGCGTTGTCGTGTGATAAACTTATATATTATGATAACTATTGTGTTTGTATAGTATGTATGAGAATGTGTCATGTACTTGTTCGGCGTGACGGGTGATTAAGTGCAAGCTTGATATCGTGTTGACGTTAGTTAATGGGTAAAGTGTCTGACGGCGGTCAGACGGGTGATTGGGTTTGCCGGTATCCTCTGATAAGACAAGCGGGATTAAGTCTTGTGTCGTTGGAAATAAACAATCATTTTGTATAACTCATTATGAGCTAATACCTATGAGACTTAAAATATTTTATAACGGGTTTGGGATTTAATATCCCTAATAAATTACTATAGAACTCACTTAGCGTAGCTAACTTCTAGCATGTATTTCTGGTAAAGAGAAAGTGTGAGCTGGCGGCTACTGGATGGCGTTTGGTTACCGTACGTGATTGTGATGAAATTTATTTACTATTCGTTGTTAGGACATTTGAATATTAGTACTTGGTTTGGATTATGTTTGGGTCGGATCATTGACCATTTGTTTGACTATTGATTTTGCACTGCATTTAATTGAGTTTATTTGATGTCATTTACTACTGTGCTTACGTGTATGCCAACGTGTCGGGTTCCCGGGTTTGGGGCCTTACATCATCCTCCCTGCTGATGCTGACAGCCATTAAACCCGGGTGGGTTGTTTCCAGATCTCCATCCCGAGCTAAATCAATTATTGTAGTTATTATACCCTCGGTTCTGGTACTGGTTGCCAGCAAAGCTCACCTGCTCTGGATGACTGACGGGGCAATCTCGGGTGTCGTGGTCTCCCCTTCACACCATTGAGAACTGAGCTTTAGCTCCTTTATCTCGTTAGCCATAGCTGCGAGTGCAGCAGCCACGTTAGAATCAGAAGTGACCTGATTCACACCTCTAGAAGATGAGGTAGATGCTCTAGCACTAGGAATGGAAGTCCTAGTAGATGGATACTATTGTTCGGCTTGAGCGAAGCTCTCGAACATTTCCTCGCACTCAGCGGGCTTGAGTCTCTCCATGATATGGCCTCCCGCAGCTGTATTGAACATTTGCTGCTTCTCGAAGGTGAGGCAATTATAGAAATTCTCCACTATCGCCCAGTATGATAAACCAAGCTAGGGACATCGGCTCAACAACGTGTTGAACATCTCCCAGGCCATGTGACAAGGCTCGTCGAGATCCATCCGAAATGAGTGGATTTGTTCCCTTAGGCGAGCGTCCTTGGAAGGTGGATAGTACTTTTTATAGAACTTGGCTTGAAGATCCTCCCAAGTGGTAATAGAGTTGTTCGGGAGGGTGTCAAGCCAAGTAGATGCACGCCCAGTGAGGGAGAATGGGAAGAGACGCAAGTAGATTGCGTCCTTAGACACACCCGTGATATTGAAAGGATCACATATTCGCGCAAAGTGGGACACATGTCCGGGTGCGTCCTCATCCTCAAGGCCATGGAATTTGGTGACATGAGTGATCGTACTCATGACATGTGACAGGATTTGCCATATATTGGTGTTCGGAATGGTGGGGCGGGTAATCGAAGATCTCGCCCCAGTGACCCCATCACTGTCCATCTGGTGCATGGTACATCTCATTGGCGGGTCAGTGTCGCCCATTTTTGGATATGGAACTGGGCTAGTACAAAGTACCTGGGATTTGCACATCTCTTTCAAACGCTCCCGGAAGTCGCGGGTGATCTCGTGAAGCTCTTGTTCGGGCTCTAAGAAAGCAGAATATGGTGGTGATCCCTACGAACGAGTGTTGTACATACACAGAAAGACACAAGATAGAAAGAGGGAAATAAAGACTAAAAATAGAAAGACTCGATCCTATACTAGACACACAAGTAGCACGTAATACAAGCACACACGACAGACTCAAACAAAACAAAATAAACCAAAAATCAAACAAAGAACTAATCGGAGTTAATATTGCTATTGCCAAGTGTCCCCGACAACGACGCCAAAAACTTGATGTCGTCAAGACGGTCTATATAAAAACTACTAAAACCTAACCTAGTCTCCTAAGTAATAAAAGAAATACCTATGAACTAAACCGCACTGACAGACAAGTGTACCTATCGAGTGTAGCACAACTTGACAGTAAACCAAGTTATCGAACCCTAGAGACACTATATAACAAAACTAGACTCTGACTCGGACTAAAGATTGATTTGGCTTGGGGGGTTGACTACACTACTGAATTAACTAAGGAATGCAGTAAACTAAGGATGACTCAACTATCAAGACAAGAGCTAAGGTAAAATATTGGAAAAATACCACCTAGGTCGGAATCCTACTTGCAAAGTACAACTTCTACCGGATATGGAAACTATGATGGATCTGGGTTTCTAAAGATGACAACTAAAGACTACCTAGTGGATCCCTAATCACTCTCAGGGTGTCACCAACTAAGGAATCTAAAATGTACTAACTTATCAGATAGTTGGATCACCTTTCGATCTCTCCAACAATGACAATGCACCCTAATAGACATATTACCTTTCAGTCTCACTGCCCAAAATACATTCTAAGAATGTACGGGGTAATCTCAGAATAAGAACTATGGTTTGAACTAGCAACAATCACTAGACACCTAATACCAATGTCCTTTTAAACTGTTAACACTTAGATTCCTAATGATGAAAACTAGACAACTCTTCCTCACCTCTCGGGTATTGAACTAGGATACACCTTCAATCTAATTGTAGAAGCATGTTTTGGTAACTATAGATAAAATTCTATGTATCGGTGTACGTGGCTAGTACGCGGGAGGGTGTTCCTGAGTACTTAGCCTGCACACCATGTCTTGCGTACTTAGTAAGTACGCAAGCCTTTTGCCTTGCGTACTTGTCAAGTACGCATGACCAAACCCTGCGTACTTGTCTAAGTACGCAGGTATGTTCCTTCTCCTATAAATAGAAGACTTTCTTCATTTGTAGGTGGAACTCTGGAACTACGTCTAGCAAACCACACCACAATCATAAATCGGAGTTAAACATGCATATTCATCATAATAATTAACAAGAGATTCTTTACAAAGTCAATAAACCAACATTCGAATCCAAAAACCGACAAAGTTGCAAACATTAACAAATATTCATCATTAGACCTAGGCAGTATGAGAGTTTTAGCCTAGAATCATGTTAAAAACATCAAAAGCAAAAGAATTAAATATAATCATGGTTCAAACACACAAATCAAAGATAAAGATTCAAACTTTGGAATCGAAAACGCTAAATATAACGAACCCGGGTGTCACACCCCCAAATTCCACTATCGGAGTTTTACCGTTTGGTGCGTGATAAACCAGGATCTCAGTCATTAGTTACATCAAACGACACTATATGGGACTCAAATGAAAATATTATAAAAGTTCAGAGTAAATGCGGAAGCGATAAATAAAAGTAAATGCGCAAAACAAGCGCGCCCAAAGTCTAGTCCAAAAATAACATAAATGAAATAGTTTAAATGTCTTGAATAATAAGAAATTAATATTAGGACTCCATGCATGTCCTAATCGTGCCCTTGTGCCTTAGCTTAGCGTCCTGAGAAAACACGTAAGAAAACGGGTCAACACTAGATTGGTAAGTTCACATGTTTTAATATAGAAATAACGCGTTTACTAGATTATTGTACATTCAATATGTGTATCTATAGGTAGCTAACCTATGTTCATGTCTTACTAAAGCGCTCGCAACCAAAGCTGACTGTTTGTGTTTATTTGCCTCATGCCAGGTCTATCAACTCTAGCAAATGGGAGCAGGCTAACATTTCACCCGTTCGACCTCCAATCGAGTTAGCGCGACTAACGCGGGTGGGATTTGTCAAACCCAGTAGTACTACTAAATATTACCTCGCTAAGATCCATATTAACGGTTCGATGTGTGTGAGGACTTTCAGGGATAGTGTATTACGCTTAGCATCAACAGTGATAACATATGAATTACAAAATCTAAAATAGTTGTGTCATGTTTTCTCCCCCAAATTAAAACAGTAAAAAGGGGCCGTGAAAATTCACCTGAGTTGCGTAGGTAGATTCACACAAGAAAGAGATTGTAACCACAAGAGTTAGCCCGAAACAGTTTACAAATGTCCTAGAATTATAACATAATAATTAGGGATATAATGGGATTATGACGACGACACAGATGGGTCGGATGTCCTAATTATGTTTAGGATCAACGGGTAGACAAACTAGTCATCGGAATCAAGGAATTCCTAGTTTAGTAATTATAGTAAAAGTGGTACGTATCAAACGTCGCAAAACATGAGTTAATAATATAATATATATATTATTTTTTTTGTTTGTTTGTTTGAGTTAAAAATGGATAATATAAACAATTATATTATTTTGAAACGTGAGAATAATAATTAAAAACGAGTTATAAAAATCAAAAACCCGAATATTAATATAAAACAATTGTTTGCATGATTTTAATAAATTAAATAATGTGTTAGTGAAATAATATAATTAATATGTTATTTTTAATATAATCAAATTGCTCGAAAATGTATAATAAAATCAATCCCGGCACTACGAGAGTTTTCTAGGTTTAAAACGTATTATTATAATATTATAATAATAATGGGAAAGGTTTTATATTAAAATAATGTTTAAAAAATGATTTAAAACAAAACAGGGGTGGAGGGACTCGAACCCGGGTCTCCTTCCCCACAGCCATACGCACTAACCAACCATGCCAGCTAGGGAAATCGCATTCGATTGGGTTCTGGAATGATTTTAATTATGAACACTACTGTGTTCATCCCCTTAACCGCGATCCGAACCAAACCCGACGCCAATTCCATCGATTTCATTACAGGATTGCAACAAGAGTTTAGGGGTTTTGTTTAACTGCAGTATACGAATCTGTGATTGCGTTTAATTGCAAAACCATTGTGTTTAACATTGTTAATTATTTATTTGAACAAACGAAACCCTAAAATATGAACTTAAAATCGATTTGGATGATTCTGATAAAGAAAGGATTTGATTTCATGGGGCTATCAGTTAGTGAGGGTTTGCGAATCAGATGGTGTAGTTTAATTTCATTAAGGTCAAACGTAAGTAGGGATTCGGTTAAACAGAAACACATATGAACCCTAGATATAAACACCAATTTAAATTGATCGAATTCGATATTGAAATATGTTAGAAAATTAGGCTTTTATTAAACAAGTGATTGCGAAACTACACATATACTTTAATTTCATTGAGATCGTGTTTAGAATCAAAACCCCTAAATCCTATTATGAATAAACCATAGAGTTCGGATCATGAACAATTCAATGTTCTATGATTAAATTGATATAGGGTTTTCATAAAGTAAGATATTACGAATTAAATGGTACAGGTTAATTGAAATTTGAACAGTGTGTAACAGTCCGATTTTAGAGCGCGAAAGAATTCACGAGAATTAAAAACTTAAATAAGAAAAGAAGGGAAGCGGGCTTGGGCCGGGGTGTATGGGCCGAAAGGGGCAAGGGTCGGGCCCTTATAAGCCTCAAAACCAGCACAAAACCCTCACTCCCAACCTCATTCCCGAATTTCTAGAGAGAGAAAGTGAGAGAGAGTCTAGAGAGAGAAAGTCCCGGTTTTCGAATCTGAGCTCATAGGACCGTAGGCATACGTATCTGGAACGATTAGCTGTGAAGAAGAAGCGTTTACAGGTAACCGATTCTCCTAGATCTGAGTTTTTGTTCGTTTTTGGGTTTTTCGGGTTTTGGAGGAAAAGGTAACGTTTTTACGGATTAAACTGAAGGAAAAACATAGATTTAAGTTCCTTAATGAAAAGCAAACGTTTTGAATGTAAACAAGTTCAGGATCTTGACGTGATCAGATCCGGATGCGAAAGTTAGGGTTTTTGCGAGGAAGCAGTTCGTGCGTACTTATCAAGTACGCATGAAGCTGATACTGCGTACTTACCAAGTACGAAAGAAGCAGGTACTGCGTATTTATCAAGTACGCATGAAGTAAAGCCTGCGTATTTATCAAGTACGCATGAAGTAAAGCCTGCGTATTTATCAAGTACGCATGAAGTAAAGCCTGCGTACTTATCAAGTACGCAAGAAGCAAAGTCTGCGTACTTATCAAGTACGCAAGAACAAGGCTCTGCGCACTTGCCAAGTGCGCAGGCATCAGGTCTATGGGTATATATATAGCTGGATTAGTGAAGTCAGTATGTTCGCCTAGCCAGAAATGGTGAAACCATTTAGCGTTGAGTTAAGTCTGATACGTGTCAATTGTTATGATTGTCCAGATTGTGTGAGATCCAGTAGACCATTGCAGTTAAGATACCAGGTGAGTTCTAATCCCCTTTTTGCCTTCTTTAGGGGTGGTGTGCATACTTAGTGTAAAGCGTTTATTATATTTTATATATTATAAACTGAAGGGAAAAGCCGTGTTTTATTGAAAAGTTTAAAAGAGGCAAAAGTACATTTTAGTAAAGCAAGATATATATTTTGACAAGCTTTTACTATATTTTCATATACATAAACAAAGGCATAATATATGTGTTAGTATTTTCAAGTAAGCAAGGTATATCATTTGGTAAACGTTTACTATATTTATTATACATAAACAAAGGCATGATATATGTGTTGAGATATGTTTCAGGAAAAGAAAAGGTATTTATGGCAAGCGTTTACTATATTTTTATATACATAAACAAAGGCATAATACATGTTAAGTTATGAACAAGATTTACAGAAAGTTTTATGAACAGTAAAGTGAACAGTTTTCCTTCGGGAATGTGTACCAGCTATAAAGGTCATTGGGACAGATGCTACTTGTACAAGATGTCAGATATGGGTTCCGCCTATTAGTAAGAACCTTTGGGTTCGCTAACGGTTGTACAACTGGGATGAGTGACGGCGGTTGCTCGGGAGGTCCACGCAACCTCCCCGTAGTGTTAAGCGGTATTGTCGGTTCATGGTCGTTGATCATGGGGGCATTGACCAGGGTATTGTCGGTTCAAGGTCGTTGATCATGGGGGCATTGAACAGGTACTCGTCGGTTCATGGTCGTTGACCATGGGGGCGGTACAGTAGTGACAAGGAATTGACGGATAAGCGGTATTTGATAAGCGACCAAAGTTTTATGCATTAAAGGGTGTAACATGTTATATTTATGTAAATTAACACGTGGTATACAAAAGTTTTGTGTAGCTATGCATGTGCAGGTGTTGAAAGCTTAAAGTATGATTTTGGAAGATATTAGGTGAGAGATGCAAGAGTCGGAAGAGACACGGAGAAAACGGGGCAGAAACTCAAGACCTAGCGTAAGCCTACGCCAACCAGCGTAAGCTTACGTCGCCCAGCGTAGGCCTACGCCTGAACATTTCTTTCACAGCAGCTTCTAGTGTGGCGGCGTAAGCTTACGCCAACCCAGCGTAGGCTTACGCTGGTTACGTTTTCTGGACGCGAATTTTCGGGAAACAGCCGATTTTGGTGTTTAATTGGGGGTTTCTTCCCCAAAATTCGAAATCCTCTTTTTGACATCAGTTCTTGGGCGATTGTGGGAGTTCTTGGAGGCTAAGGAACACGATTCTAACATCCGATTGAAGATTGATACTCGAAAGATTGAAAGATTGAAGATGAATTCCACAACCATGAGCAGCTAATCCACCGGTAATCATTCCCGGGTGAATTGTTTGTAAGTTTTTAGGGTTTTATCATGTGCTAGCATTGAGAAACAATTCTTGTAATCCTTTGGTTTGAAATACTTGAATCTTTGTGTTTAGTATGGTTATGAACTCACGGGAGTCGATAAATTCTTGCACCATTGACCCCGTTAGATGATAATTGCTATGAACTTTGATTTGTGTTGAATCTATTGATTAATCTAATTCTATATTGCATACATTTGTCTCGTTTTCATTCGTGAATATTGTTTTACACTATTTGTCGATGATGTATGAATGTTGATGTTCTTGGTTAGATTTGGTTAATTTGATTTGGATAACCATTTGATTGTTTGAACTCATATGTTGGTGTGATAATTCCTAATTACTTGTGAACTTGAAACCCGGGTGTGATTCCTTTTTAATTATTGTTTACAACTTAAACCGTTTATTTTCTACTTGATTACTCGTGATCGTTTTGCTAGTTGATTACCATTGCTCATAATTGTTACTTGATAATCCTTGTTTGTTGAGTTTGATAAGTTTCACCTAAACCATTGATTGTGTTTAGTCAGAAAGACCCATTGCAACTTCATAAATCACTTTGTCAATTGAAGTTAAGCACCAACCACAAACTCTTCGTGGTTCGACACCCTTCTTACCCTAACTAGTTTAAGGTGATTAGGACACTCTAATTCTTTATCTTTGACCGGTCCCTTCGACACCGATCAGTATTGTCGGTTCATGGTCATTGATCATGGGGGCATTGACCAGGGTATTGTCGGTTCATGGTCGTTGATCATGGGGGGCATTGACCAGGTACTTGTCGGTTCATGGATGTAAGCCATGAGGGCAGTACAGTAAAGAGGAATTGACGGTTTATTATACGTTTTAAACTGTTTGAAAAGTAAAGTGTGTTAAGTTTAGCCTTATTGGCCAGTACGTATGTTTTAGTAAATCTTTTGTATAATTGATTTAAAGTAAACGTTAGAACTCACTCAGTGTTGCTGATTTTTAGTATGCACATCAGTTAAGTGTAGGTGGCAGTAGATGGAAGTGGATGCTTGGCTTGGCGAGAAGAGTTACCCGAAGATCAGCATCTGGCATCTTGTTCATGTTCCTTTTGATTATGTTGATTAAGACTAGTTTCAGTGGTATTTGACAAGTTATGTTTAGACAAGTATGTTTCCGCTGTGTATGTTGAAGTTTTAAATCGTTTCCGCTGTGTTAATGAATGTCTTATGTTTAAAGTGCTATGTGTTGATGAGTAAATCCAATAAGTGAGGCCTCCCGGGTTTGGGGCCTTACACAGTGTCTATGGCGGTGATCGACTAGACCATAATCGCATGAACCCTAGAATCGGGTTCATGTTTAATCCGATACTGTAAGCCATAATAGTGATAGGGCTTACGATCTAGACACTAAAACGAATATAATTATGTAAGTAATTACCAGAATGCAATTCGAATTGATGGGGCACGACTAAAACTCAGTTTCGACGATGAGTGCTTGATCTCCAATGAATCTGGCCTCGTCTCCGATCAGATTGGTGTGTGCAAAAGCTCCAGAGAGGTCCGACTGGGGTGTGCAGGGGTTTGATTTCAGAAATGATGATCGTAATACTACGAATTTGCGAGTAAAAAGAATGAGTTCGACGGTTACGACTTGATTAATCATTATTCAATTTAGTTCTTGCGTAATGGTGGTGTTAATTGCTCAATGATGGTCGATAACAGCTACACCGTGAAAATCGGCTATAGATTCGAACGAATTCGAAGTTATAGAATTCGAATTTGGATTCTAAGCTACGGGTTTGACTTTCACAAGTCAACATAACTCACAACTCATGTTTTTGACTTTTCAGAGTCAACCAAATCAACTTTGGTTTAATTACAGAATTAGTCCCTACAGTTTTAGTTTAGATATTGACAGAATCAGTCCCCCGGGTTTAGGATTGAGTTAACTTGGCTAGGATTTAACTGAAATTACTAACGAAATTAATCCTAAAAATCTGGATTGTCACATCGGGATCAAATATTCGACCTTTGCACTTCAATCCTCTCCTCCAGCCTCAAAATCGCCTGTAACCCCTTTATGGACAGCAATACAATCGAACTCCCTTGATAATGGCTATCCAATTTGATTTTATATCGAATTAGGGATTTTTGTGACTTTTATAAGCCCTCGCGTACCGCGAGGCTGGATCATGAGTCTCTCGCGTACCGCGAGAGACAAAATAGTTGGGATCCTTTCTGGAACTCCTCACATACCGCGAGGCTTGGCTGTTCAATCTTCGCGTACCGCGAAGGTGCTAGTTTCAACATTTTTTTGACTTTTAATCTTTGGGCTTCATTCTCGTGCTCTGTTTCTTCTGGATTCACTTGTATTTCTCATGAGCACCTGTAAACATAACAACTACTCAATATATAACATAAACGACTCAGAACGAAGATAAAACTAATCAAAACGAACTAAAACAATATGAATAAAGATGTGTTCTTTGCACTACATCAGTGAGTTTTGTGTGCTTGTGAAGCAAATAAGTAAATGACGGTAAAGTAAATAACAAAAATGTAACGAATAGAATAGTAAAAAGTAGAAAAGTAAATATATCGGAAATGATCAGGTCACGAAGAGTATTGCTTCGGGCTTCGAATCCGTTTGGTACGTGATAATGTTAAGCTGACTAATTCAGTGGTATGCCTACTACAAACTTGTGACCCAGGTCACCGCTAGAGCCTCATCATCATGACATTTGATTCACAAATTAAAATCTTTAAATTAAAATAGTAGTGCCTCCCGCTAGGGACGACAGTTACCTTCAACCCTTTGAATGCTATCTCCATAGTGGTTTAAGACATCGAATTTAAATGCTTTATATTATAGTTAAATAGATGATTATATTTTGCTCACCGAAGGTGGTGTAACAATGAGACCGAGTATAAAGACGTACCGTTCCCAACATGAGTTCACCAATTCTTTCAATTCTTGGTCGCATAATAAGTTCGTATAAAGACGTACTACCTTAATAGTGTAGACCAAGCCTTGGCTTATCAGTCTCAATTTGTATAAAGACGTACAAGCTTCAAAGGAAGTTTGACTAAAAAGGTTTTACGATCTTACACTTTAAAATCAAGAACACTCACAAATATAAAGACGGATTTAGACAATAATAAAAGCCCACCAAATGGTGGTTTTAAGAACGAATAATTGATCGATGTCATTTGGTCGGTCAAAAATAATCCTTAAACACTTAACTAGTAAGGGTAAGAAGAGTATCGTATCCACGAGGAATCAGTGGTTAGTGAAATTTCTTAGTTGATAAATTATAATGAAAACACAGATCAAATAAAGATGTAACTCCCTCCCAAACTTCAGGTTCTAGACTTATGCAATACTCAGTCGTTCAATGGACACCACATAGACATAGTGATGGAAAATCAGTTGAAACAGTAATTGAAGATAAGTTGTTGTCAGTGACCTATACGACTAACTCGTCACAGCTAGCACAATTCAAATACTCAATTTATGAGCACCAAGTTACCCACTTTAGTCACCCAACCCTGCTACAAGGTCTTGTCATCAACCGAACACAAGTTGTAAAGCAAATAAACTCAAAGCATAGAATTAAACTATTTAACTCAACCAATACATCAATCTATCAAGCTATTGTCAGAAGCTAATAAGATCCAAACATATAAACAACTGAATAGAACAAGAAACCTAAACGAACCATATGTTGGGAGGAAGCCACGCGCAGCTTAGCCACGCATGCTTGTCAGGCACACGAGCATAGCTTCAATCCTTGACATGGAATAGTTTGGAACTCTAGAAATCGCCCCTCTTCTCTCTGAAATCGGCTGAATGGAATTTGATTACGAACTAGGGCTTGAATTCCTTTTAATTATAAAATTAGGGCTTTTTCCTGTTCCGCCGACCCTTCGCGTGTCGCGAACTTCCAAGGCCAGTTCTTCGCATGGCGCGAAGAACAATCTAGTCGGGGCTGGTTTCTCACTTCTTCGCGTGTCGCGAAGATTTCCTTCCCAGTCTTCGTGTACCGCGAAGACTTACATTTCCAGAAAACGTTGATACTTTTACACTTTCACCCCCTGTACTTTCATGCCTTCTCCATTGTACTTCATTATCTCATTTAGCACCTTTAGCCTGTCATAGACTCAAACACAAATACCAACATAAAACCGATTCTATAAACAAAGTGAACGCATAAAACTATATAAAACCGACACTTAAACAAAGGACATTTGACCCTACATCAATAATTAAAGACATAATCATACCACTAAATTAATACGTCAAACATTAACATGCACCAAACTTCATATTCACCCTAGCAATACAAAGAGTTTAGCCACGATTGGCCATACTAACTAGCGTAACACTGAGTTTCAGGCTCCCCTATTGCAGAACAAAGAGGAGGAGCCTCTCTACTCTCTACTCTCTAAGCTACAGAAACGAACTCTATAAGCTGTCTTTGGGTGTATTATGGTGTATGAAACCAAGAACCCAATCCCTCTATTTATAGACCTCAAATGAGCAAAGCACGGCCGTGCATTGGATTGCACGGGCGTGTAAACACCTCGGGAATCAAACATGGTACATAAGAAAGTGGACTAGAGCCTTGGGGAGCAAGAACAAGGATGCACAGTCGTGCATGGCAAGGAACCAAAACCACAATATGAGCATACCGCATGGACTATCTGTGTTACCTGTGAGTGAAGGGGACCAAAAGTATAATAAATGAAACATAGGAACCAAAACCACAATATGAACATACCACATGAAAATCTATATAATTAATTCTAACATAAATTAAGATGTTGTAATTAGGTCTTGATACTTAACTATGTTTAAGGAAGAAGAACCTTCATTCTCTCCCGAAGGATTTTACATAAAAAGGAGGAAAAAAACGATCATTATTCTTGTTGATTATCTATAGATCTCAAGGTTTACCAATTCGATCTTGAATATGAGTTTACACCATATAAAGAACAATAATTATATATCATTTTCAGCCATTCTAAAAAACTTTTTAAGAGTCCCGATTCATCTCTCAAGTCCTCATGTGTCCTCTTTTAGCTTTTAATACGTTAAATTTAGTGAAATCATCTTTTATGTTATGTTTTTGTATCAAGATTAGATCGAGAAGAACCCCAACATATGTTTGGTAGACTTTAGTTTCATTGCTTATTTTGTGTCTTTCACAATGATATTTTCGTGTGTTGGTGACTTTAGATTGTGTTATTTTGGGATAGTATATTGTTCGTAAACCCTCTAAAATGTATACATATCTATAAAATTGTCTATATTTTTCTTTTCTTTTTCTGAAAAAGTCTTGATTATAATTTAATGATTGTTTCAATTTGAAGATTTTAATCTAACTTGTTTTAAACATGTATGATAAAGGTTAATAGAATAAGTAAAAGTTGTATGTTATTCTTGGTTTTGAAAAGGTAGAAGTGCACCGATGCGACAAGGTTTAAAACCGTGACACAAAGCGTAAAAGCGGTGAGCTTTTCGTATACGAGGCACAAAGTGATTGTATAATGTTTTTATACATATATCATATGTTTTTAGCATCATCTGCCTTATGTTTTAACATGTAAATTACCTACATATACAACATTAAAAACCCTGCTCTTTAATATTCTACTACACAAAAAAGATCCATATATATAATTTCTTACTACATTTTAGGCTTTAAATTTTAAAAGTTTACCTTACTTTTTTCTGAGATGTTAATTTGTTTTAGAGGGCTAATAGCAGTGTACGAGTTGTCTTTTCTTAATTTTTGTTTTTTATTACTTCTTTTTATTTTTACGTAAAAGTTTTAATTTTATTTTATAAAGTTTCTAAAACATTAATTTTTTTTAACCTTCAAAATATATATACAAAAAGAAAGATTAAAAAAGTCCAAAAGACAATAAATATTTTTAGATCTTTATAAAAATAACACAAACCACAAGAATCCTGACACGTAACCCCACACCATTTCGCGAGTACAGCTCACTCCTTATCTCCACGTCCACGCGCCACTTTCCCATTTTCCTATTTCATCATCCAAATTAAAAAAAAATCCTAAACAGATACGCTGTAACGACTTGTACGTCACGCATTAACACTTGCACCTCATTTCCCAGCTAATTCTTTTCTTTTTTGGGCACCCGGAAATAATGACGATGTGAAAGAAAATTGACCCAAGAAAAGCGTTGTCGTTTTAATGAGTGACAGATGACAGCCACGTGTTCAGGCCCATCGTTCATCGTGAGCCACAAAACTCCACCAATTTCTCGATCGTTCTAAAAAGAAAAAATAAATAATATAATATTATTATCTGACGTGGCACTCCTTCTTCACTTTCTCCCTTTTTCCTCCGTATACAAAACTAACTCCTCTTCAACAACACAAACAAACTTTAACTCCTCTGTTCATCTCTCTCTAGGTTTTGCTTTCTCTCTCTAGATTTCTCTGAATTTAGGGTTGCCGGTTGTTCCAATTGGAGATCGGTGTTGTGCGCCGGCTGTATTCGGTCATCGGAAACCGTTTTTGCCGGAGGAATCGTTTTCCGAGCTCGCTTTTTCGGTGTTTTGAGAGTTTCGTGGTCGGATCCTAATTTTTCTCAGTTCGGGTTGTGATTCGGTGGATGAGTTGAAGAGCTTGATTTGATTGATGATTCGGTTAGATCCGGAGATGGTGAGGTGATTTTGTTGTGTGAATTAGGTTTAGTTGAGGTGTGTGAAGGAAGCGTTGAAGAATTTGTGGAATTTTTGATGGTGTGTGAAAGCATGGCTGAGGTTTGTTCTGCAATTTATTGGATTTTTTATTTTATTTGATTATTATTTAGTTTTTTGTTGTTGATTTAGTTTCATGTAAATGATAACAACCTAGGGTTTTGATATTTGTATTATTACAATTGTTGACATAACGGAGTAATAATTTTACTATTTCACAAGAAAACAGAGTAATTATTTGAAAAAAATTATGAAAACCAATAATTATATTGATATATTAATGTATCCTTGTTCATAAGGTTTGATTGCTGGTAGATGGTTGCTTAAAGTCATATTTAGAGTTCAAGGAGGTTATAGTTTGATGATTGGCCACTTTTAAGCTTAAACAAGAGACTAAATCTGTTTGTTAATCAAATATTGCCACTAAGATTGATTGTTAGTTTGGTGGATTATTAATGTTATGGCATAAATCAATTCAAACTTTTGGTTTTTGATTTGGGCACATCTTGAATGCCAATGATAGATAAATACTCCTTAATAAAATATGTGCATCAATTGATTGTTCATTTAGGATATCTATGAAGTTGACTTGAACTGAAATGCATTTTCAGTTTTTCTATACAAGTTTTGATCTTGATGTATTGTTTGTTGTTGGATGTAGGATCTTAGTGAAGGATCGGCATCGAATACCATTAAAAACGACCAATTTACATCAGCTGAGGAATACGCCCCCAAGGTTCCTTTGCTTTTCTTGACTAATAGGGAACTATTTTGTACCGTTTTTATAGTTTGGTGTTCTTATCTTGTTGCTTTTGACGTCAATTAGGTTAGAAAACCGTACACGATCACAAAACAAAGGGAAAGGTGGAGTGAAGAAGAACACAAGAAGTTTCTTGAAGCGTTAAAGCTACACGGGCGAGCTTGGCGTCGAATTGAAGGTATTTATAGTTCGTCTTTAATAAATTATGTTAGTTTTAAAATGAGTTCGTGTATAGAAATTTAAATCAAACACTTGCCTTATTTGCAGAACATGTGGGCACGAAAACTGCGGTTCAAATTAGAAGTCATGCCCAGAAATTTTTCTCCAAGGTCTGTTGCTGTTCTACTTGAACCTGATAATACTATTTCACCTGATAGCAATTTGTGTAATTTTTTTTTTTTTGATATGTTTTCTTATCTTTTAATGTTTCTTTATGTTTAGGTGGTTCGTGAGTCGACTGGTGGTGATGCAAGTGAGGTGAAACCTATTGAGATCCCACCTCCTAGACCAAAAAGGAAGCCGATGCACCCTTACCCTCGTAAGCTTTCGGCTCCAATTAAAACAGGTCAACATGACAGGTCAACTTCACCCAATTCATCAGGGTCAGATCAAGAACACCTGTCCCCAACTTCGGTTTTGTCAGCAGGCGGTTCAAACATATTCGGGCTTGGTGATTCGGGTTCACCAAACACGGGTTCCTCCCCTGTTTCATCTGCTAATGGTGTGAAACCTGATTTCACACCTGATGAGAACGAGTCTTCGCCTCCAACGGTACTGATTTTATCTTTTGTATTCCATGGCCAAGTAATTGAGCAATTAAGCAAAACAGAAAGTATAATCTTTATCATTTCTTTGGGTAATTTTTTTAGAAGTTGGAATCTTGCGGTGAAGAAAAAGAAAAAGAAAGTTCACCCGAAATTGGATCCACCCAAAGTTTGAAGCTTTTTGGGCAGACAGTTTTGGTAACCGACATCCACCGACCATCTTCCCCAAATGACGTTTGTGAGGGCAATATGGTAAATATGATTCCACAAAACTTAATGCCAGTTGGTCCGTTACCATGTGCAGCACCTGTGTACTACATGCAGTTTCTTGACGAGAACTCAAGATCTTCCATGTCCATGGCACCTTGGTGGAGTCCTTATCGAACATCTTACCCTTCGGTTCAACCGAGCAATCCGATCAAACCCATAAGTCAAGACGGTTCAGAAATGCAAAACGAGGACTCGTTAAACACGAGTGACAGTGAAAGTGGAGTGAAAGAGGAGGGGAAAAAGCCGTTTTTGCTGGTAGCAAGTGAAAGATCAGCGTTTAGAAAGCAACATAACAAAAATGGCAACAAAAAAGACGTGTGTATAAAGGGATTTGTGCCATATAAGCGATGTTTAGAGCAGAACAGTCATTCAAGTGGTGAAGAGAGAGATGAGCAAAGAATCAGACTTTGCTTGTAGCCTTTCTGAGGCAATGGTTTTTGCAGATGAGATGAAAATGGTATCTCTCTGTTTGCCATAATTTAACCTGGTATTGGTGCACAGGGCATGAGAAAGAACAAGTGTATAAAGGGAAGATATGCAACTTTGTTTTGGTTCTGATTTACCCCCCACCCCCCTGCTAGTTTTTTTGTTAATTTTTGGTAATTAATGCGTTTGTAACTTGACTTCTGTTGTAGTTTTGGAGTTCTGTTTCTGGTGTTGTAATGCAATACCCCTAGTTTTGTTGTACTTTCCATCTGGTCTCAAGGTTTCTTGATTTTCTTCATTTGTTGGTGGTTACTTCATTCATCACTTTGGATCATCACTTTTGTTTTTATCTACACACATTTCAGGTTTAAAGATGGGTAAAGTAGATGTTTTTCTCATGTGAACCCAATGGTTTGGTTCGGTATTTCTACAAAATCAGATGGTTTGGTATATGATGAATTCACAACCTCTAAAAATGGGTTGTTCTGAGCATTTGTACTGTTGGAGCTGAAAATGAAAAAAAGTTGATGAAATGGGTCGGGTCGGTTTGGTTTTGGGTAAACTGATGGATCGGTTTCAGTTAAAACAGTTTGGTTAGTAAGTTATTGGAAAGGGTCACTTTGGTTTTGGGTAAACAGATGGATCGGTTTCAGTTAAAACAGTTTGGTTAATAAGTTATTGGAAAAGATCTAAACTGATGGATCGGTTTCGGTTAAAACAGTTTGGTTAATACGTTATCGGAAAAGATGGTTTGGTTAACACGGTTGGCTTTGGAAGTGGTTGTATTCAAGCTATTTTCAATTAACAAAATCAATTATATCTTGGTTCAGTGAAATCATAGCGATCCTTAATAACTATTAACAAAACTTTCAGACATATAGTGTATTATCTATATGAAAATATAGAGGTTGGTTTTAATGCTCTTTCGGTTAATTCAATAAGGGTAAAACTGGATCATCAAAAAAATTACAAATAAACCGTTGTTTATTATTCTGTTTTTCTGTGCTATAATTAGAGACTAAATTCCGACGGCTATATAAGACAAATACGAAACCAAATGTAATGATTTCAAACTTGTAACAAGTCTTTGGTATCAAGTGAGGAGAAATATAATGATAGTGTTAAGATAAAAAATGAAGGGTAATGACATTGTCAAATCTCTTGGTACAAAGTCTGTTTCAACTTTATAAAAACATCATTATTAGGGGAAGGGGTATACCCATGTGATTATGATGTCATGTGATAATAAAGTGCACGCCACGTGGCGTCACGTCAGATTCTGAAAAATCACACCATAATCACATGGCAAGGGGTATATCCATGTGATTGTGGTGGTGTGATAATTTAATGTTTTTTTTTAATTTTTATTTAAATAAAATAAAACATAATAAAATAATTTATGAAGATAACTTAGTGAAAGTTGGCCATATGTTGTCTCGTCAGCTTAGACGTTAGTTAGTGTAAACCATTTTATGAAGATAACTTTCGTAATTATAAGCGTAGAGCAACTACTGGGGTTCAGTGACGAAGTCAAGAATTTATTCCTATAGGTTTAGTATTTTTTCGGTGCTTGATTTCTAACAACTCATTGTCATAAGTTTCGAGTCGGGTCGGGTTTGCGTCACATAATAAAAAATGTCATGATAAAAGTAAATTGGCATTGGAAAAAATACACAATAAAAGTACATTGTCTTTTGAAATATTAAAAAAAGTACATTTTATAGTTGTTCCGTTCGGATTTTCATATTTTGAAAACGATCATTTACATCTTCGATAGTAACGATCGCAAAGAGCTCTTTTTAAATATAACAAATACAAGGATCGTTCGTATAATCATCATCATCTGATTACGTAAATCTATCTTCATATGCTTCATTTAAGAAAAACACATCTCAACACTTGTCGTTGCAACCAGTAAAATTAATGTTAACTTCAATAAATGATAGACCAATGGATATCAAATTTGTTTCCTTGTTTCCACCATCTTTTTTTGCAAGATCGGATATACAATTCACGCTGGAAAATAGTTTATATCCTCTAATATTTGCAATGTAGGTGTCGAGCTCATGCATACATTATCTATTTCTTCATAAGTAAAATCATAAAATCAGACGGATACATCTCGGCCAACATCAAAAGCACTAAAATAATTATCCAGACTCAAAGTACTCATACATGTAAGCATTTCGGTCGTTACCTAGTTAAAACGGTTGTCAAGCTCTTGGATTTTCATTTCTAACATTGTGTTGAAATTATCAAACTCATAACAATGACGATTGGTGATGTTAGTCTTTTTCCTTTTATATTTCGGGTTAACGTAATCGCCATCCATGTTAACCATTTCAATCTCATATTTTTCACAAAAAAGATGTGACCTCTAACAAAAGTTAATCAAACTTTTTCAAGTCTAAACGTTTGTAATGGCTGCTTAGTTGCTTTAACCATCCCAATTGCATTCCTCTTGGTCCCTTCTTTTGAGAACTTGAGATGGTGTATTATTAATCCTCAAGATGTGCTTCATCAAGTGTAAATAATATATAAAATCAAATGACTTCATGTATTTGTGAATTCCATTTGTTTGTCTTTGGTTAACATTTTGGGCACCAGACTTTTCAATATATTCAAACACTTTAATAATAGATTGATAAAGTTAACCAAACGTAAAAGTGTTGTATGATGAGAACTCTAACGTATATCTCCAGCTCGTGCAAGAGAAAGTTCTTGATTTAAACCACTACCGGTTTCAACTTCTTCACGACATATTGCTCTTACGATTTCTCTTTTTGACTTTCCCGAATCATATCTATTCGTTTGCAAGATGCATAAACCACATTTTTTAAAGTCGACGCCTCTTCAAAAAATTTCCAAATTTCATCATGTTTGTTTGCAAGGGCTACAATAACGAGTTGAAGCCGGTGGGCAAAACAATGAATAAAATAAGTCGTAGACTTGTCTTTCAAAGTTAAAACTTTCAAACCATTAAACTCACTTGTCATATTGCTTGCAGCATCATATCCTTAACATAGAACTTTAGTCATACTCAAATTATATCGAGCAAATAATTCATCAATAGCTTATTTAGGAGATAGCGCAGTTGTTTCCATGACACATGAACAAGACCAATAACTCCTCAATGGTCAGACCTCTCATTTTTTTCTTATATCCTTCACTCGTTCAAGCTTCACTCGTCGACTTCTAAAGTTCCAGGATTCAATCGTTGGTGTTGTTTTTTGATTTCACATAAGACATATTCGATGATTTGAATTTGGGGTTTTAGTTTTGAGGTAATAAATTTGGGCTTTTTTAATTTGGTAATAGAGTTTTAGTTATGGGCTTATTAAATTTGGTTATTGAGCTTATATTGATTTGAACTTGAAACTTGAAAGTAATAAATTGGGCTTATTAAAACTAGTAGAAGGCTTATAACTTATTTTTACTAAACAATAATATTTTTATTTAGTTAAATTTTATATATAATTTTAGTAAAAATTTTATATTAATTATTTTTGGGTAAAAAAAATTTCATAAAAACAATGGTTCAATCATAAAAAAAGGCTGAGGTCGTTCGGAAAACTTGTATTACACGTTGTACATGCGACGCGAAAAAGAATTGTGCCGGCTGACATAATTCCTCATAATGTGTCTCCGTCAATGGGTGTCTAATGTTGATCCTGTAAAGCCTAACCCTGAATGGTGATGAATAAAGGTTGATCATTCAATAGCATTAACTTACTAAAATCTCATAAACTCAATAAAGTTTGTAATTGTAACAGTTTATATCGTTTCTTTATATATATATAATTATACTAGCTTAGATCATGTGTTTACACACAGGGTGAAAATATTAATAAATAAAATTCTTAAATCTTTATGTATATATTTTACATGTGTAAAAATGTATTACATATACTAAAGATAAAAACAAAATTCAAAATATGTAAAAATTAATATATAACTGGGTTTCGAAAATACATTAATTACTATTTAACGTAATTTGACTTTCATTAACTATTTGATTGGAAAAAAAAGTTATATAATTAAATTTTTAAGTTTCTTATAATAAGAGATAGTTTAAAATAAATGTGTTTTATTAGTTTAACTAACTTAGACCCCGTGTAATACACACGGGTGAAAAATATCAATACATAAATTTCTTAAATTTTATTTATGTATTTTACAGGTATAAAAATGTATTACTGTATATTAAGGATATAAAACAAAATTCAAAATATGTAAAAATAATATATAATTGGGTTTCGGAAATACGTCAATTACTATTTAATGTAATTTGACTTTCATTTATTATTTGATTGAAAATAAAAATTACATATTTAGATTTCAAAGTTTTTTTTATAATAAAGAATAATTTAAAAATAAATGTGTTTTATTAGTATATTCTTTATTTATTAAAAGATATGGATGCATTTAATAAGAGAGAGAGGCGGGAAAACAATGATGAAATTGAATATGGTGACGACACGTGGCATACAAAAATCTTTATTTATTATATAGTATAGATTAGTATTTTCTTTAAAAATATATTATTATTATTATTAAAAGATGAAAATGTATTTAATAAGAGAGAGAGAGAGAGGCGGGGAAAAAATTGATGAGAATGAATATGGAGACGACACGTGGCATGAAAAACCTTTATTTATTATACAGTATAGATATAGATTAAAATATAGAGGTGTATTTAATAAGAGAGAGAAGCGAAGAAAAAATTATGAGAATTAATATGGAGACGACACGTGTCATGGCAAAACCTTTATTTATTATATACTAGCTTAGCCCCCGTGTAATACACACGGGTGAAAAACATCAATACATAAATTTCTTAAATTTTTTTTATTTATTTTACAGGTGTAAAAATGTATTACTGTATACTAAGGATATAAAACAAAATTCAAAATATGTAAAAATAATATATAATTGGGTTTCGAAAATACGTCAATTACTATTTAATGTAATTTGACTTTCATTTACTATTTGATTGAAAATAAAAATTATATAATTATGTTTCAAAGTTTTTTTTATAATAAATAATAATTTAAATAAATGTGTTTTATTAGTATAATTAGTAATTTATTAAAAGATATGAGTGCATTTAATAAGAGAGAGAGGCGGGAAAATATTGATAAGATTGAATATGGTGACGACACGTGGCATACAAAAACCTTTATTTATTATATAGTATAGATATAGATATAGATATATATGGCAGAGTTCTATTCAGAACACAAATTATTATGAGAACATGAAGAACTATTCTGGACCACTTATTTTTTGTTTAATCTTAAAAGATAATAATTAAATGAGAAAAGTATAATAGTAAACATTAAAATATATCTCTTCAATTAGTTATTTGTAACTCTTTTCCAATTATTTAGTTTGTGTAGCATCTTTTGTATTAATTAACTAGGTTGAAATCCCGTGTATTACACGTGTTGAATAAATAAATGAAATATTATATAGTTAGTAATAAAAAAATTTATATTTTTAAAACCCGTGTAATACACGGGTTGAATAAACCGGTGTATTATATCAGTGGAATAAAATATAATGTAAGTTGTTAACACACACACTTGTCAAAATATGTTTTTAAAAATGTAATTTGTTGTGAAATTTATAAGCTCTGTTAGGTTATTTTTAAAACATTTTTTTTCAACTGAGTATTAATTTTTTTATTTAATTGATAAATGTTAATTCATATTAAATTTTTTTTATTAATGATATAATAACTATTTATAATTAAATAATAAGTATTCGTAATTAGATTTATATTAAAAATATAAAATTAAATTCTTTTAATATCATTATTCAATATGAGAGAGACGGAGAAAAATGATAAAAATTAACAAGAAAGTGACGTGTTCATATGATATTTATTTATTAATACAAAGATTATTATTTAATATTCATTATTTAATAGGAGAGAGAAACGAAAAAACTAATATTTAATATGAGAGAGAAGCGAAAAAATAAGGGTGGGGAGTAACCAGAGAGTGACACGTGTCTCACAATATTTCTATTTATTAGAGCACCAAGATTGAGACAAACATTATTATACAAAATAATCATCTTTCTCTTTTTTTTTTCTTTTTTTTTTCATTTAATTAGTTCAAATTAATCCTACACTAACGAAATTCATCCTACACATACACAATTTATCCTACAAATAATAAACATGTCAATGGCTTAGGTGTATCAGAAATCCAATTGCAAGTGAAAATGAAAAAAAATATCTTTGAACTATCAATGTTCACCTACACATAGTTTATGTTCTGAATATTTTCTGACACATAACATGAAAAAAAATAATGTCTTATAAATGTGAGAGTAAACATGAAAAAATACAATTGAACTATACATGAATGTGTAGGTAATTTGTTAAACGTGAGAAAAAAACATATATTCTAAATATTCATGAAAAAATATACATGAATGGGTACGTATCCTACACATAACAAAACGTATCATACACATAACAAAATGTGTGTAGGTTGAAACTTTTATAGAGCTACAAACTATATGTGTAATTTAAAACTCCATATGTGTAGGTCGAAAATCAATACATGTAAGTTGAAACTTCATATATGTGTATAAGTACGTGTATGTGTAGTTACCTACACATGTACCTACTACGCTTCGATATGTGTAAAATGATACTTTTTTAACTAATTAATTTTAAATAGTAAATAAAAATTAATTAAATAAGAAATGAGAGAGAAAATATTCATTATAGAAAACTGATACTCTTTGTATGTTTCTTATAGTAACCCACCACCCCATTCATGATTAGAGGTCCACCTAAAATTTATCGACCTTTAATAAAAATCGATTGGTAATCACTAACAATATAATCAACCACTCAAGCCAAACGGTTGTCCAAGATCTGAGCAATAAGCCTATATTGCAAATTATTCAAAACTAGTTTTTTTCACACGCGCTTCGGCGGGAATTTGGTTGTTTTCCTCCGTGTCATGCGACAGAAATTTTGTCGTTATCAATTAGGCTCGTCGAAAATCATAAAAAAGAATACCGATACCGGTTCCAATAATACCAATATCGGTCACGGTATCGTAACGGTAACGACACTCGCTATAGCATACGGTCCCAAATAAAATAATTGATTTTGACAACTCCCGTTTTCATAAAAATTTATATCGAAACGTTGAAAAAAAAATTTAGAGACAGACGTGGACAACCTTTTTTTAAAAATTTAATGAACAAAATTTATTACTGAAAACTAAATTGTTAGAAAATTAAACGGTTAAAACATATATTATATATAGTATGAGGATAAAAAAATTATGTAAAAATTGGTGGCCAATTTATAAAAACATAAAAAATTGGTAACCAATCTATTAAAGATACAGGAGCATAAAAGGTCATTGTGCATACAGAACAACAAACTTTTATTAATAGTAATTTGGATTAGCTACCTATAGCAGTAATTTGGATTAGCTACCTATGGCAATTTATGTAAAACAAATGAATAAAATAATATATAAAAAAGCTCCTTTAATACGAGGCGGATTCGTAACACATTCACCTTCCAATACACAAAATCATTCTTTTATATAAAACACTAGCATTACTATTAAAATACAACATTGTTATATGAACTGATATGTGTAAATTTACGTGAACTCGTATATTATAAACTTTAACATATGTGTAAGTCTCTCATTTATATATGTGTAAGATTTTACAATTTACATATGTGTACAAAACTTGTTAAGAGTAATATAGAGATGAGAGTAATTTATAAATACTAGGTTAGAAACCCATGTGTTTACACAGGTTGAATAAAAGAAATGTTAAATAGTTAGTAATGAAATTTTAGGAAATATATAAGAAATATTAAATAGTAATGAAAATTTAGGAATTCATAAAGGAAACATTAAATAGTTAGTGATAATATATAAAATAGTTAGCAATGAAGAAAAATAAGTGGGAAAAAGAATATTGAGCTCATAGAATTGTAACACGTGGCGCAACCAATTACTTATTTATTATGTACTAGTTTAGAACATGTGTACTACACAGGGTGAAAAAATATTAATACATAAAATTTTTAAATCTTTATATATATATATATATATATATATATATATATATCTCTTATAGGTGTGAAAAAAATGTAATTACATATACTAACAATATAAAACAAAATACAAATTAAAATATGTAAAAGTTCATGTATAATTGACTTTTGAATATAAATTAATTATTATTCAGAGTAATTTGACTTTCATTACTCTTTGAGTGAAAACATAAGTTAAGTAATTAGATTTCAAAGTTTCTAATAATATGAGATAATTTAAAATAATTGTGTTTTATTGGTATAATTAATAATTTATTTAAAATTATATTACTATTGGAAAGATGAAGTGTATTTAATAAGAGAGAGAGACGGGAAAAAATTATAAGAATGAATATGAAGGCGACACGTGACATTGAGAAACTTTTATTTATTATATAGTATAGATATAGATATGTATATATATATATATATATATATATATATATATATATATATATATACTAGTGGAGAGCCCGGGCGTTGCGCCAGAGCGTAAACTTAGGGGTTTTTGCGGTGAGTTTAAAATACGACGACAATACTGTTGGTATTATAAGGTTTCAGTGTTACAATTTTCCCAAATTCTATATGTTGTTGATGCTATGAGGTTATCAAATGAAATTCAAAATCTCATGCCGTCAAAAAACCTAGTTTAAGTACAGCGAGTGTCTGACCTAATGTTAGTGCCCATGTCTAATGAATGACAATACATTAACAGTAGAAAAAAAACACAGGTTTTAATCAAAATAATCTGGTGGATTTTATAAAAATTTATAGGAATTAAGTTGAATACTCAAATAACGTAACAAATTACCTTCTCGAGAAAATATTACAAAGGCCCCCCACCAATAACATTTAATGATTCTTTGAAATAAAAATAAAAACCATGTTTTGTATTCAAGAGAATGTGTTTTAATGACTGTGAAGTAGGTTTCATTGTCCAACCTGGATAAAACTCAAAATGCTGAAACAAGGCATGATTGAGCTCCATTTAAGAGCAAGTCCCCTTCTGAGATTATCAAACATGACCTTGCTTCCTCTTTGTCTGTTGCCTAAAAAAGTTCAACCAAAGCCACAGTCATTAAATATAACAAAAGTTGATAGATAAGAGGCGGAAAATGAGTTAGTAGGGTAACGGGTCAAAATAATTATTTTTAGTATAGGTAAGGTTAATATAGCCTTTTTTTTAAAGTTCGAGGCGTCAAAATGGACGGTTTGGGAGGTCAAAGCAAGTTGGGGCAAATGTGCTAACCCATTAACAATATTCTGTTATTGTGCAGGTCAAAATTAGCTAGGTTCACTTAGAAAAAACATGTTTCTTTGTTTTAATCCAGTTAGCTTATATATACACATGATGTACTAAGATACAAATTACAATTAGAAAAAAAAAACATGTTTTTTGTTTTAATCCAGTTAGCTTATATCTACACATGATGTACTAAGATTTCATCCTTTAATCACTAAAAACCTATTAAATTGATTCAAGCCTTAATTGGATTCACATCTGTTTGGTCTTTCTGCATATTGGACACTTAATATCCAGGTGAAGAGCAACTTCTTTGCTTCATAATAATGTTATCACTTAACAACACAAATGTCATCAACAATCCCATTCATTTTTCTCTCTGGTTGCTAGGAAATAAAACTCGAAAATGAACCTGAGAGAAAGAACAAAGAATTGATACTAATATTAATGCCATTACTAATACAGTTGAAAACAATGAATGCAGACGATTATGTAATCATTGATACTAATACTAATATCATTACTAATACAAAAAAAACAGCAATGCCCAAAATCCATACATTTTATTAACATCAGCAAACACATTAAATAACATTTGAGATTCTAAAACCCTAAATACAAACGTAAAACTAACAAATAGAAAGCTACCTAAACACAAATTAGAAACAATCGATTATCTAACCATCAATTTCCTTTGCCAGATCAAAATCAGTTAGCATAACCTGGAGATAAAGCAGTCAAGTATAATGAACATAAAAAAACTACAACAATTATTTGTAATGAAGTATGAGCATGGTGATTATTACATGCCCATCTGCATCCATGGGTATGTTTTCAGGTTTAAGATCTCGATAAAGCAGTCAAGGATTTGGTGTAGGGTTTTTACACCCTATAAACACAGATCTGATTCGCAAAAATTAAAACACATTCAGGGCATGATTAACACCATCAAACTACTAATTCTTGCATACACCCACCCTAAAACTTTTATGCTGCAGTTATACACCACATTAAAAAGGCATACTGCAACAAAACTACATTAAAAAACTGCAGTGATACACTAAACATGTTGTTGCAGTTATGAGAATGGCACACAATATAAATTTTTTAACTTTTATGTTGCAGTGATACACCACATTAATAATCAGCTTAAAATCACCAACTTTATTCTTTTCTTAACAAAAGCACGATATGGGACGGGTCAAACGGGTCTAGTCATTTATAATGAAAAGCCAATTTTTTAGATTTCTAGATCAAACAAACAAAACCGACCCTTTTGATGTGGCCTGTTAACTAACCTAACCATTTTGGCACATCTAATAATCTTATTCATTGTTTGCTTTTTGCTAAGCATTATCAATGTAACCATCACAATTTTTTTCTCTATTGGGGGCTTCAGAATCCTCTTCAATGTCAGATGCAACGCATTTCATAGCAGATGGTTTTGTTTGTACAAGGAAGGAATATGTTGGAAGCAATTGCTTTTGGGAAACCAGTAGTTACACATTATTGGTTTGAAAGCTGTGGGCAAGCGCGCTGTCACATTGATGAAAGAAATGTCATACTGAGAGATGCTAAGAAAGAGAAAGAATTTGGTTTCAGTGTTCCAGCTTCATTGGCCCATGACTGCCAAGCTCCACTTTTAAAAGTAATAAAACTCGTGTTTAAAGCTTCTTTCATACAATGTTATCATGCTAACATGCTTTTTTCATTAATAAATTAATCTTCCTATACAGGGACTTAGAGTCTTGATTAGACCAAATACAAAACCTGGTAAAGAGATGTTATCAAGCTTGGTGAAAGCAGTTCACGGTGTGGTATCTAATTTTCACTTTTGCAATTACTTATTTGTTTCTTGGGGGTACTATTTTTTCTTCACGCTTAATGCTGATACAAGTCTGGTGTGAATATAATTTCAGGCGGTTGAGCGAGCAGGCAGAAGTTTGTTGAACATTGATAAAGTTCCTGAGGGATTGTTGATTCTATCATGTGAAGAAGGTTATGCAGTATGTTTGCCATTTCTTGAAAAGGACTATTATAAAATATTTTGTTGAGGTAAGTAAAATGAAGTTATTAAACACCAGTCAACTTCCATGTCCTAATTTAATGCAGGAGCTGCAATTTATAGTTCAGAGCTTCTTCTCAATGGAATTGTTACCCAGAGGTTGGAATATGAAAGGTTGGCCCTCTAGTATTTCCCAGAGTGTATTCGTAATTCATAAAACCTCGTAAATACTTTTATTAAAAACATTAGATTACATATATGACACTTATTATTTACATTTTGTTATGGCAGGCGTCACCTCTTTTTAGATCACGTAAAGAGAACACGATCAACAATTTGGGTGAAGAAAGATGACAAGTATAAGGCTGTTGGTAAAGTGAAGTAAAATGTCCCTATTGACGAATAGTTCAGTGGCATTCTTTTGCACATATGGTCATATCTCATCCATATGAAACACATTTGTAACCAAAAACTTTTAATGACCAGTAATCACAATTAAGTTCCTCTTAAAAATCTGTAAGCTAAACCCTATAAGCACAGATCTGATTCGCAAACATTAAAACACTTTCAGTGCATGATTAACACCATTAAAACCACTAATTCTTGCATACATACAACCAAATAGAAGAAACTGATAAATTGAAAATACAAAGATCCAAATAGAAGAAACTGAATCACAAAGTTACCTGCGATGGTTGTCTGGAGAGGGGGTGCGGAATCAGAAAAATGGCGTTGAAGGAGGGGCTTTATGGCGACGCAGACAAACATTGATTGGGTGTTTAAACCTGTGGTTAGTTACAGTCATGAATCGCTGGTGGCGAGAGATGAAACGCATAGGGGAATTAACTATACCTGCCGGAGAATTAAACACAGGAGATCGATTCATGTCTGGCGATAAGGAGGCTAACACCGGAGATCGATTATTATTATTATTATTTTTTTTAAAGGCACTCCTAAATTACACTAAATATTTCATCATGGATTTGAACTCAACTCCACCAAGTGAGCTAGTCTCACATTGGCTGGAGATCGATTCATATCTGTCGGAGAATTAAACACAGGGAATTAAGGATGCGTGAGAAGAAAGAATGGATTAATTCGTGAGAATTAATTAGAGGCTTTTTATGTAAAGAATTTATTAAAGGGGGTAAAAAGACATATATATCCATTGAATATATTTTAGCTAAGGTTTAATGGAATGAGTTAAATAGTAATTAATATGGTTTAATTATAAATAGAGGTTACAAGGTAATTATACTCATTTTATGTTTTGTTAATGTGTACATTATGCAATAAATAAGGTACAAGGTGTCTTAATTTTTAAAGGAAATTACATTCTTATCCTTCTAATCTCTATTATATATATATATATATATATATATATATATATATATATATATATATATATATATATTAACATATGTGTAAGTCTCTCATTTACACATGTGTAAGATTTTACAATTTACACATATATACAAAACTTGTTAAAGAGTAATTTAGAGATGAGAGAGTGAAGAGAAATTAGTTATTTAGAGTAATAAATCATTTAATATGTAACACGTGTCGCAACCAATTACTTATTTATTATGTTTTATTAACAAAATATGAAATTTAGAGTAGTAAACTAATTCGCAAATGAGATTTTAGAAAGATAAATATAAATATAACCGAACCCGACTTTAGTATTTAGATCGGTAATCGATTTAAGATATGGGATAGCCGGGTTAACCCGGTTAAGGTTTAAACAAATCTGGTGATTTTTACTAGGGGTTGAACGTTTCATAATCGCGACCTACGACTGATTTTTTTCACATGCCAAAATCGTGTTTCCATCAATCGATTAAAAATGTTGTTCGATCTTCAAGCAAGTCTCCATCAACCGTGTATGTTTGATGTATACCTGTTCGATGTATGCAATTGGCTTGTTTACTAATTGTGGTTTGTTACTTTGTTTTAGCGATTGATGATTTGAAATAAATCATTTGATGTCTAGCATCACATTTTTTTTAGTAGCCCAAATCGAACGTGGCACATTCAATGTCCAGTTGTAAACCTGAATCAAAATGTGACACTTTTTTTTTTCTCAACTGTTTAACTATTTCCCTTCTGCAACCCACTTTCTCGATTGCTTGATTTTTTCCAGCAACATATTTCATGTGCAGTTGTAAACCCGAATAACCCTACCCATTAACCCGATCACATATTAACCAATTACCGAAAAAGGCAATCAATTAGCTTTTCGAAACCCAAAACCTGACCCGATGAATCCTAAACCGATCAAAATAACCCCATAACACCCCTAATCACAACATTGTTAATGATCTAATTTATTGATTTGATACCTAAATTAGGCAAGGTTAGATCAATAAACATGGCGTAGTAATGGCGCCATGCCACGTGGTCTCGTTCTTACAATCATATTCGCCTGAATATTCTTTTTTGATATTACGTGGGTGTGAAAAATACTAGCCTTCTAGACCCTTTCCTGCCACCTGATCTACATATACCCAGTCCAAACCACCTTCAGTTATCATCACTCTTTCTCTCCACATCAAATCTCTCCAGATCCATCCGACCTATCACATTGACGATACACAATGGCCGCTACCGATACCGAGAAGTTAAACAATCTCCGATCTGCTGTCTCCGGTCTCACTCAGATCAGGTGAAATTTACCGAATCTCGTATTTCGAATTTGAATCGTCATTTAATTTTTCGTATTGATGAGCGCTAACGCGTAGGATTTGTGGATCTGAACTTGATTTTGTTGTTAATGTTGAATATCTTACAGTGATAATGAGAAATCTGGATTTATCAACCTCGTGTCGCGATATCTCAGGTACGGCTTTTCACCTTTTTGATATTAATTGAAATAGTAGCGATTGTAAGTGTAGATTTCGTGTTTGTTTGCTGTTTTAGTGATCGTTGTGTTGAGATTGCTTCTGATTTGAGTCGGTATATCCTGATCAGCAAATCGGATACTGGAGATTTGTTTATTGTTCAAAATATGATAATAAGGAACGAAATATCTATGTTTTGTTGTATTTGTAAGTAATCATCAAATAAGCATGAGAAATTTGTAGATTTGTTAGGAAATCATGTAGAAGAGGAAAGGAAAATGAGAATACCGCCAGATGTGTTGAATGTATAGTCTGAATTCTTATTTTCTGTTTTGTTTTCATGTAAATTTTGTTATATTTGTAAATAATCGTCAAATAAGCATTAGAAATTTGTAGATTTGTTAGTAAATCGAGTGGAAGAGAAGGAAAATGAGGAAAACCACTAGTTTTGTTGACATTGTTGCTTATTTATCAGAAAAAGAAACTGAAATGTCAATGAGAACTGGAATGTTATAGTCTGAATTATTATTTTCTGTTTTGAATTCATGCAAATTTTGAAATAAAGTGGCGAAGCAGAGCATGTTGAGTGGAGTAAGATCCAGACGCCTACTGACAAGATCGTTGTGCCCTATGATACTCTATCAGCTGTACCAGAAGGTAATATTTTGATCTTTTGATTGGTGCTACTGATGCTTTGTCACTTGTAATTGAAGTAATGGTTGGATCTTTGGTTGGTTCTAATGCATGTCGATTTAGCATAAATCGGGACCGTTTTATGTCGGAGTAGTAATAGTTTATGCTTATTTATGTATCTTCTGTGAATTGATGGTGTTAACCCGTGCAGATGCTGCTCAAACCAAGAGTCTATTGGATAAGCTTGTGGTGCTAAAGCTTAATGGTGGCTTGGGGACAACAATGGGATGCACTGGTCCAAAGTATGTGGTTACCTGGTTTACATATTAGTGTAAAACCTGATTGAATAATTACTTTCGTATTTCACCGATTCTGGTATTAGTTTTGAATATATATTTGATACAGTTCATAGGCTGTTAATCTTAGTGTAGGCTGTTTGTATATATATATATATATATATATATATATTCATGTTAATGCTTGTTGGTGTTTCAAGTTGCTTCTTGGATCTGACATGTAATCAAAATTTGGTATTCTTGTGGTTTCTACCCTTTTCCAGTGTAGTATGATCTATCATTTTATACTTACATTTCTAATACTCAATGCGCTTAGGATTAATAGAAGCTGTAATATGATCTATCATCATGCATGTGGATGTTGGTTTCGAAATTAGAACATTAATTTGGCAGGGTTTCTATATGTTCTTTGTTTGATTTTCTATCTTCTAAAATCTGGCATCATCTTGGGGATGCAGATCAGTCATAGAAGTCCGAAATGGATTAACATTTTTAGACTTGATTGTCATCCAAATTGAGGTAATATTTACGTTTAGCAACACATGCACATTCATACAAGTTATTTAGGCTTGTGATCTTTGATGGAAACTTAACCCTCTACTTTCTTTGTAGTCACTCAATAAGAAGTATGGGTGTAGTGTACCCTTGCTTCTGATGAACTCATTCAACACACATGAAGATACTCAGAAGGTGACTAATAGAAACATTTACTTTCTACTCATAATGTTAGCTTTATTCTAACATATTTTGATGTCTTTTGTATATTTTAAAATGTAGATTGTGGAAAAATATGCTGGTTCAAATATTGAGATTCATACATTCAATCAGGTTTGCTAATTTTTTAAGTTGTACCTATTACATCTTTAGGTAGATCCTTTTTCCAGAGCAACAAATGTTGAATACAGAGCAACACTGTTGGCCACTTGTATCGTGCTCTTGTATTTGCAATGATTTAACCTGCTTCACTTGAATTGTTACAGAGTCAATATCCTCGATTGGTTGTTGATGACTTTCTGCCACTGCCATCGAAAGGGGAAACTAGCAAGGATGGATGGTAATTCAAAACCTAACCTTTTAATTAATTGTCATCGAATTGGAAAACTTTTTTGCTCATTTTTTGGCATATGTACTGAATGCATGACATTTCTATCATTTAGTTGTTTAATTATAATTTAATACGCCATGCATTGAACTTTTGATGCATTTTAGCTTATGGCTTATAAATCTCTTTGATCTAAAGGTACCCTCCAGGGCATGGTGATGTTTTCCCATCCTTGATGAACAGTGGGAAACTCGAAGCACTATTGTCCCAGGGCAAGGAATACGTCTTTGTTGCAAATTCCGATAACTTGGGAGCTGTAGTTGATTTGAGTATCCTTGCCAGGCTTTTTTTAGTTTCAGTATTTATATATGTTAGGTGTAAATTCTGACCCATTTACTTATGAGTGGGTTGATTTGGTTTATTTTGCATCTCAAACGGATCAAATAACATAGTTGAAAGGGGAATGGGTCAAACGGTTGACGGACGTCCAAAGTCTATTTCTTTCATAGAGCATACTTATTCAATTTTATTCAAAGAAGTATAATTTTATATTATCATTGTAATACCAATGTTTGTATATTTATACTTCACACATTATTTACTTGTAAGTTTACTTTAATTGAGAAAAAGAATTTGTTGGTCAGCCGTCAGTCCAATCTGTATTAAAAATGACCATTTATCCAACTCACCCATCTTGCCAACTATGAGATCCGTGTTTTATTTAAAGGCTCTGAAAAATTGTTACTTTCATACTTGTACTTCTTAATTCACAATTATAGAAATCTTGAATCACTTGATCGAGAACAAGAATGAGTACTGCATGGAGGTATTTTACAGTTTTTCTTAATCCCAATTCACTTCAATTGTATTTCTTGCTTGATATTGTTGATTTGACAGGTAACACCTAAAACGTTGGCTGATGTGAAAGGTGGCACTCTAATTTCGTATGATGGGAAAGTTCAGGTGTGTATCAGTATTCACGATTGTATTTCCATGTAACATCCTCAGATTGGTTCTGCAAAAAGTGAAGTGAAATTCATATAAACTTATGGTTGCTATTTCTATCGCTGCAGCTTCTTGAAATTGCACAAGTTCCTGATGAGCATGTAAGTTCTTGTTCTTTATTCTTGTAATTCTAATTTAAATTGCTATTTTTAGCTCTAAGAATCAACAAAATAAAAGGATAATTGAGCTTTTAATGGTGGATTTCACTCAACATGCTAACAAAATTTCCCACAATTCAATTGTCTGATTCTGGTATTCTGTTGTCTGCAGGTCAATGAGTTCAAATCAATTGAGAAGTTCAAGATCTTCAACACTAACAACTTGTGAGTTATACTCATACAAACGTGAATATGCTTCATGTAGGAAGTGATTATTACTCACACTATTAGTATTGCAGGTGGGTGAACTTGAATGCAATTAAAAGACTTGTGCAAGCCGATGCACTTAAGATGGAGATTATTCCAAATCCAAAGGTACGTTCTACGTCTTCTCACAAGTTGTAAAATCAAACACCGTTTTACTTAGTTTACTTTTTTCAGGGGTATATATGTAATTTCTCCTTTGGATAGTTTCATATATCCCCATGGACTTGGTGTAATATTATATTTACCCAAAAAACTCATAACATCAAATATACCCATTTTCAAATATATGACATGTATACCCTTCCCTTAAAACTTGCATTAGGAATTTAGGATATGAGAGTTCAGTGTCTAGAGGGAAAGAAAAGGGTATAATGGTCATATTATAAACTGTATTTGATGAAATGGATAATGTGAAGTTTTAGGTATTTTGAATGGGTATATTCTATATTAATTCTTTTGGTTGGGTAAATACAATATTATGCAAGTTTTTGAAAGGGTATATATATATATATATATATATATATATATATATAAATGAAATTGCCACTATTTTAGGTAAAATTAAATCATTTGTTTTACAGGAAGTCAATGGAGTTAAAGTTCTTCAGCTTGAGACTGCTGCTGGTGCTGCAATCAAGGTATATATCATGCTACTGCACATCCTTGGGTTTAATTTTTTATTATAATTTATTTTTTTTATTGATGATTATATTATTTTTCATGTTAAATGTAATAATATTTTTGCTTAAATTTCTTTAATGTCTTCTCTTATGACCAGTTTTTCGACAATGCCATTGGTATTAACGTTCCCCGATCTCGATTCCTGCCAGTGAAAGCAAGTTCAGATTTGCTTCTTGTTCAGGTTGATCATCTTCACATTAATCTTCTTTTATTAATTTATTTATTAATATTTCACAATCTTTACTGAAAAAATAATTCATATCATATTCATAACACACCCGTCCTCTATTGCAGTCCGATCTTTACACTGAACAAGATGGCTATGTTATCCGCAACCCAGCTAGGACAAATCCAGCCAATCCTTCAATTGAATTGGGTCCTGAATTTAAGAAGGTAACATTATATTATAAACAACTAGGTTAGAAACCCGTGTATTACACGGCCACACGGGTGGATAAAAGAAATATTAAATAGTTAGTAATAAGCGAAAATAATAAAGGAAATAGTTGAGAAAAAATGTTAAACAGTTGAATATAGGAAATATTAAATAGTTTGAGAAAAACATAAGCAGTAAATGGAATTTTGGGTGGAAAAACTGGTGGGTAGCGTAATGTCTCAAAACGGTTTGTATAGGCGAGTTGGGTTGACGAGAAATTCTTCTAACTTTTACATATAATGTTTTTACAATAATTTGACCCGCTTTGCTTTTAGCTAAATTTTATATTTAGTTTTACGGTTTCACTCATTTGACTTTTTAGAGATATAACATAACCTGAATCGACCCACTTCTAAATAATTCAACCCTTCCTCAGGTTGCAGATTTCTTGAAACGGTTCAAGTCTATCCCCAGCATTATCGAGCTTGATAGCTTGAAGGTTTCTGGTGATGTGTGGTTTGGATCTAATGTTGTTCTCAAGGTATCAACTCACTTTCTAACCACAATTTAAATACTTTAATTGTTTTAATTTTCTTTTTATAGAATTCTTTTTTTTATACTTAAAAGGGTAAAGTGGTGGTTGCTGCAAATTCCGGAGAGAAGCTGGAAATTCCAGATGGAGCTGTACTTCAAAACAAGGTGATTTTTTATTGAAATTAAAATATCGTTCTTTTATCGAAATATAATATAATATTTTTTGTTTAAAATTAAAATATCATTTATATATGATTTTTTTTTAAATACTTGCAGGAAGTGCATGGTGCTGGTGATATCTAAGAAAAAGGTTATGGTTTGGTGTGACAGAGGTTACTTCCAAGTGGTGGCTTGTTGGTAATAATAATGTGTGTAAGATGTATTTTGTTTTTAGAATAAGTGTACAATTTTGTTTTTCGTCACATCACCATGCGGCTTTTCAGGACTCTGCTTCGAAATTATGAATTTTGTAGTGAAATATCTACTCCCATACATGAACTGAATTTTGTTTAAATTTTGTTCTGGTAGGTTTGTATGGAAACCAGTTCGGGTTATGAACATGTTTGTGTTGGAAAATATCGAACCCTGTACAAACCGGTTTGGGCGGGTTGGAACCGGTTTGGATTAGGTTGAAATCCGTTTGGGGTGTGAGGACACGAACTTGTATACGGTCCAACAGTTTGGGTTGGGTTCTAACCATTTTTTTTTGTATCAGATCGGGTTATAAACCGCTCTAACAAGGGGCAAGTTAAGGGGATGCAACTAAAACAAGGGTTTTAGGCCTATTTTTTAAAGGCCCTCAAGTTTTATAATTTTTTATACATAGATAGAGAAACGATGATGAGAATACCAATCTTTTTTTTTTTTACAAAATACCAAGAAACCAAAATCAGATTTCTAAATATTTTTATTTTTCAAAGGGTTTTTTAATTAAAAATCCAATCCGAGTAGCACCGCTCATTATCCTTATTAACATTACCTTACGAATGTCTGCACACTGATCCGAGTAACACCGCTCCCAAGACAAGATACATCGACCACGAAACTCACTTGCAAAACAATCTAACGTACATACAAAGTCAGTTACGCTGAGTGAGTTCTAATAGTTTAATTTAAGTAGAACATTCTCATCACAAATATCATTTATGTCAACGCAGGACATCCCGATCCTTATAAAACGATTTGCTATTTATTAACATGAAAGTACCCCATGTTACCGACCAATTCCCATAAGTGTTCACCACCTAAGACTCATCCCATAATTATAACACAGTAAGTCTCACCGACATAGATCAAACTTACTATACTAATAGCTCGTAATCTACCACACGTATCAACCCGAAGTTCGGTTGACACGAACAACCCCTAGACACAGTAAGTCTCACCGACATAGATCAAACTTACTACACTAATAGCTCGTAATCTACCACACGTATCAACCCGAAGTTCGGTTGACACGAACAACCCCTAGACACCAACCTAATAAGCCTTAACCAAGACTCTCACAACGTCAACTGACATGGTCAATTTAATGCTCAACACCACAGCAATATCATCTCACGACAATAAATATCAACCCACACTTGCATGCAATTAAAACACACATAAATGCACACAAACACATACATCGTCACAAACGACCTCGTCAGGGTATTTACCATACTCCGAGCTCATCACTCTTGGTGACTTCCCGAAGGACCTCGTCCTGCCACAATCCCGTTTGTGGTGTCACAAAGACAACGATGCAAACACACAACAACAAGCATATAACACATAACAACATACAAGCATTTACATGACTCGTTAACTAAGTGTAAACCCCACACATATTCTCAGGATAACACATCCTTCATATACTCATAAACGACCAACTCATTTCCCGACTCACCCCGAGTAACTCATAGCACGACACACACCAATCAATCCTTTACACCTAGCTCACACAACCTAAGGACACCACATAGACCCTTAGTTTATGTGTTACCCCACTATCCCGTAAAACACTTCAGGTTTAATCATAACTCGTATTACGTTTAAATTTATAAAAAGACTCTTGCAGGTATGTACGATAGCCCCAAAAACGGTAAAAACATTTAAAGAGGGGATTAGAAACTCACTGGTTACTGAGATCCGATTCCTGCTCTGCAATCGTCTCTTCGTTCAAATCCAGAACATGTCAAACGTATGATCACACGATTAGGATACACATAAAACATACGTTGATCATGCACGACCATAAAATAAGTCTCGAAGCTCAAACCCATACGCTCGTCATCTCTACAAAACCTTAGCACCACGTGCTCACAAGAACCTGATCATCCTTGACCCGTATAGAGATCTGCATACCCGAGCTGGGTCTCATGCATGCATATACGCGGCCATGCAAACCCTAATCCGCAAGCGTTTCACACCCGCATGCACGCCATGCAAAGCGCACTCTTATCGCGCGTGACGTATGAACTTGCGTCGGGTTCCCATGCTCGTGCGTATACTAGTCATGCAAGACCCACGTCGGAACCCTAGTTGTCCAAGCTACCACCACCGTCGTCCATCTCTAACTCGCCATATACGTCTAATAATATTAACCATTCATGACCATTCATCACCACCATACAACTCGTATTGGTTCCCCCTGTTGTGTGCCATTAGCCTGCCACCATCAGGCACTACCACTCCCTCGTGCTCCTCCGTGGCACAACCCCTCTCTCTCTTTCACCCCACTCGGCCGTCGGCTAGCACTTCACGTCCTCGCTACCTACCTGGTCAGACGAACCCGACACACACCACCATCACTTCACCTCTCCCCGACCACTTACTACACCTGTATCACCACCACAGCCGGCCACCAGCACCGCCATCGTTCCTTGTCGTCGGCCATGCTCAAGAACCCAAACCCTAATCGGGTTTTTTTTCTAACCAAAAACACAAACCAAAAGCGTACACAAACGTAAAAAAGATTACCTTGGCTAAACGCGTTGTTCTTCGCTTGAAACGTCATGGAAATCACCGTTCATCGGCCTCTCGAGCGTCCCAATCTTCCTCCTTCTCGTGGTTGCCGTCGTGCGCTCCCCCTAGGTCGAATGGTCTAGGGTTTTCCCCTTTAATTGGTTTTTAAACCTTTAGAGGTTTATACCCCAGTCTCCGGGTTTTCCTTTTCGCGCGTTTCTACTCCAAACCGTTCTCTTTTGGCAAACCGGCTCCCTTCAATTCTTTAAGTTTGGTTTTATGCGAAAGCCTCATCAACCATCTTATTTGCTAGAGACTCGGGTCACCCAATAGCCCGTATCATTAGTGATAGATTTTTGGGATATTATTATTTAATTCTTTATAACAAAATATTTAGACATTCATTCTCTTATGAAATATGAGGGAAAAAAAACTCTTTTTGTCATCGTTCACTCTTTGAAGGGATAATAGTGGGGTAGTTGTAGCTAGAGGTGCACAAATCGGTTTTTTAACTCAAACCGGTTCAACCTGACCCGAACCGGTTTGGTCAACGAAAAGTCAAAACCGGTTTGGACCCAAACCGGTTCGGGTTAAACCGGTTTTAGTAAAGGGAAATGTCAAACCGGTTAGGGTTGGTTTTAAACCGGTTTGCCATTTAAACCGGTTTAAACCGGTTTTTATTAAAAAAAAATCAAATAAATTTTAAATTTTTAATACTTAAAGTTCAACGTTTATTAATATTTGGAAAGTTCGGAAATAAAAAAACATGACAAGATATATTTATAAAATTGTAAAACATTATAAAAATATAACAAATATAAAACATTAAGTTCAACGTCTTATTTTTTGGAATATTGATTGATTATTCTTGTGCGTTGTCTTCGGAACTAGAGCTTCGTAGCCTTGCATCTTCGGCTAGTTCTTCATCGGTGACTGGTTCGGATATTCCAAGATCAACCTCGTTGTTGTGTATGGTTTCTTCGGCTTGAATTTCGTCTTCGAGAGAAGTTTGGTCTTGTATCCTATCCATCGCATCCAAATGGTCCTTCAAGCAAATGCACATTTCCATCGCTAGGGGTGTGAGTCTAGTCCTTCGTATCGATAATACCCTGCCGCTAAAAGAAAACGCAGATTCCGAAGCTACCGTGGAAGCTTGGACGGTTAGTACATCACGGGCCATGGCGGAAAGAATCGGAAACGAAGCTTCGTTTTTTTTCCACCATGCCAAAATATCAAAATCCTCAAAAACGGTAGGAGGCATAAACGCTAAAAAGTTTGTGCCAATATACCTTCCGAGTTCGCTACTCGGGGTGGTACCTCGAGCCCGTTTACTAAATTCATTTAACATTTCGTTATATAAATTCAAATTAACATCTCTCGAGCTACCACTTGATGATGTACCCATTGTATCATGTGGAGTCGGAGTTGTACCATATTTATGTAAATAAACATCAAATAAATCTTGTAAACATTTGTTAAAATATGTTTTTGTGCCTTGTGCAAAATGGATGTCTTCACTATCCAAATTCAAAGCGTAAGTAATTCTATCAATCAAAGTTTCAACCCCGTAAACATTTATGGTAGGGTTTAACGCGGCGGCGCAAGTTATAACGGAAGACATTTCTTTAAAATATTTCACTAATTTTTCTTTCATCGGTTCTATCATTTTTGTAAAAAAAATCTTTAAAAGAAAACGCACCAAATTGCCGGATTTCTCGTTGTTGCTCGAATTTCCACAACGGTAACTTCGTTTGAGGAACCACCAACACCAAAACTTGCCATGCTTTTTTTTTGAGTTTAGAGAGAGTATAGAGAGCGTTTTTAACGGGTTTAAAGAGCGGTTTTAGAGATTAGAGAGTGTAAAGAGAGGTGTGATCAACCCTAAACACCCCCCACCTATTTATAGTGTTTTAAGGGTGCAAATGGAGCCAAAAAAATGGCTAAAATCGACCCCAACGGCCATATAGCCGTTACCCAACGGCTATTTTTTGCCCAGCTCGAAAACCGGTTTATCAAACCGGTTTGTTTGAACCGGTCCCTAACCCGATCTCATCCTTAAAGCATCAAACCGGTTTCAAACCGGCGGTTTTTGGGTAACCCGAACCGGTTTGATCCAAACCGGTTTAACCCAAACCGGTTTAACCCAAACCGGTTTGCCGGTTTGGACCGGGTTAAAAAAAAAACCGGTTTTTTTGTGCACCTCTAGTTGTAGCCCATAGTTTTTAAGGTGGATAAGAATAGAGGTGGGAGTAGTTTGATCAAGAATAGTCGTAGTTTCCTTATTTTATGTAAAAGAAATGGAGGTGATTGTTTTATTTTTTAGAATAGATATATCAATCTTGGTTATTATTTATTTATAGCTAACCAAACAAGTAAAATTTAATAATCTATGTTCACAATCACAATAAATCTTTAATCATTTGTATTTATAAAAAAATAAATTCTTATATTTATAATATTATATACCGATGATTAATATATTAGTTGCTATTAACTTCAAGCCCTTATTTAATAACTACACTTTTAAGCTAAACAATTTTAATACGTTACTCAACCGGTAGATAACTCATTTTACCAAATAACAACACTCATATTCAATTTTAATTAGAACTAATTACACGAATGGTCCATGTGGTTTGGTCAAATTATGGTTTTCATCCCTACGATTCAAAAATTACAGGTACGGTCCAAGAAACTTTCATTTCGTTACATTGACGGTCCCTAGAGTGGATGGAGGTTAAGTTTTTATGTTAAGTGAGTGTGAAAACACCAAAATACCCTTTAATAAAAAATAAAAAAACTAAGAGGGTGTTTGGGAGTGCGGTGGGAAAGTGCTTATTGACTTATTGGCTTTTTCAAAAAGCCGACAAGTAAAAAAAATTAGCACTTTTTTTTTTTGAAAAAGTCAATAAGTCATTCTCAAAATTCAAGAAATCCTTCCAAAAGCACTAAATATTCAAAAGACCCGCTTAAACAATTAAAAAATATTAAAATAACTGTGAGACCCTTCCCCCTCCCCATTCACTCGTCGGCAACCCTCTCCCTTCGTTTTTCCGGCCATCTGCTCCGGCGAGCTGCAAGTTCCGGCGGAGCCTATTCCTCGCAACCTATTACATATTGTAATCAGTTCACCCCTTTCAACCAATATACCATTATCTAAAAACCCAATAATTAGCTCATAACTTCAGCTATTTTTTTTTCTAAATCAACAAAGCAATATGAGATTACAAGAACAAAATATCAAAGAGCAAGCATTTGATCTCATCAAATCCCAGAATATGGAGTAATTTAGAATCAATTGACATTCAAGGCAATAGCTTAGGAAGATCAAGATGACTAGCAACATAAAGATTACACACCAGAATATGGATTCTTTAGTATTTCACCACTCAAGTGTAGCGGCTCCGGCAAACCACAGCCCCAAACGATGGCAAGGAGAGAGAAAGACTTAGAGAGAGAGGATATGAGGGGGAGAGAGAGAGAGAGATTACTAGACATAAGACGATGGCAGCAACGAAGAGGCTGGAGAACGACCCGATGGCGACCTAAGGCTTGGCCCGTTTTTCCGGCAAAGACGGCGCCTAGGGTTCCGCCTAGCCGCGACGGCGAAGACTCGGGTCAGGAAGATGGTGTTTCTAGTGGTGCTCACTGTTTACGTTTGTATTGGCATTGTTTTGGTGAATCAGAGGAGGAGGCGGCGACATCCGACGACTTCTAAGGTTGCGAACTCGGTTTTCCGGCGAGAAAACCTAGAGTTCCGGCCACCCCGTCTTTTGGCGAGATCTCCGGTACGATGAAAGAGGGAGGGGTTAGGGTTGGTGGTGTGCCGGTGAGAATGACTCGTCAGTCTTCATGATGGTGGTGGTGGTGGTTGTGAGGTGGTGATGTAAATTTGTGTTTCATTTTTTATTTTTGTATTTTTAACTTAGGATTATTTTGGTTATTTAAAAAAAAATTAACTGAAAAGTTAACCCCCATCCACTCTATGGACCGTCAGTGTAACGAAATGAAAGTTTCTTAGACCGTCCCTGTAAGTTTTGAATCCTAGGGACGAAAACTGTAATTTGACCAAACCACATAGACCATCCGTGTAATTAGTTCTTATAATTATTTTAGAACCGCGACACGCTTTTTAATTTTACACCACCTAAAATCCATCCAAATACTCACAAAGTTTGAACCCTCATCTTGAGGAAAATTTATCAATGTCATTGCGTTTGATTAGAACAAAACTTTATTAATAATCGTTGTATTTTTCAAAAACGGTTATTTTAGGTAATATGTTACATTTTTTTTCAAAATTAATGGTTCTCGTAACATATTGTTAGTACAGAATATTATTATCAAAGAGTAATTGTTTGAATTATTAAAATCTAATTTACCGAAATAAGGGTGACTCGACTATATAAAAAATAAATAAATAAGCGACTGCTTATGGTAGGGGTGGCAATCTTGACCCATTCTTCAAAGAATGAGTTGATTTGGGTAAAAAATAATTGTATATGGGTCAATTTGGGTCATATTAGATTAGTCAACGGGTCAATTTGGGTTACCTCAGATTAGTTGACGGGTCAATTTGGGTCACCTAAAATTAGTCAATGGGTCAAAATGTATTATAAAACTTGTTAACTTAAAAATAATGCAAATGGGATAGCCTCCCCACCGTCACGCCACCACCCACCGCCACCCACTCTACCGCCGCCTCGCCGCCACCACCCCTGTCGCCCACCACCACCACATCGGCGCGTCGGCGCCCCTCGGCACCCCTCTCCCGCTACTGTGGCCTCCCGCTGTACTCCTCCCCCCACCGCTGCCACGCCACTAACACCACCCCTTCCCACCACCACCACCACCACCACCACCCGACGTCCTGTTGCGTTCGACGCTTTGCCGCCGCCTCCACCACCACCCGCATTCGTCGCCAACCACCCGCCACCGCTTGTTGCGGCGACCCACCCCACCCACCACGCCGCCATCGCCCGAGCGCCCCCACCACCGTCGCAACCAACCCAACCCCCACCCCACCCACACCCCCACGCTACCCCACCACCCTACACACCCTACCCACCCTCACCCCCACCCCCACCACACCCTACCCACCCTCACCCCCACCCCCACCATACCCATTACCTTCCTCGTGGGGTGGTTAGGGTGGGGTGGGGTGGGCAGAGGGTGGGTGGCGACGATCTTGCGATGGCAGCGTGGCGGGGTGTGGTGGGTGGGATGGGGGGTAGGGTCGGGTGGGTGGGGTGGGGTGGGTGGCGACGGTGGTGGCGGCGATCAGGCGGGTGGCGGCGTGGTAGGGTGTGGTGGGTGGGATGGGGGGTAGGGGTGGGGGTGGGTGGCGACGGTGGTGGCGGCGATCAGGCGGTGGCGGCGTGGTGGTGTGTGGTGGGTAGGGTGGGTGGGATGGGGGTAGGGGTAGGGGTGGGTGGGGTGGGGCGCGGTGGGTAGGGGTGGGTGGCGACGGTGGTGGCGGCGATCAGGCGGTGACGGTGTGGTGGTGTATGGTGGTGGGTTGGGTGGGTAGGGGGTGGTGTGGGGTGGGGGTGGGGGTGGGGTGGTAGGGGTGGGTGGGGTAGGGTGGGTAGGGTTGGGTGGCGACGGTGGTAGTGGCGATCAGGCGCTGGCGGCGTGGTGGGGTGTGGTTGGTGGGGTGGGGTAGTGGTTGGGTGTGGGTGGGGGTGGGGTGGGTAGGGTTGGGTGGCGATGGTGGTGGCGGCGTTGTGGGGTGGGTGGCGACGGTGGTGGCGGCGATCGGGCGATGGCGGTGTGGTTGGGTGTGGTGGGTGTGGTGGGGGTGGGTGGTGTTGGCGATCGGGCGGGTGGCGGCGTGGTGGGGTGGGTGGGTGGGGTGGGGTGGGTGCCGGCGGTGGTGGCGGCGTGGTGGGGTGCGACTGGTGGGGCTGGGGTGGGGGTCGGGTGGGGTGAGGGTGGGGTAGGGATGGTGTGGGTGGCGGCGGTGGTGGCGATGTCATTTGGACTCGAACCCAATTGATAGTTTTTTTTTAAAACAACCCGTTTTGACACGGAGTAATTTTGCTCAAAACCGTTTTGACCCGAAGTCATTTTGCTCTTAACCCATATTGACCCGAACCCATTCTGACCCGAACCCATTATGACCCGTGACCCGAACCCGCCCAGTTTGCCAGGCCTAGCTTATGGGCCCCATATCTAAGAGCATTCTTAGTTGCATTTCTATATTTATCCTTATAATTATACTAAAATCACTCATTTTTCTTTCTCTTTTTTAATTAAATAATACTTTTTATACATTTATCATTACCTTTTTTCTCTCCTCTACTCACAATCATTTTAAAAAAATATTAAAAAATTTATGTGGGTGAACAATGTTTCCCCTAAGTATACCGAAAATTTATACATTTTCTCTCTCCTCTCTCACAACCATTTTAAACCATCCCCTACAATACAGGAAACTCACTCACATGTGAATGCTCTAAGGGTCCCCAATTTTTAGGATTTAGCCTAGTTTAATTTTCAGGGTTTGATAAGGAGAACAAAAAATCAGTATATCTGAAAGAAATTTCTTTTTACTAAAACTTACTCCAACTTTACGTGTTGGAAAGGGCCTGGATTTTATAATTCGTTTTAGGCTCCAAAAAAGGTTAAGCCGACCCTGTACTTAAATATAAATATAAAAACAGTAAAACATAATAAAAAAATACCTCGTACCAGAAAAATATTTGTTTTGTAAGTTTATTTCTTCGCCTAACAGTCGACTATAATATTTACAATTTAAGAGCATAGAAAATTACTTATATGACGAGTTTATTTATTTATTGAGCTTATGCCGTATCGTATTAGTATTTGAGTCATTAAAGAATTTGTGTTTCAGGTTTATTAGAAGTTTAAAAATTGAAAAACAAAGATTTTTTTGTCGATTGAAAAAGAAAAGAGTAATAAGAGGATAAAGCAATTTTTTGAGAGAGAGACGTGAATGAACAAGCCAGATGGTCGCTTTGGGCATCCAGAAGCCGCCAATGACTAAATCTTTCTCTAAAAAGCCATCAAAAAATTTTTTTGTTGACTTTTGTTGACGAAAAATTTCTAACTTCTCTCTTAAAAAAAAGTTATTTTTTCATCATCAGATGTAACGGTATCAGGTGTGCCGAATGTGAGAGTGGTGTGAAGGGTGTTGTTGACGTGAAACACTGTCTCCTTCGTGGCGTGAGGAGGGTGTGAGATGGGGGTGTGGTTTGGCTCATGAGTGTGAGATGGGTGAGACTAGCCGTTTTAATTAATATAAATTGTATAAATTAAAAAAAAATAATGCTCACACCACTCACACTCACACTTACACTCACATGGGTGTATCCCTCTTAAGCGAGAGTGGTGTGATAAATCTTGGTAGGCACTCACACTCACATAGGTATACCTCATGTCCTAACAAGATTAATGTGCGAGAAGAAAAAATTATATCATGGAAAAATAAAAGAATAAACACGTATAATGTTATTAACTAGTAATTTTATCCGCTGCGCGTTGCAGCGGTGTCGAAACATAGCCTAACTAGAATTCCCGTGATCCGCGGTGTGAAGCGGATCTGAAACGGTTGAGACGGTTAAAAAAGAAATATAGTTATGTACATAAAAACATATAAGATTATGGCTACTCGCTTAAACCTGAAAGAAAATGTAAAAAAACAAAAAGAAAATAACCAAAGTAAAAAAATGTTTTGGCGTTGATACTAACGTACGTAAGTAAGTACAAAAAAGTAACATACGGATTTGAGGTGGATCAGGTTTGAAGATCGAATGATAGATATAAAAATGTATTACGACTCTCACATTACGCCTAATAATTAAAAAAAGAAAAAGAAAAAAGAAAAAAAAACATGGATGCCTTGTATGTTTGCGGTAGACCACGTATAGACGTACGATGAAAAAAAAAATTCTGCTATGATACGTTTTCGCATATTTACGGTCACCGTAAACCTATAGCGCCCACCATGATACGTTTTCGCATATTTACGGTCACCGTAAACCTATAGCGCCCACCATCACATGGAGTAACAATTATCTATGATAATAATATTATTATAATCTATACTATATAATAAATAAATGTTTTTGTATGTCACATGTCGTCACCATATTCAATCTCATCATTTTTTTTCCGTCTTTCTCTTTTATTAAATGCAGTCATATCTTTTAATAAATTACTAATTATACTAATAAAATATATTTTATTATAAAAAACTTTGAAGGCTAATTATGTAATTTTTATTTTCAATCCAATAGTAAATGAAAGTCAAATTACATTAAATAGTAATTAACGTATTTTTGAAATACAACTATATATTATTTTTTACATATTTTGAATTTTGTTTTCTATCCTTAATATATGTATAGTAATACATTTTTACACCTATAAAATACATAAATAAAATTTGAGAAATTTATGTATTGATATTTTTCACCTAGTGTGTATTACACGGGGTCTACGCTAGTGAGAATAATAAAATGTATATATTGTGAGAATTTGATGAATACGAAAATTGAACTTTTGTTCATAAACTTGGGAGTTTTAATCCCATTCGTTGTGGCGGAGGCCGGTCGAAGTAATTGCGCGTGGTGGGGGTGTTAAAATCAGTAATGTTCTGTTTTGATAACTTGTATCTAAAACTTAAATTAAATATAAAGAAAAAAATTATGAAGAAATTTTATAAAAAATTAGTAAGGAAAAAGAAATAGTTTAAACTAGGGCTGAGTATTTAATGTTTCCCGGGTCAACTAGGGTAACCCGATCCCGAATTTCTATAAAAGTATTACCTAAATACAGTCCCTAGGTCACACAGTCGGCAATGGGTTTCAGTCGAGAATGAACGATCAGGAAATAGGGTATTCCCGATACCGTAAAAACTAGACTGAATCTGATTCTTATCATTTGATAAAATGGCTGATGGTTTTTGGTACGAGTGTTAATACTTGTTTTTTTTATTTTGTTGGTGTGCTTGTTTGAAAATATGAGGGTTTTTTCTCTTTTTTTTAACAAAAACAAGTATAGCCAATTAATGAATTTTTTTTAAATAAAACTTAAATTTTTTTAATTGAATAGTCTTTGCCTTTTCTTATTCAATCGTACATAAGAGTTAAAACTTTACAAAGATATCATGCTTTGTTATGATCTTCTGTCATATTGTAGTAAAATATAATGGATTTTTGTTAATTTTTTAAACATATTGGGTCGGTAATATTTTCTCGGTTTCATAGGGAATTACTCGATCCCGATTCCGAATTTTTATGGAAACAATGACCGAATCCCGAAATATGTTATGCAAATTGGCTCGGTATCAGAATTTTTTCGGGTCGGTCTTTGGTGATTTTCGGGTATTCCCGATCTGTGCTGACCCCTAGTTTAAACAAAAAACAATATAGTTTTTTTTAAAAGATAAAAAAAATTCTTAAATAAAAAAAAAACAGGATGACGTCAGCAAGGCTTGCGCTGATGTTAGATTGCCAGCCATAAAACCGGAGGGATTGTGGGGGGGGGGGGATCGAAGCCTAATCTTCTGTTTATGTGTGTGGGTGGCCAACCACCAGAAGTCGTTTCACATTAAACGGGAGGGGGGGAGGGAGGGATCGAACCCACTATCTTATTAAAGAAGCCGTTCCACATATAGTATATATATATATACACACACTAAAACTAATGGTGTTCAAATAAAATAACACCTACATGTTGCGTCACCATTATTGCCCTTGATTTACGTTAAATTGTAGACGAATTTAGTCAGTTGGATAATAATGGCTACATTTTAAAAAGTCAGGAACGAAAAAACTAATTTTTTTTAAGTGAAAGTGGCTAAAATAGGGAAACAATGGAGACGAAAATAACACTTTACTTTAATAATAATAATAATAATAGTTATAAAAAGAATAATAAAAAAATTTAAAAAAATCGCAACAAAATAATTAAAAGAAATCCAAACATTAGAAAGTTAAAAAATAAAAACCCTTTTAGAGGGTGTTTGGGATTGCGTTGAAAAACTGCTTATTGACTTATTAGATTTTTCAAAAGCCAATAAGCTAAAAAAAGTGTTTGTCAAACATAAAAGCACTTTTTGTTTTAACTTTTTGATAAAGCTAAAAAAATGTTTTTCAAGAAGACACAAATTCCTGTCTTTTCAAATGACTTTTGGTTTTTATAATAAAATATTACCAATTTACCCCTAACAATTTCTAACAAATACATATATATATCATTATCATTGATCATTAACCCTAGAGAGAACACATATACGTCTGTCACCAACGTTCGTCAATCATTGATTTATTGGTTTTATTCGACACAAAAGCTAATTTAAACACTTTTTTAAAAACTATATTTCAAAAAATTATAAATTAATAAGCACTTAAAAAATAAACTTTTAGAATTAAATAAGCAATCCCAAACACCCTTTTAGTGTGAGCCTGAGTTAATGCTTTCGTTGTTGAGACTTGACCGCTTCCCTCCCTTATATAAAATCTCCATTTTCTGCATCTCCGTCTTCACACTTGCTTCTTCCTCTCCGACGTCGTTTTCCGGCCGGAGTTTCCTTCTTCATCTCCCTATCACAAATCTCCAATCGACATGGCTTTCGAGAAGATCAAGGTTGCAAATCCCATTGTTGAGATGGACGGTGAGTCGATTCATCCATCTATCAATCCAGTTATCATCCTAACCTAACTCGATCTTCCAATCTATCATATTTTAACCTAGTTTAAGTTGAATTCAACAGATCTCCATAAATGAAACAGATCGCTTGTATCTGATCATTATTTTTATTTGGATTTAGGTTTTTTTGCTACTATTTTAAACATGCATCTTTGTGTACGGAAAAGTTTGTTCAGGTTTAACAATTTGTGAGCAGCATCTCCATTTTCTGTTTCTGGTTGTGGCTAGGTTGATATTTTAAATTAGTTGTTATGTATCAAGGAAGTGTTATTGTGTATATGTCTATTTAATTTGATCTATTGCACTATAACAAGCTACTTTGGTCATAGTAGGCTCAATCTTTTTGGAAAATCACAAATCTAGACATGTTTTCCACCGAACTCACCAAACTAGACATTGACTTTCAGCCCTTCCGGCTAACGAGGCTAAATCCTAGCTGGCGGACGAGGCTAAATCCTAGCTGGTGGTTAAAAAGACCGGGAAAGTCCTATGGAAAAAGCTGGGGGTAAGCTGGCGGCCATTGCACGAGTATTGATTTGTTTGGCTGTTTTCGTGGAGTCGTACTTTTCAAGATTTAGCCTCCTTAGCCGGTGGTGTAAAAGTGAATGTCTATTTTGGTGATTATCTGAGGCTGGCTGAAACAGACATTCAAATTGGGCCCTTTTCGGATTCTAACACATGGGAATAGAATGACAGACTTTTTTGCATACGGTTTTTTAAAAGGCCCACAATCACACGTATTAGAGTTGGAGTGAGTTTTAGTGAAAAGATAATCTTTTCAAATATACTGATTCTTTGATCTTTTGGTCAAAACCTGAAAAATAAACGAAGTTAAACTTTAAAAGTTGGGAGGCCTTAAATGTGGGGCCCAAGGTTCAACTTACTTTTTTTTTTACAGTCGAGCCGCCTTGACGTTGGTTTGCACATGGACTATGTTCAAGTGAACGGCCAAGATGATGAATGAGTTTGTTTAATATATTTCTCCACACACACTTGTGGCTGCTGGGGGCTGTTTTGGGGTCTTTGAGCTGGATTAAACTTCTAAATTCACTATTTACAGTTTGGGATTCCATGTATAGTATTTGTTTGCATATTGGGGTTTACATATGAGCTTGTTTTTAAGTGTTAGTTTTGTATTTAATGTTGCTATAAATCTAGATATTTGTGATCATAAATGTTTTATGAAAGCTTGTGTTTTTTGGTGCAGGGGATGAAATGACTCGTGTCTTTTGGGAATCAATTAAGAATAAGGTTATACACTAACTGTTTTTAGTAAAAAATATCCATTATGTGACAGTCTTTCTTTGCTAATATTTAATAGTTGTGATTATGTATTGCAGCTCATCTTTCCCTTCTTAGACCTGGATATCAAGTATTATGACCTTGGCCTTCTTAATCGTGACGCCACTGATGATAAAGTTACTGTAGAAAGTGCTGAAGCTACTCTAAAGTATGTGTTGTTAGTTTTACCATTTGCAAAATTTTATTCTACCTTAATTTTTCAACACTTTCAGTTTCATCATCGAGTCCATGATTTATTGCTCAAACTGACATGTTCAATACAACTTTAGGTACAATGTTGCAATTAAGTGTGCCACCATTACTCCAGGTATATTCAAGTTATATAACATATATTGGAAATCTAGCATCCTTTTATCATAAAACTGATGGAATCGCTTCATTACAGACGAGGCTCGTATGAAGGAGTTTACTTTGAAGAGCATGTGGAAGAGTCCAAATGGGACCATCAGGAATATTTTAAACGGTCAGTGATATTACTAATAAAAAGAACGATGAAACTATCTAATTTCATGAATATGTTCTGATGTTACTTGTTCAATTTTTGCTTACTGTAGGCACGGTGTTTAGGGAACCAATTCTCTGCAAAAACATCCCCAGGCTTATACCAGGTAATTTACAAATTTTGCTCGTCTACATTTTTTTTAATTTTTAAAAATTTAATTTTGACTGGAGCTATAATCGCTTTACTTGCAGGATGGACAAAGCCAATATGCATTGGAAGGCATGCTTTTGGTGATCAGTACAAAGCTACTGATGCAGTGATTAAAGGACCTGGAAAACTGAAGATGGTATTTGGTATGGTTATTATCTTCATCTCTATGCACTAAAATGCGATACTCGGTTTAACTCGCTTGACCCATTTGACCCGTTTGAGATATTCACAACCCAAATCTCGTCTTCCAGTTCCTGAAGGGGAAGGTGAAAACACAGAGTTGGAGGTTTATAACTTCACTGGTGCAGGAGGGGTAGCTTTGTCAATGTACAACACTGATGAGGTATGTTTTGCAACCCAATTAGTTTTTCATTAGCCTCCTCTTTTATAATTATGACTAAAATTTATGTCGTTTCATGATTAGTCCATTACTGCTTTTGCCGAGGCCTCAATGAACACTGCCTACTTGAAAAAGTGGCCACTTTATCTTAGCACAAAGAATACCATTCTAAAGAAGTATGATGGAAGGTATGGATGTGTATTTAATATTTGTTTTAATCTCATTTTGTTATGAATTATAATATATTTTCATAATTATGATTAATTTTAATGCTTTTTCTTTCCTTCGATAAAGGTTCAAGGACATATTCCAAGAAGTTTATGAAACTAACTGGAAATCGAAGTTTGAGGCTGCGGGGATATGGTGAGTAGTTGAATAAGTTTCCAGGATTCTTTATTTCTTATCTTCTTTTTTTAATAACTTTTTTTGTATCGCCGTTTTGTAATAAATAATTCACAGGTATGAACACCGTCTCATTGATGATATGGTCGCTTATGCTCTTAAGAGTGATGGTGGTTATGTATGGGCATGCAAAAACTATGATGGAGATGTCCAAAGTGATTTCTTAGCTCAAGGCATGTGCTAAATGTTTTTTTCTTTAAAAAAAGTAACTTTTTTGTATCACCTTTTTGGTACCTTCTGTAAGATTTATGGCTTGATGAGTTGATTTTATTTTATATTTACAGGTTTTGGATCTCTTGGATTAATGACATCAGTTCTGGTAATTTTTTTTAAGTCATGTTTAGGCCATACTTTTGATAACCAAACGCTAATTTGTGTCGTTTTATACTAATAGTCCGAAATATGATTTGTTTGTGCTTCATATTGTGTGTATATTTATTGGATTTCAATTTGACCAAATGTGCGGTTTAGGTGTGTCCTGATGGGAAGACCATCGAAGCTGAAGCAGCCCATGGGACCGTGACACGTCATTACAGGGTGCACCAAAAGGGTGGGGAAACCAGCACAAACAGCATAGCCTCTATTTTTGCTTGGACTAGAGGCCTTGCCCACAGGTTTAGTACTTGATTGGGGCCCAATTTGAGCTTTTTTTGGCTAATCTTTAGGGTTTGTTTGGGTGACAACTTATCTTAACTTGTCTAATCTCTAAACTAGCTAAATTTGAATGTCAAAACGGGTCGGTTTGGGTGTGCTGACCTGCTAATCTTTTCTTTATCTTTTTTCTTTGAATTTATAAATTATTTAAGTATAAATATGATCTCAGAAACTATGCAGTTTAAATAAAAATCTGATCTTTTGGAATAAAGCAATTTAGAAGAGATTGTAAGCACCTAATACAATAATACTTTTGACACATGACATCACCTTTGTAATTAGTTTTAATAATTCATTCTTTTTAGAAAAATAATAAATTTTAAAATTGCATTTAACATTTGTTCAGGGCAAAGTTGGATGAAAATGCAAAGCTTCTGGATTTCACTGAAAAATTAGAAGCAGCATGCATTGGTTGTGTTGAATCCGGCAAAATGACCAAGGATCTTGCACTTATCATTCATGGATCCAAGTAGGTCACATTTTTATATTTCATTTAATTTAGTGAATTTTGATCTTTATTTAAATCTCTAAGTTTTTTAAATTCTTGCAGGCTGAGTAGGGAGCATTATTTGAACACTGAAGAGTTCATTGATGCGGTTGCCGATGAGCTCAAAGCAAGACTCTCCAGCAAATAATCGTTGTATGTATAATAAATTATCTTATGTTGGTTAATTTTGACCCATTTACTTGCAAATGAGTTGATTTGGGTTGTTTTTTTTATTTCAATCGGCTCAAATCAAAAAATTTAAATAAAAAGGGAATGGTTCTAATGGGTCGAACGGATTGAAAGCGGTCCTTTCAATGGTCATTTTATTCAATGCTTAGATTATTATTGTAATAATATTGTTTTTGTAACCACAAGTCAGCAACTACATATAAACTTCTTTTACAAATGGACGAAAGTACGAAACGTGTTTGCGGTCAACCTGACCCGACATGTTTGGCCCGAACTAAAAAATGACCCTCTTTAACCCGCGGTTCAAGAAAACTACAATATCAACAAGATATTGGTTGAGGGTAGGGCTGTAAACGAACTGAACGCTCAGTGCGTTCGACGGGAAGTTCGTTTACTTGCGTTTGTTTAATAGTTGAATGAACACGAACACAGAAATTTCGTTCGATTAACTAAATGAACGAACACGAACAAAGGCCGCGTACGTTTTACAGTGTTCGTGAACGTTTGGTAATTTGCTAGTTAATGTTTGTTTGTTTATGTTCGTTTGTTACAAGTTTTTAGTTTTTCTAATATCTTACCATTAAAATTAAATTATTATATGTTCGTTTGTGTTCGTTTGTTTCATTTTTGTTTGTTTATGTTCATTTGTGTTCGTTTATAATGTTAACAAATGAACACGAACAAATTCATTTCCTAGACAAGCGAACACGAGCACAAAATTTCGTTCGGTTATGTGTTCGTGATCCAATAAAAGTTTAACGAACGAACATGAACGTCTCGTTCAGTTTGGTTCAGTTCTTTTACAACCCAAGTTAAGGGTACATATCTCTGACTTTTGTCTATTGCTTGAAATGCAGGTAATTGATTATCGGTGACATGGCGGTCAAGACTCCCAAGTCAGTTTCAATGATTCTTAACTCGATTTGCGAACGACATTTGGGGTCTATTTGCCAAACTAATTTCAAGATTGACTGGTTATCATGACATGTATATTGTCATGTAGTCTGCTTTTTAATCTCGTATGTTGTTTTTCCTACTTTTATCATTTTCTGTATCTCTTTCTATTAATATTATTATTACAAAGGAACTGGGATGAGATCAGTCCATGATCAGTCTTTTGGTTCATTTCTGCATCTTTATCATCATTTAATATTGCAGGAAACTTATTTTGGTTAGCTAATTAACTGCAAAGAAGAAGACTTTCTGTGAACAAATATGTAAAATGTAAGGAATAACCAAAGTTCTGTAATCATATTTTGGCGACCCTTTCGTAGTTGTAGAAGACCCAGAAGCGGCTAAGGCTCGTGTTTGACATATTTCATTTAAAACAGGTTTCACGTCTATTTCTCAAGGTAAAACGACCACATTAGTAGTTTTGTCAAAGATGACCAACTTTGGCCAAAAATTGCATTGGGATTTTGTGTCACGTAGAAAGGTACGTTCTCGGGTACAAAATGATGTGGTCCGATCAGGATTCAAAGGACAAAAGAAATAAAATAGAAGACAGAAGAAATTTAGACCAGTTTTATTTCATTCATTCATATCCCTTTTCATTAACTCCAAATTCCTTAAATACAAAAATGAAAACATTAAACTAACACCACTAATAAGATAACTTCCCACTAACCAAAGATAAAGAAATAAGTAGGATTTTGATTTAGGTGCTTACAATCTCTTCTAAATTGTTTTATTCCAAAAGATCAGATTTTTATCAAAACTGCATAGTTTCTGAGATCATATTTATACTTAAATCATTTATAAATTCAAAGAAAAAAGATAAAGAAAAGGTTAACATGTCAGCACACCCAAACCGACCCGTTTTGACATTCAAATTTAGCTAGTTTAGAGATTAGACAAGTTGAGATAAGTTGTAACCCAAACAAACCCTAAAGATTAGCAAAAAAAAGCTCAAATTGGGCCCGAATCTATGAAAACATTTAACCAACACCACTAATCTATGAATTACTTATTGTGCATCAAATTGTTCATTTACACAAGTATGATTTTGATTTCACTTGTAGTCATAAACATTTTGTTCCATTTAAAAACCAATAATCAAGCTTATTTTCTTGTATTGTCATTGTGAAAAAAAAATAGTCAAATTGGTGTTAAACTCGAGTTAAGGATTACTAATGATTCTACTCATCATTGAGATGTTTTAAATCAAAATAATGGCAGTGACTCACTTAATTGATGAACTATTTTTTTTTTTTTTTTGAAAGGCGACATTCATTTTTAAGTGGCAGTCGCATCTCCGAATCGGAGACCCGTTACCCCTCAGCCTGACCACTACGTTGTCTGAACCGGGCCCGCGGGTTCAGAACGAGAGGCTTAGGCTTTCACCGGGAAACCATGGAGCCTGCTGCCACTTGACAACAGTTGCGCCGCTACACAGGCCAAACCCCGCTAGCGTAACGCACTCCGGACTAAAACCCGGCTCGGCTCGGATTCGAACCTGCGTGGGCAGGTTGAATCTTCATCGCCTATACCACTATTACTTTTTGAAAATGAGTTTTTAAAAAAAGTGTTTGAATTAACTTATGTGGTGGGGATTACTTTTGGAAAACAACTTTTGACTTTTTGAAAAAATAAGAATCCACTTACTTTTGGAAAACAATTTTTTCATCCTTTAAAAATCAACTTTTACACCCTTATCCAAACAAACTTTTGACTTATTGACTTCTTAAATAAGTTAATAAGTAGGTTCCAAAAGTAATCCCAAACATGCCCTAAGTCAAATTGATCCAAGTAGCAATTTTTTTTTGTAAATTGGTTGATCACTTTGGTTAACAATAGTTCTAAAATGTTGAAACAACTAGATGATTCCCAGCCGCGCGTTGCGGCGGCAATTAAGGGTGTTAAATGTTGGAAGCAGTGACCATAGTTTTTCATTATAAATACATAGGAAGTAGTTTTCATGACAAAAGGATTGGATTCAAATATTGGTTGGGTGATGCTGAGTATGGATTTTGCTGATGGTGTGTGCAATTGTACCTGCAAATACGGAGACTCTTGCTGAGGTCACAGCCATAACAATGGGATTGTTGATTGTGTCAAGTGCTCAAATGTTGCAAGAGTTTCTTTCCAAATAGTGATAGAAATGTCTTCAAAGCTGTATGGATGTTAACAAAGTAAAAGCAAGCTGTTATAAATAAATTGATGTGACTATGATAGATTAATAATTTAAAAAAGTATAATAAAAGTTTGAGCACTTACCTTTCATTGATTCTCGACAGTTAAGTTCAAAAAAGAGGCTTTTCCTGGAAGGGATTATCATGACCGCTTGATGGGTACTCTGGAGATTCAGGAATGATAAGGTGTTTAATCCCAACATTAAAAATAAAGCTTTCATTATGTTCTTGTAATTGTTTATTTTCCCCCGTCTAGCTTCTTGCTAGGCGTGTGATAATAATATATTGTCTGAGTTAAAAAAAAAAAGATTCAACAGTGCCTATGTTTTTATATACAAGCCTAATATTTAAAAAAAAATCTATATATATATATATATATATATATATATATATATATATATATATATATATAAGTCCGTATTCTGTTTTTTTATATATGTTTATTGAGTTTATATCATAGGGCCCGCTTTTTTTTACATGTCTCGGACCCAAAACGTTTTGAGGATTCTCGGGACCGGCCCTGTACATAACACATTTGCTTACTTATGAACCGTCTTTCGTTTGAGTCAGCCAGTTATAATACCGATCGATTGAACCATCATCCGGTCATGAAAACATTAGAAAAGAGATATGCATTTGACTAAATCTAAAAAGAAACAGTTTCTATTAATCTTTTATTCTTAACCTAGTTTTAAACCCCGTATAACACACGGGGTGAAACGTTAAGATTATGTTGACAAATATCTTTACACATTTTTTTTTATATAAATTTGATATCAAACTTAATTAAAAAACTAATAATTAAATATTAGCAAACTTTATTCTAACACATATTTATTTAAAATACAAAAGTAGTATTTTCAAAATTTATATGTAAAATTAAAATTTTGGTTTTTTATTGATAAAATTTTAAAAACTCACTTTTAGATATTAAACTTTAAAAACTCGTTTTGTTTAAATATCCTATTTTTTTATTCTTGTTTTTTTTTAAATATTCACTTTTGATGATAAATTTTTAAAAAAATGTGAGTCAATGGTTATAATGATGAAACTGATTTGGTAAAATGTTTATTTATGTATTTTTTTTTTAAAACGAGTTAAATATAGAAATATTGGATGGAGGATGTAAATGTGGTTTTGAGGGGAAAAATGAATGTGAGAATGAATATGATGTTAACAAGTGACACATATTTTTTTTTTATCATAATGGGGATGTTTTTGATAGACTTCAATTCTTAACAAATGTTTTTGATAGACTTCAATTCTTAACAAAATCTAACATATCAATACAACTTTATTATCTTCAAACCGATAGAGTTTCCAATATTATCTAAAAGAAGAATATTTTTTTATGTTTGATTTTTCAGTTTCAATCAATTTCTATAATGAGTTTTGAAGCACCGTTAATTAAGACTCGTCAAACTTATTTCAACGGTTCATTCAACTTTTCAGTTCTGATTCGCTGTTGTAATAAGATTGCCACTTGGGGTGTGCATTAAACGGGTTGACTCATGAAAGCCCGAAGGACCAGCCCATTAAACTCGGGCCCGACCCATGATACTTGTAATTGGTCCGGTCTTCGGTCCTATCTTTCATGGCTTAATGGTACGGTCCCGGTCCGGTCTAAGCCCACGGGTTTTTAAAAAAGCCCGTATGTATAGAACAATTAGTAATTTATAAAAATCCTAACCCCTTAATTTATGTTTTACATAAATTATATTTAAAAAGTTCCTTTATATTAATATGATTAGTACATTTAACGCTTGTGAAAATATAAATATAGTTATATATCGTTTTTTTTCAGTTTAAACAATAATCGTTTTCAAGTTTTCGTCTTATTTTAACACAAAAACAATATTTTCATAAATGTATTTTTTTAATTTTATTCAGTTTTGTTATATAAACGCATATGTTTCTTTATACTTTTCATTTATCGCTTATGAGAACTATAACTGAATGTATAATTTTAAATAACAATTTGCACCCTCATACTTTTGATTATGAACATTTGTTGTTGCTTGCAAAAGTTTTTTCAATACTCTAAGCCCTATCTATCACTTTTAATATTTACTACTCATAGATCAATTGTATACATCTCGTACGAAGATTAAAGACTACATATAATGATTTATGCATTATGTTTTTGAAGGATTGACTATAGACTAAATATTAATTTATGTATTATGTTTTGAAAGATTGACTGTAGACTAAATTAAACGGACCTGAATTCTAAAGCCCAAGGACCGGCCCATTAAAACCCGAGAAAGCCTGACCAGCCCGTTAAATTTGGTCCGGTCCTTGGTCCCCAATTTACCCTGTTAACGGTCCCGGTCCCAGTCTGGTCCGGTCCGAGTTAGTCCGGTTAAAGCCCAATAATCACCCCTAGTTGTCACTACAACGATACATTATTATTATTTTTTATTTATTTATTTATTTTTTTAAAGAAAGATACATTATCTAACCAACTACAATAAGACATCCATCTTTACATATATTACTAAAAAAATACATATAATCAAATAAACCGAAATATCTTGTAATAAAATTCACGATATTCTCCTCTTCCTAAAAAATATTCTTTTTCCACCTCAGCATATACAACTGGTCTCTACTAAAAAAAGGCATTAGCAAAACTAAAATAAAAGAATATATCATTCCTTTTTACACAAGCCATCAAAATATTCCTTCTTATTAATAAAAAAAAAATCCAACTTCAATAAGCCACCAAAATAAGTTGGCGGCAAACATATTTTTACCACCTATAAATACCACAATTAATCCCCTACTTTTCATCGTAAACAAATCAAACCACAAATGGCTCGGGCTCGTACAATAGGGATTGGGATGGATCACACGGCGGCAAGCAAAACGGCGTTAAAGTGGGCGATCGATAACCTTATTGACGACGGTGACACTGTCGTCGTCGTCCTTGTGCTGCCGTCGAAGTCTGATCCCGTCAGTAAGAAGATCTTTGCGGAAACCGGTTCACGTAAGTTAATTGCTTATCATTGTTTTGTATGTGTGTTTTGGTGATTTTTTTTAACTTTGTTTGGTGTTCAGCTTTGATACCGTTGGTGGAGTTTAAAGAGATTGACGTCTGCAAGAAATACGGAATTACCCCTCATTTCAGCCGTTAAAACGGTTAAAGAAATTTCCGTTGCATTATTATTACAAGTTTACAACCCATGTTTTATGTTTTGTAAAACCGAACTAGACGGTGTATCGGTTGACTTATTAATGAACTGGTTAGACCGGATTTAATAATAAAATAATGTCATATATATTATAAAAAAATATATGTATGTATTTTATATATATAATTATTAAATAATGTCATATATATCATAAAAAAATAAAATATATGTAAATTATATATATATATATATAATTTAATAAAAAAAGAACTTCATAAATATCATAAAAATAATATATATTTATATTTATATTTATGTGTATATACTTTAAAATAAAATGTGAAAATATCTTTTTATTTTGTGTAATGTTTTCGTTTGGATTTGTGATTTGTATTTTTAGATTTAAAAAATATAAAAACGGAGTCTAATTAAAGTATTAAATTAATCTAATCAGTACATGTTTTGGTTTGGATTTGTGATTTATAATTTTAGATTTAAAAAATATAAATATGGAGTCTGCTTAAGGTATTAAATTAATCTAATCAGTAAATATGGGTTTTGAAGACAATTTTTTTTTAAAATCCAGTACTTTAAAAAAGTATAACCGGACCGATTAGGCATCCGGTTCAACCCTTCTGGTTTAAGAAGGCATAACCAATCCAGTCCGGTCGTGAAAACGACATTATATGATGGTTTTGTTCAAATCAAGAACATAAATTGAAATGTATTGATTTGGTTGAATGGTGGGATGAAGGTTATGGTGGTGGCGAAGGTGTACTGGGGAAATCCGATGTATTTACTGTTTAGAGTTGGGGAATATATTAATTGTTTGTTTTTTTTATTTAATTTAAAACTATTTTGTTTATATGCTATGTTTGGATTGATGTGTGGTTTTATGTTATTGTTTTGCACTTTTGCGTTGCTTGTAAAGATTTGATTTGAATTGGTTGTTTATATGAGAATTGAAATTATTGTGTTTTTACTTTTTAGATGTATAGTTTACGATAGTAGATATGTATGAGTTGTAAACAAATTGATCTATTTACGAACTACTTTCAGTTAGTGTTGTTAAAAGCAGGGGCTGGTCAACGTAATTGATGGCCCTAAAGTGAATTTAAAGTTTGGAGCCCTTTTTTCAAACGTCATACTATAAAAAAAATCTTTCTTCTTTTAAACCAAACTACCCAAGTAATTAGCAATTTTGAACCAAACTACCAAAGCAATTAGATAGCCAAAATAGCAGATTAGTATCTTTAACTTAAACCAATTAACCAAACCAAATTCTAATAACAATTTTTTTTTTGCAAAAAATAGCAATCTAGCAGATTAGCAACTTAAACCAATTCACTATAAAACTAACCAAACTACCAAAGCAAATAATAGAAAGAAAAAAAAAGCAAATAATACATTAATACCAACTGATTGAAACTAAAAAAAAGCAAATAATACATTAATACCAATTGATTGAAACTAAAACAGTGAAACGTACCCGATTAATAATAATTGATTGAAATAGTAGCAACAACAACAATTTGTATGAATTACCAACAACAATGATGTGGACTTATCGGGATTCATTTGTCAAAAGAAAATAAAGAGAAACCAGATAAAAATTTAGAGAGAGATATTTAAGACGATTTTCATTCATAATTCATTCACCAAAAACATAAGCCTCTTTATATAGGCATACAATGCAAATTAACTCAAAGAAATAACTAACTAACCATAAGGCATTAACCCACTACTTACCAAAACATGGGATTATGGGCATCCCCAATATCTCCCTTTATTCCCACACACTAACAAAAAAACTAATAACTAATGGAACATGGGAACCGCATGCACGACTGCGTATGACCGGCACATATCAATCCACCCCGCTCGAATTCACCTTGTCCTCAAGGTTGAAATCGGGAATGGTTTCCAGAAAGCGCCATGGTGGGCGCCACTCGGTTCTCCCGTCCGCATTCGGAGAAGTATTAGCTAGGTGCCACGGGGGCCTCCATTCGGTCACCTAGGTGGTGTCCTTGCTGGTGACCATATAGTTATGAGCAAGGTATGAATTGGATGAGAAGGAGAAGAACCCACTAGTGGTGTTAAATTAGGTGTAGATGGAGTGGACATCATTGGATTTTTTGAGTAATTTATGAATGGGGTAGGGTTAGACGACGGTTGGTTTGGTGTAGTAGGGATCTTCAATTGTGTGATCGGAACAATAGTGGTTGTAGTCATCTCTGGTTAGGATAACAGAATGGGAAGGGAAGGGAAGGGAATTATCAGAGGTGAAAGCCATGCATGGCAATCGGTTTTGGTGGTGGTGGAGTGGAGTCGGTAACCAAAGTGGTTTTCGGTGTGTTGATGCATCGGCAATGGATGGTGGTGCAAACGGTATGGGGGTCGGTGCCGGGATTAAGGATGGTGTTGGGGATGGTGGTGGTTTGACTTCCTATGGAATGAACAATGGCGGGTATAGTTTTCAGGGTCTCGTGGATGTGGTTGAGATGGAGCTCATGCTGAGCCAACTTTTCGTTCACTGCCCGGTAGAATTCCTCCTCGGTATCCATGGATCACGACGACTCTGATACCAATGATTTGGTTCCAACGGTTAATATCGTTGGCCTAAGAAAATAGAAGGAACTTTGAAGAAATTTAGAGAGATATTTAGACTTGATTCATAATTTCATTCACAAAAAACATAAGCCTCTTTATATAAGCATATAATGCAAATTAACTTAGAAATAACTAACTAACCACTATGGGTGAAGGGGGCACCCAACCTATTTACCAATTTACTCACAAAATCTGCTCAATAGAATTCTGTCACCTCAAAACTACTTATTTTACTCGTTTACTCAGATTTAATTGGAAACACCCTACTCATTTTACTCACCAACATTTAAAAAAAAATTAAACATTTAAATAAAAAATATACTTTTTTATTAATTAAAAATACATTAGATAACTAAAAATAACAAAATACAGAAAAAGTTACAAATTAAAAAAAGCCGTTAAATTAAACATAATCGTCTTACGAATCATTACTGGCTGATATGTCATCACTTATACATATTTTACATACATAATAATCCCGTATTATGGTACTAAATTGAATAATAACCTTGCAATTTGTGCTTAAAATACAAATATTTGATAATTGCAGGTTATTCGGTGTTAAAATTACAAATCAAGCTAAATCCTATCGAGAACACCAAGAATTCAAGCTTCTATAATGTTCTTCCCCGGAGCATTGACCCCCAAGAAGTCAAAATTGGTCAACAATAGTCAACAATAGTCAACAAGAAGCTACAAGACAAAACTGAGGAAAAAGAGGGGGTTGCACGACTGTGCATCCCGTTGCATGGCCGTGCATTAGCCTTCTCTGCTCCCCACGGCCCGGTACCGTGTCCTCTGTACCCTGTTTAATTCCCTGGGCCTTTGCACGACCGTGCAACCTAATGCACGACCATGCATTGCACATTTTTAGGCCTATAAATACGAGGCTTGGGTTCTTCATTCCACACACTAATCCAGAGAGAAATTACACTCCAGAAGAGAGCATTCTCTTAGTTAGAGTAGAGAGTAGCGGGACTCTTCCTCCTTGTTCCACAATACGGGAGCCTACGAAACTAATCATTACGCTAGTCATTATGGCCATTCGTGGCTAAAACTTCTTTGTATTGCTAGGGTGAAGATGATGTTTGGTGCATGTTAATGTTTAACTAATTAATGAAGTGGTATGTTTATGTCTTTAACTAATTCGTCCTCAAAAACCATCTCTTGATGAGCTTTTATTATTGTCTAAATCCGTCTTTATATTTGTGAGTGTCTTGATTTTAAAGAGTAAAATCGTAAAACCCTTTTTAATAAAACTTCCTTTGAAACTCGTAAGTCTTTATACGAGCAGAGATTGATAAGCCAAGGCTTGGTCTATACTTCTAAGATCGTACGTCTTTATACGAGATTATTATGCAACCAAGAATTGGTGAACTCATGTTGGGAACGGTACGTCTTTATACCTGTTCCCATTGTTACACCGCCTCCCGGTGAGCAAAATATAATCACCTATTTAACTTAATATAAAGCATTTTAAGTCTGATGTCTTTATCCAACCCGAAGATGACCATTCAATGAGTTGAGGGTAAATGTTGTCCCTAATGGGAGGCACTACCACTTTTTAAAGAATATAATTTGCAAATCAAATGTCGTGAGGACGAGGCTCTAGCGGTGACCCGTGTCACAAGTTTGTAGTAGTCATACCACTGAATTTGTTAACCTAACATTATCACGTACCAAGCTGATTCGAATCCCGAAGCAATACATCTCGTAATCTGATCATTTTCGCCTTATTTTCTTTTCTGCTATTTACTATTCTGCTAGTTACATTTCTGTTACACAATTCACGCACATTTTTACTTTTATGTTATTTACTTTACCGTCATTTACTTTTCTGCTTCACAAGCACACAAAACCCACTTACTAATTAATCTGGCTAAACGATAACAAAAGTTGAGTATTGGAACTCGACCGTGTCCATTGGTTCGATACTTGGTTCTTATCTGACTATATTACGCTGCGATAAGTACACTTGCTTGTTGTGTGTGTTTTAAGTTAACGTAATTATCATTTTATTTTATAAATTTAAAACCTGATCTCGTGAAATCAATTAATCTAAAAATATATTTATTTATATTTTTGTATACTATATTCACATACACATAAAGTTTTTGGCGCCGCTGCCGGGGACACAGTGATTTCAAGAAACATTCGAGTTAACGGATTAGCTTTTTATTTTACTTCTGTTTTTCTTTCACACTTTGTTGCAGGTAGTGTATGATCCAAAGTTCTACTACTGGTTTATATTAACCTTTAGCAGAACCTGAAAGATTTTTTCACCGCCGAGTTTGAGAAAACCTTGCTAGAAAAATGGCCGTAGAAAACCGCACTATCGCCGAATTTGCAAGACCGTCACTAGACGTGCTGGGATCTAGTATCACAAGACCAACCGTCGATGCTAACAACTTTGAGATCAAATCTCATGTCATCCACATGATCTAGTCATCATGCACGTTTAATGGATTACCCGATGAGGATTCACATGCCCATATCGCAAATTTCCTCGAGATTTGTGATACCTTTAAACTGAACGGAGTGTCGAACGACGCTATTCGCCTCCGTATGTTACCTTTCTCCTTAAGAGAATGAGCTAAGGCATGGTTGAATTCTCTCCCTACTGGGTCAATCACCACTTGGGATGATCTCGCCCAGAAATTCTTATCGAAGTATTTCCCACCGGCCAAGACCGCTAAATTAAGAAATGATATCACCACTTTCACTCAAGACGATGGTGAGTCACTATATGAGGCTTGGGAACGCTTCAAGGACATGCTAAGGAAATTTCCTCACCATGGGTTAGAGGTTTGGCTGCAAGTATCATCTTTCTACAACGGGTTACATAATCAAGCCCGTCAGACACTTGATGCTACCGCGGGTGGCATATTTGGGAACAAAAGGCCACAAGAGGCTTATAACCTAATTGAAGAAATAGCTATGAACAGCTATCAATGGTACAACCCATGAACTAGTAGAGGCACAAGGCAAGGAGTTCACACCGTCGACGCTGTCACATCATTATCTGCTCAAGTAGATGCCCTGACCTCAAGATTAAACCAAATTAGTAAGGGCAAGGCAACACCGGAAACAATGGAAGAAGTAAAGAGCATCACAACCGACGTCGAACAAGTTGACTTTGTCAGAACAAATCGGCCTCAAAACAACCCCTACAGCAACACCTACAACCCTGGATGAAGGAATCATCCAAACTTTAGCTGGAAAGATAACAACCAAGGACAATCTGGTTTTGGACAACAACAATAGTTTCAGCAAAGGCCACCTCAGAACTTTCAACCTCGTCAACAATTTCAAGGACTAACCAAGATGAGAAATGGGATGAGCCTGGAGGATGCGGTGACTAAGCTAATTTCCACTACCGAAAGTCAAGCCCTCCTAGAAGATTCTCGTCACAAGCAATACGAGGAAAGGTTTAGTCTACATGAAGATGAGTTCAAGACGCAGAAAGCTATCTTTCAATCCATTGAGACGCAATTAGGACAAATAGCGAAACTATTGTCCGAAAGGCAATCGGGATGTCTCCCGAGTAACACTGAGACTAACCCAAAAGCCAACGTAAGTGCTATTACTCTAAGGAATAGCAAAGTCTACCCAGAACCACCTAAGCCAGAAGAAGAAGTCCAATCCACTAGGAGAGAGATATTCACCGGAATGCCACTCCGACCACAGCCCGCAAGTTCATCCACTCAGAAAGCGCAACCTAGTGTAATTCAACCTCCTACGATGGACCTTCCTCCAAAACCTCCACCAAAAAGAACGTCCACTTCCCACATACCATATACAGGGAGGCTGGTTAAGCAGAAAAATGATGAGCAATATGACAAGTTCATAGAGCTCTTGAGCCAAATTCATGTCAACATTCCCTTCTTGGATATTATACAACAAATGCCAAAATATGGACGCTTCTTGAAGGATTTCCTCACAAACAAGAGAAACATGGAAGAAGCGATAAAAAGAACAAATTATTGTGTCGCTCTTATCGAAAGGAATCTCCCGAAGAAACTTTCAGATCCGGGAAAATTCTCTTTACCATGTTCTATAGGGCCACTACCAGTTACATATGCGCTCGCTGATCTAGGAGCAAGCGTAAATGTTATGCCCTACACTATGTTTCAAAAGTTCGACATTGGGCAACCGCGACCGGTTAATGCAACCATTGAACTCGCAGGCGGATAGGTCAAAACACCTATAGGAGTCATCGAGAATTTATTGGTGAAAGTTGGCAAGTTTGTCTTCCCTGCCGACTTTATGGTTTTAGAAATGGGACAAGATTTCTCCGTACCACTAATCTTAGGTCGTCCATTCTTAGCCACCGCCAGAGCCGTCATTGACATGAATGAAGGAATTTTAACGCTCCGTATTGGTAAACAATCAGTAACCTACAATATCGGAGGATATGAATGCATGTCAAGTGATCCGCTTGAAATATCTCACTTTATCAACTCCAATCTGGACTATCAACTACAGAAAGCAAGGGACTTGAAAAAAAAGGAAAAGCACCCGATCTTACCCAGCCAAAGGCACCAAATCCTACGGCAATAGATCTCACCAAAGATCTTGACAACACTAATTGGATCGATGAGTACTTTGATAAATTACCAAAACTGAACGAAGAAGAAGGAGACACAGGGGAGGTTGTTCACTCCCACCTGAAGAAAGACTGATGCAACACGTACAGGTGCATACGGCAGAAAGCATGGACCTCAGGTTTGGTTTCTCCAAATTTAAGTTTCTAATTACTTCAGCCCCCAGGTATGCCTTCTCGATACTAGGACCTTAGTAGCTTAACTACTACCTTTTATTTTCCTTGTTCGTTTTTATGTTTTAGGTAGAATAACATCACCAGTCCATCCCTCTACTTTGAGGAGTGACACTCCAACTCTACGAGCCTGTAGCAGGAAGCCACATCAAATTTTTGAGAAATTCGATGAAGTCTTTGAAGCAACATGTTGACAAGCAGCTTATAGGCACAACCTGAAAACAACAATAAGCTTTGGCCTTAGGTTATACACCGAATTGATCGGGAAAGTACCAGTTTCTTTTCCCTTAAAACTCCATGCATTTAAATTCTTGCATAGCAATTCATTACATGCATTTGTACATTGAGGGCAATGCATAATTTTAAGTGTGGGGTAGGGAATTAGAGATTCAGGACTGTTAAGCTCAAAGCAGTAAAATTTAACTTGTGATTTTCTACCCATTTGACTAAAACATTACAAAAAATTACCTTTTATAAAACCCGAAAATTTTTAAAAAAAATATTTAAACCCTTTTTAAACAAAACCTCTTTGAGTTTGCACCTAATTAAATAAAATGAAGACATGACAAGTAGAAACAAACGAAAATTATGCATAACAAATAACTAAACCCTATCCCATCCGTTTCCATGTGAGAATAATCTGAGCCTTTTTCACGAGCATTATTATCATTATTTTTGCATGCTCTTTCGTTTGGTATATTGAGTGTTTATTCGATTGAATTTTATGCATAATTAGAACTTGTATGACTTATACATATCAAGACCATGAACTAGTGGAAGTATGAAAATGATTGAGGAACCTAGGATCGTTATCACCCTTATTATCCAAAAACCACAAAAATATTATCCCTCTAGATTGCCCTCTTAGCCTTAGCCTTTTCTTTTCCAAACCCATACTTATCACCCAACCAGCTTTTCGTAAACACCGGTTATTGGCTAACTGTCTTCGAAATGGGAAAACTATCTTATGTTATCATTACAAGTTCATCGGGACAATTTTAGAAAGAAACCGCCCTACTCAGAAGAATTGGAATATACAAATGGTGGATGCATTAGGAAATTATCCAAACTATCTGCAGGAAAATTCAAGGAAATATTATTTCAAGGAAATTGAGAAAGGAGGAATGATGAAAAGTTGTCTTGATAAATAAAAAGTTGGTCTTTTACCGGGAGACCTTAAAGAACTGGACATGCATTCTTTCGATTTCAATTTGCTTTGCTGCCTTCATTTCGCAAAACCTGAATTACCAACCGAACTCTGAAAAAAGATTTTTCAAGCAACTAGTGATGTAAGAAAATGGTGACACAAGCAAGAACAACTGCCACCATTCTGCGGCTTGTCAAAAAGTGGCGCCAAAAGAAGAGTCAAAAGATACGACAGATGTAGAAAGTGTGGCAACTGGAGCCACGATGGAAAGTGCAGTAAGAATCAAACTCATTGCCAAAGCGAGTATACATACCTAATAGAAGTAGGTGCTGTTAGGCGACTAGCTGCAGGATCCGTACGGAAAGGCAGTAATGTATATTACGCAATTAGGGATGAGTTGAACCTGATGAGAGATCTTGGTCTTTGCAATCTGACCATAAACGAGCCCTCAGATTAGTTATACCCTCATGATCTGAGTACTGTAGAGGGAACTTTTAGTACTTACCATTTTAAGCCATGAGGCCGTAGTTGAGTGTTTCGCGATAGCTGCAGCCCTTCAAACCCTTTTAAAACCCCTAAAACTCCAAAAAGATTTTTCATTTTCACCCTTAGTTTTACTTTAGCCACATTACAACCCTTTAAAGTCCTCTTGATTCATGCATACTACTTAGTTAGTTGGTGGAGACTTGATTTGCATACAAGCTTATGACCATTGCATAATTCAATTCGAACTCGAGTGTCCCACTTAGCTTACATTATATATATAACCCTAGAGTTGAGTGAACATTGTGAGTAGTGAGGAGTTTTTGCATAATCAACGTTCTAGTAGGCTTGTCATGGATTCCATCATCTTAAAACAAGAAAAACACAAAAATAGAATAAGCAACTCAAGAGTTATCCCGGAGTCTCAACACTAGTTGAAATTTCATTACCCTTGTAAAGTTTTAGTTATGGGTGTGATCATGGATGAGTTTGCTTGAGGAAAAGCAAAGTTTAAGTATGGGGTATTATGATATGTCATCATTTATACATATTTTACATACATAATAATCCCGCATTATGGTACTAAATTGAATAATAACCTTGCAATTTGTGCTTAAAATACAAATATTTGATAATTGCAGGTTATTCAGTGTTAAAAATAAAAATCAAGCTAAATCCTATCGATAACCCCAAGAATTCAAGCTTCTAGAAGGTTCTTTCCCGGAGCATTGGCCCCCCAAGAATTCAAAATTGGTCAACAATAGTCAACAAAAAGCTACAAGACAAAACTGGGGAAAAAGAGGGGGTTGCACGGCCGTGCATCCCATTGCACGGTCGTGCATTGGCCTTCTCTGCTCTCCACAGCCTGGTACCATGTCCTCTATACCCTGTTTGATTCCCTGGGCCTTTACACGACCGTGCAACCCAATGCACGACCGTGTATTGCACATTTTGAGGCCTATAAATAGGAGGCTTGGGTTCTTCATTCCACACACCAATCTAGAGAAAATTACACCCTAGAAGAGAGCATTCTCGTAGTTAGAGTAGAGAGTAGAGGGGCTCTTCCTCCTTGTTCCACAATAGGGGAGCCTACGAAACTCATCATTACGCTAGTCGTTATGACCATTTGTGGCTAAAACTTCTTTGTATTGCTAGGGCGAAGATGATGTTTGGTGCATGTTAATGTTTAACTTATTAATGAAGTGGTATGTTTATGTCTTTAACTAATTCTTCCTCAAAAACCATCTCTTGATGAGCTTTTATTATTGTCTAAATCCGTCTTTATATTTGTGAGTGTCTTGATTTTAAAGAGTAAGATCGTAAAACCCTTTTTAATCAAACTTCCTTTGAAACTCGTACGTCTTTATACGAGCAGAGATTGATAAGCCAAGGCTTGGTCTATACTTCTAAGATCGTACGTCTTTATACGAGATTATTATGCGACCAAGAATTGGTGAACTCATGTTGGGAACGGTACGTCTTTATACTTGGTCTCATTGTTACATCGCCTCCCGGTGAGCAAAATATAATCACCTATTTAACTTAATATAAAGCATTTTGAGTCCGATGTCTTTATCCAACCCGGAGATGACCATTCGATGGGTTGAGGGTAAATGTTGTCCCTAACGGGAGGCACTACCACTTTTTAAAGAATATAATTTGCAAATCAATGAGGACGAGGCTCTAGCGGTGACTCGGGTCACAAGTTTGTAGTAGTCATACCACTGAATTAGTTAACCTAACATTATCACGTACCAAGCTGATTCGAATCCTGAAGTAATACATCTCATAATCTGATCATTTTCGCCTTATTTACTTTTTTGCTATTTACTATTCTGCTAGTTACATTTCTGTTACACACTTCACGCACATTTTTACTTTTATGTTATTTACTTTACCGTCATTTACTTTTCTGCTTCACAAGCACACAAAACTCACTTACTAATTAATCCGGCTAAACGATAACAAAAGTTGAGTATTGGAACTCGACCGTGTCCATTGGTTCGATACTTGGTTCTTACCTGACTATATTACGCTGCGATAGGTACACTTGCCTGTTGTGTGTGTTTTAAGTTAACGTAATTATCATTTTATTTTATAAATTTAAAACCTGATCTCGTGAAATCAATTAATCTAAAAATATATTTATTTATATTTTTATATACTATATTCACATACACATCACTGGCCCACTCCGGTAGTGTAGCAAAATGTTCAACATGATCATATCGTAGTCTAAAGTGTGTCTCTTGATCCCGCAATTGGGGCAAATCCCATCTGTAAGATAGTAGCCACGTTTGTATTCATGGCCGGTAACATGGAAAGGACACTTCGGGGCAGTTCTATGCATTTCGTTATTGAACAACGAAGGACCACAATACGCATGCCAAAACCATAAGTCATTTGACACCACTGCTTCCATCATTATCGTAGTGTATTAGTGATCACCTCTCATAAATTGGGCACGCAAACTAGTCGGACACATCCTCTAAACGACATGCGTACAATCGATGCTACCGATCATCTCTGGAAGGCCCCATCTAGTTTCATTTGCATTATACAAACGTGCAATGTCGTGGCTTGTAGGTCTACATAAAAACCTTTTGTCGTATAACATAATAACAGAATTGCAAAAGTATTCTAAAATTCACGAGCAGTCCTAGCGGACATAGATAAATATTCATCATATTCGTCAGGAGGGTTATCTGTAGCGAGTTGGTGAATAGTAGAAGTGCATTTCTGAATCGGCGTGAAGCTCTTATTTAACCTCTCGTCATATCCTTCGTGAAACCAACAAAACCTTGAATCCATACTTATATCCCTGAAAATGTTTAAAAACAAATCTTTTGGTAAACGAAATCTCCCTTTAAACGTATCTACGTCGTACTTGGGCGTTCGACGAAGTAATCCTTCAACAGAACTGTGTTAGTGAGATCACGATCACGATGTACAAATTTTTTCTTTGATTTTTCCGTATCCTCAAGCTCTCTAGCTGCAACGACAACTTTGGACAGAAACTCAATGCCACTTGATTCGGAGGTGTCGGAAGGAAAATCATCAAAACCACTAGAATCGGATAATCCCGAAGGCAAACCAAGAATGCTAGAATCAGATGAAGACATTTTGTTAAAAAAATTGGAGTTTTACAATATATAAATGAGATGAAAATTATGTTTGTAGAATATGAGTATATATAGGAAAAAAATTAGTTTTTTTTAAACACCCCCCAGCCCAACGGCTCTCTCTCTGTCCGAGTAAATTAACTCGATCCCACAACTCGAGCAACCCTACTCAGCCAATTCAAGTTAAAGGGGGCGGTGTTCCCCCACCAACCCGGCCAACTCGACCAACTCGATCATCACCCAGGTAACACCCCCCCTTTCACCCTATGGCATTAACCTACTACTTACTAAAACATGGGATCATGGGCAACACTCAGTCGATTGAAGGGGTTAGGCTTGATTGAACTCAGTTAGAATTGGGGCGGCTTGGCAGATTATTAGTTTCTAACCAATTTAAATCACAGATTATAAGTTTCTAACCAAATTAGCAATAGACCAATAGGAGATTATAACCATTAACTAATTACCAATTGCCTAAATCAAAGCAACAACAATAGCCAATAATGGTGAAACTAAAAGTTAAAACGTAACTGATTAACCAGTCAGACCGATTAAAAGTTTGAAACATGCAAACAACAACCTCTCCAAATCTCCAATCGTACAAAACGAACCAGAAATAACAACAAAACAAGTTACAAAATGAACCAATCAAATCACCCTCCTAGCCTCTCCAAATCTCAGTGTCTCAGTTGATTCACAGTTGAATCAGAACTTAGTGTCTTAGTCAATTGAATCGGAAACAATGAACCTTCATTTTTTTTACCAGAAACAACAAGTACAAGCAACAAAGCAACTCGATTGAATCAGAATCAGAACGCAGTGTCACAATCGATGGGATGAGTTAACGATTTATGAAAATTAATGATGAACCCTAATTGATCCCTAATTATTGCCACCATGAATCCCTAATTACCGCTTCCTAGTTCCCAAATCCCAATCGTCGACATATAAGTCATTTAGGTCGCCTAAATTCCACTCGACCAGTGGACTTCAAACAGTGACACAAATCAGGCATAAAGGCTAAAGCCCAAACCGTTTTTCAGCTTAAATATTGTCACACCCCGCCGAAGGCGGAAACACGGAGTGGGTCTGGTATATCGCATTGAACACAAGTACAAGAGAAACTAAAAGGAAAATTGTGCATTACATTGAACCATACTATATGCTTCTACTCGAAAGTACGAATACATGAAAATCTTGAATCAAAACAAAGTGTCTATAATGCCTGACTACAAACCATAGGTACAAAATAATAATTCTTCCCAAAAGCAAGCCGTTTAAAGCTCGTGTTTCCCATAACTGTTTACCTGAAAATCATGTTTCGAAAAAGGGCCAACTATAAAAGTAGTTGGTGAGTACGCAGGTTTTGCGATTCGATGAGAAAAAGTAAGTAAATAAATTTTAAAATGTAATAGTAACCATCCGTAGAAGATCAAGTACACGTGTTAAGATATAATTACCCTGAGCCACAATCAAAACCGTCAGACTAGTTGTTGCCCCTGTATCCAGGTGTCTAATGTGAACACCTACTATGGTTAATTATGCGCCCAAATTACCCTACAAGTCTGGTTGGCGCGACCAACCCTAGGCGGGGGTGTCAACCCAAATAATACTATTCATAATTCCCATTGGCTATTCAAGCTAATTGATTGCGTTAAAGTGGGGACTAAATACATTCATAAGTAAACCCAGGTAACAACGTGTAGTGTGTGAAATAGCTTTCCCCCCCGTAAAACAGTAAAAATGAAGAGTGGGGCCGCGAAACTCACCTGAGCGCGGTAATGCAAAAAGTACGGTTAACCGAAGAAACCATAAATATGATGTCCTAACCGAGTCCTACTAACCAAGTAGGCACGAAACATGAATTAAGAACACCTAACGTGCGTGAATAAGTTTATGAAACAAAAATGGCTATGCAGTCGGTTGCATATCCAAAACTCGTACATACACATACGAACCGCTTATAGTTGTAAAACCGGCTTTTATATAAATTCGTGACTTTAAAACTTAAAGTTTAAGTTTTTAATAAAACACATCAGTAGATATAAATTTATATGTGATAAAATCTCAAGTCACGGTTTCATTTGTACAAAAACGCGGTCACGCACGTAAATTTATATGTGATACCTTAAAATTCAACTTTAATCAAATTGAGTAGAACTATAGACACAAATCTGCGGAGAAATTCTTCAAACAGTCCGGATCGAGAGGCGGAATCTCTGGATCCGGTATCACTCTCGAATCATAAATGGTAGAGACGGGTGCGAGAATCACATACACGAACAGAAACATATGAAAATGAAAAGAACAGATAATTGAAAGCATAAAACGTATGATTCTTTGATTGAAATGAAAAATAAACGCTCGATCATACACTAACAATTAGTCTCACCCCAGGGTGGTGATTCCCTCTACAGACACACACTCACTCCTAGGGCATAATCTGCTATATATAGGAGGCCAAGCACATGCGCCTTGTTTTCCAAGCCACCGCCCAATGGGCCTGAAAAACAGGTATCGAAACTACCTAGTTTCGATTGAACAAAAGTTCAACCGAAACTAGTAGTTTCGATACTGTAATTTCGATTGACAGCATCAGTCTCAAAATTATACCCAACATTGGATGTTAATCTCATGTGAATTCTTGGTATATCAACCTACAATCACAATGTGGTTCCAATTCAAGACAAAAACTCAACAACCCATTTTAATCCATGAAGAACATAAATATGAACACCAAGTGTTCATACACTTTGATCATCCAAAAATTGCAAGATTTAAAATAGATAACTCATTGTGGATGATTAAAACTATTTTTCTTCCGCAAATCCTTGTTAAAAGTGCAGGATTTAACCTTTAAAACACTACAAACACCAAAACTTGAAAATCAAAGTGAGTGTGTGTAGTGTGTGTGTTTTTGGTGTTCTTGAGAACACATGCAACCAACAAAACAGAAAAATTAAAATGTTAAAACACATTATTATACCTTCTAATCTCTGGATTTTGGCTCAAGTTCAAGCTAGAATCAAGATCCAAGTGAAAAACATGGATGTTCTTGAGAGAAAAATGAAAATAGAAAAAAAATGTGTGTGTTTGATGTTGTGGACGGCTAGAACAAAAAAGAGGGAAAAATACGAAAATGGACATTTGACCAAGGAAATACTTAAAAATGGACATACTATTTAGCCTACTGTTTCATGGACATTGGTCATGACAGCCGGCTAAAGACGGCTAAGCTAGCCGACTAAAATTTCCGTGCCAAAATTCTATTTGTCAGAGTACAAACCAATAATATGGCGACACCGTCTAAATAAACAGTTTTAGTCTTCTAATGCATTTAGCCGTCTAAATAAATAATTATAGCCGTCTATTAGACGGCTTAGCCTCCGAAAACATTTTTTGAAAATTTTCGAAGGCTAAGCCGTCTAATAGATGGCTATAACTGTTTAATTAGACGACTAAATGCATTAGACAGCTAAAACTGTTTATTTAGACGGCTAAGTCTGCCACGTGTCACATGCTTATTGGCTTGTACTCTGACAAATGGAATGTTGGCACGGAAATTTTAGCTGGCTAGCTTAGCCGTCTTAAGCCTTTTCGTAAGAACAATGTCCATCAAACAGTAGGCTAAATAAGGATGTCTATTTTTGAGTATTTTCTTTGTCAAATGTCCATTTTCATATTTTTTCAAAAAAAAAGGGAGACAACGGGTTTGGGGCATTAACTAGGTAAATGCATGCATCTTGTTTTAAAATAAATAAATAATTTTTTCTATAAAACAAAACCATTTTTATAAAATTTGGACTCAAAAATATTAAAATAAATACTTTTACTCCAATAAATAAATCTAGTATTTCAAATAATAAATTTTAAGGGTTTTAGAAATATAAAAACTAAACAAATTTTAAAAAGTTATACCGGGTGAACCACCTGTGATCGTTAGTTTAATCAAGAATCACAAAAGTTAGCACATATAAATATTATAAAACATATATTTCTCAACTAATTTTAAATATAAAAATTAATTTCGAGAAATTAAAGTTTACTGTTTATTAAACGCGTTCGTGGTACACGCGGTGAATGCACTTAACCGGGTATTCTAGTTGTGACCTTAGTGTTCGTCTAAGGCAATGCTCCTAGAACTTCTAAAAACACATAAAATATAAATTCTTAAAATATAAAAATATAAACGTAGAAAAAGTTGAGAAACGATGTTGATACGAAAATTCACGGTTGTCACAAATATATATACATATATAGGGGAAGGTTCCACTAAGAAGTGGTTTTTCGCTAAGAAACGCTAAGAAGTGGGTCAAACGAACTCCGATTGAGCTCATTCCAGCGGCGTTGGAACCGTCTTATCGAACCCTAACCCGAACCCTAAAATCTAAACCTCCTTCCACCCTCACCTCCAAAAACCTAAAACCCCCCTCCAATCCCACCCCTAAAAGCCTAAACCCACCTCCCCCAAAAATCAAAACCCCACACCCTAAAAAAAAAGCTAAACCATAAGGCTAAAACCTTAAAATTCAAACGTAAAATCTAAACGTTAAAAGCTAAATCCTAAAACCTAAGATGGTAGGGTTCGACGAGACGGTTCCAACGCCGCTGAAATGAACTCAATCAGAGTTTGTTTAATATCGTTTCTTAGCGTTATTGTTATTTCTTAGCGAAAAACCACTTATTATTTGAAACTACTCTACATATATATGTGGATATTCATTTTTCTTTTTTAAATTGGGGCCCTGTTTTTGGGTAGGCCCAAGTAACTACTGATCTGAATAGTTTGTGGCGTCGGTTAGTCGAAGCAATGCACGGGGGTCGGGGCAATTGGGTGTTCCTTCCGGTGAAAATGGGTTTTCGAGGATGTTGGAAAACCATTATGACTAATTTGGATCGGATCAAGCTTCAAGGTAAGATATTGCGATGTTTATTGAGGGGAAAGGTTGGTAATGGGTCAGATATTACTTTCTAGAATGACCTTTGGTTTGGAGATTCTATTCTCAAAGATCGATGGCCTAAGTTATATGCTTTAGAGAAATACAAAAGTTGCAAAGTTAGAGATCGGATCAAACAAGGAAATGGTATGCTCTCTTTTTCTAATAGTTGGCATAGAGAGCCTAGATCGGTAGAAGAGCTTTCGAAATTGTGTGACCTTACGGAGATGCTCGGTAGTGTTTCTCTCTCGGCATCTAGGGATAAATGGAGTTGGGGTATAGACGAAGGGGGAGAGTTCACCGTTTCGAATGTGAAGAAATTGTTACGCGAAGACAGAGACATACATCGAGAGCACGTTATGAAGTGGGAGTCTTGGGTGCCGTTAAAAGTTAATTTGCATATGTGGAGGGCGGAGATGGATAGGGTTCCTACTCGGTTGGAATTGGTCCGAAGAAGAATTAATATACCATATGTCTCTTGCGTTCTTTGTAATACAGATCCCGAAAGTTCCATGCATACGTTCACAGGTTGCGGCTTTACATATGGTGTTTGGTCTTTCGTGGAGAAGTGGTGCAGGTTGGATCCTATCATTGCTTTCGACGTCAAAGACTTGTTGCTTCTTCCAGACTCGGTTCGTGGCCCGAAATGGGCAAAGAAGATTATACGAGGCATCAATATGACGAGTTGTTGGGTCGTTTGGAGAGCGTGTAATGATAAGGCTTTTGAAGGAGTTATTCCAAAAGTGAACGAGGTCTTTGCGACTATTAAGTCTTTGTCGTTTTTGTGGCTTCGAAGTCGGTCTAAATTTAAAACCATCCAGTAGAAGGATTGGACGGTTTTTCCACTGTATATGTTGTAACGGTTTTTTTTTCGACGGTCCTTGTTTTGAGGGCGCGTCTGTTTAATTGAAGTTTTCTGTTCAAAAAAAAAAACTACTGAGTCGCCCATGGTTAAATTAAATGGTTGAATAAAGTCGTACTAAGTTAGCCAAGCCTAAGATAGAGCTTACTTGAACACGAAACCAGAACCTAAGCTTGAGTTTTGATCATTGAACTTGATAGCCTAGTGAACTTATTGTTAATATCCCTATCTAACAAAAAACTAATTTTTTTGCCACTTGTCACTCTCACATTCAACCTCATACTTTTCCCCCCGTCTTTCTCTCTTATTAAATACATAATTTTTTAATAATGATTTTTATTTAAAGAAAAATATTAATTATACTAATAAAAAATATTTATTTTAAATTATCTCTTATTGTAATAAACTTTAAAATTTAGTTATGTAATTTTGGTTTTTAACTAAATAGTGATGTAAGTCAAATTATATTAAATAGAAATTAATGTATTCAAACCGTGTAATATACAGGTTTTTATAGATATAAACGTTTTATTACTAGCGTTATATTTTATCAATTCGTGTAATACACGGGTTTTTTTAAATACAAAATTTTTATAACTAAATATATAATATTATATTTTATCAACCGGTGTAATACATGAGATTTTAACCTAGTAATATAATATACATTGTTAATATAATATAATAAAATAAGATAATTCTTAGTATTTGTACTATTGTTTAAAAATAGAAATCTGAGATGATTCTTATTCATACGGAAAATATCAAAATATTGCATCGTGAAACAACGGTTATGATATGTATATTATTAAACTTTTATTCATTATGAACTTATGATATATAGAGTGAATATGACATTGATAATCGACGTGGCAAGGATAATTATGGTTTGGGTCTCAAATATTAAGAGAGTGCATCTACGGTTGTCCGTGTTCATTTGGTTTCATGAATTAATGTCCAATTGTTTTTACACAAGCTTAAAATAAGGTTAAAATAAAGACAATTTTACTTTGTATTTAAGAAAAAAAAAAGTAAAAAAAAAAGGAATAAGCCTGTAACATCCTACATAAATCTTATATCGGTTATGGACATGAGAGATGTTGGATTTATAAGGAATTATCTACCTTAATTACCATCAATGTGTTTTGGGTGCATTGGTCGTAAATGAGAAGAGAACTCTAAAGTTAAGTGTGCTCATGTGAGAGTCGTACTAGGATGAGTGACCTCTTGTGAATTCTTCACCCGGCAACCAAAAGCAAATCCATCAACTCCTAATGGGTAAAGTGGACAATATTAGTGATATGAGAGATCGGATGTTACATTTAAACTTTTTTTGCCCTCAAGCAAACTCTTATGCACAATCTAACCAAAATTCTTAATGGCTTCTAGAAAAGGAGATGAGAAAGTCCATGACGATATTAGACGGATGTCATAAGTGGGAATGTCATAACTCTCATGGCACTGAATCAGTAGCATAAGGAGTAGAGCCGGTGAGGACTAGGCGGCATGTGGTGGAGGATATGCCCGGCTAGAGTCTGAACATATAAACCACGGTATAAGAAAATAATCGCTATAGAATGATTAATAATAAGCTGAGTAATAGATAAGAAACTTTTAGTTAAACTAGGAATAACAAGAACGCTTCTAAGAATGAGATTATGATGAGATAAATGTAATAGGGAATGGCCTACATGGGAAATAGGAAGCGATATAGCGTTACCGAAAATGACCCTTTCCGTACATGTGTGCGGAACAACATCATGAACATTGGAGATATTAGATGTCAAGTGGGCAGTGGCTCCAGAATCTGGTATCCAAGACTCAACACTGTGACATGTGTCTTGTAAAGTAGCAAAGAGCCCAAAGTGTGGTGTAGACTGATTAGTGGCCCAAGAAGCAAAATGTGATTGACCAACTACGATGTATTAACAAAAAAGATTAGATTCAAATCTCATGAAAGCAGGTGAGTCAGATGTGGGTGTTGGGTCGGGCCAGGACCAAGAATACCCTGCACAATGGAGTCATGAAGCCCACTAATACCAGATCCATTTGATAAACCAAACTCATGTGGCCCAAAGTTGGAAGGCCTAAAATTTCCACTAAATCCATTTGAAATTTGGATACGGCTGGGAACACCCGGGTCAAAGCGTGGATCCTGATGACCTGGACCACTAAATTTGGTACCCCCTTCCTCCTCCACAAACGAAAGCCATATTAACGTCATTCCAATGTTGAACACCATTTCTTCCTCCACATCATCGATTCAGGCGACTACGAACACCATCTACACGTCATTGACCACGGTTGATAGTATTTGAATGCTCGATGACAAGATTTATCACATATTTGATAAATAATAGAGCGGCCATCGTTAACATGATATGGAGGTGTGAGAGATAAAGCCGTCATTACATTTACATGTTGAGCCAATCGAGCTTCATAAACCAATAATTTAGATTTCAATCGGTGAAAGGATGGTCATTCATTGTTGTTTTCAATGTTTAGGACATTCAATCCTATCCTATACATGTATATGCTTTGATACCATGATGAGCTTTTGAAATAATTTGTATATTTGATGTTGTGTTTGTACAACAACCTATACATGTTACATGTATATATAAAGGAATAAGGAAACACTACCCTAGATATGTGAGCACTATATACATGGGACCACAATACTAAAAAGACTATATTAGCCCTGTAAGCAATTGAAATAGAAAAATGTCCAACAATAGTTTAAAATTGGTGATGATATGAAAGAATGCTTAGAAATAAGAAAACGAAAACATCTTTGTAATTGTGTATTGATGTGATAAATATGACTTCGTAAATAAAAGTTGATTCATCACGTTGGGAAAATTTCATAGAATAGTAATTAAGTTTTTTATTTGTTTCATTTAAGACACTCAAATTTTTTTTGTCTCATTTTAGTCACTCAAGTTTCTTGTTTGTTCCATTTTAGTCACTCAACTTTTTTTTTGTCTCATTTTAGTCACTCAAGTTTCAAATATTATAATATTACACATTTATGAAGTTAACATGTAACTTTTTTTTTGGATTTTGTTTTATGAATATGATGAAAATGGTAGTTTACTCTTTTTGGATTTCATTTTCACCATATTCATAGAATGAAATACAAAAAAAAAGTAACTCGTAACATGTTAATTTCGCAAGATTGGAACAACATGTGAAACTTGAGTGACTAAAATGAGATAAAAAAAGTTTGAGTGACTAAAATGAAATACATAAGAAACTTGAGTGACTAAAATGAGACAAAAAAAAGTTTGAGGGACTAAAATGGAATAGATAAGAAATTTGCGTGACTAAAATGAGACAAAAAAAGTTTAAATGACTAAAATGTAACATATGAAAAACTTGATTACTATTATGTAAAGTTACCCCTATTATTAAATAATTAAATATGAGACCCAAAAATTGATCATGTGGTGTACAATGCAAAATCTATGCTCTTATCATAGCATTTCGTTTAGCACTTGGAGTATGCTTTCTAGATTTCATCCAAGGGCAGAATCTCTTCTGACACATTCAAGAGCTAAAATAATTTCATATCCTAATAAAGTTACTAAAGTTGCAGTTCCACCCAAGCTTTCGTCTTTTTGATACAAAGATCACCTTTCCAGAACTCTTTGAGAAGCTAGTTGACTTTGAACGAGAACTCAACCAAACCACAGCACCTTCACCACCACTTATGGCCACTGCGAACTACACTCAAAGACAGGCACGGTCCGACACTCGACCTCTATCTGTTCGCCGTAATACTCCGTACAACTTCACCAACAAAACCACTCGCAATCAGTGGTCTACCAATTCTCAATCGAATGGTAGTACTCGTGGAAACCGTAACAACGTTTATTGTCAATTTTGTAATTTTGCAGGTCATGAAGCCAAAGACTGCAGGAAACTCGCTCGCTTTCTTCGTGAAAATCAAGTAACCATAGTAAGTTCCATGACCCAAAATCCGACTACACCAACTGCTAATGTCACTACCTCCCGACCGGTTTCCTCCGCTCCCTGGATGTTTGACAGTGGGGCTTCTCATCATGTCACCGCCGATCGTGCGTCTCTTCACTCTCTATCCGAGTATGGCGGACCGGATGAGATCGTTCTTGGCAATGGTAAAACACTCTCTATCACTCATATTGGTCAAACACACCTTCCTATGTCTAATGGTTCAATTGCGTTAAAAGATGTTTTGTGTGTTCCTCATTTCAAAAATAAATTAATATCCGTTGCAAAGTTATGTAAAACTAATTATGTTTCTGTAGAATTCTTTCCCACCCATTTTTTTGTCAAGGATATTCGAACTAGGGCAATTCTAATGCGGGGGAAAATTACCTTGATGTCTACTATGCAAATCTTCCATCACCTAAAATAAACGCGGTCTCAACCACATCGTCTCTTGATTGGTATCACAAACTTGGGCATCCTTCTATTCGGATGCTCAAGAAAATAGCCAAATGTTTAGGTTTACATTTTAATCTTCAAAATTTTCACTGTAATTCATGTTCTATAAACAAAAGTTACAAGGATTCCTTTGGCATGAACTCATTTACTACTACAAAACCCTTACAACTAATATATTCGGATGTTTGGGGACCGGTAGAAAAATCAATTGATGGTTTCACCTATTATGTGATTTTTGTAGATTTTCACACCAAGTACATTTGACTATATCCGATGAAACACAAGTCCGATGTCTCAACTTTATTTCCACAATTCAAATTGCTAGTAGAAAAATTCTTTCAAACGCCATTGATTTCTGGGTATTCAACTCTTACAATTCCGATATCCGCTTAATTTATTACATCGTATTTATTTTACTGGGTTAGGCTATAGGTACCCCTCTTTCTTACTTGCTATACCTCTCTTCTTGAAAACTTTTCATTTCACCCCATTCAAAAAATTATTATTTTTAAAAAATGGTTTTAACGTTTAAAAAACACTTTCTATAAAAAAATTAAAACGTATTTTGAGCCCTGATGTCGTCCAGACGGTCTATAAAATAACTAACTAAACCTAACCTAGACTCTTCAGTAATAAATGGAAAACCTATGAACTAAACCGCATTGACAGGCAAGTGGACCTATCGAGTGTAGCACAGCTTAACGGTAAACCGAGTTATTGAACCCCAGAGACACTACGAATAACAAAACAGACTCTGACTCGGACTAAATATTTGATTGATGGGGGTTTGACTACACTACTTATTATAACTACGGATGCAATAAGCTAAGTACGACTCTAGCAATGAAGGCAAAGACTAAGGAAAATATCAAGATTAGGAAGAACACTACCTAGGTCGGAATTCTACTTGTAAAGCTCAAATTCTACCGGTTCTGGAACTATGATGAATCTGGGTTTCAAATGATAACTGCTAAAGACAACCTAGTGGATCCCTAATCACTCTCAGGGTGTCACAAACTAAGCTACCTAAAGTGTACTAAACTTACCAGATGGTTGGATCACTTCTCAGGTATTTCCAACTATGATCAAGTACCCTAATGAGCGGATTACCTCTCAGTCTCACCGCCCACAATACACTCAAAGAATGCACGGGGTAATCCTAGGATAACAACTATGATTCAGACTAGCAACAATCACTAGACACCTAATATCAACTTCCTCTCAGACAGTTGACACTCAGATTCCTAATGACGAAGACTAACCGACTACTACTCACCTCTCGGGTATTGAACTAGGACACACAATCAATTCTAATCAGCAATCAACAAGAATTCCTATGGCTACTACGTCTAGCAAACCACTGAAATCACAAACCCTAAGATCTATGACCTATATACAATCAAACTGGCTGACAACCACAAGCAACGCAAGGAATTGATATCAATCACACAATCAGATTCAAACATGCTTATACATCATAATTAATTAAACTAGAATCGTTACAAAATCATAAAACCATCAAACGAAACCAAAACCGATAAAAACTGAAACTTTAACAAGTATTCATCCTTAACCTAGGCAGTATTAATGAGTTTAGCCTAGATTCATGTTCAAAACATCATAGCAGAAGTATTAAACACAAACAGTCACCAAACTCAGAAACAAACAATAAAAATCGAATCTTGAAAACCTAGAATGTTCAATTGACAAACCTGGATCCAAAAGCTAGAAACTTTCACTTAATTTCTCTTCCAAGCTCTCAAAATCGCATCTGGACTCCCCTTAGACGGCAAGAATACGAACCTCTTTGATTATTGCATTACAATTCTATTAAATTAGGTTTTACAAAATTTTCCTGGAATACGACTCTCTCAGGTGGGCATTATAACTGGATCCGGATCCGATCCGATGGATTATCCGAAATCGGTTTTTTTTTGGAACCGGATCGGATATTTTTGGAACCGCCGGATCTGGAACCGGTTATATGGTTTTCCAAGGGACCGGATAAAAACCGGACAAAATCGGACAAATTTGGAACCGGACAAAAATCGGACACAAAAAATCCGGACAAAATCGGATAAAACCGGATAAAAAGTTCCAATAGGTTCCAAACCTCACACCCTAAAACCGGATCCGATCTGGAACTGGTTCCACCGGATCCGGTCCTTGACCAACGTTGACTTAACCGATCCGGATCCGGTTCCAAAAAAAATCCGATTTGTGCACCTCTCTCGCGTACCGCAAGAGAGATGGTCAAGCCCCTCGCGTACCGCGAGAGCCAAACTAGTCGGGCTGGTTTCTCCTCTCCCTCGCGTACCGTGAGGGAATTCCTTCTGGTCTTCGCGTACCGCGAGAGACTGGAATTTCATCTTTTTGCACTTTAACCCTTGGACTTTATTCTCGCGCTCGGTTTCTTCGTATATTCACTTGTAATTCTCCCGAGCTCCTATAAACATAACAAAGACTCAATTGTATATAAAAATGACTCAAAACGAATATAAAACTAAGTAAAACGACTCGAAGCATGGCGGAAATACATGTGTGCTTTGCAACACATCAAGCCCGCGCGTTACGGCGAGAAACCTTAAACGAGACCAAATGCCTAAGCGCGTGTTTGAGAAACCGAAGACATAAAATATCAAAACGCGTGCATGAAAAACATAAGGAATACAAAAATAACAAAATAAAGTAAACCCACAATGATCTTAAGTAAATGTAAATGAGTGAAAAAATATATATAAGTAAAGTAGGGAGAAATTGGAAGGAAAAACCCAACCCAAGGACTTGAACCTTGGTGAAATGAAAGAAAGGCACCACCGACTCAACCATGTAAACCACATTCTCATTTGTGTTCTATTGGTGAAAATTTGGTATTTAGCAATTTATTATATTGAATAAAACAAAAGAAAAAAAACGAACAGAAGGAGTTGAACCTGGGTGAAAACAAACAAAGCCAGAGTTTCAAGCACCTCTACTCATCCATCTCACCCACTTTCTCATTTGTGTTTTACAAAAGAAAAATTTGGTATTTATGAATTAATGATTTAAAAAAAACAAAAGTGTACTATAAGTAAGACTGCTGCCTTTTAAAGTAGTTTGATAGTAAGAAACATGGCCGCGTGTTGCAGGGGATAATTTGTGTATGTGCATCGCAACGTAGATATAACTAAACTTGTCACAACGTTATATTCAGAGTTTTTAAAAACTATCATATTTGAAAGTTGCAAGAGAAAAACACAATATATTTAAATTAATTATAATAAGAAACATTATATAGAGTAAAACAAAATAAAAAATAAAGTAAACTTCAGTTTTTATCCCTTAGTTTTAAACAAAACATCAGGTTTTATCCCCTTGAACTTTTGTTGTAACTCCTCTCGAATTAGATTGATTTATATTGAGAGACGTTATGTCACACCCTTCATCAATCACTATCTTGTGTAGTGTATGCATACTACTATAATTGATTGGGTGTTAAATGTTAATTAGTTGTTAGAAATTCTGTTTGTTTAATGTCAAAATGTTCTCTAAGATCTCTTAAATGTATTTTCGCTACAAACAAGATTTTTGTGATTCAACTTCTTTAACTAAAACGAATATTGAATTATATTTTTTATACGTTTAATTTTAGTATTCAACTCTTACAATTCCGATATCCGCTTAATTTATTATATCGTATTTATTTTACTGGGTTAGGCTATAGGTACCCCTCTTTCTTATTTGCTATACCTCTCTTCTTGAAAAGTTTTCATTTCACCCCATTCGAAAAATTATTATTAAAAAAAAAGGTTTTTAACGTTTAAAAAACACTTTCTGTAAAATAAATTAAGACGTATTTTGAGCCCGTGCGTTGCGGCGGGAAACCTTAAACGATACCAAACGTAAATGAGTGAAAAAATATATATAAGTAAAGTAAACGTAAATGAGTGAAAAAATATATATAAGTAAAGTAGGGAGAATTTTGAAGAAAAAAACCAACCCAAGGACTTGAAACTTGGTGAAATGAAACAAAAGCAGCACCTACTCAACCATGTGAACCACAATTTCATTTGTGTTCTATTGATGAAAATTTGGTATTTAGCAATTTATTTTATTGAAAAAAACAAAAGAAAAAAAAACGAACAGAAGGAGTTGAACCTGGGTGAAAACAAACAAAGCCAGAGTTTCAAGCACCTCTACTCAACCAACTCAACCACTTTCTCATTTGTGTTTTACGAAAGAAAAATTTGATATTTATGAATTAATGATTTAAAAAAAAAAGTGTACTGTGAGACTGCTGCCTTTTAAAGTAGTTTGATAGTAGGAAACATGGCCGCGTGTTCCAGCAGGAAGATCGTTTACATTCGTTCGTTTAATAAATGAACGAATATGAACAAGGAATTCTGTCTGATTAACTAAATGAACGAACATGAACAGGGGTCTGGTTCGTTCAATTGTGTTCGTGAACGTTCGGTAACATGTTCGTGAACGTTCGTTTATTAACCATCGTTCGTTTATGTTCGTGTTCGTTCATATGTTGTTTGTTTATGTCGTTTATTAAATATTTTTGTATATTTATTTTTTATTTTATCTAAAATTTATGTATTCTTTAATTTTTATTTTACTTTTTATCCTAAAGTTAACTAAGTAAAGTAAGTTCGATATAAGTAAAAAAATCTTGATATTAAAATCATCTTATTAAATGTTTATTTCGAAAGACATTAGAATTGACATCAAAAGTCTCAAACTAGCATTCGTTCGGTTCCGTTCGTGAACAAATCCATTTCCTTAATGAACGAACATCATGAAATTTCGTTTGGTTAGTGTTCGTGAACCGTTCATGAACAAGTTAAATGTTTAACGAACAAACACGAACAAGGCTTCGTTCGGTTCGGTTCATTTACAGCCCTAGCGACGGTGGTTAGGGATTCCAGGAAGCAGAGACATAGGTGGAGACATGGTAGCAGGCGGCGTCGGGTGGCCTAAATAGCGACGGTGACGATGTTAAACGATGGAGATGGTGACAGGATGAGTTTTCTGACGACACCCCATCTAGGGTTCTGCCGTAGCAACGGTAGCGGAGGCTGAGGTGAGACCTGATGGCAGCGGAAACGGAACGAGGATGGTGTTCCGACGACGGAAACGATTTTCATCACGTGAATCCCCCGTCACCTGGTTAGCCGTGGTCATCGACGTCGTTCTCCGATAAGCACCACCACCGGAAGGCTTCGTATGCCGCCATGTTGAACGGTGGCGGTTCGTCTGGTTCGTTTTACGGCGGGTTTAACGACAATAATGAAGAGTTTAGTACTAACAACGGTCTGCAAGTTGTTTCTAATCAGATGCAGTTGTTTGACGAGTGTAAAAATATGGAGTGTAAAAAATGGAGTGTAAAAAATGGAGTCAAAATTGCTTATTGGGTCTGATGGTTGAAGAAGAAAAAGAAGGGGTGAGGGATGTATTAGTAAATTTGCACAAAAACTAACAGAAAACTTAACGGAGTTAAAGACCAGGGACGCAAAGTGTTAAAACATTAAACGTCAGGGATCAAATGTGTTACAGGGGGATCAAATGTGTTACGGGGACGAAACCTGATGTTTTGTTCAAACCTCAAGGACGAAAACTTAAATTTACTCTAAAAGATAAAAACATTGTCATGTGTCAAAAGGTAAGCGGCAATGTTGCTGTTGATAACATGCCGGTCGCACATTGCATTAGTGTCATTGATGTGGTTAAACACATAAAGAGAATTTGACCCGACTTAGTTTTGAATAAAATTTACGGTGAAATGTAGATCGGCTCGGTTCTAAATAAAATGTATAGCAAAACATAAATAAAAATAAGCACTCTGGCAATAAATCTTTAGGATGAAATCAATCCATAAATTATATATATGATTCCATACAAGAAAAAATATGTATGTATTTGTTTTATCCATTTATGTTTGTTTGGATTTACTTCTTTTTGTGACAAGCTAGTATTGTCCATATAATGAAATTGTTTCATCGTGTAAAATACATAGTTTTATAAAATGAAGCCGTTTATAATATAGAATACTTGAAAGATTTGGATGTATACACATAATAAATAAATGGGGCTTCAGTCTATCTACTAGGACCAAGTATTTTGTAGGTGTAAGCCCAGAACTAACCCAAAATCATTAACTTAACCCAGCAAATGAGCAAAGCATATAAGATAAGATTACAGAACAGAAATAGTTCAATTGGTCATACTTATTATCAATGACCCTGGAAGCCACAAATGACAAGTAAATTGAAAAACCTAATCCTCATAAATCACAGTTCAAGTTTCTAGTGTGGGCAATTGAATCTAAAACTTTCAAAATCAATTGAATCAAATTCAGCCTTGAAGAAAAACGACTACGACTTATCTTCAGCAATCTTGAAGAACGTATACGAAAGGATTATATCGTTGATACCGTCCATCCTAGGATCCGTTTCAAACTCCGGGTCAATATAAAAGAACACCTACAGTTATGTTGAAGTATTCACCATTAGATATGATTAGTTCCATACCATGTCCCTTAAAAACCCCACAATCTGATGTCCGTGAATGTTATAACATTCCATTATTTTATTTTATTTTGGCAATTAAAACGGCGGATATGCCCCCCACAAAAGTGGTGTGGATTCAAATCCTTGCAGTTGCAAGGTTAGGAGAAATTTAGGTGTAAAAAATTAGTTGTTAAAAAAATGGCGGATATGCCATACTTACAGGCATGTCAATCTGCTCGCCTGGAAGAAGACGTTGCTCCTCGAAGCAAAAACATTGTATCTTGTTGAAATAAACTGCAGCCTGAACATTAAGACAAACTTAATAATTTCACAAAGTGTAGAAGTACAAAAGCTTATTATTATGAAACTAGATTAGAAACCCGTGTATTTGTGTAATAAATGAAATATTAAATAGTTAGTAATAAGCAGAAATAATGAAGAAAATAGTTGACGAAGGAAAAATTAAATAAAGAAAATATCAAATATTTGAGAAAAAATATTATATAGTTGAATAAAGGAAATATCAAATAGTTAAAAAAAATAAAGCGGGAAAAAGAAACTTGGGTGCACAGAATTATGACTCGTGGCACAACCGGTTACTTATTTATTAGGTATAGATTCTTCATGTTCAAGTAAAGTGGTACAATTTATTTTGTTTGTTTATATAGGGATGAGTTCCAAATTGTTTATTCCTTTAACATGGAAGTTATATACTACAATCTTTCTTGGTTGCTGTCAACCTTGAAGATGATTGAATCTGATGCAATAAGTAGTCAAACTTTATACCTCCTATTCCTAGTCCAATAAATTTTATTTAGAACAATGGGGGAGTTGGAGACCATTTTCAGGTGCCAAATGGGTAAAGTAAAATAAAATAGCTTAAAATGAAACGATCAAACAAATTGTTTTATGATTTTTATTTAATAAGGGGAATTTGATATATACCCATACAAACATGGGTAAATATCATATATACCCAACGAAAACTAAAAATATCATATATATACCCAATTTAAATGATTTTTTAATTTTTGACCATTTACCCCTATCCATTATATGATTTTTTATAACATAACTTTTTTAGTTTTATCCCATACATAACCCAATTTAAATGATTTTAGTTTTATCCCATACGTAACCCAATTTGAATGATATTTTACCTATATTAAATGATTTTTTTAACTAATTTTTTACTTGACGGTAAGCCTGGCAAAACGGGTGGGTTGGGTTGGGTTGGGTAACGGGTCAAGATGAGTTTTGGTCAAAACGGGTCGTTTTAAAAAAAAGTAAACTTTGCATCGGATCAGAATAGGTTGTAACCAAAAAGTGGCTCGAGTTGAAATAAGATGTCTTAGAAAAGAAAAGTACCAAAATCTAGTACCCGTTTGAACCCATTTTAAATTTACATGGGTTTTAGGCGACCCATCTTGACCCAAATTGTTTATGGTGTTACCCATTTCAACTTGTTTTGTGTTATGGTGTTACCCAATTCAACCCAAAATACAAAAAAAAAAACTACCCAAACCAACCCATTTCCCCTACTTTGGGTCAAGATTTCCAGGTCTACTTGACGACAACCACTATATATTTGTTATAAAAGAAAACGGGTTCCTCCATATATGATGTATAAATGCTATAAAAGAAAAATTGGTAAAATTATTAAAGAAATCGAGAAAGTTAAAGTTAATAATTTGAGAAAACTATTGTTTGTGGGTAATTAAATTTAAAGTTTTAGAAAAACAGGAATAAAATGGTCATTCTTAAACCTTTTTTAATGAAATGGGTGTATATGATATTTTTAATTTTCGTTGGTTATGTATATGATATTTTCACATTTTGTAAGGGTATATATGAAATTAGATTATTGTTGTAATAATTAAGATTTTGTAATCATACTATATTCACTGCTATAAAACTCACAAACATGTGCAAAAGGTGTATAGGCGGGTCAATCCAACCTGACCTGGCTCATTGAAAATGCACTAAAAACCTACATGTTTGGATCCAAACATATTAATGCAACTATCCCTGTCCTAGAAGATGACAATAATCCTAAGTAGGATACTTTCTTTAATTTTTTTACCGATAAAATGCTAGACTTGCAAAAGCAAAACTGAATTTAAAACCTCCCCAATATCCCATGTAGATCAACAACAAATTCATTGGTATTATGATTACACGAGTCTTATTTATGTATAAAAATAGACGAGGAATATCGGTACCTTCATGGGTGTAACATTATAAGTAGACATGCCAGTTATAGGAGTGGAACTAAGATTTTCAGCAGTGTAAAAAGCAAGAGCACTCTCTCCTGGCTTGACTCTCACCTGCATTTAAATTCAAATATTATACGGATACAGGATATAAACTCAAATAACATTTTTTTGCACCCTTTAAAAAAAACATAACAAAGTATCAGTCCCTATATTTCTCTGTTTCAAAAGATTGGGACACTTTTGGACTTAGAATTTTAGTGGTAATACCTCTCTTTGAGTTGGGATGAACTTCCAAGGCATTCCATCTGACACGTCAGCATTGAACTGCACCACAATCTCCCTGAAATAATAAATCCAACATTTTCAAGAAACATGTACAAAAAGAAAAGGATCTCACTACATTGAATTCTTGAAATAACACACCTTTTGGTGACTGTTCCATCTTGAGAATGTCTCAAAATCTTTTCTTCTACAGTCTATAGATTAAAAAAAACTAAAACAAAAATCATGGAAGAAAAATCTAAGATAGTTTAAAAAAATATTAAAATACCTCACGACGTTGAACGGTACCCCCATAGCCAGTAGCTTGGCAGAACCTTCTGTATAGAGGAACTGCAGCATAAGTGCATCCCACCATTGCAAACACCAAACCAGTTAAATAATAAAGTATTTTCCTTGATTTTTTCTCTCTAATGACATTTGTAGCATAATGGTGATGAGAACCCGACACATAATAAGGCGTTTTCAAGTACCCAATTCCCAATTGGGAAAATTTATTATAAGACTTCCTACTTTGAGCAGATCCCACAAAATTATATCTTCTCTGACCAAGTTCATGTAGACACCTGAATCAACAGAACCGGCTCTATATAGTTATAAAACTTATACATATGACTACCTATTTAAAAACAAACATAAACAGTAACAATTATAAACCAGAGCAAGTTTCAGCAACAAAAAGCATGCTTAGTAGGATTTACATGACTAAAAATTATATTAAATGGGATTCCATATCCCTTTGATTGCCAATCAAAAAACCAGTTAGCCCTTGTCTTGGGAGATTGATGTTTGAAACTGCAATTTTAGACTTTAATTTTGGAAACAATAATTTTCACTTGAATAATTACTAGGCTAGGCTTGTAAATGAACTGAACGTTCAGTGAACCGTTCGGAAGGAAGTTCGTTTACATTCGTTCATGAACGAACATGAACACGAATTTTTGTTCATTTAATTAAATGAACGAACATGAACACAAGTCTTGTTCGTTCTTTACGTTTGTGAATGTTTGTTTATATTCGTTCATTTACATTCCTTCACTTATTTTCGTCTTTTACGCTTGTTTAAATATTCATTCAAATTTACTTATTACTAATATTTAATTTAAAATAAATTTGATATCTTTGTTTAACTTTAAAATGTTGGATATGATATAGGATAACAATATTTTAAACTTTAATTTAGATATTCACATGAAGTTTAACTGGTGTTTGTTTATGTCCGTTCATTTATGTTCTCGAACCGTTCGTTCAAAATTTTAATGAACGAACATGAACACGTTCATTTCTAGATGAACGGACACGAAGAAGAAAATCTATTCGTTTAAGTGTTCGTGTTAGTTCGGTTTGTTTCCAAGCCTATTAATTACAGTCAAAACCAAATAATCAGTTGAGTAAATAGCATTATTTTAACCTAATTAATCAAAAATCATGATCAATTGAACATCCAAACACCTCCTAAGATACAAATTGGGGAAATTGATCAATTGCATAAAATTAGTCTCCTATCTTAATCTTAATGGATTTGAGCGATTGCAAACATACACATATAAGTTGAACACAAACCAAAAACTTCTTGCAGATAATCAGTGAGAAATTAACCTCGATTGTACAAGAGTGGAGTTTAGGGTTTTGCAAAGGGAAGAAAAGTGCGAGGATCTTGTATACAGCCTCGCCAACGCCATTCGATTAAACTGTTTCCGAATCGCAACCTGCAACTATTTGAACATTTCTTGTATGATCTGAAGCTCGAAGAAAATATTAGGGATTTCAAAATCTAACCCGGCAACAGAGCGAAGAGTTGATGCTGCGTTTGAAATTTAGGAGGAGAAGAAATGGATGCGATTGCGAATGAAAATGAAATCAGCCTTTGCGGTGCGTTAATTGACTACGTTATAGCACCCAAAACCAAGTGGTGAGGGTTGGGTGGGATCTTCCGAACCGGCTAAATGGTTTGGTTTGACGGTTTAATATTTTATATTTTGTTTTTCTAAATCGTTAGTGTGTATTGTTAGAAATCCGGTATTACGGCTGTTTAAAATCCACTCTTCTTTCCGGTTGAGTTTTTCTGGTCAGACCCAACTCTCACCCGACGATTTCTGGTCAAATCCAATCTTCGATCGAAAACTGATTTTTACCGAAATAAATCAGCTTCTGGTCGAACAACTGTTGTTTGACCTGCATTGACCAGCAAGTTGACAGTCGGTGGTGCAGGCTGCAATTGACCGGCGATTGGTTGCTAATTGCTGGTGTAGATGGTTGCGCAAACAACAAACACACACAAATCTCAACTAGAAAACATAAAAGAAAAGAACATGAGATTTACATGGTTCGGTCTAAATTGATCTACGTCCACGACTGCACTAGCGAGTCAATATTATTAATGAAATGATGAAGAAATTACATTTACAAGTCAATTATATATAGGGGAGGATTAGGGTTAACACCCTCTAATCAGGGGCGGCTAACAACCTAGGGATTAAGAAAACTACTAGTGTTGGCTGCCGTATTGGTCGCATCTAGGGTCGGCTTCCTTTTTTATCCCATCTAGGGTCGACTGCCCATTTGATCAACACATCCACAAAATCCAACAGTCTCCCACTTTGAGGCTTAATCACTTTATCTGCGCCCCGCCTTGTAATTTTGTAATCTTCCTCTTCAGCTAGTGGATACCGCGAATGGGCGAGTGTAGACTTAAAATCTTGGATAAAGTGCACAAGACACGCTATTCCAATCATCCATGTAATACAAAGATGTACCAAGATCTCCATAGAGATTATTGGTGGCCCGGTATGAAATTTGATATTATGAAGTATGTGGCCAAGTGCTTGACTTGTTCAAAAGTTAAAGCAGAACACCAAAAGCCTTATGATAGATTTCAACCAGTAAAAATCCCAGAATGAAAGTAGGAACTCATCACTATGGATTTCTTAACAAAGATACCAAGAACAGCTAAAGATTATGATACCATGTGGGTGATTTGTAGATAGGCTAACAAAAAGTGCTCACTTTTTACACATACGTAAGACTTACTCTTTGGAAAACGTTAGTAGACATGTTTATTAAAGATATTTTCTCGCGGCATGGAGTGCCGATTTCGATTGTGTTTGATAGAGATACGCGTTTTACATCGTGTATCTGGAAGAACTCATGAGCAAATGAGAACTAAATTGTTAATAAGCATTGCATATCATCCATAAACAGACGGACAAAGTGAGAGAACGATACAAACTCTTGAGGATATGTTGCGTGCTTGTATTATTGATTTTGGAGCAAGCTGGGATAACCATCTACATTTGGTAGAACTCTCATATAATAATAGCTACCATGCGAGCATTGGTATGCCACCATACGAGATGCTATATGGCAGGAGATATAGAACTCCTGTATGTTGAGGAGATATTGGTAAAAAATAGTTAGAAAGTAAAGAGATTGTTCAGGCTATGGCTGAAAAGCTTAACCTGATCAAAATCATATGAAAGCAGCCTAAGATAGGTAGAAATCGTACAATGACAATAGGCGTAGACTGATATAATTCCAAGATAGAGACTACGTTTTCTTAAAAGTGTTACATCTAGTGAATTCACAAAATACTGCAAAGATAATGGCATAGCAAGGTAGTTGATAACACCTACTCACCACAACAAAACAAAGTAGTTGAAAGGAGAAATAAGACAATGATGTCCACTACTCAGAGCATGCTGAAAGCTATGAATATACCACCGAATATTTGGGCGGAAGTAGTAAGACATGCCATATTCGTACTAAATAGTGTTCCAATAAGAGGCCTGGTAGACAACACACCGTACGAAGCACTTATACGGTAGAAACCAAATCTAGAAGATTTGAAGATATTCGGATGCACATGATATGCCAAGGTAATACCATCTCATTTGAAGAAACTTGATGATAGGAGCACGCCTATGATTTATTTGGGTGTGGATGAAGGATCCAAGGCATATGTGTAAAGCGCACATTTTTATTCCTATTGTTTTCATGTGCATTTCAGGTAAAAAGAAGATATGAGCTGTCGGCTTCTGGATGGCGTTTGGTTACGGTGCGTGATTTTCATGACATTCATTTATTAATCGTTTGTTTAGATGTTTGAATAATTGTACTATATTTGGATTATGTTTGCGATGGGTAATTGACTACTTGTTTAACTATTTGATTTCCGCTGCAATGAATTGTGTTTAAATTGATGTCTATGACTACTTAGCTTGCGTGTATGCCAACAAGTCGGGTTTCCGGGTTCGGGACCTTACAATTCTACTTTGGAGAATCATTTATAACTTAGAGCACACATAAGCAACATAAAGTATCATTCTCATTCTGTGAATCAAAATTCATGGCCGCTACTACAACATGTCAGAAATTATGGTTAAAAATGCAATTCAGTGAAATCATATGCTGGAAAGAAGAAAAGATAACCATAAATGTGGACAACATATCTACAAAGCACTTATGAAGAATCCAGCCTTTCATGGAAGGAGTAAGCACATAGATACACACTATCATTTCATCAGGGAATGCGTGGAGAATGAACCCAACAATGTGGAGCATATCAATGGTGATTTACAAAGGGTGGATATACTAACTAAAGCTCTTGAAAGAATCAAGTTCATTACCATGAGAAAAATGCCCGGAGTTCAAGATCTATAACAAATCAATGATCGAGATTAACGGGGTGAATGCGGAGTTAATCCCGTTCGTTACTTATATATAAATTCTAGGGGTCGTAGTGTTAATAAGTAAACTATGTTATAGTTTATATTTATACGTATGTAAATTATAAGGGTTAGATTGTTAGAATTTAACGAGACTTGGTAACCATCAAGGACACTTGGCATGAAATCGTGGAAAGGGAATGCATGCTACAGAGTTCTCGCCACTCTTCATGTGGCGGGTACTAATGGCGGTTACAAGAGTTAACTATAAATAAGTTGTAAAGTCAAAGTCTTGAATCACAATCATACATTCACATTCAAGTTATAGAATCTCTATTGCCAGCAGGATTGTATTTTTTACTTTCAATTGTTGTGTGTTCTTCAATATCTGGGCAACAGACACTACAACAAAATCACCCTCCGCCAACGCCGCCTATATTGACGACATTTGTCGTCGGCATAGGTCAGTATAGGTCAAAACCAAAATTTTGTCCGGGAGACCCTATACCGACGACATGTCATCGGTACAAGGTTGAGTCAGACTGGAGGGAAAACTGGCACCCAATGAATTATTGGGGAAAACCTATACCGACGACATGTCGTCGGTAAAGGGTAATTTTGATTTTCTTTTTTTTAATATAATAATTTTCGTCGGTCAAGTTTTTTTTTAAATTAAAAAAATCTGGAATACACCTATACCGACGATATGTTGTCGGCATAAGGTTTTTTTATTGACTGGTCAAAACCCTAGGAAACCTATACCGACGACATGTTGTCGGTACATGTGACTTATTGCGCCGACTGTCGAGCCTGTCGTCGGTATAGGACTCAGCGAGAATAAACACAGAAACAACTTTCTGCTTCTCATTTCCACGAAAAAAACCCCAAAACTCTCTCATCTTCTCTCTTTGGCGATTTCCAGTTTTTGGTGTGATTTGTGGAGCAATCTTCACCAATCTCTCGGGTTTTGAGGTGAGTTAACATCTATTGTTCAATCTTGACAAGAAAATCAACATTTTTGGGGTTTTTGCTTAATTTCTTTTATTTTTGTTAGGTGTTTGAAGCTTTGACCATTTTTGGAGGATTTCAAACTATTTGAAGCTAATTTACAAACTTGGTTAGTAATTTTTCTACAAATTAGGTTTAGATGTATGTTTGTATGTATATGTTTGTAGTTATTTGTATGTATGTATATATGGTTTAGATGTATGATTTTATAAATATTTATGTAATTTTATGATGAAATTAGGGCATTTATACATATTTATTTGATGAAATTAGGTTTAGAAGTGAATGTTTTTTTTGTATATGTGTATATATATGTGTATGTGTATGCACTTATGTGTTTGTTTGTATTTGTGTATGTGTATGTATGTTTGTATGTATGTATGTTAATTTATGGAATTGTGTATATAATTTGGGCATTTATATATGTATGTTTGTATATAATATGTATATATTTATGGAATTGTGTATGTAAATTGGGAATTTGGGCATTTATATATGTATGTTTGTATATAATATGTATGTATATATGTGTATGTGTGTTTGTATGTATTTGTATTATGTTTATGTATGGAATTGTGTTTGTGTATGTAATTTGGGAATTTGGGCATTTATTTATGTATGTTTGTATATAATATGTATGTATATATGTGTATGTGTGTTTGTATGTATATTTATGTATGGAATTGTGTTTATGTATGTAATTTGGGAATTTGGGCATTTATTTATGTATGTTTGTAAAGGCTTTGTATGTATATACGTGTATGCATGTTTGTATGTATTTGTATGTATTTTTATGAATGTAATTGTGTTTGTGTATGTAATTTTAGAATTTGGGCATTTATTTATGTGTGTTTGTATATAATATGTATGTATATGTGTATGTATGTTTGTATGTATGTTTGTATGTATGATTATGTAATTGTATGATTTGTATGTATATAATTGTGTATGTATTTATGTAATTTTGAATGTATTGTTGGATCAGTGAATACAAGATGGTTCTATTCTAGTTGAGATTGGCGGAAACAATCACAACTATACAATGTAAACAGGTAAACAAAGTGAATACTGATAAATGCAAATTGTATTAAGCTTCATTGTTTACAAGGTTACAGAGAAAACTCTAAGGAAGCACACTTATACATATTGAAGATACAATACATATAAAGGAACTTAGAATCAAGACAAACCCTTGATTTTAAGGATCAGATCAAAAACAGACCGTTGATCTTGGACAGTTACAAGCTATGCTACAATTGGTAGACAACTAAAAGACAAACTGCAGCAAACAGTTGTGATCAGGTCAAAAGTCTTCTTAGGAATCTTTGCAGGAGACTTCAGAAGTGGTTTGTCTTTAATCAACTGCACCAATAACATTCCTTCTGCTGATAGATGTGTTAGTGTTGTAGTAGAGGTGTTAGTAGCAAAGTCAAAGCTGCTGATGATTTGCCTATCAGCAGCACCAAGTGTTTGATGCTGCTGAGAAGCCTATCAGCAGCAACTCTGGACTTCAGCAAATAAGGCTATCCGCAACATAGTTGTTCATCAGCAGGAGAACTACTATCCGCAACAACTAACCTTATCCACAGCAGCTTGTTGGTCAGTGGCAAAACTGTGGAGTCCGCAGCAGTTGTACTTAGAGAATTTTCATCAGTCTTTATATCTACAAACTCCCCCTAGACTGATGCTACCAAAAATCTCTTACTATTGTTGTTGCTGAAGCTTTTGCATGTTGGCAACAATTCTTGCTGTCTCATCGCCTCTAGGGTCCTTGCTTGGATTGTCAAGAGGAAGTTTAGATAGAGACTTGATATCCTTCCTTGGCATGCTAAAGATGGCCTTGCTAGAGCATCTCATATTCTGACCTCTGACATTTGTTACAGTGTATTCATTCTTCTCAGCATTGTAGGACCAACTAGTGAATGGAAAGTGGGATTGGAGAAGTTTAGCATGAATGATCACATCTTTGCTAGGATTGAAGTGATGTTTGATCCCTAGTAACAGATGCCTCCCACTTTCATTCTCAGGCTCATGAGCTTCACCCAGCTCCATCATTCTTTGAAGATCAGAATCTGGAAGCTGCATCACCTCATCAACAGATCTGTAGATTGATCTTTTTACCTATGCCCTTCCCCTGAAAACCTCAAACCATTGATCTTGATTGCTGTAGAACCAGGTAACAATTTCTCTTGAATCTTCTGGTGTGATTGTAGGTTTGGTTTTCTTCTTGGGAGGCTGTTGATGAGGAGGAGCTGGGTGAAAGGATTTGGACTCTTTGGATGGAGAGGAGGGAGGTCTAGGAGGGAGAGTGGAAGGTTGTTGGATAGAGGAAGGAGTGGATGAGGGAGTAGGCTTGGGTTTCTTTTGTTTTCTATCATCAGTTTGAGTGTTTACCTTTTTCTTTGAGCCTGTCTTCCCCAATCTCTCTTCCTTCTTGACTTTGACATATAAGGCTTGCAGGTTCATAAAACTCATGGGACCTAGCCTCTTTCCACTCTCTCCTCTAGCCTTTAGGAAGTCCATCATAACCTTCCTTTCTTCATGGGTTCTTATGTTAAAAGCAATGGTCTTCTTGGTTTTCTTTTTGGATTTTTCTTCTTCTTCAGTCCTTTTCATATTTTCCAGTTGACCTTGCTGACCCATGAAGGCTCTGTAAATTTCTCAAGGTAGTCTGCATCCTCACCTTGAGAAATCATAGCTTCAGTCCACTCCTCTCTCATCTCTTTGGCTAGTTCAGAGTCAGTTATCCTGAACTTAGCCTCTTCTCTTCTCTTCTTCTCTCTTTCTTCTTCTTTATTAAGTTTTTCCTGCAGCCGAAGAGCCAAAACTTCATCTTCTTGTAGTTGTGCAGCTACAGAAACCTTAACTTTCAAAGTATCCAGTTGCCTAGCATTCAACTGGATCTGCTGTTCTCTGAGGAGAATGGCAGCTTTCCTTTCTTGAATCTTTTTAAACTCAGTCATCTCCTCCTCTTCTCTTTCTCTTATTCTCTTCTCTTTTTCTTTCTTTTCCTTCTCTAACCTTTCTTCTTCTTCTTATGTCATGATGCCCTTTCCATTTTCTTTATTGGATGCCTCTGCTTCAGCTTCATGGATCACAACATCAGATGTGAGAGATGTAGTTGGGATCTCAGCTTCAGCTTCATTGGCAATCTAAGGAACATACACAGTGGAAGGGACTGCTTCACTCTCTTCCTTCTCCCATTCATTCCCATATGCAGCCTTAAAAGCCTCTTTAACATTTTAAGCAACCACTTTTCTTGGCTCTACTACTGCATTCAGTATGACAGTTGGTGAGGAGGGAAGGGATAGGTCTGAATCAGAATCATCCTTTGCAATCCATCCCTCCTTTTCAAGAAAAGCTTTGATAATCTTGATCATTGCTTGACTTTCTAAGGAGTCGATGTTGCAGATGTGTGTCCTGAGCTCAAAGACCTTATACAGGAAATCTGGGTTGAGGAGCAGGATTTCTTGAATGTTGTTAATTTTGAAGGATGATCCATCACACAAGAAGAACTAGATGACCCAGTGCTTGACCATCCTTGCACTTCCAGGCCCCTAACCACTTCATTGTACAGAAATATTCTCAAACATATAACTTGTTCTTCTATTAAAGCCCTACTCCTTATCAAGTCAAGTCTTAGAGCTAGTCTTGGAGCTAGTATGTTTAGGATAGGCCACACTATTTGCTTATTCTAGAAACCATTCAAACCAGGGCATATTATCCTCCATCAAGACGCAAAATCTATCAATTGCAAGTTCTGCTGAGAGATATGTGGAAGTGTTGATGCATCTTGTTAAGTACAGTTCAAGGACTTTGAGTGGATTCAGTGTATTCCAATTTAGCTCTTTTATTCCACCAAATTCCCATCCAATCCAGAATCTCTCAGATAGACCATCATACCCCCAAGATAGGATAGAGTCAAACTCTAGCTTATGTGCAGTCAGTGTGAACTGAGGGGCAATGGTCTGTCTTGATATACTTACAGTAGCTGGAAATATGCTGAATGATAGAGGTTTGTCTTCATCTTCACTTTTATTTTCCAGAACCCCATCAACAGCTCTGACCACTAACTTCCAATCCTCAGAGATATCTTCCTCTTCATCTACTAAGTCTGGCAAGTCATGGATTTGAACAAAAGCAGGATTGAAGAGTGTACTTTGAAATACAGCATGCTCTTGTATCCAGTTATCAAGACTGTCAGCATCATCTTCAGCAATAACTATCTCCCCCTTTTTGGTTGCATCAGTGCATAGAGTTTCATCTGTTTGAGTTCCCACTGATACAAGGGAAGGAGTAGTCACAGGTGGGCATTTATGGGCTTCATGCATAGAGACTTGGTGCTTTAGTTTGGACACCTCAACCTCTAGCATTGCCACCCTGGCCGTCAATTCCATGTTTTCAAGTTTCAGTCTGTCCTCATCCACAGTTGTGGAATCGTTGGAACTAGATGGGGCCTTAGGCCTAGCCTCTGCATCCACATCACCCTGGTTTTCTTGGGATTCCTCTCAGTGAAGAGTGTTTCAAGAGAAACATCCTCACTGTGAGTTGCCATGGTTGGGGACTTAGTGATGTTATCACTGTCCTCCTGGTCAATTGATGTACCAGTAGTAGTGATAGCCCTTTCCACATTCACTCTATCATCACTCCCAGAGTGAACCTTCTTAGGTGATGAACTTGGGCTGGGTACATTAGCAGCCAAGTCAATCAATACCTCCGAGATAGTGGTAGTTGGAGAAGGCATATCATCTTGACTAAGTGCCTCTGCACTTAAGTTTAGAGAAGAAAAATAATGAAAGGGCTCAGAGGGTTGTTCTATGGATCCGGGAGGTGATCCTGATCTTAATAGAGGAACTTCCAAGGAAGTCTCTCTAATAATTTGGCTATCCCTTTTGATATTCTCATCAGAATGTTGGGATTCTGAATGAGGGCTTTTAGGTTGGGATTGGGCCTGCGAGACAAGAATAGAAGGAGTCTTCTTGCTCCTTTTTCTTTTTCTGGTATAGCTTGCCTCAACTGGGGCCCTGTGTTCCAGTTGAGCTTCCAAAATAGGTGTAAGTATTTGTTGTGCCTGTGCACCCTCAATAGGATGCACAGGAGTTCGAACAATGGAAGCAGTTTGTTGTTCAGGTTTTGAAGTGGAGGGTATGGGATCAGTATCAGCTGGGATTGTTGAACTGTCACCATGGATGCTTTATATGTTCATCATTGTAGATAAAAATGAAACATTGACCCCTAAGAACTTTTTGGAAACAGTTCTCATGCTTTGAAAAATGTTGTTTTTATGCCCTAACATCAGGTAGATTCTTGCAAGTTTTGATAAATCTTTTAGTTCATTAATGAAAACCTCCTGCAAGAACCGTGGGTATATAAAAAATCCATGTTTTGCACCTTTCTGAAGGTTATATCTCAAACCTTCAAATATCAGATGTGCAAAATTAAATCCTTGGCTAGTAACCATACCATGGACAGTAGAGGCGAGAGCAGAACTCACTTGATGCCATCCACTTCTCTTCTGGGATACGCATTGAAGAAGAGTGTGGCATAGAAACTTCCATGGAGGACCCATCAGCGCCTTCTCAATGGTATACTCGTTTTGATTTCAAGTGTACCCTATGGATACAAAGGTCCTCATATACTCGTCTTTAGTGTATGAGATGGAGGCTCCCTCGTCCTGAAGTTTGAGGTGTTTTCTTAGTGTGGCTTCAGTGACGATGATGTCTTTGCCGTCTACCTTGGCTGTGATTTGGGGAATCCCCTATTCGGTAGAGTAGACTGCTGTGTTCCATAAAACCTCCATATGAGGAATGTAAATGGTAGGGTTGACGGTGAGTGCAAAATAGATCTTTGATTGACAAAGGAAATCGATCATATCATCAAACCCTTCGGACTTATTTTCTTTAACCAGGTATGCGATGAGATTGTGGTAGGTTGAAAACTTGTCATCAGGATGATTTATGTCGACCGCTGCCATTGTCGTTGGATTTGGAGGGAATGAGGAAGTTTTTGAAAGATGGTTAAGTATGAAAAGCTTTGAATGCTTGAGAGAAAATGATGAGAGTTAGGTTGGAAGTGAATGTGAAGAGGTTAAGGAGAAATTTGTTTTGTGTTATAACGGCAGAGGAGGGAAAAAGCAAAGTTACGTGTACAGTACAACCCATTCACTTTTCACTGTTTTACAGCTGTAATACACTGTTGCAGTCATGGTAAAGACTGAAAGTACTTTTTTCAGCGGGTAAAAGTTAATTTGGACTTATTTTTACCCATTAGCAGCAAAATTGGTTGCTGCAGATGGTTAAGCCTATCCGCTGCAAACTTGGATGCTGCAGATGGTTAAGTCTGTCAGCAACAAACTCAATTGCTGCTGATGGATGTAATGGTCCGCAGCAAAGATGTTGCTGCTGATTGCCTTAAAGCTATCCGCAAGAAACTTGTTCCTGTTGATAACTTAAGGCAGTCAGTGGCAAATTCTTTGCTGCTGATGATTAGACCTGTCAGCAGCAAAAATAGTTGCTACTGACTTATAACTTTTATTTACAACAAAAGACAAACACATTTTTATTCAAAAATTTTTGGAGACAGATTTTAGTCAAAGTTCATCATACCAATGGATTCAACTAAATATCTAAATCTAGCTTCATCAAAGGGTTTTCTAAACAAGTCTGCATATTGCTCATTGGTATGAACTTTGGTTAAAATAATTCTCTTTTTCTCAGCTTGATCTCTTATGAAGTGATACCTGATGTCAATGTGCTTTGTCTCAGAGTACTGCACCGGATTGCTTGTGATTGATATTGCACTCATGTTGTTAATGTGAATGGGAGTGGCCATGAATGTCATCCCATAATCCAACATTTGGTTTTGTATCCAGATGACTTGTGCACATCAACTTGAAGCTGCAATGTATTCTGCTTCTGCTGTAAAAGTTGATACACATGTTTGCTTCTTGCACTGCCATGAAATTAGTTTTCCTCCCAGAAACTGACATCCCCCTGATGTGGACTTTTTGTCCAAGTTGCATCCCCCATAGTCATTGTCAGTGTATGCATACATGTTGAACTTATCATTTTTAGAATACCATAGCCCAAGCCTTGGGGCTCCCTTTAGGTATCTAAAAATTCTCTTGACAACTTGAAGATGTGTATTCTTTGGAGCTGCTTGGAATCTTGCACAAAGGCATACTGCAAACATGATATCTGGCCTTGAGGCAGTGAGATACATGAGTGATCCTATTATTGCACGGTACTGAAGTTGAGCAGTGTCTTGACCATCTTTGTCTGGAGTCAATTGATGGTGCACTTGCTTAGGAGTTCTTGCAGCAGAGCAGTCAGCCATTTTGAATCTTTCCAAAATGCTCTTGACATATTTGTATTGGCTGATGAAAATTCCATTTGGAACTTGTTTGACTTGAAGACCCAAAAAGAAATTTAGTTCACCTATTGAAATCATTTCAAACTTTGAGTGCATCAGGACCTCAAAGTCTTTACACAACTTCTTCCTTGTTGATCCAAAGATGATGTCATCAACATAGATTTGTACCAGTAGGATTTCTCCCCATTCATCTTTGATAAACAAGGTCTGGTCAATGGCACCTCTTCTGAAGTTGTCATCAACATAGATTTTTTATTCCTATTGTTTTCGTGTGTATTTTAGGTAAAAAGAAGATATGAGTTGTCGGCTTCTGGATGGCGTTTGGTTACGGTGCGTGATTTTCATGACATTCATTTATTAATCGTTTATTTAGATGTTTGAATAATTGTACTATATTTGGATTATGTTTGCGATGGGTCATTGACCATTTGTTTAACTATTTGATTTCCGCTGCAATGAATTGTGTTTAAATTGATGTCTATGACTACTTAGCTTGCGTGTATGCCAACAAGTCAGGTTTCCGGGTTCGGGACCTTACAATTCTACTTTGGAGAATCATTTATAACTTGGAGCACAGATGTGTTAGTATTTACACATCTTTTTGCCACAAAACTTCGCTCATTTAATGATCAATTCTTGGTTATATTCAATGTTTAGACACTTATTTGCTTCATTTCCTGTTTTGTAGGTTTTTTGAAGCTTGGTGAACAAACAAGAAGATTCCAGGATAAAAAGTGAAGTTTTAGGGTTTCTGTGATGGAGGCACGGTCGTGCCCCTATTTGGCAAGGTCGTGCCAAGCTCGCAAACCCTAGGCACGGTCGCGCCCACATCTTGCACGACCGCGCGAAGCCAAAATCCAAGGCACAACCATGCCTTGGCCCCCTACGGTCACGTGTCACCTCGTGAGTCTGAACAACCGTACGTCCTTGATCAGTGGTACCCAATGGAAGCTCCGGATCGGTCAAACGTCTGTCACACGGTCGTGCCAAGACCTAGACACGACCGTGCCTTTGTACCAGGCATGGTCGTGCCCTCTCTCCTGGCACGGTCGTGCCTCCCCTTTTCTATTTAAACAGAACTTGAATTCTCATTCAGACATTCAGCAAACCAGGAGAAAAACCTACTGTTCCAGCTCGTGTTTTCTTTTTTCCGGCCATATTTCAAGCTTCTTGGAGAGGATACAACATCAAGAGGATCACCATACATCAACAACAACATCTAGGCTTGGAGGAGTGGTTTGATTCTTGTTTTCATATCATGTTTCTCACTATTTTTCCCTGCTTATTTGTAATTTTGGTGCTCATGATGTGCTAAAACTCTTGTTCACTTTGGTTTAGATGAAGTTTAGATACATTTGACAACATTCATGGATTATTGGCAATTATTGTGTTAATGTTATGACAACCGTATGATTATTCTTTGATGAAATTATGTGTTCAAGTATTTTGAGTTGTTTACAAGACTTGTATTTGTGTATGCCATTTTATGTTGGAAAACTTGTTGTTTATGCTTATATTCATGGATTGGTGTATGTATTTATACTAGTTTATGGCATTTGACTAGGAATGGTGAATGAAGTCTTGTTTATGAATCATTATATTTGTATGTGTAACCTTATGCTTATGTTTGGAAAGACAAAGTGTTTGTTATGATGTGTCATATTTAGTATTATGTTTATCTAGGAATTGTTGACACATCCTCCTAATTTATATAACCTTTATATGAACATTGTATGTTGAAGAAATGCATATTGTTGTCTAATTTAATCAACTTGAGGTGGATAGTGTGTTGTTCATATTATCTTTCCAACTAGTTGTTGGATTAGTGTACCTTAATCGGAAGCTAGTTCAATCTTTATAAACATTGACATGATTATTAAACACGTGAGCTTCATTGTATGACTTTAGGTGGTTGGTTTGTGTAATTCATGCTAGCTTTCCGAATGGTCATTTGATTAGATATCTTTGACGAGAATTTAGTCAATTTATGTATCGTGTATTTGCCATGTTTCTATGAGTGTATTGAATGTATTCTAGATGGATTCGACACCGAAGTGATATTTTCTCCTTGATTGTTTGATTTGTGATTTTAGCTTAGTTTATATATTTGCATGATAGTTAATTAAAACAAACTCTTCAAAACATCTTTTACCCTTACTCGATTGAATCTTAGTTCCGGTTAATTATTGCATTCCACCGTGTCCACGGATTGATATCCGGTTCTTACCTTTACTATATTGCTATCCGACGGGTACACTGTCCGATGTGTGTGTGATTAGTCTTTGGTGAAAACCCTTTTTAAAACTCATATTGTGTGAAAAATACTTATAAAAATATATATATAGTTTACACGCATCAAGTTTTTGACGCCGTTGCCGGGGACACGGTTTTGCGAGAACGATTGGAATTAATTTTTAGTCATTAGTATATATATATTTTTTTTGTGAATATCATGTTTCCTTGTTTGTTATCTCGCAATTTTGTGTGTATAGATATTTTTGCATTCTACTTGTTTTTTTAGCTTCATTTGTATAAATATACATCTTAGTTTTTACCCCATTTTATTTTTCATTTTTATTTTCATTTTTATTTTTATTTTATTTTTGTTTTATTTTCGTTTTTTTTCTAACTTGTGTTTTCTTTGTCCTAGTTTCGCGTATTTAAATCTAACTTGTCGTGCAGATCGTGTATGTTCTCAGCTCCCGTCGAGGAGGTTCAGGAGCCGTCTTCCGAGCCGGAGCGTGATCTTCATCGGAGATTGCGAGCCCGTTCCCGATTTGTGGCCCGGTTACTTGAATTTGACGAGGTTGTTGTTAACGAGGTTGTTGTTGACGAGGTAGAGGAGATGGCGAACGAGGATGCGGGTCGGACGCTTTCGGATTTTGGCAAACCGACACTTAAGGGTTTGGAGTCGAGCATCAATAGGCCGACGGTTGGGGCACACCAGTTCGAGATCAAATCCAGCATTATACAGATGGTGTAGAACATGTGTCAGTTCGATGGAAAGGATCACGAGGATCCTAATACTCACTTGGCCGGTTTCTTAGAGATTTACGCCCTTTCAAAATTTGTGATGTTACCGACGATGCTATTCGGCTCCGGTTGTTCCCGTTTTCCTTACGGGATCGAGCCAAGGCTTGGTTACTGTCACTTCCCCGTAGGTCCATTAGTACTTGGGACCAGATGGCTGCTAAATTCTTAGAAAAGTACTTCCCTCCGGAGAAAACATCAAAGTTGAGGGCTAGGATTCTTTCTTTCCAGCAGGACGACGGGGAGACGATCTATGAGGCGTGGGAGAGATTCAAGGAACTGATGAGGAAGGTTCCCCACCATGGATGGTTGAAGTGGCAGCAGTGTGAGACGTTCTACAATGGTCTAGAGATGACTGGGAAGCAGCTGATCGATGCATACGCGGGTGGAGACATTGGAACGAAGACACCCCAGGAGGCGTATGACTTGCTAGAGAAGGTGGCATCAAAGAGCTACACTCAGCATACTTCCCGAGCGAGAACTCAGAGGCAGGGTGTCCATCAAGTGGATGGAATTACCTCTTTAGCTGCCCAGGTGGAAGCACTTTCCACCAAGATTGATCAGATGCACGTCCACAAGGCCCAGTCCTTGTGTGAGTTTTGTGATGGGGCGCATCCCATGAGTGCTTGTCAGGTTGGGAATCAGGGGGCCCACGAGCAGGTTGATTTCATGTCTAACCAGAATCATTCCTAGAATAATCCCTACAGCAACACATATAATCCGGGGTGGATGAATCACCCGAATTTCAGTTGGAAGTCTGGCAACAATAGCCAGCAACCACCCGGATTCACTCAGCGCCCCCATTCCAGCATCAGTCCAACCAGTCTCAGGGACAGAGTTCCCAGTTTTGACCTCAGCAGGGCCAGTTTCAAGGCCAAAGTTCTAGCAGCGGTCCACCACCCGCACCTGAGGGTAAATCCAGTTTAGAGGACATGGTTGCACGGCTACTTGCCAACTCAGAAAGTCAGAATCAGTTGGCAGAGAAGCAGAACCGGTACATGGAGGAGCGTTTCCACATGCATGAGACTGAGTTGAGGAACCCGAAAGCTTCGATCCAGACCATAGAGAACCAGGTCGAGCAGATCGCGAAGCTTCTTTCTGAGAAACCGCCAGGTGGCCTGCCTAGCAACACTGAGCCTAATCCCAATACTCATGTGAAAGCCATCACTTTGAGGAGTGGTAGAGACACAGGACCGGATCCACAGGTTCCTGTGCATGAGTCATCTGAGGAGGAGGTTGTGATTGAGATTCCTGATGAGACACCGCCGAGGGGTAAACCGGCGAGCACATCGCGCCCTCGCGAGCCTGTCAGAGATTACACTCCCGCCGTTCCATACCCAGGCAAATTAAAGAAGCAGAAGATGGCGGAGCAGTATGGTAAGTTTCTAGGGTTGTTTAAGCAGTTGCATATCAACTTACCATTTGTGGAGGCTCTAGCTCAGATGCCTAAGTATGTGAGATTCTTGAAGGATATCCTCACGAATAAGAGGAAATTGGAGGAGTTGTATCAGGTGACGCTGAATGAGGAGTGTTCGGCGGTGATTCAGAACAAGCTATCAGAGAAGAGACGAGATCCGGGGAGTTTTACCATCCCCTGCTTGATAGGTAGCTTGTCGGTTAGCAACACCTTAGCTGACCTTGGTGCTAGCATTAACCTCATGCCATATGTGGTCTTTGCTAAGCTTGAGTTGGGAGAACCTACATCGACACGCATGAGTATCCAGCTGGCCGATCGCTCGGACAAGTATCCACGAGGGATAGTGGAGAATATGTTGGTTAAGGTTGATCGTTTTGTGTTTCCTGTAGACTTTGTGATTCTGGACATGGATGAGGACAAGAATGTCCCTATTATCCTAGGTCGACCGTTCCTGGCCACTGCCAAGGCCCTGATTGATATGTATTCGGGGAGGCTTACATTGAGGGTGGATGAAGAGGAAGTGACCTTTGATGTGGGGAGATCCATGCAACACACCCAGAATCAGGATGATTCATTTTACTTTGTTGAGGCTATTTATTCTTGTGTGAGTGATCATCTCCAGGACACAGCTGAGGAGGTGTCCCTGGACACCCAGATTGTAGGAGGGGAGACATTTGATCCGGTTGGTGAGGATCAGTTTGATGAGCAGTTGCATAGCCAGGAGAGCTATGAGTTTCCCCAGTGTTCAGCGGTTTTTGCGAAGGTTGATAGAGAGTCTGAGCCGATTGAGCGGCCTTCTATTGAGGACCCACCACCTGTTGAGCTTAAGGAGCTCCCGAGCCATTTGGAGTATGCCTTTTTAGATGGTGAGTCTCGATTACCTGTCATTATCGCCTCTGATTTGACGAGTGATGAGAAGGAGAGGCTACTGGAGGTGCTGAAGTAGCACAAGCAGGCTATTTCATGGAGGATTATGGACATTAAGGGAACTAATCCCTCTTTCTGTACCCATAAGATCCTTATGGAGGATGACTACAAGCCCGCTGTGCAGCACCAGAGGAAGTTGAACCCGAACATGCAGGAGGTAGTTAAAAAGGAGGTGATTAAGTTACTGGATGCTGGTTTGATTTATCCCATCTCCGATTCACCTTGGGTTAGCCCGATTCAGGTTGTCCCTAAGAAGGGAGGCATGACTGTCATCACCAACGAGAGGAATGAGCTGATTCCTACTCTTACAGTCACCGGTTGGAGAGTTTGCATCGATTACCGCAAACTCAATGATGCTACTCGGAAAGACCATTTTCCCCTCCCGTTCATTGATCAGATGTTGGAGAGATTAGCGGGAAAGATGTTCTATTGTTTCCTGGATGGCTTCTCTGGCTACTTCCAGATCCTGATTGCTCCTGAGGACCAGGAGAAGACGACATTCACATGTCCCTATGGCACATTTGCTTATCGGCGGATGCCCTTTGGATTGTGTAATGCTCCGATCACTTTCCAGCGTTGCATGGTGGCCATTTTCCATGATATGATTGAGGACTCTATGGTGGTTTTCATGGATGACTTTTCTGTGTTTGGGAGTTCCTTTGATCATTGCCTCGAGAATATGGAGAGGATGTTGGCTAGGTGCAAAGAGTCCAATCTAGTGTTGAACTGGGAGAAATGCCACTTCATGGTGAAGGAGGGCATTGTGCTTGGGCATAAGGTTTCACACACGGGGATTGAGGTTGATAGAGCTAAGATTGACACCATATCTAAGTTGCCCCCGCCGACTTCTGTGAAATCTATTCGGAGCTTCCTTGGTTACGCGGGCTTTTACAGGCCCTTTATTAAAGATTTTTCTAAGATTGCCCGACCGATGACCCAGCTTCTTGAGAAGGAAACCCGGTTCGTGTTCTCCGACGAGTGCCTCAGTGCATTCGATTTGTTGAAGGAGAAGTCATGGTGGCTCCTGATTGGAAGCTGCCATTTGAGATCATGTGTGACGCGAGTGACTTCGCTGTTGGGGCGGTCTTAGGACAGAGGAGAGAGAAGCAGTTTCACCCGATTTATTATGCGAGTAAGACCCTCAATGACGCACATGAGCATTACACCACGACAGAGAAGAAGCTCCTAGCCGTTGTCTTCGCTTTCGATAAATTCCGGTCTTATCTCGTCCTATCAAAGACCATTGTATTCACCGATCATGCAGCCCTTCGACACCTGTTCAGCAAACAGGATGCCAAACCCCGGCTAATCCGGTGGGTTTTACTGCTTCAGGAGTTCGACATTGAGATCCGCGATAAGAAGGGCGCGGAGAATGTCGCAGCGGACCACTTGTCCCGTCTTGAGTGCTCAGCTTCATCTGAACTTGTGGGGTCATCCATAAATGACAATTTCCCCCACGAGTTTCTCATGCACATACAGACACAGGATGAGGAGTGTCCATGGTTTGCGGATTTTGCAAACTTTCATGCTAGTGGGATTGTGATTAAGGGCTTAACGCATCAGCAAAAGCGAAAGTTCTTTGCGGATGTGAAGCATTATCTTTGGGAGGATCCCTATTTATTTTGAGTCGGGGCTGATCAGATCGTGCGCAGGTGTGTATTTGGAGATGAGGCACGTCAGGTGCTTAGACACTGCCATAAGGGCCCGACAGGTGGACATCATGGAGCTACCTTGACCGCGAAGAAGGTCTTTGACGCCGTTTTCTTCTGGCGTACCATCTTCCGGGATGCTCATGAGATGATCCGAGCTTGTGACGCTTGCCAGAGGGCGAGCAACATTTCGTCTAGGAATGAGATGCCCTAGAACAACATCCAGATTTGTGAGATTTTTGATGTCTGGGGTATTGACTTTATGGTACCTTTCCCAGCTTCTCGTGGCAACCGGTATATCCTAGTCGCTGTTGACTACGTTTCTAAGTGGGCCGAGGCTCAAGCCTTCCCTACTAATGATGCTAGGGTGGTTATTCAATTTCTGAAGAAGCTGTTCTCTCGCTTTGGTGCCCCCAAGGCCCTTATTGTGGGACCCACTTCTGCAACTCCCAGTTGGAGAAGGCTCTATCACGATATGGTGTAAACCATAGATTCTCCACAGCCTACCATCCACAGACCAGTGGACAGGTAGAGGTTACGAACCGGGGCATAAAGCGGATTCTTGAGAAGACGGTTGATCAGAACCGTAAGGATTTGTCGGACAGGTTAGATGATGCACTTTGGGCCTTCCGAACTACCTATAATACGCCTATTGGTACCACACCATTTAGGTTGATCTATGGGAAGGCGTGCCATCTTCTGGTGGAGTTGGAGCATAAGGCTTATTGGGCGTTGAAGGCGGTGAATCTTGACTTGGTGAGCGCGGGAGAGAACCGGTTCACTCAGATTATGAGCTTGATGAGTTGAGGAATCAAGCCTATGAAAACTCCACGATCTACAAGGAGCGCACTAAGAGTTTACATGACCGACGCTTATAGAACAAGAAGGAATTCCGAGTGGGTGGTCGTGTGTTGCTTTACAACTCTAGGTTGCGATTGTTTCCCGGGAAGTTGAAGTCCCGATGGACGGGTCCCTACACGGTTAAGGAGGTGTTTTCTTATGGAACTGTTGAGATTGAGCACGAAGATGGGATGATCTTCAAGGTCAACGGTCATCGTCTTAAGCCATACATTGACGGACCGGTTGATCCGGCATTGGAGGTGGTTGACCTCCACCCCAAGGACAAATGAATTCGGGGACTTGAGTCTAGCTAACGACTCGTTAATAAACTTAGTCTGTTCCGGTATCATCTTTGGTAACAATTCTCAGATTTTGTTTCTATGTTTATCTTCTTATTTTTATTTTCTTTATTTTTTTAGGATTTTACCATTTATTTTTGAGTTTAGGTGATCGGAATGTGTTTTGTATCAAGCGGACTTTGGTTAGTGATTGGGATGTCTTAGGTATGTTTCTGAATTTTTAGACATTTTAGTTTGGAAGAATCGCAGTCGGGTTGGGGTCAAGCTGCATAAAACTCAGGTTTTTCTGTCTGCTAGGTTAGAGACACGGTCGTGCCTAAGCACTTGGCGCGGTTGTGCCTCTAAACCTAGGCGCGGTCGTGCCTAAGTGATTGGGGCAGTTCAAATTAGTTCAAACATCCAAATGCTCAGACATTTTCCCCCAAACATAGTCCGACCCTCCCCATTGCGATTTACCTTTATCTTCCGGCATTTGTTCTCCATTTCCACGATTTTGAGGTACGTTCTAACCTGTTACTCGCTTTTATTCTTGTTTAAACCTAGGACGGTATTCCATTTGTGTTTAAAAAGTTAGGTTGTTATTATTTTTAGGGTTTTCTCCAATTTTCCCGTCTCTTGGTTTTTTGTAGCTTGTAAATGCCTAGAATCATTGTATTAACATCCTAGAATGTCATGGTTGAAAAAGCCCCTTCATAAACGTAAGAAAAATGGTTCAATTTTGCCTCTAAAAACCCTAAAATGGGTTGAGCACGGTCGCGCTCATGACCATGCGCGGTCGTGCTTGGCTTTTGTAGTTTCTAGGAAATAGTTTTTGGGTGAGCACGACCGTGTCTCCTACTAGCGCGGTCGTGTCAACTTGGGTTTGTGCTAGGCGCGGCCGTGGGCTTCATTTTTGGCCTAGGCGTGGTCGTGTCATGTCTTGGCGTGACCGTGTCTCCAGGTTGGGACTGCCCGTGGTCGGCCACAGCGCGACCGTGGGCTCAGATTTTGGCCTAGGCGCGGTCGTGCCCCTTCCCAGGCGCGACCGTGTCCCCTGCATAATTAGGTCAGAAACTTCATAAATTCAGCTTAGCGTCTTCATAACTGTTTTGATTTTAATTTTGTTGTCGTGCAGATGGCAGGCAATAGGGACCACCCGTACCTCGAGTTTGACTAGAACGAGCATGAGTACGAGGCTCGTCTGGATGTTTTGTGGCCACGCAGACGCCGGATTTTAGCCGCTCGTCGTTTGGAGCCGGCCGCTATAGACGCCATCGGTCAGCGGGACAGGTGGAACGATCTCGTCACCGCCCTGTGGCGCCGCTTGTTTAGACTTCACGTGATTTAGTATGTCGAGCTTGTGATGGAGTTTTTCTCCACTTATGAGTTCGATTATCCTTGCGCGGACCTAGAGCAGCCCGAGACGATTAGGTTTAGGCTAGGAGGGGAGTGGCGAGTGATGTCAGTTGCCAGGTTCGGGAGATTATTGGGCCTGTATACGAGGCAGGAGCTTCATACTGAGATATTCACCGATGGTATCACCGAGTTCCCGACAGAGGAGGACAAGGACCAGTTCTGGCACGAGTTTGGATTCGGGATGTATGATCCGAGTTTGACCAAGGCTTCGAGCCTTCGGTATCCCTTGCACCGTGTTGTTCATCGTTGCATTGTTTATTCTATTTCTGGGAGAGCTCAGGGGGAGGCAGTAGTGAACCTTAGGGAGCTGTTTTACCTATTTTGCCTTGTACGCCCGCGCACCTGCAATCTTGCGCATTCCATCGCGGGGTACTTGGTGAACAGCTCCGGGCGCGATGTTACCAGCGCCATTTATGGAGGTCACTTCGTGACCAAGCTGGTGAGGCATTTTCAGCTGCTGACTGACGACTTGATAGGGGACTTGTCCCCTGTGGTAGAGACCGTCGTGATGACCGTGCAGACACTGAGAAACATGCACGTCGCTCGTCGTGGCATAGGAGGGATTAGATTGGTAGATAGATGGGGACGGACGTGGGATCTAGACCGTCCGGGTCCCGATCCAGATCTTGTGCAGGCCGAGGCCGAGGCCGAGGCCGTGGCCGCCGCCCATCAGGCATACGCCGCTCAACAGGAGCAAGTGCAGGGGCACGAGCATCAGCAGCCCGGCCAGCCGCCTCCTCCGCCTCCGCGACCACCACCGCCTGCGGTTGTCATTCCACATGACATGTTCATGCGTTACTGGACCTGGTAGTATGAGGTCCAGTGCGCCGCTGCTGCTGCTGGCAGGGCACCATACATGGTTCCCCTTCCATTCTTTATGCAGCCGGAGCAGCAGCCCGATCAGCCACCACCATCTCCACCGCATCATCAGCCACCACCATCTCCACCGTATCATCAGTCACCACCACCATCACCAGCAGCAGTAGGAGGCGAGGGAGGCGGGGCCACCGACATCGACCTCGAGGGCGTGCAATGGGAGTAGTACCTCCCATTGCCTTTTGGTATCATTTTTGTGAGTTGTACTTTATTGTATGTTGTACAAACTCTTGTATCATGCTTCGACGTTTATGTTGTTCTTTTGTTTCCATGTACTGTTATATATATTTGTCTTTACATTTCTGTTTATATTTTGGCTTGATGTTACTGATCTGTGTTTGATGTTGTTAGTCTTGATTAGATCTTGGAATTGTGGAACTTCGTGGAACGTCATTTTTGTGGGTAGGCTTTTTGCGTGTGCCATGATCGACATGAGGGAAGTTTCAGTTCTCCCTTCACGCTTCATTGCATTGCATTCCATTTTGCTTTGCATGTTTTTGCATACATTGAGGGCAATGTATGTTTCTAAGTGTGGGGTTGGGTGTTTATTCTTCGCTTTACATTGTTTTTGCATACATTGAGGGCAATGTATGTTTCTAAGTGTAGGGTGGGAATTTATTCACGCGATGTTTATCCTTTTGAGCATTTTATCACTGCATTTTTTTTTGCAAAATCTTCCTTCATAATTTTTATTGACACTAAATCAGTTTTATAAAATTGAAAAACACAAAAATATAATAAAAGTTAACCGTTTAGCATTCACAATTTTTAGTAAATAATAGAGGTTTGATTTTTCGAAAGCAATTGAAATAGAAATTTCATCGAGTCAAACCCAATTTTTTTTGTGATAACCATGAGTTTTAGTGGGCTAAACGAATAAATTGCATATAACCTTTTGCTTACACCCACTCCTGTCCATTTTCGTGAGTTTATTTTTGAGCCTTGATAGCTTTAGACATTGTTTGCTCTTGTTTTTGTGGATTTGAGTGAGCCGGATGTTTCATGCTTATTAGAACTTGCTTTTAGTATACATTTCGAAATCATGAACATAAATATTGCATAAAAATGATTGAGACATTAGGATAAACCCTCCTTTATGAGCCTTTTATTTTTATTTTCCCTCACCCGAACACATCCACTAGTTAACCACGTTGAGCCTATCCTGTCGTTTTCTTTTATTACCCACATTACACCACATTCAAACCTTCATTAACCTTTTCATTTATTTTTCGCCCGTGTTAGAAATCCGGTCGGCTAATGTTAATTTTATAGCTTTTATTTTGTTGTAATCTTCAAATTCTTGAGAAGTTTTTAGCTAAGGAAAGATGCATATTGACTTAGTTCCCTTCAAAAGAAAGAAAAGAAATAGTGTATAAAAAAAAGAAAAAATAATTCACCAAAATTAGGTGAATTATAGCCGATTAGAGCAATTTTGTGAGCAAAGATGGAAAGAATTCGGTTATTAGCTTTTATCTATATGAAAGTATTAGTTAGTCTATTTTTCATATTAGAAGTTGTTTTAGTTTTTGAGTTAGCATAGCCGCCGCCATTTAGCCACTTTTAAATTCCACTTCCTTACCCTTAGCCATTGCCAAGTTACAACCCATTTAAAGCCCTCTTTATTTGTGCTTTGTTTCATGTTAGTTGGTAGAGATTTGATCTTTTAGCAAGCTTATGATTTATGCATAATTCATTGTCTTGGCATTTGAGTGTTCTATACATACTCCATTACTTGTATGATCATATATATCCCCGAGTGTGTGTGAACATTGTGAGAAGCATAAAGTTGCATGCTAATGATTTCCTAGGCATATTCATTTGCTCATTCGGTTGTCACGTCATTGGGTTTCATTTAGTTAATTTTGCATTTCTTGAAAATCTTTTCAAACCTTTATAAGTTTATTAATGCTTACGGTTTTCCGATTTGATCCATAGTGTCATTGGAAGCTTTGTTTCATTTTGATTTCTTGCTTGAGGACAAGCAATGTTCAAGTGTGGGGTTGTTTGACGTGTTAGTATTTACACATCTTTTTGGCACAAAACTTCGCTCATTTAATGATCAATTCTTGGTTATATTCAATGTTTAGACACTTATTTGCTTTATTTCCTATTTTGTAGGTTTTTTGAAGCTTGGTGAACAAACAAGAAGATTCTAGGATAAAAAGTAAAGTTTTAGGGTTTCTGTGATGGAGGCACGGTCGTGCCCCTATTTGGCACGGTCGTGCCAAGCTCGCAAACCCTAGGCACGGTCGCACCCACATCTTGCACGATCGCGCCAAGCCAAAATCCAAGGCACAACCGTGCCTTGGCCCCCCACGGTCGCGTGTCACCTCGTGAGTCTGAACAACCGTACGTCCTCGATCAGTGGTACCCAATGGAAGCTCCGGATCGGTCAAACCTCTGTCACACGGTCGTGCCAAGACCTAGACACGACCGCGCCTTTGTACCAGGCACGGTCGTGCCTCCCCTTTTCTATTTAAACAGAACTTGAATTCTCATTCAGACATTCAGCAAACCAGGAGAAAAACCTACTGTTCCAGCTCGTGTTTTCTTTGTTCTAGCCATATTTCAAGCTTCTTGGAGAGGATACAACATCAAGAGGATCCCCATACATCAACAACAACATCTAGGCTTGGAGGAGTGGTTTGATTCTTTTTTTCATATCATGTTTCTCACTATTTTTCCCTGCTTATTTGTAATTTTGGTGCTAATGATGAGCTAAAACTCTTGTTCACTTTGGTTTAGATGAAGTTTAGATACATTTGACAACATTCATGGATTATTGGCAATTATTGTGTTAATGTTATGACAACCGTATGATTATTCTTTGATGGAATTATGTATTCAAGTTTTTTGACTTGTTTACAAGACTTGTATTTGATTATGCCATTTTATGTTGGAAAACTTGTGGTTTATGCTTATATTCATGGATTGGTGTATGTATTTATACTAGTTTATGGCATTTGACTAGTAATGGTGAATGAAGTCTTGTTTATGAATCATTATATTTGTATGTGTAACCTTATGCTTATGTTTGGAAAGACAAAGTGTTTGTTATGATGTGTCATATTTAGTATTATGTTTATCTAGGAATTGTTGACACATCCTCCTAATTTATATAACCTTTATATGAACATTGTATGTTAAAGAAATGCATATTGTTGTCTAATTTAATCAACTTGAGGTGGATAGTGTGTTGTTCATATTATCTTTCCAACTAGTTGTTAGATTAGTGTACCTTAATCGGAAGCTAGTTCAATCTTTATAAACATTGACATGATTATTAAACACGTGAGCTTCATTGTATGACTTTAGGTGGTTGGTTTGTGTAATTCATGCTAGCTTTCCGAATGGTCATTTGATTAGATATCTTTGACGAGAATTTAGTCAATTTATGTATCGTGTATTTGCCATGTTTCTATGAGTGTATTGAATGTATTCTAGATGGATTCGACACCGAAGTGATATTTTTCCTTGATTGTTTGATTTGTGATTTTAGCTTAGTTTATATATTTGCATGATAGTTAATTAAAACAAACTCTTCAAAACATCTTTTACCCTTACTTGATTGAATCTTAGTTCCGGTTAATTATTGCATTCCACCGTGTCCACGGATTGATATCCGGTTCTTACCTTTACTATATTGCTATCCGACGGGTACACTGCCCGATGTGTGTGTGATTAGTCTTTGGTGAAAACCATTTTAAAACTCATATTGTGTGAAAAATACTTATAAAAATATATACGTAGTTTACACACATCAAGCACACATAAGCAACAGAAAGTATCATTCTCATTCTGTGAATCAAAATTCATGGCCGCTATTACAACATGTTAGAAATTATGGTTAAAAATGCAATTCAGTGAAATTATATGCTGGAAAGAAGAAAATATAACCATATATGTGGACAACATATCTACAATAGCACTTATGAAGAATCCAGTCTTTCATGGAAGGAGTAAGCACATAGATACACACTGTCATTTCATTAGGGAATGCGTGGAGAATGAACCCAACAGTGTGGAGCATATCAGTGGTGAATTACAAAGAGTGGATATACTAACTAAATCTCTTGAAAGAATCAAGTTCATTACCGTTAGAAAAAATGCCCGGAGTTCAAGATCTTTAACAAATCAATGATCGAGATTAACGGGGTGAATGTGGAGTTAATCCCGTTCGTTACTTATATATAAAGTCTAGGGGTCGTAGTGTTAATAAGTAAACTATGTTATAGTTTATATTTATACGTATGTAAATTATTGGGGTTAGATTGTTAGAATTTAACGAGACTTGGTAACCACCAAGGACACTTGGCATGAAATCATGGAAAGGGAATGCATGCTACAGAGTTCTCGCAACTCTTCATGTGACGGGTACTAATGGCGGTTACAAATGGCGGTTACAAGAGTTAACTATAAATAAGTTGTAAAGTCCAAGTCTTATAATCACAATCATACATTCACATTCAAGTTATAGAATCTCTGTTAGGATTATATTTTTTACTTTAGATTGTTGTGTGTTCTTCAATATGTGGGAAACAGACACTACAACAAAATCACCCTCCACCGACACCGCCTATACCGACGATATTTGTCGTCGGCATAGGTCACCCTGTACCGATGACATGTCGTCGGTATACGTCAAAACCATAATTTTGTCCGGGAGACCCTATACCGACGATATGTCTTCGGTACAAGGTTGAGTCAGACCGAAGGGAAAACTGGCGCCAATGAATTATTGGGGAAAACCTATACTGACGACATGTCGTCGGTATAGGGTAATTTTGATTTTCTTTTTGCGTTTTTTTAATATAATAATTTTCGTCGGTCAATTTTTTTAAATTAAAAAAAATCTGGAATACACCTATACCGACGATATGTCGTCGGCATAGGGTTTTTTTATTGACTGGTCAAAACCCTACGAAACCTATACCGACGACATGTTGTCGGTACAGGTGATCTATTGCGTCGACTGTCGAGCCTATACCGACGACATGTCGTCGGTATAGGTCTCAGCGAGAATAAACCCAGAAACAGCTTTCTGCTTCTCATTTCCGTGAAAAAAAAACCCCAAAACTCTCTCATCTTCTCTCTTTGGCGATTTCCAGTTTTTGGTGTGATTTGTGGAGCAATCTTCACCAATCTCTTGGGTTTTGAGGTGAGTTAACATCTATTGTTCAATCTTGACAAGAAAATCAACATTTTTGGGTTTTTTGCTTAATTTCTTTGATTTTTGTTAGGTATTTGAAGCTTTGACTATTTTTGGAGGATTTCAAACTATTTGAAGATACTTTGCAAACTTGGTTAGTAATTTTTCTACAAATTAGGTTTAGATGTATGTTTGTATGTATATGTTTGTTTTTATTTGTATGTTTGTATTTATGGTTTAGATGTATGATTTTATAAATATTTATGTAATTTTATGATGAAATTAGGGCATTTATACATATTTATTTGATGAAATTAGGTTTAGATGTGAATGTTTTTTTGTATATGTGTATATGTATGTACTTATGTGTTTGTTTGTATTTGTGTATGTGTATGTATGTTAATTTATGGAATTGTGTATGTAATTTGGGAATTTGGGCATTTATATATGTATGTTTGTATATAATATGTATAAATTTATGGAATTGTGTATGTAATTTGGGAATTTGGGCATTTATATATGTATGTTTGTATATAATTTGTATGTATATATGTGTATGTATGTTTATATGTATTTGTATTATGTTTATGTATGGAATTGTGTTTGTGTATGTAATTTGGGAATTTGGGCATTTATTTATGTATGTTTGTGTATAATATGTATGTATATATGTGTATGTGTGTTTGTGTATATTTATGTATGGAATTGTGTTTATGTATGTAATTTGGGAATTTGGGTATTTGTTTATGTATGTTTGTAAAGGATATGTATGTATATACCTGTATGTAGGGTCTGTTAGAAACAAGTTTCTAACCTTTTGGCTTGATTAATTTGTTCATATCTTCAAAATTTGAAGATCTGAGGTATTTCCGGCGATCGGAAAAGGTTGGTGAGAGCATGTGATAAAGTGACCTACGTACTTACCCTTTTTGGCTAAAGGGATAGTCTTCGCGCATACTTGACAAGTACGCAAGACCATTCTTGTGCGTACTTAACTTTGCCTCGTGCGTACTTAACATTTAGTCCTGCGTACTTACTAAGTATGCAAAAGGAAATATCAAGTGTGCAAGACCAGTTTCTTAAGTGCGCAAGGCCATTCTTAAGTGCGCAAGTTGTATTGACATTCTGAGTTTTTGACTAAGTTTTACCCTATGGCAAATCTTCAGAATCTTGGTAACCTGCTTAACTATGATAACGAGATAGGTACTCTGCAAAAACCTCCAAAGCTACTTAATGTTAATGATTATTTGACTTGGAAAGCACGTTTTGAGCATTATATCTCATACACTGATTCCTCTTTGTGGATACCTATACTTGAGGGTTATAAGCATTCTACTTATACATATCTTGATGAAATTGTTCCCAAGCCTATATCTAAGCTAGATGAAGAAGAAAAGAAAGTTTATGACAGGGAAAAGAAGGCACATGGATCTATCACAATGGCCCTAACTAGAGAACTCTTTCACAGCTTCAGGGGATATGATAATTCGAAAGATCTCTGGAAGGCATTGCAGAAAAGATTTGAGGGGAACAGTGACATCAAGAAGAGCAAAAGAGATCTCCTGAGAAAGCAGTATGAGTGCTTCAGATACTTGGAGAATGAATCTACAAATGAACTTTTATCTAGATTCTATCATCTGCAAACTGAGTTAAAAGCTTTTGAGCTGAAGTATCCTGATGAGGAATTAGTTGAAATTTTTTTGGATGCGTTACCACCAAAGTTTGAGATGTATACCACTCTGCTGAGAGAGAACCCAAGTTCTATGAGATGACGATTGAAGAAGCAACCGGTAAGGTTCAAGCACACGATATGAACCTAAAACGAAAAGAAAGCTCAGGGAGACCTCAAATACAAGACCCTTCTATGTATTTTGAGACGTCTTCCACAGCCAAGTCATCGGGTTCTAGAATTGCCCTTTTCTCAGGGAACTCTCACGAACAGAATAATTCAAAAGTTTATGGTAGTCATGCTTGCTATATAGCATCTGGTTCTGGTTCCCTCCACCAACATTCCTCAAGAAATCCTACCTCCACATCTTCACCTAACCAGACTGCAATAGCCAAGATAGCTGAAGATCATGTAGCATTGTTTTCATCGTGTATGCTTGCCTATGAGAACTTCATTGGTGGCAAGCTTACAGATCCTGAAACAATTGAAGAAGATTTTAATCAGGTGGATCCAGATGACATGGAGGACATGGATATTCAATGGAATATGGCCATGATCTTGAGAAGGGCCAAGTATTTCTTGAATAGAACCGACAGGAAGTTTATTGGTGGGCATTCAAATGCCAAGGTGGGTTTTGATAAATCCAAGGCCAAGTGCTACAAGTGTCAGAACTTTGGACACTTTGCTCGTGAATGTCAGAAGGATAAAACACCTGCCTCAGGATTCACTAGACCAAGCTAGGGAAACAACCAAGGAAATAATCAAGGGTACCACAATTCTAACAACCGCAATCATGGTCAAGGTGGAACGTCCAATGGTTTGGTAGCTCAACATGACGAAAGCTTTGATTGGGATGTTCATTTGTAGGATGCCCTTATTGCTCAAACACAAGTTGGTCTAATGGCTGAGATAGTAGAGATGATGGAAGCAGAAGAACGTGAAGCGTCTGTAGTTAACCAAGAGGAGTCTACAACTGCATTTGCCCTCATGGCTATTGGGGAGGCATCAAGTTCATCAACTGAGGTAGACTCTAATTCTTTTGCTGTCATTTCATGTTCCAAATGTCTTGGCTTGAAAGAAGAAAATTCTAAGCTTCAGGATAAAGTCGAACCCCTTCGTATTGCAGCTTTAAATTACAAAGAAAATGAAAAACGTTACAAAGATTCAATTGAAACTTTAAAGAAAGAAAAACATGATTTTTCACTTAAAATCAGCGAACAACAGTTTCATTTGGATGTTGCGTACAAGGGGTTAGAAAAGAGAAATAATGAAATTACCAAGCTGCAGAATGAGGTCTTGCAGTTAAATGATAAATTGAGAAGTTGAAAAATTCCCGCTTTGTGGTGGAACATTATGAATCGGTAGTGAGACAAGTGAATGGCTTAGGGTTGGGTACTAATGCCATTCCTCCACCAGTAGGCGGAAAATTTGTCAACAGCTTAATTGATATTGACTTGTCATGCCTTGATGAATCCTCAAGTCAGGATGATTCCTCTAACAAGGATGATTCCTCAAGCAAGGCTGATTCTGCTTCTGATCAGGAGTTCTTCACTGATGAAGGCTCTGAGAACACCATCCCTGATGGTGCTGTCTCAGAGGAGTTGATTGGTGAACACAAAGTTGTGAAAAACATTATCACTGATCGTGATAATTGCATTTTGACTGAGACTGATACCGTTGAAACAAATGAAAAACTAAAAGTGATGCTTTATGGGGGTTATAATAATATTAACCAAGTTAAGAAAGAAACCTTTGCAAATCATTATGGGCTTGGTTATAAAGCAAATTTAGAAAAATACTACATTTCCAAAAATGATTCAACATCAGGTATATCAAAAACCACTACTCATGTTCACCAAACAACTTCTCATGTTCATCATGCTGAGTCATCAAACGTCAAATCAAATGAGCCTTACAGGAGAATTTATAAGGAAAAGCGTGCCTCACTTTCACTGTGGTATGGTTGGTCACATCCTTGTGAACTGCCCTGCTAAGAACCAAGGGAAACGACCAATTGTGTCATAACTGGCTGTTATCTCTAAGTCACCACCAGAGAAGCAACCCAAGAATCCCAAATCAAATGTGGCTAAACCACCGGTGAAACCTATGGTGAAGCCAAAGATCACATCTGAGGCTAAGCCATCTGTTCCAAAAAGGGAAAAGCAACTTGCTAAACCCTATGTGTCTACCTCTAGTAGTGCACTAACTGGTGAGAAACCTGTGGTTAAGCTTTCTAAGCCACAAAGGAGAAGAAGGAACAAGAGATTGAGGAAGCTGGAACAACTGGCTGGAATTCAATCAGGTGAAGCTTCTACTAGTTCACCTGGTGCTTCTGAATGCAAGCCAACCGTTCCAGTAAAACAAAAGAAAAGGTCCTGGAACAAGAAATCTAAAAGTTCTCAATTTCCTGGTCCCAAGTTTTCTAAAGATTCACCCATTTTTGACAGTCACGACTGTGAATTAATTGAAGTAGTTTATTTTGAGAAAGATGGACGACCCAAGACCGCCATGGCTTGGGTCTCCAAAACTAATTAATTTCTTGTGACTCATGAAGGAACATCTGAAGGGAACTATCTCTAATCGTTGGTGGCTATGTGGCCTTTGCAGGCGAGAAGGGCGGCAATATTACTTGTCAAGGCGTGGTTTCAAATGGTTGTGTTAGCTTCGACAACGTCAACTACTGCGAGCAGCTAAAACATAACCTGTTGAGTGTTTCTTAGATGTGTGATAAGGAGTACTCAGTCATGTTTGACAAATCTAAATGCTTAATTCTCAAACCCGGGTTTGAGGTTCCTGAGGATTGGATTTTGATGCGTGCGCCAAGAACGAATGATACCTATCTACCGATGATGCTGCAAATGTGTACGATTTCTTTAATGGCGGCGATGACTCCAACTTCTCAAACCGTGCCACTGTACCTATTGTAACTCACGATTCCAATGTTGCATCTGCATCTGGAACTCATGATAGTGAAGACGTTGAAGTTGTTCATGTTGATGGAAATGACGCTCCAGCTGATCCTAACACTCGTGTAGGAAATGAAGCTCCAGCTGATCCAATCAACATTGAATCATCTTCTTCTGGAACACTGGATATGGGGGAGTTGAGCACGAATCTAGACACAAATCTCTAGGAACCTCATGTACCAAAGACGAGAGTGCATAAGAATCATCCAATTGACAACATCATTGGTGATCCTCATGCCGGTGTTCAGACTCGTAATAGAACAATTGCTGAGAACACCAGTTTGTACGCTGAGATACTTGACACTGGTATCATGGAAACATGTTTGCATGCTGCATTCGTATCCCAATTGGAGCCGAAGAATATGAAGGAGGCTCTCTGGCAACTGCTGGATTGAGGAGATGCAAGATGAACTGTCCCAATTCCAAAAGTTGCATGTGTGGGATTTAATTGACTTACCAAGAGGCGTACAACCAATTGGAACCAGATGGGTGTTTAAGTGCAACACGGATGATTGTCATGTCGTAGTGAAGAATAAAGCAAGGTTGGTTGTTCAAGGATTTTATCAACAAGAGGGCTTGGATTACACTGAAGTATATGCCCCAGTTGCTAGATTTGAGGCCATTCGACTGTTTCTGGCTTATGCCTCCTATGTCAGCTTCAAGGTTTATCAACTTGATGTGAAAAGTTTTTTCCTGTATGGAAAAGTTCATGAAGAGGTCTATGTCACTCAGCCTCCCGGCTTTGAAGATCCGCATAATATCAATAAAGTGTATAAGCTCGACAAAGCACTTTATGGTCTTCATCAAGCACCTCGGGCATGGTATGAGACGTTATCAAAACATCTACTGTCAAATGGTTTCGATCGTGGACAGATTGACTCGACCCTCTTCATTCGGAAAGCAGGAGGTGATATTCTACTCGTACAAGTGTATGTCGACGACATTATCTTTGGGTTTACAAATGAAGAGATGTGTAGGGAATTCGAACAGGTGATGAAGTCCAAGTTTGAGATGAGCAACATGGGTGAATTGTCGTTCTTCCTGGGTCTACAAGTCAGTCAAAGAGAGGATGGCATCTATCTACATCAAACTAAGTATGTTCAGGACATCTTGTCAAAATACAAGATGAATGATAGCAGTACTTATGCCACACCTATCCCTGTCAATCACGGTTTACATCCAGACAAAGATGGAAAGAAAGTGGATTGTAAAATGTACCGTGGGATGATCGGTTCTCTCATGTATTTCACAGCTTCAAGGCCTGACATAATGTTTGCTGTATGTTTGTGCTCAAGGTTTCAGTCACAACCAAAGGAGTCTCATATGATAGCTGTCAAGAGGATATTCAGATACTTGAAAGGGAAACCCCGATTGGGTCTTTGTTACTCAAAGCAGCAGTCACTTGACCTCAAAGCCTATACTGATTCGGATTATAGCGGTTGTAACCTTGATAGAAAATCAACTTCAGGTGGATGTCAATTCTTGGGAGACAGGATGGTTTCCTGGCAGTGTAAGAAGTAGTCAACGGTTTTTGTCTCAACATGTGAAGCAGAGTACATTGCTGTAGGGAGCGGTTGTTCTCAGATATTGTGGATTCAGCAGCAATTGAGAGACTACGGCTTAAACTTCACTGGAACTCCACTGTTCATTGACAACAATGCTACCATGTCTATCATAAACAACCCGGTGAAACATTCCAAAACTAAACATATTGAAATTCGCCACCATTTCATCTGTTATTGTGCTGAAAAGCATCTCATTGAACTTGTAAAGGTTCACACGGATGACAACTTTGCTGACCTTTTCACTAAGGCGTTTGATCGAACACGTTTTGAGCATCTTGTTAACATGATCGAACACGTTTTGAGCATCCTTTTAAGTTTTCTGTACAGTTCTTTTAATTTTCAAATACTTTACAAAAATCCAAACAAAATAGAAAACTAGAAGATTTCAAAGTTCTCTTGAGAAAAGAGGAAATGATAGTACATCAGGAATGATCTAAACGTCCTAGACTGCACATATGGGAAATGATTGCGTCATGCTTACTTGATTGTTTAAATTGTTATGTTTTTTAATCTGCTTATTTACAAGTAATTTAAATTGTCAGTAGGCTGTAAGCATCTTTGAATCATTAGTAGGGTGGAAATTAAATCAATACTACAACTGTGATTTGAACCCATATTTGCTAGTGTGTGTGCGTAAAAGAATGCAAAAGATCACTATCGGATACAGGATGTTAGATTTTGGCAATTATTTTCTTCTGAGACCAGTTTCGGGATAGGTCGGTAGCACAATTAATGCGGTTCATCTCACTGCCCATACTCACAAGTATGCAATGAGAGATTGAATCAAGACATATCTTTACATCAACCGTTGAGCGTGTATTCACCCTTGAATCACTCCTGATTCATTGAATTCAAATCCAGATAAAAGTTGGATCCCCTTACCTAAAGCCTCAAAATACCATATTCATTATCCTTAATCATCATACCGATATTCACTGAAGAAATCACATGAAACCAAGACAAATGAATCACTCGATTCTGAATCTTATGATTCCCGATAATCCTTATGGATTCTGTTTGATTTTTCTTGTGCTAATTGATGTAACCTCATTCTGGAAATTTAGAAAATCATTGGGAAAATCTTAGGTGCCTTGAGATATGTTGAGTATAATTTTGAGACTGATGCTGTCAATCGAAAATACAGTATCGAAACTACTAGTTTCGATTGAACTTTTGTTCAATCGAAAATACTAGTTTCGGTTGAACATTTGTTCAATCGAAACTAAGTAGTTTCGATACCTGTTTTTCAGGCCCATTGGGCGGTGGCTTGGAAAACAAGGCGCATGTGCTTGGCCTCCTATATATAGCAGATTATGCCCTAGGAGTGAGTGTGTGTCTGTAGAGGGAATCACCACCCTAGGGGGAGCTCACCCTGGGGTGAGACTAATTGTTAGTGTATGATGAGCCTTTTAATTTTCATATCAATCAAAGAATCATACGTTTTATGCTTTCAATTATCTGTTCTTTTCATTTTCATATGTTTATGTACGTGTATGTGTATCCCGCACCCGTCTCTACCATTTCTGATTCGAGAGTGATACCGGATCCAGAGATTCCGCCTCTCGATCCGGACTGTTTGAATAATTTCTCCGCAGATCTGTGTCTACAGGTTTGCTCAGGACCTACAAGATAAGTGCAAAGGAAGTTCATAGCATAACTGTGGGGCACACGTTGTATATTAATAACTATTACCTTAACACACAAGAACATGATACTAAGATGCTTATGGTTTCAAATCTTATAATATTTCCAACTTGAATTACTTGTTTATGTGCTTATTACGTATGAATAAATTGCAATCCATGATATGATCCCATATTCTTTGATGTTTATCTTATATCATTATAGCTATAGATTAGCCTGATATGATTCTCTGCTCGTGTCATTGAACAAAAATAGCTTGTGTGTGAATATGTGTATATCGTTATTCTAAAAAGATCAAAAAGATTTTAAGTTTGTGTATAGTTCAAATTCTAATCAGAAAAGCCAAAAATATTTGTGTTTAACCTTCGTGAATTGACTTTGAATCCTCTTGATTGAATGTGCTTATCATGTTCGTTATTTGACTTTGACTTCTTCATAATTTGAGTTAAAATTTGAACTCACAAGGTTTCTGCGTACTTGCTAAATATGCAGGAATTAAACCTTGCGTACTTATAAGTACGCAATACTTAAGTCATGCGAACTTACTAAGTACGCAGGAGTTAAGTCGTGCGTACACCAATTGTGAAGGGTATATATACAAGGGTTAGAAATATTTTGAGGCTTTATCTCATTTGAAACACAGCCACTGTGCAATTCCCTCCAATCCTTATTTCCTCAAAATTTGTGTGATTCCAAACTATTTTTCCGTCCAGTTCATTGTTTCCCCTTCACTTAACAAGCATTCAGTGAGAATTGTAGCCGATTTCATCCTCAAATCGTCATGTTTTGGACTGAATATTGTCTGTTCTTGAGCCTAGGGTTAGATGTCAAGATTGAGACAATTTTTCGGATAATCTTTAATGAAACTAAGACCGAAATCTTTTTTATGATTTTTAATCGAACCATAATCACTCAAAGATCGTCCTTAACATCGTTTGATTTTGACTCTGGGCTTGGTCTGGCCGTCGGTTGAGGTCAGAACAGGTTTAGGTCAAAATTGACCTGGTTTTAGCACGATTTTGGTGTTGGACTTGGTCCCATGAATTCTAAATGCATTCTTCAAAGTTGTGGTGACCTTAAACAACATCAAATTCGTTCATTCATTGAGTTGGAAATGACTGCTTTTTGTTCAAGTGTTAAACCTTGCGCACTTGGTAAGTACACAAGATATAACTCTTGCGTACTTAATAAGTACGCAAGGTATAAACCCTGCGTACTTGCTAAGTACGCAGGAAGGAATTTTGCAAATTTTTCTAAGTCTGGAAAATTCTTTCTTGTGAATGTGCTATACTGTGTCATGTTTGTACATTTCTAGTAATCATTCTTGTTCTAATTATGTTCATTGTATGTTTTTGCAGTGATGGCTCATGCTTTTACCAGCGAATTCAATCTTCTGGCTCTAATACAACCCGAGTGGAAGGGTGCTGCACTTGAATACAGGGAGATACTTGATTTCCTAAACCTCTCAAAGATCAATTATGTTATCTCTGTAGATCCTATCGTATCAAGACCATACATGGATCAATTTTGGGCAACAGCAGATCATGACTGTACATTAACCCCGACTGTCATTAGGGCTACTGTAGCAGATCAACAGATAGCCATATCCGAAGACACCATCAGGAGGGTGTTACAGTTCCGGGATCTTGCAACTGACCCAATTACCTATCCTGATTACGTTGTCGATGGTTGTTGGAGGCAGAGAATGGGATACGTCGGTGCAATGGATTATGCTCCGTACAAGAAGATGTGGGTACTCGGTCAATGGCGCTACTTTGCCTACATCATGATCATGTGCATCTCTTCAAGGAAAGCAGGCAAGGATGCCATGGGTCATCACTTGGCGGCTGTAATGGTGGGTTTATCTCTCAATAAGGGCTATAATTTCTCTAAGTACATATACAAGGCCATAACTGACCAGATCTATACGGCAGAGAAGTTTAGATTCATGTCGTATCCAAGATTTATCCAGCTGCTAATCAATGATACGTTGCCAAATCTACCGGAAATTAGGGAAAGATTACAAGTGAAGCGAGTGGATAAGAGAGTATATGCTCAATTCTTAAAGCCAGGCAGTGTAGAACCTACCCCTGTGCATATTCCTCTCTTCGGACACTTAATCAAAGAAGCATATATGGCCCCATATAATTTCAGATGGTATAGTCCTGAGTTGGAGCCAGAACTCAGTGAACACAGTGATGAACAACAGGAAGAGGAGGAAGTTGAAGGTGATGATGAATCTAAAAATGAAGGAGACGAAGAAGAAGGAAGTGCTGGTACTGAAGAACCTGACTCCGAAGAAACAGAATCTGATTCATCTGATTCTGATGATGCACCAGACCAATCACACCCGAGAAGAACGACAACGGTGACCCTTCCCGAGTCATCTTCTAAAAGAAAGAGACAAAAAAGTACAAGCAGTGAGTACGAAGCCGAATCTGATTCAGATGCTGCTATACAAAGACAGAGACGAGAAAGTATTAACAAGCGTCGGGGGGATAGTGAGGAGACAAGTCACTAAGGCCGTGAGCACTGCTTTAACCTCTACGTCAACTTCCACCCAGCTATATTAAAGGACAGGGAGGCGGTCACGTGTAACAAGTCAAGTAACTTTTGCTACTGTCACAGAGGAGGTTCCTGTGATAGTATCCCTTCCACTACAACCTGTCAAGGTGACAGTGACGACTCCAATCCTCATTGAGTCGGTCACTATCACCCCAACCACCATTGCAACATCTACCATACCAACTTCAATCCCAACCAATATTCCAACTACCACTCTTCAACCAATCAGTGAACCCTTTTCATATGGTGATTTCACCCATGGGTTCGACTTTGATGACATATTCACTTTTCCCACTCATACAGCCGGAGTCTCTACATCTAGGGATCCAGATCCACGGGATGTAAGGATTGATACCCTGGAGTCTCAAGTTGCTGGTTTACTAGAGACGGTACGGAAATCAAGGGAGGAGTCTGACAAGCAACAAGGTCAGATTAACTCTTTGGTTGATGAAGTAGCGTCTTTGAAAAAGGAAAGGGCGGTTGATGAGTTGAAGCGTAAAGAGCACGATATGATGGTCAAATTGGTCTGTGATATGACCAAAACTCTTGCTGCTTAGGGGGAGAAGATTAAGGAACTGCTGAAGGAGAAGGATAAACCGACAAAGCCAAGTAGTGATGAGGCTTGTCACCTAGTTGATCTGTCTAAGGGTGACGACCAGGACAAGGATCCTGAAGCCGGTCCCAGTGGAAGTGAGCATCAATCGTTATCGTTAGCGTGGACGATTGTTCCTTATATATAGCTGTTAGTGACAGAATGTATGTAGGCACTCATTCTCTCTGTAACCGACTGTGATTATCAATAGACGAATTTTGAAAGTATCTTGTGTCTTTGTTGTCGCTTTACTTTGTGTTGATTGATACTCCACCTAGTCACGAGCATTCCGCACCCGATTCGACCAGGAACACACTTGCATGTGATGATCCAGGACACCCGAGGGACCTACAAGTGGTATCAGAGCATTTGATCTTGATTTCGAGTGTTGTGAGTGTGCTAGGAGTATTTTTGACACAATCTACAGCCTTTCTACAAGGAAAAGTGACTGATTTTGGTGATTTTTGTGATAAAATAGAGGTAGCTCATGAGCGCTATTTTAAAAGCAAAATCCTTTAAAATCCAACTTTTTTCTTGTTTGTTTGAGTGTTTAGATCATCAAGGGTCTGTTAGAAACAAGTTTCTAACCTTTTGGCTTGATCAATTTGTTCATATCTTCAAAATTTGAAGATCTGAGGTATTTCCGGCGATCGGAAAAGGTTGGTGAGAGCATGTGATAAAGTGACCTACGTACTTACCCTTTTTGGCTAAAAGGATAGTCTTCGTGCATACTTGACAAGTACGCAAGACCATTCTTGTGCGTACTTAACTTTGCCTCGTGTGTACTTAACATTTAGTCCTGCGTACTTACTAAGTATGCAAAAGGAAATATCAAGTGCGCAAGACCAGTTTCTTAAGTGCGCAAGGCCATTCTTAAGTGCGCAAGTTGTATTGACATTCTGAGTTTTTGACTAAGTTTTACCCTATGGCAAATCTTCAGAATCTTGGTAACCTGCTTAACTATGATAACGAGATAGGTACTCTGCAAAAACCTCCAAAGCTACTTAATGTTAATGATTATTTGACTTGGAAAGCACGTTTTGAGCATTATATCTCATACACTGATTCCTCTTTGTGGATACCTATACTTGAGGGTTATAAGCATTCTACTTATACATATCTTGATGAAATTGTTCCCAAGCCTATATCTAAGCTAGATGAAGAAGAAAAGAAAGTTTATGACAGGGAAAAGAAGGCACATGGATCTATCACAATGGCCCTAACTAGAGAACTCTTTCACAGCTTCAGGGGATATGATAATTCGAAAGATCTCTGGAAGGCATTGCAGAAAAGATTTGAGGGGAACAGTGACATCAAGAAGAGCAAAAGAGATCTCCTGAGAAAGCAGTATGAGTGCTTCAGATACTTGGAGAATGAATCTACAAATGAACTTTTATCTAGATTTTATCATCTGCAAACTGAGTTAAAAGCTTTTGAGCTGAAGTATCCTGATGAGGAATTAGTTGAAATTTTTTTGGATGCGTTACCACCAAAGTTTGAGATATATACCACTCTGCTGAGAGAGAACCCCAAGTTCTATGAGATGACGATTGAAGAAGCAATCGGTAAGGTTCAAGCACACGATATGAACCTAAAACGAAAAGAAAGCTCAGGGAGACCTCAAAACAAGACCCTTCTGTGTATTTTGAGACGTCTTCCACAGCCAAGTCATCGGGTTCTAGAATTGCCCTTTTCTCAGGGAACTCTCATGAACAGAATAATTCAAAAGTTTATGGTAGTCATGCTTGCTATATAGCATCTGGTTCTGGTTCCCTCCACCAACATTCCTCAAGAAATCCTACCTCCACATCTTCACCTAACCAGACTGCAATAGCCAAGATAGCTGAAGATCATGTAGCATTGTTTTCATCGTGTATGCTTGCCTATGAGAACTTCATTGGTGGCAAGCTTACAGATCCTGAAACAATTGAAGAAGATTTTAATCAGGTGGATCCAGATGACATGGAGGACAAGGATATTCAATGGAATATGGCCATGATCTTGAGAAGGGCCAAGTATTTCTTGAATAGAACCGGCAGGAAGTTTATTGGTGGGCATTCAAATGCCAAGGTGGGTTTTGATAAATCCAAGGCCAAGTGCTACAAGTGTCAGAACTTTGGACACTTTGCTCGTGAATGTCAGAAGGATAAAACACCTGCCTCAGGATTCACTAGACCAAGCCAGAGAAACAACCAAGGAAATAATCAAGGGTACAACAATTCTAACAACCGCAATCATGGTCAAGGTGGAACGTCCAATGGTTTGGTAGCTCAACATGACGAAAGCTTTGATTGGGATGTTCATTTGTAGGATGCCCTTATTGCTCAAACACAAGTTGGTCTAATGGCTGAGATAGTAGAGATGATGGAAGCAGAAGAACGTGAAGCGTCTGTAGTTAACCAAGAGGAGTCTACAACTGCATTTGCCCTCATGGCTATTGGGGAGGCATCAAGTTCATCAACTGAGGTAGACTCTAATTCTTTTGCTGTCATTTCATGTTCCAAATGTCTTGGCTTGAAAGAAGAAAATTCTAAGCTTCAGGATAAAGTCGAACCCCTTCGTATTGCAGCTTTAAATTACAAAGAAAATGAAAAACGTTACAAAGATTCAATTGAAACTTTAAAGAAAGAAAAACATGATTTTTCACTTAAAATCAGCGAACAACAGTTTCATTTGGATGTTGCGTACAAGGGGTTAGAAAAGAGAAATAATGAAATTACCAAGCTGCAGAATGAGGTCTTGCAGTTAAATGATAAATTGAGAAGTTGAAAAATTCCCGCTTTGTGGTGGAACATTATGAATCGGTAGTGAGACAAGTGAATGGCTTAGGGTTGGGTACTAATGCCATTCCTCCACCAGTAGGCGGAAAATTTGTCAACGGCTTAATTGATATTGACTTGTCATGCCTTGATGAATCCTCAAGTCAGGATGATTCCTCTAACAAGGATGATTCCTCAAGCAAGGCTGATTCTGCTTCTGATCAGGAGTTCTTCACTGATGAAGGCTCTGAGAACACCATCCCTGATGGTGCTGTCTCAGAGGAGTTGATTGGTGAACACAAAGTTGTGAAAAACATTATCACTGATCGTGATAATTGCATTTTGACTGAGACTGATACCGTTGAAACAAATGAAAAACTAAAAGTGATGCTTTATGGGGGTTATAATAATATTAACCAAGTTAAGAAAGAAACCTTTGCAAATCATTATGGGCTTGGTTATAAAGCAAATTTAGAAAAATACTACATTTCCAAAAATGATTCAACATCAGGTATATCAAAAACCACTACTCATGTTCACCAAACAACTTCTCATGTTCATCATGCTGAGTCATCAAACGTCAAATCAAATGAGCCTTACAGGAGAATTTATAAGGAAAAGCGTGCCTCACTTTCACTGTGGTATGGTTGGTCACATCCTTGTGAACTGCCCTGCTAAGAACCAAGGGAAACGACCAATTGTGTCATAACTGGCTGTTATCTCTAAGTCACCACCAGTGAAGCAACCCAAGAATCCCAAATCAAATGTGGCTAAACCGCCGGTGAAACCTATGGTGAAGCCAAAGATCACATCTGAGGCTAAGCCATCTGTTCTAAAAAGGGAAAAGCAACTTGCTAAACCCTATGTGTCTACCTCTAGTAGTGCACTAACTGGTGAGAAACCTGTGGTTAAGCTTTCTAAGCCACAAAGGAGAAGAAGGAACAAGAGATTAAGGAAGCTGGAACAACTGGCTGGAATTCAATCAGGTGAAGCTTCTACTAGTTCACCTGGTGCTTCTGAATGCAAGCCAACCGTTCCAGTAAAACAAAAGAAAAGGTCCTGGAACAAGAAATCTAAAAGTTCTCAATTTCCTGGTCCCAAGTTTTCTAAAGATTCACCCATTTTTGACAGTCACGACTGTGAATTAATTAAAGTAGTTTATTTTGAGAAAGATGGACGACCCAAGACCGCCATGGCTTGGGTCTCCAAAACTAATTAATTTCTTGTGACTCATGAAGGAACATCCGAAGGGAACTATCTCTAATTGTTGGTGGCTATGTGGCCTTTGCAGGCGAGAAGGGCGGCAATATTACTTGTCAAGGGGTGGTTTCAAATGGTTGTGTTAGCTTCGACAACGTCAACTACTGCGAGCAGCTAAAGCATAACCTGTTGTGTGTTTCTTAGATGTGTGATAAGGAGTACTCAGTCATGTTTGACAAATCTAAATGCTTAATTCTCAAACCCGGGTTTGAGGTTCCTGAGGATTGGATTTTGATGCGTGCGCCAAGAACGAATGATACCTATCAGATCGATATGAGCGTGGAAAAAACCACCTCATCAGTTGCTACTTGTTTGCTTACCAAAGCGACAGAGCTTGACTCAATCTTGTGGCATAGGAAACTCGGACACATTTCTTATCGAAAAATGAATCATCTTGTCCGAAACGGTTTGGTAACCGGTGTTCCTAAGCTGAGATTTGCCGTTGTAGATGACTGTATGCCTTGTAAAAACGGCAAACAGTAACGGAAGTCTCACAAGCCCAAGCTTCAAAACTCCATCTATACCCCTTTGGAGCTATTACATATGGATATGTTTGGCCCCATAAGTATCAGGAGTATTGGAGGTAAGTTATACTGTCTAGTTGTAACTGATGACTTCTCATATTTTTCTTGGGTGCATTTTTTAGGTACAAAGGACGAGACTGCTGACATTCTTCAATACCTGATCCTGAGCTTGGAATCTCCTTGCAAGTTGAAGGTTAGAAGAATAAGGAGTGATAACGGAACTGAATTCAAGAATAATTTGATGGAGCTTTTCTGTCTCAAGAAGGGGATCCATCACGAATTTAGTGCCCCGTACACACCTCAGCAGAACGGAGTTGCAGAAAGGAAGAACATAACCTTGATCGAGACTGCAAGGACAATGCTGTCAGATGCAAAGCTTCCTGTAACTTTCTGGGCATAAGCAGTAAATACTGCTTGTCACGTTTTGAACAGAGTTCTGGTAGGCACAACAAGACCTGCTATGAGTTGATCAACAATCGACCTCCCAACCTTAACTATCTAGTTCCTTTTGGTAGTCCTTGTTCCTTATTGTTACAATTCAAGGATCGAAAATCTAAATTTCATGCAAAAGCAGTGGAAGACATCTTCTTAGGATATGTTTCCAATTCACCATGCAAGAGAGTGTACAATATAGGAACTCGTACTATCGAGGAATGGTTCGAAGTGGATTGCAGTAAACACAACATTCCACCAGAACCAACTGGTCCAGCTTGGGGTTTCGATTATGATGCGCTATTCAAGTCTTTCAACCTTCCTGATCTATCTGCCGATGATGCTGCAAATGTGTACGATTTCTTTAATGGCGGCGATGACTCCAACTTCTCAAACCGTGCCACTGTACCTATTGTAACTCACGATTCCAATGTTGCATCTGCATCTGGAACTCATGATAGTGAAGACGTTGAAGTTGTTCATGTTGATGGAAATGACGCTCCAGCTGATCCTAACACTCGTGTAGGAAATGAAGCTCCAGCTGATCCAATCAACATTGAATCATCTTCTTCTGGAACGCTGGATATGGGGGAGTTGAGCACGAATCTAGACACAAATCTCTAGGAACCTCATGTACCAAAGACGAGAGTGCATAAGAATCATCCAATTGACAACATCATTGGTGATCCTCATGCCGGTGTTCAGACTCGTAATAGAACAATTGCTGAGAACACCAGTTTGTACGCTGAGATACTTGACACTGGTATCATGGAAACATGTTTGCATGCTGCATTCGTATCCCAATTGGAGCCGAAGAATATGAAGGAGGCTCTCTGCCAACTGCTAGATTGAGGAGATGCAAGATAACTGTCCCAATTCCAAAAGTTGCATGTGTGGGATTTAATTGACTTACCAAGAGGCGTACAACCAATTGGAACCAGATGGGTGTTCAAGTGCAACACGGATGATTGTCATGTCGTAGTGAAGAATAAAGCAAGGATGGTTGTTCAAGGATTTTATCAACAAGAGGGCTTGGATTACACTGAAGTATATGCCCCAGTTGCTAGACTTGAGGCCATTCGACTGTTTCTGGCTTATGCCTCCTATGTCAGCTTCAAGGTTTATCAACTTGATGTGAAAAGTTTTTTCCTGTATGGAAAAGTTCATGAAGAGGTCTATGTCACTCAGCCTCCCGGCTTTGAAGATCCGCATAATATCAATAAAGTGTATAAGCTCGACAAAGCACTTTATGGTCTTCATCAAGCACCTCGGGCATGGTATGAGACGTTATCAAAACATCTACTGTCAAATGGTTTCGATCGTGGACAGATTGACTCGACCCTCTTCATTCGGAAAGCAGGAGGTGATATTCTACTCGTACAAGTGTATGTCGACGACATTATCTTTGGGTTTACAAATGAAGAGATGTGTAGGGAATTCGAACAGGTGATGAAGTCCAAGTTTGAGATGAGCAACATGGGTGAATTGTCGTTCTTCCTGGGTCTGCAAGTCAGTCAAAGAGAGGATGGCATCTATCTACATCAAACTAAGTATGTTCAGGACATCTTGTCAAAATACAAGATGAATGATAGCAGTACTTATGCCACACCTATCCCTGTCAATCACGGTTTACATCCAGACAAAGATGGAAAGAAAGTGGATTGTAAATTGTACCGTGGGATGATCGGTTCTCTCATGTATCTCACAGCTTCAAGGCCTGACATAATGTTTGCTGTATGTTTGTGCTCAAGGTTTCAGTCACAACCAAAGGAGTCTCATATGATAGCTGTCAAGAGGATATTCAGATACTTGAAAGGGAAACCCCGATTGGGTCTTTGTTACTCAAAGCAGCAGTCACTTGACCTCAAAGCCTATACTGATTCGGATTATAGCGGTTGTAACCTTGATAGAAAATCAACTTCAGGTGGATGTCAATTCTTGGGAGACAGGATGGTTTCCTGGCAGTGTAAGAAGTAGTCAACGGTTTTTGTCTCAACATGTGAAGCAGAGTACATTGCTGTAGGGAGCGGTTGTTCTCATATATTGTGGATTCAGCAGCAATTGAGAGACTACGGCTTAAACTTCACTGGAACTCCACTGTTCATTGACAACAATGCCACCATGTCTATCATAAACAACCCGGTGAAACATTCCAAAACTAAACATATTGAAATTCGCCACCATTTCATCTGTTATTGTGCTGAAAAGCATCTCATTGAACTTGTAAAGGTTCACACGGATGACAACTTTGCTGACCTTTTCACAAAGGCGTTTGATCGAACACGTTTTGAGCATCTTGTTAACATGATCGAACACGTTTTGAGCATCCTTTTAAGTTTTCTGTACAGTTCTTTTAATTTTCAAAAATCCAAACAAAATAGAAAACTAGAAAATTTCAAAGTTCTCTTGAGAAAAGAGGAAATGATAGTACATCAGGAATGATCTAAACGTCCTAGACTGCACATATGGGAAATGATTGCGTCATGCTTACTTGATTGTTTAAATTGTTATGTTTTTTAATCTGCTTATTTACAAGTAATTTAAATTGTCAGTAGGCTGTAAGCATCTTTGAATCATTAGTAGGGTGGAAATTAAATCAATACTACAACTGTGATTTGAACCCATATTTGCTAGTGTGTGTGCGTAAAAGAATGCAAAAGATCACTATCGGATACAGGATGTTAGATTTTGGCAATTATTTTCTTCTGAGACCAGTTTCGGAATAGGTCGGTAGCACAATTAATGCGGTTCATCTCACTGCCCATACTCACAAGTATGCAATGAGAGATTGAATCAAGACATATCTTTACATCAACCGTTGAGCGTGTATTCACCCTTGAATCACTCCTGATTCATTGAATTCAAATCCAGATAAAAGTTGGATCCCCTTACCTAAAGCCTCAAAATACCATATTCATTATCCTGAATCATCATACCGATATTCACTGAAGAAATCACATGAAACCAAGACAAATGAATCACTCGATTCTGAATCTTATGATTCCCGATAATCCTTATGGATTCTGTTTGATTTTTCCTGTGCTAATTGATGTAACCTCATTATGGAAATTTAGAAAATCATTGGGAAAATCTTAGGTGCCTTGAGATATGTTGAGTATAATTTTGAGACTGATGCTGTCAATCGAAAATACAGTATCGAAACTACTAGTTTCGATTGAACTTTTGTTCAATCGAAAATACTAGTTTCGGTTGAACATTTGTTCAATCGAAACTAAGTAGTTTCGATACCTGTTTTTCAGGCCCATTGGGCGGTGGCTTGGAAAACAAGGCGCATGTGCTTGGCCTCCTATATATAGCAGATTATGCCCTAGGAGTGAGTGTGTGTCTGTAGAGGGAATCACCACCCTAGGGGGAGCTCACCCTGGGGTGAGACTAATTGTTAGTGTATGATGTGCCTTTTAATTTTCATATCAATCAAAGAATCATACGTTTTATGCTTTCAATTATCTGTTCTTTTCATTTTCATATGTTTCTGTACGTGTATGTGTATCCCGCACCAGTCTCTACCATTTCTGATTCGAGAGTGATACCGGATCCAGAGATTCCGCCTCTCGATCCGGACTGTTTGAATAATTTCTCCGAAGATCTGTGTCTACAGGTTTGCTCAGGACCTACAAGATAAGTGCAAAGTAAGTTCATAGCATAACTGTGGGGCACACGTTGTATATTAATAACTATTACCTTAACACACAAGAACATGATACTAAGATACTTATGGTTTCAAATCTTATAATATTGCCAACTTGAATTACTTGTTTATGTGCTTATTACGTATGAATAAATTGCAATCCATGATATGATCCCATATTCTTTGATGTTTATCTTATATCATTATAGCTATAGATTAGCCTGATATGATCCTCTGCTCGTGTCATTGAACAAAAATAGCTTGTGTGTGAATATGTGTATATCGTTATTCTAAAAAGATCAAAAAGATTTTAAGTTTGTGTATAGTTCAAAGTCTAATCAGAAAAGCCAAAAATATTTGTGTTTAACCTTCGTGAATTGACTTTGAATCCTCTTGATTGAATGTGCTTATCATGTTCGTTATTTGACTTTGACTTCTTCATAATTTGAGTTAAAATTTGAACTCACAAGGTTTCTGCGTACTTGCTAAATACGCAGGAATTAAACCTTGCGTACTTATAAGTACGCAAGACTTAAGTCATGCGTACTTACTAAGTACGCAGGAGTTAAGTCGTGCGTACACCAATTGTGAAGGGTATATATACAAGGGTTAGAAATATTTTGAGGCTTTATCTCATTTGAAACACAGCCACTGTGCAATTCCCTCCAATCCTTATTTCCTCAAAATTTGTGTGATTCCAAACTATTTTTCCGTCCAGTTCATTGTTTCCCCTTCACTTAACAAGCATTCAGTGAGAATTGTAGCCGATTTCATCCTCAAATCGTCATGTTTTGGACTGAATATTGTCTGTTCTTGAGCCTAGGGTTAGATGTCAATATTGACACAATTTTTCGAATAATCTTTAATGAAACTAAGACTGAAATATTTTTTATGATCTTTAATCGAACCATAATCACTCAAAGATCGTCCTTAACATCGTTTGATTTTGACTCTGGGCTTGGTCTGGCCGTCGGTTGAGGTCAGAACAGGTTTAGGTCAAAATTGACCTGGTTTTAGCACGATTTTGGTGTTGGACTTGGTCCCATGAATTCTAAATGCATTCTTCGAAGTTGTGGTGACCTTAAACAACATCAAATTCGTTCATTCATTGAGTTGGAAATGACTGCTTTTTGTTGAAGTGTTAAACCTTGCGCACTTGGTAAGTACACAAGATATAACTCTTGCGTACTTACTAAGTATGCAAGGTATAAACCCTGCGTACTTGCTAAGTACGCAGGAAGGAAATTTGCAAATTTTTCTAAGTCTGGAAAATTCTTTCTTGTGAATGTGCTATACCGTGTCATGTTTCTACATTTCTAGTAATCATTCTTGTTCTAATTATGTTCATTGTATGTTTTTGTAGTGATGGCTCGTGCTTTTACCAGCGAATTCAATCTTCTGGCTCTAATACAACCCGAGTGGAAGGGTGCTGCACTTGAATACAGGGAGATACTTGATTTCCTAAACCTCTCAAAGATCAACTATGTTATCTCTGTAGATCCTATCGTATCAAGACCATACATGGATCAATTTTGGGCAACAGCAGATCATGACTGTACAGTAACCCCGACTGTCATTAGGGCTACTGTAGCAGATCAATAGATAGCCATATCCGAAGACACCATCAGGAGGGTGTTACAGTTCCGGGATCTTGCAACTGACCCAATTACCTATCCTGATTACGTTGTCGATGGTTGTTGGAGGCAGAGAATGGGATACGTCAGTGCAATGGATTATGCTCCGTACAAGAAGATGTGGGTACTCGGTCAATGGCGCTACTTTGCCTACATCATGATCATGTGCATCTCTTCAAGGAAAGCAGGCAAGGATGCCATGTGTCATCACTTGGCGGCTGTAATGGTGGGTTTATCTCTCAATAAGGGCTATAATTTCTCTAAGTACATATACAAGGCCATAACTGACCAGATCTATACGGCAGAGAAGTTTAGATTCATGTCGTATCCAAGATTTATCCAGCTGCTAATCAATGATGCGTTGCCAAATCCACCGGCAATTAGGGAAATATTACAAGTGAAGCGAGTGGATAAGAGAGTATTTGCTTAATTCTTTAAGCCAGGCAGTGTAGGACCTACCCCTGTGCATATTCCTCTCTTCGGACACTTAATCAACGAAGCATATATGGCCCCATATAATTTCAGATGGTATAGTCCCGAGTCGGAGCCAGAACTCAGTGAACACAGTGATGAACAACAGGAAGAGGAGGAAGTTGAAGGTGATGATGAATCTAAAAATGAAGGAGACGAAGAAGAAGGAAGTGCTGGTGTTGAAGAACCTGACTCCGAAGAAACATAATCTGATTCATCTGATTCTGATGATGCACCAGACCAATCACACCCGAGAAGAACGACAACGGTGACCCTTCCCGAGTCATCTTCTAAAAAAAAAGAGACAAAAAAGTACAAGCAGTGAGTACGAAGCCGAATCTGATTCAGATGCTGCTATACAAAGACAGAGACGAGAAAGAATTAACAAGCGTCGAGGGGATAGTGAGGAGACAAGTCACTAAGGCCGTGAGCACTGCTTTAACCTCTACGTCAACTTCCACCCAGCTATATTAAAGGACAGGGAGGCGGTTACGTGTAACAAGTCAAGTAACTTTTGCTACTGTCACAGAGGAGGTTCCTATGATAGTATCCCTTCCACTACAACCTGTCCAGGTGACAGTGACGACTCCAATCCTCATTGAGTCGGTCACTATCACCCCAACCACCATTGCAACATCTACCATACCAACTTCAATCCCAACCAATATTCCAACTACCACTCTTCAACCAATCAGTGAACCCTTTTCATATGGTGATTTCACCCATGGGTTCGACTTTGATGACATATTCACTTTTCCCACTCATACAGCCGGAGTCTCTACATCTAGGGGTCCAGATCCACGGGATGTAAGGATTGCTACCCTGGAGTCTCAAGTTGCTGGTTTACTAGAGACGGTACGGAAATCAAGGGAGGAGTCTGACAAGCAACAAGGTCAGATTAACTCTTTGGTTGATGAAGTAGCGTCTTTGAAAAAGGAAAGGGCGGTTGATGAGTTGAAGCGTAAAGAGCACGATATGATGGTCAAATTGGTCTGTGATATGACCAAAACTCTTGCTGCTTAGGGGGAGAAGATTAAGGAGCCGCTGAAGGAGAAGGATAAACCGACAAAGCCAAGTAGTGATGAGGCTTGTCACCTAGATGATCTGCCTAAGGGTGACGACCAGGACAAGGATCCTGAAGCCGGTCCCAGTGGAAGTGAGCATCAATCGTTATCGTTAGCGTGGATGATTGTTCCTTATTCTGCCGTGCCTATGGATGAGGGGGAGTCCACTCAACATGAAGGTGAAGATGCTTATGGTAGTGGAGGTGATAAAGGAAAGTCTGCGGATGAGGCGCTATACGACTTATCTGATGAGGTCATTCTACTGATTGAGCCAGACTATTTCAAAGAAGCTCAGATCGATGCCCTCAGCAATCTGGAGGAAGGAGAGATCTAGTCTGATGATGAATGGGATGTAGAAATGAGGATGTTATGGTAGAGCTACCCAAAGGGGACGGTGAAGGAGTTTACGAGCTTGAGGATGGAGAGATATTTGTAGCTCCAGTCTTTGATGAAGCTGATTTTAACACAGGTTCAGTCGAGCCCGAAAGTACTGCTGAGGCTTCGACTGAGGCATCTCCCACCGTTCCTAAACCTGTTGATCCAGAGGCGTGGAAAAGTAAATATCCACATGGTTGGTTTACAAAGGATCAAGCTCCTATCTGGCAGAAGACATCCACCATAGACAAGCATGGAGCTACAGGTATGATCTTGTCTGTCAGGTTCGACGACGACAAGAAGCTTTACGCTATTAAACAAGCTGGTGGGGTTCAATACTTGAAACCTACCAGTGAAGCGTTCAACTCCCTGCCAAAGTACGATCTGGTGAACCTCGCAAACTGTGAGCTGCTGTGTGACACTAGTCATGCATCAGCAATGGGTTTGTAGAGAACACTATAGAAAGAGGGAAGATCGGGGAACTTTGAGATGTTTAAGCCTCAGATGCCCAAGAGAGTCCGGGACAAGAACTTCAGACATCCCGTGACTAACAGAAGCCTAAATAAACTGGTCTATAACCCAGTGCTATGTGAAATAAGGATTCCCCTGAGCAAGTTATCTCAGGATATCCTTGGTAACATGTGGTACTTGTATGTGGACCCAAAGACAGGTGAGGCAGTGGTAATGGGAAAGATTAGGTCTGAAAGTGGAAGCTTGGTGCCAAAGGAACTGATCAGAGTCTTTAATGAAATCACTTTCATTAATTTCTCTGTGAAAGATCTGACGATTCTAAATGAAAAATTCTGCATCCACACGGACGAGTGGACAAAGCTTCAAGCATCAAGATACAACAAGTTGGTCAAGTTCTGCCTTGACTATAAGCTGAAGATGGAAGCTAAAGCTGGTGGAGTTTGAAGACCGAAGAGAATCCAGAGCTGTTGTCAAGGGGGAGTTTATTGAAGCATGTTTGTGTGACAGACACTCTGGATGCTGTCTTAGCTTATGTACTTGTCTTTTTGTATTTGTACTTGTATTTAAGTATCTGTTTGTATTGATTATCAAGGTGTAATCACATATGTATGTACTTAGTCTTGTCTGTTTCTGTTAAGTGTTGTGCGCACTTAGTAAGTGCGCATGATGTATATCCTGCGTACTTAGCAAGTACGCAAGAATAAAGTCTGCGTACTTGCTAAGTGCGCAGGCAACATGTCTAGTATATATAGCTGTTAGTGACATAATGTATGTAGACACTCATTCTCTCTGTAACCGGCTGTGATTATCAATAGACGGAGTTTGAAAGTATCTTGTGTCTTTGTTGTCGGTTTACTTTGTGTTGATTGATACCCCACCTAGTCATGGGCATTCCGTACCCGGTTCGACCAGGAACACACTTGCATGTGACGATCCGAGACACCCGAGGGACCTACAGTATAGTTCAAGATTAACGGCAAAAGATATGATCTGACATAATACTGGACGCTTAACGGATGGTATGATGATGGGAAGGAATGGCAAGAATTTGATGAGAGATATCCAGATTTTGCTAAAGAACCAAGGAATGTCCACTTAGGTTTGGCTGCTGATGATTTTAATCCGTTCGGTAACATGAGTCAGACTTACAGTATGTGGCCGGTAGTGTTAACAACATATAATACACCACCGTGGTTATGTATGAAAGAGTCTTCTTTCATGTTAACCTTGCTAATTCCCGGACCTAAATCACTTACGTTGATGTTTTCTTAAGGCCTTTGGTTGATGAGTTGAAAATGTTGAGGGCTGAATGAGTCCAGGTGAGAGATGTATCAACCAAAACTGTATTTACGATGCATGCCACACTGTTATGGACTATCAACGATTATCCTGCTCGTAGTAGCTTGTCTGGATGGAGTGTCAAGGTTATAAATCATACCCTACGTGTAACATTGACACACCTTCATGCGCTATAACGAATAAGATAGCTTTTGTTGGACACAGAAGATTCTTGCCTAGAAAGCATAAATGGAGGAACGATCTGTCGTTTGATGGCAAGAAAGAGCCAAGACATCCTCCCCGACGATTGACTAATGCTCAAATATTAGAACAACTAAAAGTCTCCCAGATCGTGTCCCGGGGAAACATCCAATGCATGGAGGGATTAAAAGAAAGCGCCTTACATCAGAGTTGAATTGGACTAAACGAAGTATCTTCTTTGAGCTGGATTATTGGTCTTCTCTGCTTTTAAAACACAATCTTGATGTTATGCACGTGGAGAAAAATGTGTGTGAGAGTTTATTGGGTACTTTGTTGATGAACGATAAATCAAAAGACACACACAAAGCCCGCAGAGACTTGGAAAATATGGGTATTCGACATAACCTATGGCTAACACAAAAAAAAACAACAAGTTGTACCAACCACAAGCTCCTTACTCTTTCACACCCAGTGATCGAGAACGCTTTTGTTAGTTTATTCGAGGAGTGAGAATGCCTGATGGATTTGGATCGAATTTCAAAAATAAGGTACTTCACAATGATTTAAATATAATTGGGTTAAAGTCTCATGATTATCACATCCTCATACAACGATTGCTGCCAATAGGGGTACGATCGGGTCTACACAAAAATGTTTCAACAACAATCAATGACGTTTGCACATTCTTTCAAAAAATTTGTGCATGATCAGTAGATCTGAAAGACATGTATGAAGTAAATGAGGAAGTGGTTAACATATTATGCAATTTGGAAATAATATATCCTCCAACATTTTTTGACATAATGGTTCATCTCATTCTTCATTTACCTGAAGAAGCTATTCTTGCTGGCCCTGTGTATATGAGATGGATGTATCCTTTTTGAAAGATACATGAAAAGCTCAAAGCATATGTTAGAAACAAAGCCAAACCTGAAGGCTCAATTGCGGAGGGTTATGTTGCAGATGAAGCCTTGACATTCTGCTCTATGTATCTGGACGATATGCAGACCAAATTTAACTAACCAGATAGAAATGCAGATGTTGGCATTCCCAAAAGGCGACCAATATCGAAAAAGAAAATCAAGGCGCTCTCTAAACATGCCAACAAATCATTACAATGGTTTGTGTTGAACAACTGCGATGAAATCAAAGACTACAAATCGAAAGTTTTTTTGTCCATCTACCGGTGATAAACTATTATTATTGTTTCATTTAATTCCACTAATTTGAATTTTATTTTGTCCATCTACCAGTGAATTTGAATCTAAATTTCCTGAACGCAATATGTGTATCCATGATTTTCAGGCCATAATTTTTCTCTAGTTTATGATGTACACTAATAAACAGTTGAAGTCCCATACTTGTTCAAACATAATATGTCACAGTAATTATTACTTTAACATACATCAATTCAAAATTTCAACCTTTGTATTACAAATTATATAAATGGTGTATATAAAAGAATGTATATACATATGTACATATTTATTCAAAAATAAATATATATGTATTTTCTTTAAAAAAAAAATAAATACAAGATCTAAAGCTCGCATGTTTTATCTTGATAGGTATTTATAAAGGTTTAGTTTTTGTATATATATATATATATGTACTTTCGTTTGTTATATATAATAGAGAAGAAATATGTAATACAAAGGTTGAAATTTTGAATTGATGTATGTTAAAGTAATAATTACTATGACATATTATGTTTGAACAAGTATGGGACTTCAAGTGTTTATTATTGTACATCATAAACTAGAGAAAAATTATTGTCACACCCTGAAATTCCACAGCGGGTTACCCGCGGGTTGTGACTGTCAAGGATCATCAGTCCCGGTCATTTCGAACGACCTCTAAATGGTTTTCGAAAAGACATCCCGTTTGAACATCATACACAAAAATTAAGTAATACAGAGTTTGAAAATGCGGAATGTAAAGTGCGGAAGCAATAATAATGTAGCAAAATACAGAAGCATAACAAATTAGGTTCCCATAAACCTAGCTTCTAATGAAAACATGATATGCGACTCCAGACATGCAGTCCTAGTCCGTGCGTGAATGCTTAGCGACCTGAGATAAACATGCTTAAAGTGTCAACACAAGGTTGGTGAGTTCACAGGTTTAAGTAACAGAAACAGAAATGAAAACAGTGTAACAGTACGCATGTATACTATTGATTCGATTGTTGATCAGACAATAAACATTAACTATATAAGCAACACCGAAACCGAAGCTCAACGAAGGAATGCAGAAACTAGCATTTTGCCTCTTACGTGCCCAGCACGCAATGGATTAGGTCAATTATGCACCCGTTTGACTCCCAGTCAGAGTTAGCGCGACTAACCCGGGTGGGGGTTGTTAAACCCAATAGTACTATTCATGAATCACCTCGCTTTGTGTAATAATTAACGGTTCGATTATGAGAGGACTTTATGTGCGGGAAATGCACCCACTTATATAAATTAAAGCGAAATCAAAGTAATTGTCATACGACTAAGTAAGAAAATGGTTTAGCATGTATCTCCCCCAATTAGAAAAGTAAGTAAAATGGGGCCGTGAAAACTCACCTGGGAATGAGGTGATAGTAGTATGAAAAGCAACACGAGAATCCTATTAGCAAGATCCGAATAACCGACCTATTCGAGCCCTAGAAACGTTAAGGCTATAAGGTCTAAGAAATGTAAATATGGTTTATGTAACCACATTCATCCAAACGACTCAACGTTGAAAGGTTACATTGACGTTTTGAAAAAGGTTTGACCAAAGTTGACCGAGGGTTGACCAAGGTTTGACCAAAGTTGACTAATGTTGACCAATGTTGACCAATGTTGACTAATGTTGACCAATGTTGACCAATGTTGACTAATGTTGACCAATGTTGACCAATGTTGACTCATGTTGAAGTCATGCATAAACAACACACAAGTAACATATAAGTTGTAAACATGTAACACATAAGCATCATACAAGTTGTACATGTGTAACACCTAAGTAGCACATAAGTTATACATGTGTGACACATAAGGAACATACAAGTTGTACCTAAGTAACGTATAAGTAACACCTTGTGACATAACATGCTTGTTTCAATAAGAAATCAACATGTGACAAGTAATTTAACATTTGCACATCTTTATGGCACATTTCATATATGTCAACCATTCCTACACATAACTCATGTCATCATATTAATAACCTATTAGTATCAATTCAACACTTTTAAACAAGTAGCATAACATGTCATAGAAATTCCATAACTCTTATCATAACAAAGTTTCCATTCTTTGACAATTAGGGTTTTAGTGTACTTTAAGTGTAATGGCTCAACTAAACAAGTTACACATGAATTTATACTAGTGACATACCATAAACATGATTCTACACACAAACTTTCTATTCTAAGCAAAGTTGAAGTTCACAAATTAATAAAGTTTCCTTATTTAGCAAGGTTCACCAAAACACGTCATAACACAACTCCAAATTACATATTCATGCACAAGTCATCTATTCATATGATAATGAAGCTATATAATCCATTTTAAACATTTATAACCTACACATACAAAATATGAACAAATAAAGTTTCCTTTTTAGGAAAGTGGTCCAAACGACCCTATTGCACATGTGTAACCCCAAATAACTCTTTTTACTACTTTGATATACATTATAGAACAATAATATCAAGTTTTTATCCATGAGAAACTCATAACACAAAATATGCAAAATTAAAGTTTCCTTATATAGTAAGTGGTCCATAACCGAGTGAAAAACGACATTTCAACCAAAAAAATTATATTTCCTATCTATTCTACTATTATGTGTACCATTTAAACCAACAAACATATCATACATCAAGTTTTGCAAAAATGCATCCAACAAAGTTTCTATAAATAGAAACGAGCAAATATCAACCTAAACAAGTATTTCAAAACATAAAATGTGCATATATGCATCAACAACCTTATTTTATGAAAACTCTTTGATAAAAGCATGCATTAAAACACTTGAATCAACAGCTACCACACTAGCATTAAGGCTGCACCATTCGAAGCACTTTACGGACGAAAGTGTAGATCGCCGATTTGCTGGACAGAAGTGGGAGATAGCCAACTCACAGGTCCAGAAATTATTCATGAGACTACAGAGAAGATTGTACAGATACGCGAACGTATCAAGGCCGCGCGTGATCGTCAAAAGAGTTACGCTGACGTGAGACGCAAACCATTAGAATTTCAAGTGGGAGACAAAGTACTACTGAAAGTCTCGCCATGGAAAGGAGTGATACGTTTCGGCAAGCGTGGAAAGCTCAATCCTCGTTACATTGGACCTTTTGAGATTCTGAAAAGGATTGGTCCTGTTGCTTACAAACTCAACCTACCAGAAACCCTCAGTGGCGTTCATGACGTGTTTCACGTGTCAAATCTGAAGAAGTGCTTGTCAGACGAGACACTAGTCATACCATTGGAGGAAATTCAAATAGACGATCAGCTTCACTTCGTCGAAGAACCAGTCGAGATCATGGACCGCGAGGTCAAACAGTTAAAACAAAGCCGCATTCCCATAGTTAAGGTTCGTTGGAATTCTAGACGCGGACCAGAGTTCACTTGGGAGCGCGAGGATCAATTCAAGCGTAAATACCCTCACTTGTTCAAAACTACACCGTCTATCAGTGACGCGAACTGAATTTCGGGACGAAATTCCTTTTAACAGGGGGAGTATGTGACACCCGGCAAATTCAGGTTAATATCCATACCCGACTATTACCTGAATTCATGTGATTACACTTGCATCATGCTTAATTATGTAGTAATTAAGTACATATTTCATATAGCAAGTCCATTCGGTTCATTTCATTTCATGCATCGGTAATCGGGCGGATTACCGGGTCACACACGCGTCCTGTCACACGAACGTTAACAAATATTAGAAATAATATTTAGACATATATTTGGTGTGTAAAAATTATATGTAATACTGTGATTTAATATTTCATGCTTATGTGAATTTTTCCGGAATTTTTAGAACAACTTTTATTTTAACGCTTTTTAAGCGGATACGCGATATGTGCCAACAACCCTAAATTGGATTTTATAAAAAGGATTTGTTTTAAACTTTGGGCTTACTAATTCAACATTTTAACTTATTAATCCATAGTGGAGCCCATTCCCTAGTTAAAAAGCCTCATTTTGTAGAAAAAGCCCAAGACCCATGTACTTAACCCACCCTTAATCCCCTTAAGCTCATTTTACACAACCCTAACCCTAAACCACTCCTCCCCTCCCCTCTCTTTTCTTCGGCCGCAACCCCCTCACCACCTAGCCACCATCTTCAATTCTTGTTTCATCCATTCAAGAGCTTGCAAGGTACTTTCAAGGTGATTCAAGGAAGAAAAAGCAATCAACACATCCTTCCTTCCATCATACTTGAATTTGGTACAAATCCATCCACACTTTTCTTTATTTTTCGGCCAAATATGGAACCACCATCATCCGAATGAGTTTTGTTGATTCAAGTGTTTTAATGCATGCTTTTATCAAAGAGTTTTCATAAAATAAGGTTGTTGATGCATATATGCACATTTTATGTTTTGAAATACTTGTTTAGGTTGATATTTGCTCGTTTCTATTTATAGAAACTTTGTTGGATGCATTTTTCTTCCTTGAATCACCTTGAAAGTACCTTGCAAGCTCTTGAATGGATGAAACAAGAATTGAAGATGGTGGCTAGGTGGTGAGGGGGTTGCGGCCGAAGAAAAGAGAGGGGAGGGGAGGAGTGGTTTAGGGTTAGGGTTGTGTAAAATGAGCTTAAGGGGATTAAGGGTGGGTTAAGTACATGGGTCTTGGGCTTTTTCTACAAAATGAGGCTTTTTAACTAGGGAATGGGCTCCACTATGGATTAATAAGTTAAAATGTTGAATTAGTAAGCCCAAAGTTTAAAACAAATCCTTTTTATAAAATCCAATTTAGGGTTGTTGGCACATATCGCGTATCCGCTTAAAAAGCGTTAAAATAAAAGTTGTTCTAAAAATTCCGGAAAAATTCACATAAGCATGAAATATTAAATCACAGTATTACATATAATTTTTACACACCAAATATATGTCTAAATATTATTTCTAATATTTGTTAACGTTCGTGTGACAGGACGCGTGTGTGACCCGGTAATCCGCCCGATTACCGATGCATGAAATGAAATGAACCGAATGGACTTGCTATATGAAATATGTACTTAATTACTACATAATTAAGCATGATGCAAGTGTAATCACATGAATTCAGGTAATAGTCGGGTATGGATATTAACCTGAATTTGCCGGGTGTCACAATTATGGCCTGAAAATCATGGATGTTACAGTATCCCCATGTTGAGGGAATTTCGTCCAGAAATTTAACTAGTCGAGGCTACTGAATCAAGAAGAAAGTGAGCTTGGGTTCTCAACGAGATTTGATTGTTAGCTTGAGGAATATAACTGATTGAAAGATTCAGGTTGGATTCTCAAAGTCAGCTTAGGTCGTCATGTGAGGCCTAGAAGGTGGTAATGGATTTAGTTTGAAGAGGGTTAAGGGGATAAACTGTTGAATAATGATTTGGATTCTAAATGTGAAATGCATTACTTGAAATGGGTTTGATGAGAACTTGATGATCAGGGTTTGTTTAACATGTAGTCTAATATACTCAAGAATTATAGGTGGATAAGAGATTTCACAACCATTGGTCTAGGTCAAAACTTCATGTGACATGAACAACGTTACTTCTGATAATATGACAGAGCACTTATATATAGAAAGTACCATCGGCGTATCCACCATGCCCTTGTCATATCACATTAGTTTCGTTGTTATATATCACAATAGGTTTTAGGTCATAACACACGACAAAATTTACTATGTTTTCCATGCGATGATTCTTATAATTATGTGTGCACCCATAATTACTCGAATCATCGCATGGTCCGTATAGATCCTTCCGTTGTGTGTGGGTCAAAAAAGGGCACAAATTCACTTAGTTCATGTCTATTTTTTCACACGTGAGTTGCTAATAAGTATTATGTTCTTAAATAGGCAGGTCAGTTAGCAACTAAAGAGTAATAAGGTAGTATAACTTAAAGTTCCATAGTTTACTCATGTTTGAATCAAGAATACGTCAAACCCCGAGTTATTTCAATGTTTTATGGTTTTCAACTTTGGTATCATGTGTGTGATATTAAAGGTGTATGAAGAATTAGGTGTGTATAAGTGTGTGGTGAAACTTAGGGTAGCACGTAATGAATCAACTATGTAGCATGTAGATATCAATGTTTATAAGCACAAGAGTTATTAGATAGTGTGACACATAGATTATTAGGTATTGTATCATGCGTTGTAATTACTTAGAATAACATGTAAGAGGATTACACTTAGTAGTGAACATGTAACACATAGCAATGTGGAAAAATCATATAACATAGAGCATGGCATTTTATGGGTGTCATAAGGTTATAGTCTAGGTCAAAAGTGTCTAATAACTTAATTCCCTATATAACCAAGGCTCTGATACTAATCTGTCACACCCCAACCGATGGCGAAAAAATCGGGGCGGGACATGTAGACTGTTCATAAGCACATGGTTGACTACGTTATAATATATTAAATCATCACATTCATTTCATAAAACAAACCAAACAATATCCAACCAACACATAAAATTCAAATACATAATAAGTTTCTTTATTGATTAACTAGGTCCACAACTTAAGTGTAGCAAACTGGATCAACTCAATCACTTGTACCTGAAACATGATTCAAACAAGGTCAACTAAAAAGTTGGTGAGCATACATAGGTTTTTGACTCTAAATAGTATCATTGTGTTGTGTGTATACAATCCATACGTATCATGGTTAATAATGCAAATGTGGAGAGTTACTATTGTGAAACCAAGTTATACAATCAAACCTTTGTAACTAGCATGCAAAATTATGTTGTCGGTAACAATCACCCTAATTGGGTGGGTTTGTCAGACTCAATAGATCTATCATTGTTAACTGTCGACTTGTATAGTTAATGATTGCACGTGTAAATTGCACACAAATGTAGTTAACACACCTAGTACTCAAACATAAAGCTCAAATTGCACACATAAATGTAGGGTGAAATTGTATTGTGTAGTTTGCAAAACATTGTATATATGTATTCATGTTCCACCCCAAAAATGTAAAATAGTGTAAAAAGGGGCTATGTAAAACTCACATATAATAATGGTGTAGATAACATGAGCAAAAGGTAGTAAAAGTGATTCTTTTGCAAATCACAAAGTTAACCTAGAGTGATATTGTGTGATCTTGAATTAATAATATGCAAAAGGTCTAAGCAAGATCTAGGGTTTAGCGGGATTGAGTGTAGAGACTTGTACAAGATGTTTGTGTTATTCTATGTGGAGGGTGTATGTTAGTGTTTGTATTTGAATAAAAGTATAAAACGTAAGTTTAAAGTATATTAATTAAACAAAATAGTATTTGACGTAGGGTTGCACTAAAATAGTTAAATAAATTAAATAAATAAATTCTTTTTATTTATTTAATTAGAATATTGAAAAAAAAATAGTTAGTTTAAATAAATAAATTATTTATTTATTTATTTATTTATTTATTACTAAATAATGTGTCTCAAAGGTGGTCATTTAAGAATATATATATCTAAGAATTTGTTTAATTATATCTAAACCTTATTAGTATATTCTCTTTTTTTAAGGAAAAATATAATTTCGTGATGGTATAAAATGATTAGATAAAATATATAGCAATCTTAACAAAATCTACATTTGAAATGAGTAGTTAAATACTTTATTTTAAATTAACTATTTTATCTAACATAATTTTTAAACGGTTTTTTTATTGACAATAAAGTGTTAACACAAATTAAATTGTAGAAATAATGTTTTTAGTTCGAATTTGTTTATTTTTGTGCAAATCAGTTCTAATGGATATAGGGTTTTATAAAATAATCTTTATAAAATATTTAGAGTGTTAAAAATGCCTAAAAAAATGAATGAGGACCACCCGGCTCGAACCCTGGTGGATCCTGTATAACAGAAACGATTTACCACTAGACCAAAAGGTTAGTGGGATAAAACCCGGTTTTAATACAGTTTTAATGCGAAGTCAGACAGGAAAAACGGGTTTGGGTATCAACGGGAGGCAAAAAGGTTGCGGGCATGGGTTTTGAACCCGCAACCAACCGCAAAGGATTCAAGTGTTTTAACCGGTGTGTCTGGGCAAGTGTCTTGACAAAAGACTAGTTTTAATGCGAAGTCGGAGGAAGAACATCGACTGTAAAATCAACAACGAGAGGAAGAACGTCGTATGCATAATCAACAAATGCTTGAAATGCAACGACAAATGGATGAAATGCGTCGAATGTGGCAGCGCCGAACTAGTAGCGACGATAATTAACTTGGAGTTGTTGTGCCTTTGCCTTTGTTGTTGGTGTTTTTCTTGAACAATTTGCATATTTGTGTGTCGAACAAGTTTATGTTTGATTTGTCGGACAAGTTTGTGTGTCGAACAATTTGGATGTTTGGTTTATGTTTCGGATATTTGTTTTTATCGGATTTGATGTTTGAATGATTTATATTTAATAATTTGCAGGTTTTTAGAAATTTAATATTTCTAGAAAAATATTAAAAAACAGAAAAGACCTATACCGACGACATGTCGTCGGGATAGGCCTTTTTAAAAAATTATTAAAAAAATGAAAACACCCAATACCGACGACATGTCGTCGCTATAGATTTTCTTTTTGAATTATTTAAATAGACCATATACCGACGACACCTATACCGACGACAATCTTAGGCTATTGGTACGAAGCAATCCCGACGAAATCTATACCGACGACAAGTCGTCGGGATAGCCTATACCGACTACAAGTTGTCGCTATAGGGTAAACAAAAATCGTCGCTATAGGGTGATAAACTCACTCAAGTTATAATTTATGTGAAATATGTTGATGTGTTGGAATGGTTTTAGAAAACCATGAAGAATAAAGACATAATGTATGCATCCTTAACTAAACAAGATTGCAAGATCAGATTGTGAGTCAAAGATACGTCCACAATACAAAAAAACGAAACCATATACTCCCTCCATAAGGCTGGCATAACATGTCAGACACAACACGAACACAATATCATGTCATTTTTTCCAAATACGAACACGACCTGTTTAAAACAGGTCACCTATTAAGGGACCTGTTTAGAAAAAATGCCAAAAACTACATAAAAATTTAAAAAGTCGAATCATAACATCCATTAACATAATATATCATAAACCTTTTTAAAACAAAACCCATAAAGTCAAATCAAAATATCCATCAAAGACATTAAGAGCAAAATATAAAACATTCATTGGGCTTGGGTTGGGCTTAAAATCTATATGCAAATAGGATGTTAAGTGCTAACATGTCACTAACGGGTTTTTAACAGGTTAACATGTCTTAAACCTGTTAAGACCCGAATTTAACCGTGTCGACACGTTTAAGACACGAAACCAGTTAAGGTCAAACACGAGACATGTTAATTACGTGTCGTGTTAACAGGTTCGTGTAAAAAATTTCCAGCCCTATCCCTCCAAACAATATAGAACACATGCGTTGAAGTAGAAAATTGTGGATCATAATCAAGTTGTACAAGTAAAGAAAAACTCTAGCTTGGGAGAGGAGGTGGTGGAGGGAAATTGGGTTGTGTTAAAATATGTATATAATCTAGACTTATAGTATAAGTTTATTATAAGTCACGATAATTATATTATAGACTTAATATGGGTAATAAACCAGTTGCTCCAAGGAGTTCAATGGTTGGACGTGTCAATTCAATATATATATAAAAGTGTAGGTTGTATAAGTATAATTAATATATGCAACAATGTTTATATGTTCAATCTCACTGCAATATTTCTTCAAAGGCTGCAGACTTTATTTCCAAGTGTAGACAAAGACTTTCATGTGCACATCAGTTTATATATTGTTCAACAGCTAATCTCCAACAAAGTTATAAATATTCCAACAATATGTACTCTCTTTCTTCTAAACAAAATAGATATATTTGTGTTGGATCAGGTCACAATTACACACAAGGAAAACTCACTCAAACACTTGTTATATTAATTAAACTTCAAAAGAGAACAAAAACCACACAAACTTACGATCTAGACTTCTAAATAAATAGCACCACATGTGCAAAATTGACTCCTAAAAACTAGGAAATATGACCCATGACTTTCACTTAATAAACATGCGATTAATTAGCTAAAAATCTGCAACCCGTTTGACCCGCAAAGCTCCAATTATCGTACCCGATGACCCGGTTTAGAACCCGTCAAGATTAAACCCTACATTCACCCCTTAATCTTGACCTTGACCCGTCCAAACAAAAACCTGGTTTCAGCTCCACGCACACTTGCATCTGCCATCTCGTTCTTTACTCTTGCTTTTAAACAGCAAAGTAGCACCGCCTAAAATAATTTTCTTCTTCTTTTCCTCCCAAGCACACAACTTTGATTCTAAACCACACAGGACTCACATAGAAACACTACAGATCAGTTCTACCTTTTACAAAACACAGTTGCACTTCTTGATTGCTTTACACAGAGTTGCAAATCTCACTCACACAGATGAGAGTTTTTCCCAGTTCATCTAACCGTTTTCTGCCTTCGATTTCATCTCTTCTTCGCTGCCCAGTCCTTCCTTCGATCACACTGCAGATCATTTTTTATCTGAATTACACCGACCCGGTCACGCCTTGATCACACAGATATGGTCCGGCTGTAATACTCAATTTCAGGCCTTCTTCTTCACTCCGGCCTCCGGATCATACAAAACAAAACCTTTCCTCTGGCTCATGTAGAACCCTCCGCGATCACACAGATCTTCAATTTCCTCTTGATTTTCTTCGAACCACACAGATTCGCCTTCTTCCTTGGCTCCGCCGGCTCACACAGATCTGCACACCTTTTTTTTCAATTGATTCACACAGAACATTGGTTCACACAGAACTCTCTTAGATCGAACACTTACCGAATCACACAGATTCGTCTCCTCGTTTTGTTCACACAGAACCCGTTGAATCGCTCACACAGAACCGTTATGCGATCACACAGATCGTCTCTTCCTTGTCATCTCCTTCTTCGTCTACAGCCCTCTTCAGTTCACCCAGAACCTACTACACTTCTTCATCCTCACAGCCAAGGGCTGCTGCCCTTCTCTCTCGAAGACAACTCTCAAACCGACCCTCACTTCTTAACCTGGCTCTGATACCAATTGTTGGATCAGTTCCCAATTACACACAAGGAAAACTCACTCAAACACTTGTTATATTAATTAAACTTCAAAAGAGAACAAAAACCACACAAACTTACGATCTGGACTTCTAAATAAATAGCACCACATGTGCAAAATTGACTTCTAAAAACTAGGAAATATGACCCATGACTTTGACCCACTACTTTCAATTAATAAACATGCGGTTAATTAGCTAAAAATCTGCAACCCGTTTGACCTGCAAAGCTCCAATTATCGTACCCGATGACCCGGTTCAGCCCCAAGAAAACACACAAATAAACACACTAACGAACAGGGAATTTACTGCTTCAAAGAACCCACCTTTATTTTACTCTCACACATTACATTAAATAGAAACATATACCATGCATACGTGAGATATATCCCACGTTTTCTTTGACCCATTATAAACTTAACACCTAAAAACTTGCATCCTATACTCCACTACTAAGACTCATTCAAAACTAAACTACTTAACACCAATTAAATCATAATAAACATGTGACTAATTAACTAATAATCTTCAACCCGTTTGACCCGCAAAGCTCCAATTATCGTACCCGATGACCCGATTTAGAACCCGTCAAGATTATATTGAAAGTTAATATATTAATCTACGTGGACAAAGTCTAAGGGTCCAAAATGTCAATAGGTTAAAGTTATGTTTTAGTAGGTTATGTAAACATGTAAATAGAATAAGGGTGCATTGTGTCAAAGTAGAAGATAGAAACCTACCATATACACGTGCTTGTGTATACAGGGCTCAGAACCGATGCCAACAAAAGAAGCGACGATTCAATGCAACGTTTAGGGGATTTCCAATTAGTATAAATAGAAGTCAAATTGAGTCTGTAAAATTAACCTTTGTTCATTCAATAAAAGATCAGTTTGATTAGATATTGTGTGTTCAATTGTTCAAGAGGAGAAGACCAACAGTGGCATTAGAGCCAAAGGTTGACGGAATTGATTTAGTATGAATCGATTTAGAGAATAGAGAGTTTATTAAGAGGATTCGATTGAGTGAAGATCGAATCAGGGAAGATTAAAAAGAAGAGACAAAGTACATACCGGTTCTGTGACAGAGATAACGCCGGAACCGAGACCAGAGGATTAAAACGGTTGATTGAGAAAACCGCCGTGAGCGCCTGCCGGAGGAGAAACCGCTGTCGTAAGCACTTTCCGGAGAAAGAAAAATCGGAAAGACCGATTAGAGAGTTGAAGGCCGATTGAGTGAAGATCCCCTGATTGTTGTTGAATTCGAGACTCGGAGAGCCGATTGAGAAACAGAGAAGAAGAAGCCGCCATGAGCGTTTGACGGAAGAAATTCCTGAGACCGAGAACCAAGAAGCAGAAACCCATTGTTGCTGTTGTTGCGGGTTGTTCGTAGACCAGAAGAAGTGAATGATGGTTTGCCCTAATTTGTTGTTCGTTCGAAGAAGAAAGTGAGGTTGTCTTGTTCGCGAACCAGAACCAGAATCAGAGAAGGAAGAAGAAAAGTTGGAGCCCTAGTTATTTTTGGGTGCTGCCATCGGGAAGCCAGAAGGCAGAAAGAAAGAAATTGTTTGTGGGTTGAATTACTAAAAGAGAAAGAACCGAGATAGAGACCGTCATCTGAAGTGACGAGAAAAGAAAATTGGTACACGTGAGTTACGTTACCAAAAGAGACGAGACAAGAGACAAGTGGTGTTCGTGGAGTACGACATCAAAGAGACGAGAAAAAGAGAAACGAGAGGTGTTCGTGGTTTGCGTCATTAAGTTCAGAAAATTAGAAATACGTGCAGAGGATTCGTGAGATTCCAGGTTTTACGTTCTGATTACCTTGAAATTTAAAGTTTATAGAGTTATTGCAATTTAGAGGATTAAATTAGATTAGAAATTGCATTTGAGACTGTGTTAGAAAGACACGAGTTCATTTTGGTTTTAGAAGAAAACCTAAGTTATGATGCCAGAGGAATCAAACATGGAGACGAACAAGGTGATAATAATACATAAGGAGATGACTTATGTTTCCCATTTTAAATGTCCCGTCCTAAAATCTACAAATTATGCCGTATGAGCAATTTGTATAAAAACCATACTAAGGACAAACAGACTATGGGAAATGATAGAACCGAGTGCGAGTACGCAAGTTGATGAGAAGAAAGATATGGAGGCGACATCGCATCTATTTCAAGCATTACCAGAAGAGATGATATTACAAGTGACAAGTCGTAAAAGTGCAAAAGAGATTTGGGATGCACTAAAGACAAGACATGTCGGTGTAGAGAGAGTGCAGAAGGCACGTCTACAAACACTCAGAACGGAGTTTGAAATGTTGAGAATGAAGGAGGAAGACAGTATAGATACGTTCACTGCAAAGTTAAATAGTATTGTTACTACGGCAAAAGGTCTAGGATCAGTATATGATGAACCAACTTTAGTACGAAAACTACAAAGTGCTGTACCAAAGAGGTTTGCTCAAATAGCTGAAACCATCGAGCAATTCGCAGACCTAGATACAACAATTCTAGATGAGACAATTGGAAGGTTAAAAGCCTTTGAAGAAATAACCAGTCTAATAGATGAAAGTCCGGTGAACAATCAAAATAGACTTTTGTTCACACAACACGACAAGAACTATGGTCTAGGAAGACATTTTAGAAACCGTGAACAAGGAAGGTTTAATACATCACAAGAAAATTGACATGATGAGAAATTTAGACAAAGAGGAAGAAATGTCTCGTATGACAATTTCAGGAACAAGAATGAAGATAGATATGACAGAAGGAGAAGAAGCCCTAGAGATCAAAACCATCCTAGAAGAGATATTAGAGAAGTAGAGTGCTACAATTACTAAAAGTTTGGACATTATACATCGGATTGTCCAGAATCAGGTCATAGAAAGGAGGAGACAAACCTAGTACAAGAGGATATAGAACCAACCCTTTTAATGACAGTTACAGGAGACAAAGAGAGATATGAAGATAATACTTCAAATGAGAAGGAAAGAAATTACCGGTTGTCATTAGCAAAGTATTTTAATGACGAAGAGCCGGAGTGGCCAGGATTAGTTACTGAGAAGAATCAGAAGCCTGAAGTTACAAAGTCAAAAGAGTTGAGATCAGAAATAGAGAATGATATAAAGGGAAAACTAGAGATGTGGAGATTAGACATGCTTCATGAGTTTGAGGTAAAGAAACAAGAATTCAAGACCGAGCTGAGAAACAGAGAATTAGAGTCTAAGAGAAAGATGAATGACAAAGCGAAGTCATTTAAAGATAAGATAGACAGAGAAATGGAGAACCTAGAGAGTTTGAAAGAAGCTACAAACAGAGAGATAGAAGAACTGAAGTCAGAAAGAGCTAAATTGGAGAAAGAAAAGCAACATGTGCTTTCAAGTCAAAAGCATCTAAAAGATGAACATCTAAAAGAAAATCAATGTGAGAAACATGGAAGGATGACGTCAAAGGCTGCTAAATCAAGTTGCAAAAGAAAGAAACGAGAAGCTATTAGTGATTTACCATTCAAAGATGAACCAGTCAAAGCAAAGGAAGACATATTAGTCAAGGTTCAAGAAGATTAAATAACAAAAGTGGAAGTAGATGAGTTACAAGTTGAAGATGATCAAGAAAGATGCGCAGACATAGAACATACAATTCATGATAAAGACAAAGTTAATACTTCAAGTAATGAAGACAAAGTTGATACTACAAACGATGAAGACAAAGTTAAAGCAGCAAACACTTATAAAAAAATAGGAAGGAAGCCAAAGTTCAGAGACCAAGACCCACTACAACATGCTCAAGATAAAGCTTGAAGAAATGGAGATATTGAAGACATAGATTAATAAATTAAGGGGGAGTATTGAAAGTTAATATATTAATCCATGTGGACAAAGTCTAAGGGTCTAAAGTGTCAATAGGTTAAAGTTATGTTTTAGTAGGTTATGTAAACATGTAAATAGAATAAGGGTGCATTGTGTCAAAGTAAAAGATAGAAACCTACCATATACACGTGCTTGTGTATACAGGACTCAGAACCGGTGCCAACAAAAGAAGCGACGATTCAATGCAACGTTTAGGGGATTTCATTCAATAAAAGATCAGTTTGATTATATATTTTGTGTTCAATTGTTCAAAAGGAGAAGACCAACAGATTAAACCCTACAGTTTGTTAACTTTGATGATAAGAAGCCTTCATCTTGACATAAAGTATAGCTAACTTCTTAATTTAGTAAATATCAATAAAAACATATGATATAGTTCATCTTCCCCCACGTATACTTCCTCTCCTTCCTAAATCAAAAGAAATATGAAAGACACAAGAGAAAATATAGGACAAAAGTAAATGAATTCTACAAAATTATAGAAATCAAGATAGAAGAAAATGAAGAAGCAGGCCTTTAGTGGACAAGAATTGCAAGTAAAAAACATAGCTTAAACCTTCTTCAACTTTTTCTTCATCTTGTTCTTCCTTTTAGAATTTGTGTTGCATAAAATTTAGGCTCGGATGGTCCATTACAAGGACATATACTGAAGCAGTAATTCAAAATGCAAAAACAAAGATGACAAAATATAAGAAAGATCAGTCGCGGTCTTTTGGAAGCCAATCCGGTCTGCCCAAGGTGAACTCTAAGCTTGGGTTTTTGTGATCTGAACTCAATCCTAGGCAGCTCTTTGATCTTGAAGGGTCACATTCCTGAAAAGATTTAGGTTACGATTAGTGAGTTATCTAACCGAATGGACAACTGCATGAAGAAATAATAAGTTTATTTAAAATGCAAAGGCAAATGTTATAGAACATAATTTCATGCCCCTAGAGGCCTCGATCGGCGGACAAAAAAACCAATCTAGTGACATGGACCACATTAGAAGTTCGTAAATGATAACATTATATTTGAATGTTATGAAAAGTGAGGGTGAGTTAAAAAGTATTGTCATGTAGACGTTACGTGCCACTGGGTGATTGATCCACACTGACACTCGATTTAAACAATTTACGAAACTAAAAATACTTTTTTTTTAAAACAACTTAGTTGTTAATAAAACTTATACCGGAATGTTCAAAAGAAAAAAAATAAGCTAGCTCATTTATTTCGTGTTATTTAAAAGGTAACGAGTGATCAGTGTTACTTGAGAAAAACCAGGTTAATACCTAAATTAAATATTTGAATACAAAATTAAACAAAGGAAAGGGTGAGGTGGCATATTGTTATTAGCCGTTCAAATAATCTGACTTTTCTCTAATGTCGTGGAGCTGGTCACCCAGTCTCACTCACGTCCCCTCTCATGCTAGGGGGGCGCAGTGCACGCTGAGACTGCCTACGTGGCGCACTCACGCGCCCTCTCGCGATGGTATAAAACGTGACCTAAAGGGCAATGAGTGTCAGGCACAGTACATATGATATATAACAAAATTATTTTCAATCTCAAGCGTTATGATTCGCCGAATCTGAAGAATTGCCACATGCATATATCTTTTGAATATGATTCATTAATTATGATTGTACTATCACATATTTTGGGTCGTTGCGATGTACAAATAAGTAGTAACTTTTTTAACAAATAATACCTCAATTAGATGAGTGTCATTATGTTGTGGTATCATGGTAGATGAAGGTCTTAGGTCATTATTCATGTCACTGTTTGCCTGCAGCCATCCCTCCCTGTTGCTGAAATAATAAGCGGTCCATAACAAAAGAGCCATATATATAAATTTTGCATTTTAGGTAAGGGAAAGATAAATGATATGTATGGTTGTTATTTTAAACCAAGTAAAAATATATGCATATACCGATAACATCAAGTGCAGCAAGATGTAGCCTATGTGAATGAGACAGATTTCATCATCAAATATATAAATCACACTTGGTACATCTCTAATAGATACTCGTGTTCTAAAAAGAGAAATGTGTTACTAGAATTTTTATATTTAAAAATGGATTATGTGATCCATGAAAATTTATGTATATGTATATGTATGTAAAGACACGTATACCGAAACAATTTTAAGTGGAGAAGTACGAGAAACCATAAGCACCTATATGTATTGCGTGAAAGATAATTAGATATAGCAGGAGAAGAGAACGAGTTGCAGTTCTTTTATATACCATATTTAAAACAATATATGTATATGTAAGTATCTATGTGGTTCTTATAATTCTCTACCTGTTGAAATTACTTGTGTAGGCAAACAAATAAAAATCTATTAATAAAATTAATTAGCCGTATCCTTAGTGTAGATAAGTTGTGGTGGGACAGTTCAAGTGGCATGTATAGTACAAAGGTATTTGTAAAAAGTCTTAACCATGTTTACAAGTTTAGCATGTTAGTGCAATATTGAGGACTTCCCTTCTCAGTTAAATATGTTAAAAAAAATTAAGTTTCGTCACTATATAAAAGTCAAGTAACATGGTGTTTAGAAGAATGAAGATAATATTATACATAATAAGCAAAACCCTAAAATCTTCTATATAATATAATTGTATTGTTACACAGAAAACCAATATTTGGATTCTATTTCTTGTATATATAATATGCCTTCTAATTCATTTATGTTTGATTTGGTATATTTTTTTTATGAACATTGAGAGCTCGACTGACACGTCTCACATAGTGTGAAACCAGCCACTATGGGAAAACATATGACCTCAAAGAGGCAAAGGTACAACCCGTCACCCCATTCCGTTGGACCAGAAGACCAACTGATGTTTGATTTGGTATATGATACATGTATTGATCATAGTACTCTTTTTAATAATACAAAAAATAGAGTACAAATTTTCTCAGCAGCTTTTGATGGAACCCTTCACTTTAATGTTTATATGATATTAGTTGGACCATTTCGATATATAAACGTACACCATTCATTGCGAATCGAATTGACAAACATAAACACAATGTACTTGAACATCAAATTCATTTAGTTTGTCATATACAAAAGAGACTTGAACCATTTAGAATGCTAAAAAAATAGAAAAGAAAGAAGTGAAACATCACAAATATTTATCTTTTAAATTTTCACACTAGACATACCTATTTAAACCCCCAAATATTTATCATAATGAAACTGTCATAACAAGATAAAGAAAGCTACAATTTCGTTTAAAGCAAAATTCAAGAGAGAGAAACTGAAATATGAAAAGGAAAAGGAAAAAAGAGAAAATCAAACACTATATAAAAGAAGGTTGTTGATTTGTTGCAAAACAGTACGTTTATGACATGTCAATCAATGATAAATATAGTACAAACTCCATTCTAGAAAACATATACTCCAAACGCATTTGTTTTGGTCTTTTTGTACTCTTCAAACCCACAGATTGTGGTTGAATTATAAGTTGCAATTCATATATATAAACGAGGGTCAAAAATGGTGTACATGTCTGATAGCCTGCTGACATGGTTAAGAAGAGAAAAAGGAGAACACTTGAAGTCAAAATACTGGCTTTTTAGGTCATACATGCAAATCTCATCATCACCAGATTAATTAATAATCAATTTTTTTAAAATTAAAGTAGGAAATTATCATTATCAATAATAATATAATATTATAACTAGGTTTCAAACTAGTGTTTTATCAGTGTTGAATAAAAAATATTAAGTATTTAGAAATGAATATTTAGAAATTATAAAATAAAAATTAAATAGTTAGTAATAAAAAGTATATAAGGGGGAAAATTAATTTTTGAGCTCATAGAATATAGAATTGTTATACATGACGTAACAAGTTATTTATTTATAAGGTATAAACGTGTTTTGAAAGAAAAAAAAGTACCGGTCTAATAGAGTAATTTTTAAAAAAGAAAAAGGAAAAGATAATTGCTTTAATTTCTGCTAAAACCTGTTTTAAAGTTGTGCGTGTACATTAGCTTTATTTTTAATTCCTTTGGTTCTTCCACCAAAGTTTAATACAGTTTGAAAGTCTCAATCCCAGGTGAAACCTTCTCCATAAAAAAATGTAAAAATAAATAATGTGAAAAAATGGAAAGAAATTGAAAAGCACATTAAAGCTGGCTTGGTATACACTTTTATTGATAAGAAATGGTGGAATTGTACAAGGTTTTCCCATTTTCAAGAAGAAGAAGATATCATGCAAAAAGTTAAAGGTCATGCACATTAAGTGTATGAATATTAGAGCATAAATTGTAACACAAATAAAATCCGAAGAAACATACCTAGAAGAATTGCTCCAGAGGGTGGTGGCCGTGGCGGTGGTGGTGGCCGCTGAGAGATTAGGGTAGTCGGATTCTTGCTGATCCACAAAACGCCTTAGCCCTCCGCTTCCCGTGGTGGAGATGTCGTCTTCTCCGGATCCATCGGATTGGCCTTCATACATGATTAAATAAGTTACAAAATTAAATTAAAAAAAAATGATAGAAGAAACATTTTTTTTGAATTGAGATTGTGAAGTTAAGTTGTTAATTCTTGCTCATTTAAATGAATAATAATAACATAACAATAATTAAATATAAGAATTACCTGAGGAAGCTGCAGGCTTGTCAGTTGTTTTGACAGTTCTATACATCTACAAATGTGTAAAACAAAGTTAATATCAAAGAAAAATAGCAAAAATAGTGAAGAAACTGAAGGAGAAAACCTACTGAAAAAAGAAAAAAGTGTTATTTTTTGCTCAATGTTTGAGAGTTATACATGAGTGATTGGATTGGACTTCTTCTTCTGTCATTAATCACGAGGATGATGTTTGAATAACATGAGCTAGCTGTTTATATTATTATTATTCAATAATCTTGACCTACTTTTGTCTCTTATCATTCTGATCATCATCACTACTCTCTCTCATCTCTCATCTCTCATCTCTCATCTCTCATCTCTGATCTCTCATCTCTGATCTCTCATCTCTCATCTCTCAGACATAATACTGTTCTCTAATTCAGTCATTAACTCCAGACATCGGCGACTGTGCCGGAGGGTTAATCGGAGAGAGAAAACAGAACTACAGGTCAACGAATTTGAAGGGAGTTAACATTTTTCTTATAGCTCAAACTTCATAAGTAACAGTTATACAAATAATGTTTTTTTCTTTAAAAACTGTTAACTCGCGTACATTTTAATCTTACTTTTAAATCTACATATTTGTATACCTGTAAATGGCTTTTGACATGAGCAAGTGTAAGATCTTTAACATCCATCAACTCCAAAACTGATTTCGGTGTCGCCCCTAAAAAAATTATAAAAACTTTATTAGGTTAAAGGAATTAAAGAAACTTGTCCAAGAACTTAAGAATTGGTTATATTACTTTCATGGCCTCCAAGAAGCTCGACGGCGTGAACAAAGCGCGAGTGAAGCGTGCTAGTCCATCGCATCCTGGGCGCCCTCATGCTCCTTTTCGCCGGAAGCTTTGGTAAAAACCTTGATCTCATCAAACCATGTGAGATTTCATGAGAAGAAGGTCCACCTCCAGTATACTGGTTGTGGTAGTTGTGATGTTGCGAATACGACGAAGATAAGCCGGTAAATCTTGTCGCGCCACCAAGAGTACCGCAGCCTCCAGCTACGCGATAGCCGGAGGAAGAGTGAACATTGATCCCAGAGTTTAACAAGGGCATGTGACCTCCAGAAGCACCAAAATAAGGTGGACTAGAACTGGAAGATGATGGATAGAAACACATCTTTGGATCTTTGTCTATAGATGAGTGGTCCAAATTAGGTAAATATGGGAATTGATGGTTGTGATAGACTGGAATCCCTTTTATGGGTCTTAAACCTGATACATTAAGTAATGAAACCCCTTGGTTCAAATGATTGACACTAGTACTATTTGGGTGTTGATTGTAAATATGATTATGGTTTTGATGATGATGTGCAAAAGGGTTTTGAGCTAAACTTGTTGCCAAATTTGTTGAGGGATTTGTATGGGAGAGGTAGGTGTAGGATTGTTGTTGGGTGGTGTTCGATTTCGAAAGCGAATTGATATGATTTGTGGGGATTGAAGAGGATGAATTTGGGAGGCTAATGTTGAGAGAGAGATCAGGAAGAGAGGTTGAAGAGGAGGAAGATGGTGGTTCTATGAAAATACCTTCCAAGGGCATTTTCTTGCTTTGTATAATAGATAAGACTAAAGATTACAACACCACACAAAACCTCTTCTTTTATCTCACTTTCTCCCACTCTCACACCAAGTGTGACTGCTTTTCAACAATATCTTGATACACAATCAAGTTGATGCCATGAAAATCAACAAAAGGGAAGCAGGAACATATAACACAATCACCAACACCGACACTAAACCAAACAAAAAAGATAAAGTAAAAAAATTGAAGAGTAGAAAGCTAAGAAAGATCTCTTTAAATATATATAAAAGGCAGAAGATAAGTGAGAGGAGAGAGAGAAAGCAATGGAACTGGGAACGGAAAAGAAAAGTAAAACAAGGAATTCCAGAAAGAGGGTGTGGGGAGGAAGGGGGTCTGGTTGTGTTACTCGAGAGTATATCTTGGAAAATGACATAGAAAACAAGTTTCACACACGAACAATGGAAATTTTTTACAAACTCTTTTTCTTGTTTAGATAGGTAATTAAATTGTTATTTGTTTCACTGTTTGTTTACATATCATTATTTAATATTTATATTTGAATTGTGTCCTTTATTAAATACACCAGCAACATTCTACAGTTCACTTACACTTACATTTATATTTCATAAACGGGTGAGTTTTGATACAAGACACGAAATTATTTTACAATAATTAAATAAACTTAAATGTATTTTTTTATATTTTTTTTTATCAATGATTCATGTTATTTAAATTTTAAGGTTTTTATATAAAAATGGATATGCTTATGTTCATAAAAAATTATCAGCAATATATTTTCATACGCTTCGAAAATTTTAACCGTAAACAGTGGACTAATTATCCAAAAGTCTTTCAATTAAAGTACTGCATTCGAAATAATTTTTATTTGACTTTTAAGTATGCATATTTTCAAAATGGAATGGGAAAATTTTTCAAGTTAAATAACTTTGAATTAGATTTCCCTTTGACATTTTAAAGCGTGAATAATTATCCTTTGATTTAAATAGAAACTAGATTTACCAAGGGGCAGTAGTGACTAATATTCTCATGACAATTTATATTTATAAGACATTTATATATATATATATCATTTTTTTAAGTTTCTTTATTACATACCAGGTTACATACCTATGTATTACATGAGTTTATTTAATACAAAAATAAAAAAAACAATAATTTGTACGGAAAATTAGATTTCAAACTTTAAATTGGAATTCAAATAAGTAATAACTATAATTCAAATTTTATATTATTTATTTTGAAAAAAAAAATAATATTAACATAATTAGATATTAAAATTCAAAATTACTTAAAATATGAAAAATTAAAAGATGTTAGTAAGAAAAAGTATGGTGTTGCCATGTGGCATTAAGTGAAATTGTTTATTAGAAGTAGGATTTATCAAACCTTAAAATTTAATTACATATTTCCTCCTTCTAAAATTTATATATATTATATATTTATCCAATTTATTTAAAATAACTTATTTTATTAGCATTTTACACTTAATAAACCAATTAAAATATTATTTACATATATCCACTTCCTAAATATTTGTGAGGGGCAATTGAGTAATTTTATGTTAATTCGGGAAATATGTAGTTTTAGTTAGGGGTTAACAATATATGTAATTTTGAAGTTTAATAGGGAGGAATATGTAAAAAAAACCAATATTTATTGTAATTCACATGCTAATATCTTATGTAGGGTGAGCAAGTTGTGGTTATAGACCCTCAGAACCGTGAACCGGACCCGAATCCTCAAGGACTCGAACCACATATGCTTATAAGATTCGGTTCATGGTTCCCGATTTCATCAATAAAAGGGTATTCGGTTCTAGAGGGTCGGGTCAGTTCCAACCCTTTGCACAATTAGGTGTGAGCAAGTTGTGGTTCTGGACCCTCAGAACCATGAACCGGATCTGAAACCTCAAGGACCCGAACCACATAGGCTTATAAGGTTCGGTTCTTGGTTCTCAATTTTATCAATACAAGGGTATTCGGTTCTAGATGGTCCGGGTCAGGTCGGGTCAGTTCCGACCCTTGAACAACCCTAATCTTATGTCTGGACCAGTGATATAACCTAGAAATAAACTATAGTAAACTATATTTAGGGAATTCTATTACTTATTTAGGGGAAGGTTCCACTAAGAGCATCCACAATGGTGGATGGCATCCACCAAACCAAACACATCACATCAGCTGCCACATCAGATTTTCACTCATCATTCAAAAACCCATTTTTTTACTCCAACCATTCATCCACATTCAAACACCCCTATATTTCGACATCATCACCTATTTTACATTTATATTCTATATACCAATACACTTATTTATTATAATCTTATTTTTATAGTTCGTATTATTTTAAATAATATAATATTCCAAAATAAATAAAAATAAACAAAAATAAAAAAATTTCAAAAAATTAAAAATTCCATAACATAAAAATTAAAAATTTTCATAACATAAACATTAAAATTTTCATAACATGAAAATTAAAAAATCACATAACCTAAAAATTAAAAATTACATAACCTAAAAATTAAAATAACACAAATAAAAACATAAAAAGATCACGTAAATCAACTATTGTGTAGTAGACCATATATGCTCAATTAAATCGCCTCGAAGCGCATGATGAGCTTTGTTGTTACGTACCTTCTTGAAGTTTGTCAAGTGTTCTACGAAATCTGTTGTCGGTCCTGGGTTTGATGGTTCGGGTTCTTCACCTTCATCATCTGACCAATCGGTTATTTCGTCCCCTTCGTCTTCCACAATCATATTATGCAATATAATGCATGCATACATTATATCGTTGATTACTTTTGCGCTCCAAATTTTTGTTGGCCCTTGTATAATGTGCGAACGAGCTTGAAGGACACCGAATGCCCTTTCAACATCCTTTCTTGCCGACTCGTGACGTATTTTAAATTCCAACATTTTTGGATTTTGTGGATATGTGAAACTTTTTACAAGTGTCGCCCATTCCGGATATATACCATCCACAAGATAGTATCCCATGTCGTGTTGTGTTCCATTCACTATAAAAATGCATGGAGGTGCATTACCTTCTAAAACTTCTTTGAATACCGGTGATTGATTTATAATTTTTATATAATTGTTCGATCCTGCCACTCCAAAAAATGCATGCCAAATCCAGAGGTCATGTGATGCAACCGCCTCAAGCATGATGGTGGGATGGCTATGGTCATCTCGCGTATATTGCCCTTTCCACGCAACCGGGTAGTTTTTCCATGCCCAATGCATACAGTCATTGCTTCCTAGCATACTGGATAACCCGTGCCTCGTTAAATGCATAGCTAATAACCGTTGGATGTCACTTTCAGTTGGCCTTCTTAGATATTGTTTAGAATACATTTCAATGACACCATGCCAAAACAATCGAAGACACTCGAGGGCAGTACCTTCACCAATTTTTATGTTTTCATCGGTTGCATCAGCTGGCATGCCATATGCCAACTGACGTATTGCACATGTGCATTTTTGGAGAGTGGATAAACCAATTTTACCAACCGCATCCACTCTTTGTGTAAAGTAGGGATAATTGTTTTTCAAATCGTCGGCAATTCGATTGAGTAGATCACGGTGCATTCGGAACCGTCGTCTAAAAAATCTTTCATAGTAAAGAGGTGTCGGAGCAAAGTAGTCATTCCGAATATGACTATTTGCATCTTCACGATCCCTACATATTACTTTGCGCTTCCCCTTCGAACGACTGAAACTGGAACCTTTTTCGGTATAGTGCTCATTTAGATGCATAAACATCTTTTCGAAATCATCGGAAACCAATTGTTCATACTGCTTAATGGCTAATTACATAAAGTGCATATCATCATTAGCATAAGGATTCATAAACGATGGTTGAAACTAAGGCAAAGATTGAGAAACATCATCATCACTAGAACTCATATTTAGTGTGGGATTTGAATGTGAAAATTTAAAGGTGCATTGAATATGAAACAATTACTTTTATTTATGCTGATAAAAAACTAGCCGTTTGAAAAACTAGCCGTTATAAAAACTAGCCGTTAGAAATAATATTATAAAAACTAGCAGTTAGAAAAACATTTTTAATTATAAAATAAAAATTTAAAACTAAATCATTTTATAAATAAATAAAATACCATTTTTAATTAACTTACAAAACAAATTTTAATTTAATTAAAAACCAGATTAAAAATGTATACAATTTAAATCATAAAAACAATTAAAACAAAAATGTATATTCACTAGGTTGGGCCCACTATGGACGTTCACTTTCATCCGCATATCCGGACAAGGAAGAAGCCGGACATCTCCTCCAATGTTGCCTTCGTCCGCCTACTCTCGTCCGGTGAAGCCACATCGGATCCGGATGCGCCATTGGAGGTGCTTTAAGAAGTGATTTTTTGTTAAAAATAGCTAAGAAGTGGGTCAAACGAACCCCGATTGAGCTCATTTCAACGGTATTGGAACCTTATAATCGAACTCTAATCCGAACCTAAAAACCTAAACCCCCCTTCACCCGCACACACAAAAACCTAAACCCCCCTCTAACCCCACACCGAAAAGCCTAAAACCACCACCACCAAAAAAAAAAAAACCCAAAACCAACCACCACCCACCCCGAAAAACCTAAACCCCCACTCACACCTTTGATATCGTTTATTAGCGTTTTTGTTATTTCTTAACAAAAAACTTTTTTTTATTTGAACCTCCCCTAGTTATTTATACATAACATCAAACATTTAGTTACACACATTGTATTCTAACCTTTTATTTTTTTTTAACCTGATACACCGAAAATACTGCCAGTAAGTTAAGTCTAAAAGGAGACACTCTTAGCAACATGAAATAAACCACACGTTTAAAATTAGAGTTTAAATGTTAGAGCAAATTAAAATATTTGGTGTTCGTAATCCTTGAATTTTATTAAAGGAAATAATGATAATTAATCATTCACATCATATCTATACTATATCTTTACTATGTGATAAAAGAATATTTTAAGAGAACATTTGTCAATTTGTGGTTTATCCTCACCTATTCTTCCTCTCAAAATATCACTTATACCAATTTACTATTCTCATAAACCTTTTGTCTTCTATTATACGCATTTCATTATATAAAATAAATTGAAACTTCTCTTTTATTAAATTTTGGAGTTTGGACTTATTACTATTATTTATTATGATGTCATTTTTATTTTCATGATCTTAAAAATTTAGTGTATTTATCATTTAATTAAAAATCAATGAACAAGTAAAATTTTTTTTCCAACTTAATAATAAAACATTATATTCTTCTCATCTTATGTCATAATAACAGTAACTTTTTTTTTATATAAAATATAAAAAAACTAACCTTAATTAATAAGTAGTAACTATTAAGTATAAATATTATACTTATAATAATTTTAACCCCTTTATATTTAGATAACAATTTTAAATTAAAATATATGAATTTATTCGTATTGTTAATTTTAATTTTAATTACATAATTAACCCAAAATGATTAACTAAATTGATTAGCTAAAAGTAAGCCAAAATGATTAGCTAGAATTACCAGATTTTTAAATCCATATATTGTAACATCTTCCAATTTTAAAACTCATTACTTGTAATTTCCTTCAATTTCGTTATATGAATCAATTTTGAATTTCAAATTCATTTTTCAATTTTATAAACACACAATTAATAACATTATCGTACTTTCGATTTTGTGTGTGAGATTCTAATTTCACGAAATCTTTAACAAATTGATAGAGATTTTTGTGACTTTATTTTGAACCAATGTCACGATTAAATAGTAGAACAAATAGATTAAAATGCAATGACTAGGAGACTTACGTGACACTATTAATGTAAAGATCCTTTAATTCATGTTATGTGTAAATCTATATGTACCGGTCAATCCGAACACGACCAGTACAATTCACTTACATAACGAAAATATTTAGAGTTTAAGCAAGTAAAAATAGATATGCGATTAAATATTCATATATATCATAACTATATGTGTGAAATTATTGACATAGAGTATGTCTCACTTAAAAATGTTTACTTTATTATTAAACTAGCTTAGAACCCGTGTACTACACAGGGTGAAAAATATCAATAAATAAAATTCTTAAATCTTTATATATGTATCTTATAGGTGGAAAAATGTATTACATATACTAACAATAGAAAATAAAATCAAAAATATGTAAACACTAATATATAATTGAGTTTAAAAATACATTAAATATTATTCAATGCAATCTGACTTTCATCTACAATTTGATTGAAAACATAAAGCTAAATAATTACATTTCAAAGTTTCTTATAATATGAGATAATTTAAAATAAATGTGTTTTATTAGTATAATTAATAATTTGTTTAAAAATATATTATTATTGAAAATATGGAAATGTATTTATTATGAGAGAGAGGCGGGAAAATTTTTATGAGGATGAATACGGAGGCGACACGTGACATTGGAAAACCTTTATTTATTATATAGTATAGATATTTACTTTATCTATATCTATATCTATACTATATAATAAATAAAAAAACATTTATGCCACATGTCGCGTACATATCTCCTCTCTCTATTTTTCCCCGCCTTTCTCTCTTATTAAATATACCTCTCTTTTTTTAACAATGATTTATATTTAAAGAAAAATATTATACTAATAAAACATATTTATTTTAAATTATTTCATATTTTAAGAAACTCTTAAATTTAATTATGTAACTTTTGTTTTTAACTAAATAGTGATATAAGTCAAATTGTATATATAAATGGAAATTAATATATTTAAACCGTGAAATATAAGGATTTTTAAAGATATAAACTTTTTATTACTAAGTATATAACATTATATTTTATCAACCCGTGTAATACATGAGTTTTTTTTTAAATAAAACATTTTTATTACTAAGTATATAATATTACATTTTATCAAGCCTTGTAATACACGAGATTTTAACCTAGTAATAAACGAAAGTTTTTCATGCCACGTGACGTCTCAATTTTCATTTTCATTATATTTTTTTTCGTGTCTCTCTTATTAATTGCATATCTATGTTTTAATAATAATAATATATTTTTAAAGAAAATATTAATCTTTATATTAATAAATCTCTTGGCGTATTTTGACGAGTTTATGTGTTAACAAGTTATATTGTATTACATTAGTTTATTCAACTTGTGTAAAACACGAGTTTTTAGTGTATAATTTTTTTATTTTCTTAACATATGGTATTACTAGGTTAAAATCATGTGTATTACATGGGTTGAATAAATAAAATGTTATATACTTAGTAATAAAAATTTTATATTTTTAAAAACCCGTGTAACACACGGGTTAAATAAACCGGTATATTAAATCGGTTGAACTATTTATAATTGAATAATAAGTATCCGTAATAAGATTTATATTAAAAATCTAAAAATAAATTCTTTTAATACCATTATTCAACATGAGAGAGAGATACGGGAACAAAATGATACAAAGAACCAGAAAGTTACACGTGTCCATAAAATTTTATTTATTAATATAAAGATTATTATTTAATAGGAGATATAAACAGAAAATATAAAATTTAATAGGAGAGAGAGGCGAGAAAATAAAGGTGAAGAGTAACCAGAGAGTGACACGTGTTCCCAATGGTTTTCCCTTATTATATAGTATAGATATAGATATAGATATTTATTCAACACGAGTAATACACATGATTTTAATCTAGTTACACGATAAATAAACGATTACTAGGAATAAATGTTTATTCATTTAAAAGAAATGGTTTATGTTATAAATATAATTTATTATGTTTATCAATATAATTAAATATGGATTAATACTCTCAGTGGTTATTATTTTGTCCATAAATATGTATTTATTGTATTAGTTACTAAATACTATATATGTGGTCTAGTTGTTTATTGATATTGTATATTGTAAGGGCCCTTTTCGGGTAACCTCACTTGTTGGATTTACTCATAAACATAGTCATTGATCACTGAACTTTTAATTAAAACATTCAAACACAGCGGAAGCATACATCATTCAATAACATAACATAGCATAGCAGCGGAAGTCTTAACATTAATCATAACATTTTCTTAACATAAATAAAAGTGGGATGTCAGTCTCGTGCCGGGTAACCTTCACGCCTTCGCACGACCCTTCCTTTCTGTACCTGAAATTTATACTAAAAGTCAGCTAACGCTGGTGAGTTCTAGTTTAATGCAATTAGGTATAAACATTCTTTTCTTTATAAGTATGCATAATTATATATATACGTTTATATAAGTACACATTGACTTGAATTGCTTCTCATTTATCATTCTTCGCAAATACATATAGATATATATTCACATCATTGGTCTCATTTATTTTCATAACTTTTGCTTCTCTTTCTTCTTTATTTTGTGATTACATATATATATGCATTCACCTTTTCTTTTCTTTTCTTTACATTCTTGGGTAATACACTTAAGGGTGATCAACCCGTCATTTGTTTGCGAATGTCACAAAGACAAACGCCCCGGTCCATCGTCATGGCCCGCCATTCTTACAACCGTCCGGCAACTAGTATCCATCCGTAATTTTATTCTTACAACCGTCCGGCAACTTATGTCCGTCCGTCATGACTTACAACCGTCCTACCGAAGTAGTCCGTCATTATCTTACAACCGTCCTACCGAAGTAGTCCGTCATTATCTTACAACCGTCCTACCGAAGTAGTCCGTCATTATCTTACAACCGTCCTACCGAAGTAGTCCGTCATACTTATCTGACTGCCCTAAGGTATCCGGCTCCCACCCGAACTAATTATACAGCCGTACATCGATTTCGGGACTTACTCCACCGTAGTGGCCTGTTTAGTCTACCTTTCTAGACTTTCATTTCTGGCTGCATAATAGTCGAGTGGTCGTCCGTCTACCGAGGTAGCCGTTATCATTGTTCCATTCATAACGTTTATTCATTCATAGCAAGCAATATATACATGGATATAAAACAAGATTTCATTCTTACACATTGTGTTGTTCTTTCATTCATTCTATATAATCATACGATTCATTCTTTGTGCCTAATTCATTTCTGTATATATATATATATAACATATATGTTAGTATATCACGTATGATTACATTAGCGTTCATATCATTTATTCATTTAGTGTATACATTTCAGCCCCAAATCATTTAATAAGGTTTGCACATAACATAGAAGGGGGCACATAGAACTCACCTGATAAGCTTCTCTAGGTTGTCCTAAACAAAGGTCAAACAACGTCACTTCCGATCTGGATTAGGTAGTTAAATACACATTAGACCCAACCCCGACTCTAATGGTTTAATCATTCTAAACTTACTGACTTTACTTAACCAACCTGCTGCCTGCTGTCTGCTACCTGCGCACTTAGTAAGTGCGCAGGGACTTGCTCATGCGCACTTGGCAAGTACGCAGGAGTCTCCCTCCTGCGTACTTGGTAAGTACGCAGGGGATTCCTCCTGCGTACTTGGTAAGTACGCAGGAATTCCTTCCTGCGCACTTGGTAAGTACGCAGTACCTGGTTCTTGGACCAAAAATCCGAAGTTCTTGCATGCAAACCCGATCATGCCAATCTTACAATTTTCTTTGATCAAAACGTGCGGTTTTCATTCTAGATGCTATTTCTAAGCTTATTATCAAGTTTCATACGTAAAAACATCATCTATTTAGCTAAAACTCGAGAAACCCCAACATGAACAAAAACTCAGATTATGGTTGAATCATTACCTGGATTGAAGTTCTGATTCGGAGGTTTTGCTCACGAGCTCAGTTGTAACGTGCTCCTCTAATCTCGTGACGATCCGTCGACTTTCTCTCTCTAGACCCGAGCTCCCTTTCTCTCTCTAAGATGGTGAAAATGAAGGTGAAATGAGCTAGTGGGCTGCCTTGCCCCTTTTATACATGGGCTTCCTTCGGCCCGTTAGAGCCGAGCCCAAGCCCATCCGTTCTTATTTCGTTTTATAACGTTTAAATCTCCATCGTATTATTATTTACTTAGTTACTATTTTCGGGATGTTACATATATGAATAGAATTCTCTAATTCTTCTCATTTCTCTCTACTCTCTCTATTGTCATATATACATATTACATATTGCTATTAGGCTGTTGTTATAAAACACGTTATCGGCATGAAAGTTTTGACGGTTCATTCCTATGAAGGCGTAATGATCAAGATTCTTGGAATTGATGTCGCAATCGCTTCATCCAAGTGTGTTCAATCAAATCATCCTACAGGTAAGTTTATGTAAGGCCCCTTTTCCCGGGTAACCTCACTTGTTGGATTTTGTAACATTTCTGATTTTACTACCTTTATTTTTAACTCAATGTAACACATTTCAAATTCAAATCTAGTGCAATTGTCTAATATTATTCGTGCAAACAAATAAACCCTAGATTCCTATGCAAACTCATGAAGATTCACATCATTCAAAATCTATATATATATATATATATATATACATAAACACCATACACCTTTCATTCATATATATATGTATATATTTATGCATTATACAAGTACATATATACACAACAAACAAGTGATTCTACACCATGGTTTGAACCTCTAACTATATTGAACCCCGAAGCTTTGAACCCCACCTTAGTGGAAACCCTACAATCGCGAAATTTGACCAAGGCCAAAGCAAACTTGCCTGTTTGACTTTTAAAAGTCAAACAGGGCCGAATCCTCACAATCCAAGCCACAATATTGATCCAATCAAGTCCTACGGGTTCCTATCTCACGTGCAAACAAAAATCGACCCAATCCAGTCCTAACCATCAAGTCGATTCAAACCTTCATGCGGTTAATTCAAATTTTGAAAGAAATTGACTCGGATTTGTCAAACCCGTATCAATCAACATTCAATCCAAAGATTTAACGCGTTGTAATCCCGCAATTCACTCCCCAATCAATCTCGCGTGTACCTCGACCTTACCAGGACCCAATTCGATCCCGAATCAATGAATTAACGCGTGATTAGTCATCTGCATCATTTGCGATCAAAATTGAAATCAAATCGGTTATTACAAGCAAAATTAATCGAATTAAAACATCCTCCCACTCTCGTATACGTTCACTCAAACTCTCCCAACGCTTGATCAAGCCACATTTCACTTCTGGAAACGGATTAAGCCCCAATATCATCGAGTCTGAAACTGTAGCCGACTGCATTCGTGCCCAGACCAAATCAAGTAAGATTACTCTCATTCGGTTCGTAATCGAGTCCTAATCATAAGCCCCTTATCAATTTGTGTTAACAAATCACATCTGAAACAATTCGAATTTTTGTTCTTGGGCGCAAATCTAATTTGGGATTTTGATTCGAACACGTAATTTAAATTTTTGGTTTCCTTGTAATACCAGCGAACCACTCAGTCCAACTGGTTAAGTCATTGCACCATTGGACCGAGTGGCATGGGTTCGAAACCCATATCACCGAGCCTTTTTCGCAAAACTTAAAACGAGGCCCTGCTCCCTTAGAACTTCATGTTAATAACAATTTGAAACTAATAATTTACAAGGACCAGTCCCTTGGTCCAGTGGTTTGTCCATCCGGTCCACACACCCCAGACCCGGGTTCGAGTCCCTATGGTCTGTTTAATTTTTAAAACCCGTTTTTAAGGTTACAAAAATTATAAAAAAATTATTTTTATAAACCCTACATTTATTAGAACAGAATAAAACAAGTTTTAAAATTTTTGCATAAAAATGTATATTTTTATAAATTTATTTGTTAAATACTCAATCTAAATTATATTATTTATTTTGAGTAATTCATTTACCTAATGTATAAATTCTGTGACAAGTTTTATAAATACGTTATACAAAGTTTTATAAAATTTAAGTTATATATTTTAACACCTAAAAATATATATATAAATTTTATATACATAAAGATGCATATATATTTTAACTAAATTTATTTAGTTATCATACCCATTTCAAATAGTAAATAAACAAATAAATTTATTTATTATTTATATAAATTACATTTACAAAACACACTTAGAACTTAATTATATTTAAGATTTATTTCATGAATCTATATTGATTACATACCTTTATAAATAAATAAATAAAGTAACAATTATTTATTTAATTTATATCTAAATTGTTTATTTAATTTATATTTAATTAAACATAATGACTACACTACTTTTTACTAAATAAATAAATAACAGTTATGTGATTTATTTAGTTATTCAACCCAAACCCTAATTCAATTATTTTAGAAACTATTTGATTAAATATTACATTTTATACACCACCCTTTTTCAAGTGCAAACCACAAACACCTACAACTCAAACCTTTCGTACATACATCCAATTCAATCATAGACTTAGACATAGACTTTTGTACATGCTATTAATTCAATATACATTACACACTAGGTTAACGTGGTGAGTTACAAGGAACTCTTTGCTATCTAGTCCCTCGCGCTGGCCACACCTTTGATTCATGTGAGTTTACATAGCCCCTTTTTACACTATTTACATTTTTGGGGTGGAACATGAGTACAATTATACAATGTTTTTGCAAACTACACAATACAATTCCACCCTACATTCATGTGTACAATTTGAGCATTATGTTTGAGTACTAGGTGTGTTAACTACATTTGTGTGCGATTTACATGTGCAATCATTAACTATACAAGCCGACGGTTAACAGTGATAAATCTATTGACTCTGACAAACCCACCAAGTTAGGGTGATTGTTACCGACAACACAATTATTTTTGCATGCTAGTTACAAAGGTTTGATTGTACTATTTGGTTACACAATAGTAGCTCCCCATAAATGCCTTATTTTATCATGATTTGTAAGGATTTGTTTACTCACATCTATATACTATCTATGTATAAACCTATGTATGCTTACCAACTTTTTAGTTGACTTTATTTTATTCATGTTTCATGTGCTAATGTGTGAGTTTGATCAAGACATGTTACACTTAAGTTTGGACTTAGTTAATTTTAAACAATGAACAATATGTATTTCATTTATGTACTTGTTGAACTTGGTTTGTGTTTGTTTGGTTTGAAATGAAATTTAATGAATAATATATTGCAATTTAGCCAACCTTGATCTCATGAACATTTAGGGATGTCTGAATCTCCCAAACTATTACTCTGATACCAACTTGTAAGGCCCCTTTTCCCGGGTAACCTCACTTTTGGATTTACTCACAAACATAGTCATCAATACTGAATTATAATTTAAAAACATTCAAACACAGTGGAAGCATTCAACAATCAAGTACATAACATAGCAGCGGAAGTCTTAACAATTCAACATTGTATTAATATAAATAAAAGTGGGATGTCAGTCTTGTGTCGGGTAACCATCACGCCTTCGCACGACCCTTCCTTTTGTTACCTGAAATGTATACTAAAAGTGAGCTAACGCTAGTGAGTTCTAGTTTAAAACAACTAGGTATAAGCATTTTTTTGTTTATAAGTATGTATACATATATAAATACATATATACACATTAACACATCATTTTCCTTTATTTACCGTTCATATGCGAGTACAATAATTCACCTTTACTTTCATTTAACATTCATTGGTCATACATATAAGGGTGATCAACCCATCTTTTACTACGTATGTCACAAATACATACGCCATTAAGCTACCTTCGTAGCCCCTTTACTCATCCGGTCCTAGAAACCGTCCGCCATTAAACCGTCCGGTAAACCTTCGGCCGTCCGTCTTAACCGTCCTACCGTCGTAGTCCGTAATATTCGCCCGTCTGCCCTAAGGCATCCGTTTCCCACGCGAACTATTATTTATGCAACCGTTCTTCCTTTATAAGGCAATTTCTTCGACCGTCCATTAATGTCTTTCGTACGTCCTAGCTGATGAAGGAACGTACTTGTCCCGGTTGCAACATAGTCACGTGGTCGTCCGTCTACCGAAGTAGCCATTGTCATCGAAGCGTCCACAACGTTTACATACATTCATAACATGCAATATATATATATATATAAAATATAAACAACATTTCATTCATTTACGTTATGTCATTCTTTATAATCATACGTTTCATTCTTTGTTCATCATTCATTTTAATATATATAAATGTTTATATCATGTATGATCACATTGCCATTCATAACACTTATTCAATTAGTTTATACATTTCAGCCCCAAAACATTTAAATTGATTTGCACATAACATGGAGGGGGCACATAGAACTCACCTGACGAGTGATTTTTGAATACACCTAGCTTGTGTAAGAGTGTCACTTAAGGTCACACAAAATATGTATAATCAATTCATACAAGATAAGATAATGAACCTAATCAACACTTAACATTTATATTCTGATGAGCAGGCGAACTTAATATGTTCACAAGGTTTGGGTATAGGCGAACATGACAAGTTCGCCTATCGGTCAGTTGGCTTTTCTTAAGTATAAGTTCGCCTCTTTTTATATATAGGAGAACTTAGCACGCGAACATGAGTCAGGGAACATAGACCAGCGAACTTGGTGAGTTAGGCGAACTTAGATTCAGCGAACTTAATAAGTTCGCTAGATGGGTCCAGGCGAACTTGATAAGTTCGCCTTTCGCGACCTTCTTCCCCAATCAAACCCTAGATCTGGTCGGCCGAACTCGAGGTATTCAAACCTCAAACTTTCAACGTTCAAAACTTTCCATTTTCATTCATGAGTTCAGGTATATGCTTTGTTTTGAATACTCTACGTAAAAACCTATCCTTTATTCGTTTTTAACCCGAAACCCCAAAAGTTACAAAAACTCAGATTTGGGCATGGTGGTTACCTGTTGTCGCCTCCTTTTCATTGTAAGACGGTCCAGAGATGATGGCAATCGATCTCCGAGCTTTTGAGCTTCATTCCTGAGCTTTCTCTCTCTAGATCCGAGGTCTCTTTCTCTCTCTAAAAGTTACGCAAGTGAGGGTGGAATGGAGAGGAGGTGCTGCTTTGTTCTTTATATACCTGGGCTCCCTCGGCCATTGAAGTCGAGCCCAGGCCCGCTCCCCTTCTTTTTTGTTTTTGCTTTTTCTTTTAAATATTTTGATTAAATCCCCGGCCTCACTATATTTATTCGTTTTATTATTTTTGAGATGTTACAAGTCTACCATCCTTAAAGAGGTTTGGTCCTCGAAACCTGTTATACGTTAAACAGCTGAGGGTATAGTCCCCTCATTTCGTCCTCTTTTTCCTAAGTCTCTTCTGAACCCTTTCTGTGTTTCCATTGTACTTTTTCTAACGGAATTTTTTGGCTCGGTCAAGAATGGCTATTGGCTCCTCCACGTAGTTCAGACTGTTATCCACTTCGATTTCACCTTATGTTATGTGAGCCATGTCGTAGACAAGGCACTTGCATAAATGCGACACGTGGAATGTAGGGTGGATTCCACTAAGCTCATCGGGTAGGTCAAGTTTGTAAGCAACTTGACCCATTCTAGCTAAAATTTTGAACGATCAGACAAATCTTGGGCTTAGTTTGCCACGTTTTCTAAATCGGATGATTCCTTTCCATGGTGATACTTTTAATAGTACCATATCCCCTACTTGAAACCCTAAATCATGCCTTCTCTTATCCGCGTATGATTTTTCTCTGTCCTTAGCGGCTTTCATTCGGGCTTTGATTTGATCGAATTTCTCTGAAGTAGCTTTGACCACTTCGAGACTTGCAAAGTCTTTCTGTCCAATTTCCCCCGTAGCAAACGGGGTTCCTACATCTCCTCCCATACAACATCTCAAATGGCGGCATGCCAATAGTTGAGTGATAGCTGTTGTTATATGAAACCTCACGTATTGGCAAGAAGTGAGCACTTTTCGTCAAGCGGTCGACAATCACCCAGATGGTATCCTTGCCTTTAGATGTTCGCGGTAGCTTGGTAATGAAGTCCATCGTGATCTCCACTCACTTCCATTCCGGTATTGGTAAAGGTTGCATTTTACCGCAGGGTTTCTGGTGCTTAGCCTTAACTAGTGAACATGTGAGGCACTTGCTCACGTATTCTGTCACGTCATTCTTCATGCCAGGCCACCAGTACTCTTTCTTCAAGTCTTGGTACATTTTGTTCTTCCCGGGGTGGATAGAATAGCGAGACTTATGAGCCTCATCAAGGATTTTGGCTCTAAGTTCGCCAATCTTGTGTATCCACATCTGGCAAAACCGAGTTCGTACACCGTATGCATTTATATCCAAATTCCCTTGTTGTCCTACTATTCTTTCTCATATTATATTCCTTTCCAATAGTGCTTCATCTTGTGCTTCTGTTATTTCATTCATCAAATCTGGTGTTATAATCCGTTGACATGCCTTAATCCGGATAGGTGTTGACTCTTCCTTTCTGCTTAAGGCGTCAGCCACGACGTTTGCCTTGCCTGGATGGTACAATATCTCGCAATAATAGTCCTTTAGTAGCTCTAACCATCTTCTTTGCCTCATGTTTAATTCCTTCTATTCGAAGAAGTACTTCAGGCTTTTGTGATCGGAGTAAATTGTGCATCTAATTCCATACAGATAGTACCTCCAAATCTTTAATGCAAAAACTACTGCAGCCAAATCTAAGTCGTGAGTTGGGTAGTTTACTTCGTGAATCTTTAACTGTCGTGAAGCGTAAGCAATTACCTTTCCTCGTTGCATCAATACAAAACCCAATCCCTGACCCGAAGCGTCAGAGTAGACTACCAAGTCTTCATTTCCCTCAGGTAGGGTCAAGATTGTAGCTTGAGTTAGTCGTGTCTTTATTTCCTCAAACGCGTTGTTTTGGGTTGGACATCATTCATATTTTACTTACTTTCGTGTCAGTTTTGTTAGTGGCGAGGCTATTCTTGAGAAATCCTAAACGAACCTCCGATAGTAGCTTGCCAATCCTAGAAAACTTCATCTTTCCATTGGCGTCTTTGGAACCTTCCATTCCTTTACTGTTTTGATCTTTGCAGGATCTACCATAATGCTGTTTGGGTTTATCATGTGACCTAGGAACATGACTTCTCTAAGCCAAAATATGTATTTGGAGAATTTTGCATACAGTTTCTCCTGCTTTATAACCTCCAAAACCTCCCGTAGGTGATAGTGGTGATCACCCTCATTCTTTGAGTAGATTAGAATGTCGTCTATGAAGACTATCACTGACTGATCCAACATTGGTCGACATACTCTATTCATTAAATCCATGAACGCTGCAGGTGCGTTGGTTCATGAGGAACTCATAATGCCCATACCGTGTGTGAAACATGGTTTTCGGTGCATCTTCCTCCCTTAATTTCAACTGATGGTAACCCGATCTAAGATCGATCTTTGAGAACCAACTCACGCCTTGTAGTTGATAAAAATGTCATATATTTTAGGCAGTGGGTATTTGTTCTTTACTGTTCTCTTGTTCAATTCATGGTAGTCGATGCACATCCGCAAGCTGCCGTCTTTCTTTTTTACAAATAATACTGGAGCGCCCCATGGTGAGATGCTTGGTTTGATAAATTCTTTCTCTGTTAATTCTTCTAGTTTTGATATCAATTCTTTTATTTCTGATGGAGCCAATCGATAGGGTGCTTTTTCAACAGGCTCAGCTCCTGGCAGTAAGTCAATCTGAAATTTTATTTCCCAATCGGGTGGCAAACCAGGTAATTCCTCAGGGAACACTTCCGAAAAGTTGTACAGCACAGGTACATTCTTGAGTTCCTTCGTTTTCATTCTAGCGTCAATAACATATGCCAGATAAGCTTCGCAATCGCTCTTCATGTAACTTTCGGCCTTGATCATCGAGATGACATTCGACATCATGCAATTCCAATCCCCGTAAACCGTAATTGGGCTGCCTTCAGGAGCTTTGAGGTGTATCCTCTTACGTTTACATATGATTTGGGCTTCGTTGGAAGCTAGCCAATCCATACCCAATACTACATCGAATCCATCTAAGGTGAGAAGGAATAATCTAGAAGAAAATTTATGGCCCTCTATTTCTATGATGCAATCCTCAGTCACTTGGAATACTTCACAATTTTTACCAACGACAGTTTGTACGCTAAAAGCCATTACTATCGTGTTGATAGTGCAATCTAGTTTACGACTAAAGACATTTGATATAAAGCTTTTACTAGCACCAGAGTCAAATAAAATAGCAGCGTGTTCATCATTAACCAGAAACGTACCTCACACAACATCAGGGTTTCCTCTTGCTTCCTCCTCAGTTAGGGCATAAGCCCGAGTCCTAGCTTTTGGCTGTTCCTTTTCAGCTTCCTTCTCCTTCCCCGAACCAGATTGTCCGGCCTTCCTGTAGTTCTTCGCCAGATGCCCAAATATTCCACATACTTGACACTTGACGTCCTTCAAGCATTCTTTGGAGAAGTGCCCCGACCTCCCGCACTTATAGCACATGGTGATGCCAACACAGCACTCGCCAAGATGTTGTCTCCCATATTTCTTGCAAGTTTCATACTCATCTGACCTTGGTTTCTTAATATCAGATGCAACAGTCCCTTTTTCGTTTCCCCTAGACGGGTTCTCCCACTTTCGTTTCTGTGTCTTAGGTGTCGGGTCTTCATTAGCATAATCGTCGTAGACGATTCAGCTCAGATTCACTACTGACTTGAAAGTCGAGGGTAGGTTAGCTTTTACATGGACACAGACCCTTTGTGGCAGACCTTTGACATAGTACTTGATTAGTCGATCTTCTGTTTCTACAAGGTGAGGTACCAGTTGTGCCAATTCATTAAACCTGGAGGTGTACTAGCGATGGGTCTTGTTGCAAGCCTTGAAGTTCAGAAACTCATTCTCCACCCTATCAATCTCATTATGAGGGCAGAACTTTTGGATTATCAACTTCTTTAGGTCTTCCCATGTCATCCTGTTGAGGGCAGTCGGCGTCTTAGTCCGCTGAATGTTCCTCCACCAACTTAGTGCCTCGTTGGTGAAAGAGTGTGCCACATACTTAACGGCTTGGCCGGGTCGACACTCGCTTATGTTGATTACGCCGTTCATTCTCACAATCCATTCGAACGTAGCCACCGAATCCTTGTTCCCGTCAAACTTGGGCGGATCACCGTCTTTGAAACCTTTATAAGTACACCCATGGGTGTTCAGTGGTACCCTTACTTCATGACCATCGCTATCGTATAGTTTCTTCTCGTGGTTTCCTTCGTCCTCCTCTTTACTTTTCTTTAGTGCCTCGGATAACATATCAGGCAATATGTTCTTTAGAGTTAGTACAACCTCACGGGCAATTGCATCCCTAACATCGGGTTCCATTCATAGGCACCCTTGAGTGTCCTCCCCAGTTGGGGTCACGTTAGTGTCGTGCACACTGTCGGTGTGTTCTTCGTGCACACTTTCTTCTTCCTGTTGCCTTTGGTTCAATGGTGGCCTACCAACTCGGCCAGTACGACCGCCTCGGCGTCCGGTTCTTCCTCTACCAGCCATAATTTCTAGTTTCCTGATTGATATAAAGGAAATACGTCAATGTCATTACTTCAGACCATAGTTTAGAATAGTACTAGCAAGGTAAATTTTTAATTTTAGTGACCGGTTTGTGATTACTAATTTACATTGCTTTTCGGGATCAAAATTCTTCACATCAGTTGTGACATTGACATTTATGTGTTCTAAGTTAAGGCATCTATCCCTATCTAAAGTCATTAACGTTAGTACCTACTTACCGTGCTTGCGTTGGCTTTGGCGTCGGCTACCCAGACCGACATCCGTACGTTGGTCCCAATATCAGCTTGATTCCAGACATTTAGGGATGTCTGAATCTCCCAAACTATTGCTCTGAAACCAACTTGTAAGGCCCCTTTTCCCGGGTAACCTCACTTTTGGATTTACTCACAAACATAGTCATCAACACTTAATTATAATTTAAAAACATTCAAACACAGTGGAAGCATTCAATAATCAAGTACATAACATAGCAGCGGAAGTCTTAACAATTGAACATTGTCTTAATATAAATAAAAGTGGGATGTCAGTCTTGTGTCGGGTAACCATCACGCCTTCGCACGACCCTTCCTTTTGTTACCTGAAATGTATACTAAAAGTGAGCTAACGCTGGTGAGTTCTAGTTTAAAACAACTAGGTGTAATCATTTTTTTGTTTATAAGTATGTATACATATATAAATACATACATACACATTAACACATTATTTGCCTTCATTTACCGTTCATATGCGAGTACATTAATATGTATTCACCTTTACTTTCATTTAACATTCATTGGTCATACATATAAGGGTGATCAACCCGTCTTTTACTAGGTATGTCACAAAGACATACGCCATTAAGCTACCTTCGTAGCCCCTTTACTAGTCTGGTCCTAGAAACCGTCAGCCATTAAACCGTCCGACAAACCTCCGGCCGTTCTTCTTAACCGTCCTACCGTCGTAGTCCGTAATATTTGCCCGTCTGCCTAAGGCAACCGTTTCTCACGCGAACTATTATTTATGCAACCGTTCTTCCTTTATAACGCAATTGCTTCGACCATCCATTAATGTCTTTCGTACGTCCTAGCTGATGAAGGAACGTACTTGTCCCGGTTGCAACATAGTCATGTGGTCGTCCGTCTACCGAAGTAGCCGTTGACATCGAAGCGTCCACAACGTTTACATACATTCTTAACATGCAATATATATAAAATATAAAGCAAGATTTCATTCATTTACGTTATGTCATTCTTTATAATCATACTTTTCATTCTTTGTTCATCATTTATTTTAATATATATAAATCTATATATCATGTATGATCACATTGCCATTCATAACACTTATTCATTTAGTTTATACACTTCAGCCCCAAAACATTTAAATTAATTTGCACATAACATGGAGGGGACACATAGAACTCACCTGACAAGTGATTTCTGAATACACCTAGCTGGTGTAAGAGCATCACTTAAGGTCACACACAATATGTATAATCAAGTCATATAAGATAAGCTAAGGAACCTAATCAACACTTAACATTTCTATTCTGATGAGCAGGCGAACTTAATATGTTCACAAGGTTTGGGTATAGGCGAACATAACAAGTTCGCCTATCGGTCAGTTGACTTTTCTTAAGTATAAGTTAGCCTCTTTTTATATATAGGCGAACTTAGCACGCGAACATGAGTCAGCCAACATAGACCGGCGAACTTGGTGAGTGAGGCGAACTTAGATTCAGTGAACTTAATAAGTTCGCTAGATGGGGTCCAGGCGAACTTATCGCGACCTTCTTCCCCAATCAAACCCTAGATCTGGTCGGCCGAACTCGAGGTATTCAAGCCTTAAACTTTTTACGTTCAAAAAGTTCCATTTTCATTCGTGAGTTCAAATATATGATTCGTTTTGAATACTATACGAAAAAACCTATCCTTTATTCGTTTTTAACCCGAAACCCCAAAAGTTTCAAAAACTCAGATTTGGTCATGGTGGTTACCTGTTGTCGCCTCCTTTTCGTTGTAAGACGGTCCAAAGATGATGGCAATCGATCTCCGAGCTTTTGAGCTTGATTCCCGGGCTTTCCCTCTAGATCCAAGGTCTCTTTCTTTTTCTAAAAGTTACGCAAGTAAAGGTGGAATGGAGAGGAGGGGCTGCTTTGTTCTTTATAAACCTGGGCTCCGTCGGCCCATTGAAGCCGAGCCCAGGCTCGCTCCCCTTCTCTTTTGTTTTTGCCTTTTCTTTTAAATATTTTGACTAAATCCCCGGGCTCACTAGATTTATTCGTTTTATTATTTTTGGGATGTTACAGTTTATTTTAATTTATAATGATTACATGATCATAACTACATATATAACATATCAGTTATGCGTACATGTTTATTTTAAAAATTTTAACCGTAAAGAATATATATATATATATATATATATATATATATATATATATATCACTAATCACTTTGATTTTTATGATTATATAAACTTTATTTTGGAATCCAATTATCTTTGGTTTTTCTTAACCTTAATATTAATATTAAAAATGATTTAGAAAGAAATAAATAACATGTTATAGGATTCGAAGTTGAATTTAAAGCTTGTAGATTGAATATTATAATTATATGATTATGCCTCTCTCCATAGACATGTGTACATTTATTTGGAAACCATATAATAAATTACCGATGTTGGATTTTACATGAGTAATCGTTAGTATTAGTAAAAAAATGATTATATGTTGGGTATAGAATTGAGACTGATGTTGTCAATCAAAAATACAGTATCAAAACTACTAGTTTCGGTTGAACATTTGTTCTATCGAAACTAGGTAGTTTCGATACATGTTTTTCAGACCTGTTTGGTAGGTGGCTTAGAAAACAAGACACATGTGCTTGGCCTCCTATATATAGCAGAATATGTCTTAGGAGTGAGAGTGTGTCTGTAGAGGGAATCACCACCTTAGGGGGAGCTCACCCTAGGGTGAGACTAATTGTTAGTGTATGATGAGCTTTTCTTTTTCATTTCAATCAAAGTATTATACGTTTTATGCTTTCCATTATCTGTTATATTTCACTTTTCTATGTGATTCCCGCACCCGTCTCTACCATTTCTGATTCGAGAGTGATACCGGATCCAGAGATTCCGCCTCTCGATCCGGAATGTTTGTAAACTTCTCCGCAAATCTAAGTTCTTTCAGGTCTGCTCAGGACCTACAAGTGGTATCAGAGCCATGGTGGCTCTTATTGCTCTCGAATCTGCTAAAAAATCAGAGAAAAACCCGCCATTGAGACGTTAAACATGAAGAAATCGATGTGTAGCAGGTTCGTGACTGCTGTTCTACATTCTCACTGTCAAAATCTGAAGATGTAAGGCTCTTGAAGCATTTTTCAGACCTGGAATAGGGGTACCGAAGTAGCTGAAGGTTGAAGATGCTCAATCGAAACTAGGTGGCGGTTGGACATTTCCTATTGAAACTACTGGTGTTGCCTTAAATCAGAAGTATAAAACATCGAAACTAGGCTGTCGAAACTAGGCTATCGAAACTAGAGGGTATCGAAACTACTAGTTTCGATTGAAGAATCTTTCTATCGAAAGTTCTTGTTTCGATACTGTCTCTACTGAAACTAGCCTTGTTTCGACCAAAGTGGAGTCTATCGAAACTACAGGCAGAACTGCCAAGTACTCTACAGGATATTAAAAAAAAAAAATTTTCTTGGATAAATTTTTTAATAGGATATTGCATAGAAGGAAGGAAGTTTTGGAAGAAAAATTGGAGACAACCTTTTCTGGTTTTTGAAAATTTCATTTCTTCGGCAATATACATGATGTTCTGCCTGATTCAACCGTAATTCCTTTGATTAAATTTCAAGTTTGGGCAGCGGGTAGCAAAGTCAATCATATTTGTGACAAACCAGATCATTGGTTATTGATTACATGGTGATTCGATCCCTTATCTTTTGCCTAGAAATAGGAGGTTCTACACTTGAAGGGGATAATTACCACGAAATGCTTCAAATTATCAGCAAAGTTATGAAGATGCAAGACAAAGTGAGCCTTCGCTTGAAATTGACCTTTTTTTAGAGGGGGAGAAGTCAAAAGTTGATCAAGTGTTCGTGAATGTCAAGAATATTTGTAGAAAGATGGTTATTTACTGCTAAATTCTTGGGATTCAAACCTTTATCAATTGCCTACAAGATAGGAGGGTCTACACTTGAGGGGGGGGGGGGGAGGGAATCACAACGAAAGGCATTGGGTCATCAGTCAATCTATGAAGACGAAAGACAGAGTCGGACAAGAATTGATAGCATCAGTCTAGGGGGAGATTGTTGGGTATAGAATTAACACTGATGCTGTCAATCGAAACTATAGTATCAAAACTACTAGTTTCGGTTGAGCATTTGTTCAGTCGAAACTAATAGTTTTGGTTGAACATTTGTTCAATTTAAACTAGGTAGTTTCGATACCTGTTTTTCAGGCCTGTTTGGCAGGTGGCTTGGAAAACAAGGCACATGTGTTTGGCCTCCTATATATAGCAGAATATGTCTTAGGAGTGAGAGTGTGTCTATAGAGGGAATCACCACCCCAGGGGGAGCTCACCCTTGGGTGAGACTAATTGTTAGTGTATGATGACCTTTTCTTTTTCATTTCAATCAAAGTATCATACGTTTTATGCTTTCAATTATCTGTTCTTTTTCACTTTTATATATTTATGTTCGTGTATGTGATTCCCACACCCGTCTCTACCATTTCTGATTCGAGAGTGATACCGGATGTAGAGATTATGCCTCTCGATCCGGACTGGTTGAAGACTTCTCTGCAAATCTGAGTTCTTTCAGGTCTGCTCAGGACCTACAAGATCTTATGAAGTATGTCTTACTAAATTTATGATCATTATTATGAAAAAGGTTTCATGTTTCTTATTCGTAACCACTAATATCACTTTATTTGTTATTCAATGACATTTTATTAACATCTACATAATAACTTTAATGTTTCATATTTATAGTAATTCAATACTACATAATGCATGGCGGTTTCAAATACGATAACTAATATATTACTTAAGTAATTAGTTTTAAAATAATAGTCACATGTATTGGACATGTATTATTAATATTTATTCAATTTGATTTCTAGCATTGATGTAATTATTCATGTAGAGTCATGTAATTCTATTTAAGCTGTTGTCATTATTGTATTTTGAACAATGTTAGATTAGTTTCCTTAATTTTAATTTCAGTTTATGTAATTTACTGTTTTATTTAGTTTAAGTCTGGGCCATTGAAACTACTTAGTTTTGATTGAGGTTTGTCTAATCGAAACTAGAAGTTTCGATAGATAGTAGTTTCGACAGTTTGTTCAATCACTTGTAAATGCTCAACCAAAACTACTAGTTTTGGTTAGCATAGTTTCGGTGGCTGTCTACTACTATAAATAGCCTAGTTAGAGAATATTTAGGGCGTGAGTAGCGGCTGTAACCTTGAACATTACTCTTTCATAGTTTTCTTTGAATCAATACAATCTGCATTTGTTTTATGCGTTGTTCTTACAATGTCATATCTATTTGTGTTGATTTCTGATCGTGGTTAGCCTGTTAGCTTCACCATTTCTGATTCTACCTTCTGTTTCACCTCCATACACACTGTTTCCGCCTTTGTGTGTGGAGAATCGATCACCTGTGAGATTTTTTGAGTGAAATCTGGATCTACAATTGGTATCAGAGCTTTATGCTCTTGTTTTTTTTAGTATTATTAGGTTTTTTGTGATCGATTCTAGGTGTTTTTTGTTGTTTTATTGAAGTTTTCTGCATCTGGATTCTACGAGCAATGTTTCATTGCCATCATTACTGTTTCATCGATTTCTGAAGGTTTTTGTGCGTGTTTTCAAAATCGAAGGTTGGTTTAGTGATCAGGAGTGTTAGACGAAGGTTTTCACTAGATTGGATTATAATTTCTATGATATCGATTTCTGGAGCTTTTCAACAATGGAGTTTTTCTGAGTTTGGGGAAGAAGGCATCAAAACTACTAGGGAACATTCTCTTAACTTCGTTAGTCATCGAAACTTCTTGTCTGTACTTATTGTCTGGAGAAGGTACAATTGAAACTAGCCCGTTGTCTTATTCTTATCGAAACTACTCTTTGCAGCATGTTTACCCGAAACTTGTGTATCGAAACTAGTTTCAATCAAAACTAGGTAGTTTCTGCTGAGGTTGCTGGATTTTCTGGTAAGTGTTCATCATCGAAACTAGTTGTTTCAGATTCTGTATTTCTCTATCGAAACTAGAAGTTTCGGGCAAAGTTTCTCAATCGAAACTAGGAGTTTCGATCAGCTTTTTCTCAATCGAAACTAGTTGTTTCGATCAATCTTATCCACACGAAACTAGTCACTGTTTTAGTTTCGATTTCTGAGATAATGGTAACTTCAAGTTCAAATGAGTTTTCTGGAGGGAACAAACCACCTGTTCTTGTGTACGCAAGAGACTTTGTTGATTGCACAAAGAAGATGAAGACTTTCTTTCAATTACATGATAATACCCTTTTGAACTCCATCAAAGACGGTCCTCACAAACCTGTTATCATTACTGCTGATGTTCAGCATCCTAAGACCGTGGCTGAATATGATGAAAAGGATATTGCTTTGATTGCCCGAGACAACAAAGCCAATAGAACTATTGCTATGGCTCTTCCTATGGATATCTTCAACACTTTTGCCGAGTACACCCCAGCAAAGGACTTATGGGTGGCTCTGTGTACCAGATTTGAGGGAAGTGCTGAAGTTAGGGAGAGTAACAGAGATCAGATTAAGAACCAATATGAGATGTTCAGCAGTGTCAGAGGAGAATCAATGTCTGGTCTGATCAATCATTTCTCAAGCATTGTGTCTAGGCTGAAGGTAATGGGTGTTGAGTACCCAACTCTGGAGCTAAACAAGAAACTTCTAGATGCTCTCCCTGAGGAATGGAATATGTACCGTATCATGATCAAGAAGACTAAGAATCTGAGTGCCTTATCTCAATAAGAAGTCTACAGCATCCTTGAATCTTATGAGATTGAGATCAAGAAAGGAGCAGTCACTCCCACCAACCGGTCTGGAAACACAACTCTTATTGCTGGATCAAGCTCTTCCAATAGCTCATACTTCCAGACTGATGTTCCTCATTCTGCTGCTGTTATTAAATCTACCAGTTCATCTGCTCCTCAAAGTACTATTACTATTATTCCTGATAAATATGTCCCAATCATAACTGCCTTCATGTCATGCTACGATGCTTTAATTTCTGGAAACTTGACACTGGTCAGTTTTCAACCTGATGACTTGGAGCAGATCAATCCTGATGATTTGGAGAAAATGGACATTGATTGGTGCATGGCTATGCTGACCTTAAGAGCCAAGATATTCATCAAAAGGACGGGTTTGGATAGATTCAAGCAGGGAAAGACTCTTGGGTTTGATATCAAGAAGGTAAGGTGCTACAATTGTGACTAGCTGGGTCATTTTGCAAGAAACTGCAAGAACCTTCCTCCAAGGATCTTCAAGTTATTGTGACCAGCTGGGTTATTTTGCAAGACTTCCTCAGGAAAGCAAGCTGCTAATCCTCCTAAGACCAGCACATCTTCAAGTTCCACAGCTCTTGTCTGTCAAGCTGATAGACACTATCATTGGGGAGAACAAGCCGAGGACGCTGCTGACAAAGCCCTGATGGCAGATGTGAAGGACAAGGGCAAATGTGTCATGATTGAGCCAGTCGAGGATCTCACTGCTGTACCTGCTGAGGTTATTTCTAAACTTTGTAGTGCTAGATCTTTTTTAAATGAAATTCAGAAATACATATTTATCATTCAAGCTTTGATTGATGAACGAGATCACATTAAGGTGATGTATGACTCTATGGCCAAAAATGAGAAATTGTACTTAAATAAAATTCATGACATTTATGCAGATAACAGTTCTTTAATTGTGTAACTTAATACTCAAACCATTAATAATAAAATTTTGAGTGAAAGAGTCTAAAAGGCAGAAAAGGCTAAATTACAAGTTGACCACATGGACATGGATCAGAAAATTTTGTTTGGTATAATTGATAAACAATTTAATAGAAAAGGCATAGAGGGTCTTGGTTATAATTCTCATCCACCACCTTATTCCAAATCAGGAAGATTTGCTGACATGCTTGTTGCTCATGTTCCTACTCCTTTTGTGTGTACCTTATCTGCTGATGATTATATTACATCCTCATATTCTGACAGTTTTGCTTCATGTGCAGAGTCAAATTGTGTAACTTCAAAGGATGATTGTGATGAGAGTACTTGTTCTAGAACTGTTTTAAATGAACATGTGTCGGATGAATGTAATAATATGTCCGTGTCAAAAACAGATATTTGTGAACACGTTGAAAATTTGTGTTTTGATTCTATGCCTTCTGAGCACTTGGAATTGGGATGTGACATTTCTAAATTTAAAAATGCTTTACCTTTTATTCCTAAATCTTTTAATGTTGTGCCATGTGTTACCAAGTTTAAAAGTGCAACAATTATTGTGAATGATGTACCACGTGAAACCATGAGCAACATGGAAATTTTCAGATTAAAGGAAGAACAAAGTCTTCAAGACAAAGTTACTGCAGAAAGAATCGTATCATGTTCAGATGCCTCAACATCACAATCATCTTCATCTTGTGATGACAACTATCAGGCTAAGGCGTCTTGTGATAAAGTTTGTTTTAGTTGTGGTGCTTCAAATCATGTTTCAAAAAGTTATAAATTGACAACAATTAATTGTAATGAAGAATCGTCTCCTAAAATTTCATTAAATTCAAATGTGTCGTCTAAGTCTTCTCATAGTAGAAAATCTAGGCGTAAAAGAATTAAAAATGCTAAAAATTATTTGAAAAGGACCTGGAAAATTAAAAATAATGTTTTATATGATGACCATGCTTATCTAAAGGAGGATTCTGATTATGATTCCAATGTGATGTTCTATCCTGACAAGGAACTTCTAGATAGCAATGGTATTTGTCAAAATGTCTAAATGATTTGTTGTGTATAGGGTCAACCAAGAAGAACCGGAGATAACATTTGCATGTAGATTGTGGATGTTCCAGACATATGACCGGTCAATTTAACTTGCTGTAAGATTATCATCCCATGGATGGAGATTATGTAGCTTTTGCTGGCAACCCAAGGGGAGGAAAGATTGAAGGTCAAGGAACAGTCTCGAATGGTGTAAATAGTTTGGAGCATGTCAACTTCGTTCCACAATTGAAATACAATCTGATGAGTGTCTCTCAGATTTGTGAAAAGGACTTCTGTACCTTGTGTAATTCAAAAGAATGCCTGATCTTGAAGCCTGGAGTGGTGATTCCAGAAGAACTCATTCTCATGCGTGCTTCCAGAAGTTACAACACCTATAGCTTGGATATGAACAACCCATCTGGAATTGAATCGTGCTTTCTTTCAAAGGCTTCTGAAGATGAATCATTTATGTGGCATAAAAAGTTGGGACACGTAAACTTTAATACCATGAACCGCCTGGTTTGAGGAAACCTTGTCACCGATTACATCACAAAGATTTTTCTCCTGTGGAACATTGTATCTCATGTTCCAAGGGAAAACAACATAAATCTTCTCATAAACCCAAAACCACAAATTCCATTGATTCCCCTTTCCAATTACTTCACATGGATTTCTTCGGTCCTGTGAGTGTCATGAGTCTTGGACGAAAATCTTACTGTTTGGTGGTAACCGATGACTTCTCTCGGTTTACTTGGGTGTTCTTCCTAGCTAAGAAAGATGAGACGCCAGAGATTCTAAAGACTCTTCAATCTGAGTGTGAAGACTATTCGGAGTGATCATGGAACAGAATTCAAGAATGCCATTCTTGATTCCTTCTATGAAAGCAAAGGAATTTCTAGACAATTCAGTGCACCACGTACTCCTCAACAAAATGATGTAGCTGAAAGAAGAAACCGCACACTGATTGAAGCTGCAAGAACTATGATTGTTGACTCCAAGCTTCCCGTAACTTTTTGGGCTGAGGCGGTGAACACTGCATGTTTTGTGCAAAATATGGTTTTCCTCACCAAAAGCTGCAACAAGACACCCTATGAGATCATGTACAAAAGAAAGCCAGTTATTGATTTCCTTAGAAAGTTCGGGTGTGTGTGCACGATGCTGAATACGTCAGATCAACTAAACAAGTTTGAAGCCAAAGCTGATGAATGCTATTTTATGGGATATTCATCAAATCAACGAGCTTTTCGTGTTTACAACAAGTAAAGAAGGATGGTGCTGGAACCTATTGATATCAATTGGCATGAAAGCAATCATACGGACGCTAGGGACGGTCCTAATTGGCTTTTTGATGTCGAATCCTTGTTTAAATCATTTAATCTTCTTGTGTTTTCAAATGAATTAACTCCTGCTAATCCTTACTTTTCTATGAACATTCTTGGGAACATAAATGATCAAAGTTCTTCCTCATCCTCTCAAAATGAAATCCCTGCACCTGTTGATGCTGAAGCTAATGTGGACTCTTTCGATTCTGGTGCAACAAGTGAAACTGTTGAAGACAACACTATTCCAATAGTAGATGTTGCCCCACAATCAACTGCTGAAGATCCTATTGTTGATGAAGCTGGTCCTTCTGCTGACAATATCACAAATCTAGATGAACTCTTGGAAGAAGATGAGATTCCTCAGTTGAGAATTCATAAGAATCATCCCACCGATAACGTCATTGGTCTGCTCAATGTGGGTGTTTGTACCCGGAGTGCCTATGATGCATTAGAAAACAACATGTTCTCGTGCTTCATTTCTCAAGTTGAACCTAAGAACATCAAAGGAGCTTTGCTTGAGAACAATTGGGTGGAAGCAATGCAAGAAGAGTTATAGCAATTCTCAAAGTTGAATGTGTGGAATCTGGTGGATCTTCCCAAGAACAAAGTACCAATCGGCACTCGTTGGGTATTTCACAACAAAAAGGATGAAGGAGGAATTGTGTTTCGGAATAAAGCTCGTTTGGTTGTTCAAAGATTCTATCAAGAAGAAGGGACTGACTTTGAGGAAGTCTTTGCACCAGTGGCTCGTTGGAAGCCGTCGGAATGTTTCTCACCTATGCAGCCTATATGGACTTCACTGTTCATCAAATGGATGTCAAAAACGCATTTCAGTATGGAAAAGTTCAAGAGGAAGTGTATGTCAAGCAACCACCGGGTTTCATTGATCCTAACTTTCCAGACCGTGTCTACAAGTTAGACAAGGCATTGTATGGTCTTCACCAAGCACCTCGTGCGTGGTATGAAACATTATCAAAACATCTGCTCGAGAATGGTTTTACACGAGGAGCCATTGACCAAACTTTGTTCAAACGAAAGGATGGAAATGATACAATCATGGTGCAAATTTATTTGGATGAAATTTTGGATCTAACAATCCTCGTCTGTTCAAAGAATTTGAAGAAGTGATGCGTTCTAAGTTTGAAATGAGCTCTATGGGAGAAATGAAATTCTTTTTGGGACTACATGTTGATCAGTCTGAGTCAGGAATTCTCATTCATCAAGAGAAATACGTGATAGAAATCCTGACCAAGTTTAAAAGCGCTGATTCCCATCCAGTCAAAACTCCCGTGGAAGTTCGACATTGTCAGTCTCCCTATTTGGATGGTGAAAGCGTTGATCAACACCTCTATCACTCTATGATAGGATCTCTCATGTATCTCACTGCAAGCAGACCCGACATCATGTTTGCTGTGTGCTTGTGTGCACGCTTTCAGGCTAATCCTAAACTCTCTCATTTATCTGCTGTCAAACGTATTTCGATATATTTAAAGTATAAGCCAAAATTGGGTTTTTGGTATCCTAAAAATTATTTGTTTGATCTTGTGGCTTATTCAGATTCAGACTACGGGGGATGCAACTTAGAACGCAAATCCACTTCTGGAGGTTGTCAGTTTCTTGGCAACCGCCTTGTCTCATGGCAATGTAAGAAACAATCCACCGTTTCCCAATCCAACGCTAAATCCGAATACATTGCCGTCGCCCTTTTTTGTTCCCAAGTCAGATGGATACACCATCAGATGCTTGACTACGGGATCACTGTAATCCCTAGGAAATTCCGACCTTTATTTTAACTATTTTGGCAAATTGTAATTTCATTATTTTATTATTCGCATTTATGAAGGTATCCTATTTATTCATTATAATTCATGAGTGTGCATACATACTTATATGATTGTTATGAAATAAATATATACACTTTGTTATAATAACCAAATCTAAGCTTACAAGCTTTAATTATGAATTGATATCCTTTATGTGTTTACTTATAAATATATATGTGACTCTATATATACACACATGATAAATAAACCATTTAAATAATTTATGAAAATATAACATTGTTAATTAACATTGCTAGTATTTTTAAATTACTAAAGGTAAATAAAATAAATAAGTATATAATTAGATTTATAAACATTTTAAATATGAATTATGATTAAATGAAGTCATAAATATAAAATTAATGAGCACTTAAGTTAAAATATGTTATGAAATTAAAAACTATTTTTCATATTTTGCAATCTTAGTCCCTATAGCAAATTAAATTTTGTGAATAAGCCCTTGATACTACCCTATAAATAGAGCCCTTTTTTCTCATGTATTATTCGCATCTCAACGATCCTCTAGGGTTCTTTAGCTACTAAAGGTCGTTCTTCTTATCTTTTGGAAGATTCTAGCTTAAATCCTTCCATTCTAAGTAAGTTTTTCTTATGTTCTTACTTGTTCATAAACTTTTTCTTTCAAAAATCCCTCATAACTAGATAGATCTATGATCCCTAACATGTTTATGTTATAATCATAGACCTATCCAAGATCAAAAGCTCTATTTTAATTAAACTTGTTCAAACTTTTATTTAAAAGCTTGGTTTAATCTTTTTCTCCTTTCAATTTCAAAAATCATGTTTTTACTAAAAATCCTTATTTTGAAATTAAATTATTTAATATTCAATTTCTATCTTTACTAAACTCATATTTTCACTTTAGCCCATATACTTTCCAAACACAACCTAAACTTGGTTAATTATGCAAATAGGGTAAATTTCAAACCAATATGTAGTTATCTGACAAACATTAAAGTTCTGGATAGGAAAAGACGGGGTTCTGATCCGACCAACTCTATCCTAGGAACTTTTCTGTTGGAGATACTACTATGGAATGATAACCATTCTAGTGTATAACAACCACTTTCAACTAATTATTATTATGATTATAAACTCATTTCTTTACAAATATTTATACGAACTTTTATATAATTTATTTTTATCATATGAGAACATTTAAAATACAATTCTATACTTTTAATTAATAATTAAAATATGGTTTAATTATTAATTAATTAGAACATTATTATAATTTAAATTTTGGTTTAATTACTAACTAATTAAATCATTATTTTTAACACTTATTTTTCATAAACCAAATGAAAGGTTTTATTTATTTATTTATGTATTAAATTATTTAATTACTCAAATAATTATTACTCATTTATTTATTCATTTATCCATCTATTAATTTATGCGATTACAAATAAAAGAAAACTACTCATTTATTTATTTGTGTACTTATTCACAAACAAAATAAACCTAATTATTTATTCATACGTTTATATAATTATTACAAACAAACAAAATCTTCATTCATTCTTTCACTTATTACAATACAAATACTTGTCAAAGATTTACATAAAATATTATTTGCAACTCAAATAATTATTTTATTATTAAAATGAGTACACTGATGTGTCATATTTTATACATATTTTACATACATAATAATCCCACATTATGGTAATAAATTGAATAATAACCTTTCAAATTATACTTAAAACACAAATATTTTGTAATTGCAGGTTATTCGGTGTTAAAAATACAAATCAAGTTAAATCTTATCAAGAACACCAAGAATTCAAGCTTCTAGAAGGTTTATCCCATGAGCATTGACCCCCAAGAAGTCAAAATTGGTCAACAATAGTTAACAAGAAGTTACAAGACAAGGCTGGGAGAAAAATGGGGGTTGCACGGTCGTGCATTCCAATGCATGGTCGTGCATTGCCCATGCTGCTCCCCACGGCCCGGTACCGTGTCCTCTATACCCTCTTTACCCTATTTGATTCCCACGGTCGTGCATTGCCCATCTCTTGATGGGCTTCTATTATTGTCTAAATCCGTATTTATATTTGTGAGTGTCTTAATTTTAAAGAGTAAGATCGTAAAACCCTTTTTAATCAAACTTCCTTTGAAACTCGTACTTCTTTATACGAGCAGAGATTGATAAGCCAGGGTTTGGTCTATACTTCTAAGATCGTACGTCTTTATACGAGATTATTATGCGACCAAGAATTGGTGAACTCGTGTTGGGAACGGTACGTCTTTATACTTGGTCACATTGTTACACCCCCTCCCGGTGAGTAAAATATAATCACCTTTTCAACTTAATATAAAGCATTTTGAGTCCGATGTCTTTATCCAACCCGGAGATGACCATTCGATGGGTTGAGGGTAAATGTTGTCCTTAACGAGTGGCACTACCACTTTTTAAATAATATAATTTGCAAATCAAATGTCGTGAGTACGAGGCTCTAGCGGTGACCCGGGTCACAAGTTTGTAGTAGTCATAACACTGAATTAGTTAACTTACACTACAAAAAAAGCCATTTAGTGGCATACAAAAAGTGTCACAAAAAACCAAAAAAATGCCACTAAACACCCTTGTAGGAATGAGCGACACGCAAAAAGAGTGTCACTAGAAGCGCTAACACTAAAGCCATTTAGTGACCCTTTTTTGCCTGCCACTACAAACTTTTAGGCTTTTAGTGGCATTTTTTTTTTGCCACTATATTATAAAAAGGCTTTTGTGGCACAAATCTTGTGTTGGGAAAAACTATTTCTAGTTATATCCATACTACATTTAGTAGCACATAATATTTGCCTCAAAAACTATATTCATCGTTTATATACATATACAAATATATATATATATATACATAAATATACATATATAAATAATATATATATATATATATATATATATAAATATTTAATAAGTAACTTAAAAACACAAGTAAAACAAATGAAAAATGCATTTTATCAAAGATAAACATTAACAACCAAGATCTTACTCAATACTATTTGAATACCATAATAACCAAGTCAACAATATCCATTTCCTAAGAGTGCTAGTTTATGCTACTAATATTAAAATCACTACACACTAGAGCTAATAATTGACCATTGGTTCAAGAAGTCATTTCAGCCATCATCTTCTTCCTGCAAAATCCTAACAAAAACAATAATCACTATAAGATTACAAGCACAAAACCATAAAAATGTTTAATCATCATCGTATCCAAATTCCCAATTTTATCATGTATAGATCATCTTGATTGCATCAAAACATTCTAGGTTGAGTTGGGAACTAATGGTAAGAGGGACCAAAAAGTAATTACCATTACTATGACTTCTTAAAGGTGATAATTGGTTAACTGATGAAGAGTTGTTAGGGACCGAAAGAAACAATACCAGGGACCTAAAACATATTTATGAAAACAAATGTTAATATATAGATATGTAATTGTACAAGAAGGATACACATGTAAGTACCTGTATGTTCATATTGCTAAGAACTGTAGACAAGTTTGCATTGGGGATATGTTCTTGGATGATATTCAACATAACATTGACAACACTCTTTAGCTGATGAATAGTTTGTGAATCCGTCTAAGAATCAGCATTACTTTTTGCAGCCGGCATCCTTCCAACTAATCGGACATACCCCCTTTTCTCTGGACCTTTAACTTTTGAGTAGTCATCATTTGTAAAATCACCTAGATCTTAAGGTGTGCTTGTAGAATCACTTGCAATAGCTTTTAATGAAGCCTAAATACATAATAAAAGAGGTAATCTTAAAAAATAAAATAAACATAGTAACTAACAGTTAGTTGGGAAAATACACAACATCATAGAGGCTAACTCTCCTTTTAGAACCCTAAAGTTTTTACTTAATTGTTTGATATCAAGGAACTGCCAGATAGTTGCTTTAGAAAATGATGCTTTTAGTTTGACTCAGTATTCCTTTTTGCAAACTTGTGCTCAAAATTAAACTTATTCACCAATAAACCAAATAAATTAAGATGTTTTATTCTTTTTAAATAAAATCTAAAACAAAATATATCAATTTTTATTTAGCTAAAGAAAGTTGTAGTAAAAAAGAACATTATAGTAGTGGTCTTTACATCAGTAGCTATTAACATGATATTCCCTATTATCTTAGGTTTTTATGATGTTACTATGTTAATATATTTGAACATTTAAAATACATAAAAATATTATCACAACTTCAGAAGCTTTATTATCAACAATACTTCCATCCTTACGGGTGCGAGTTGTTATATACATTTCTGCCCGTGTTGGGTATACATCATTATTCTTCGTTGCCTATAATTTATGTTTGATGGTTAGTAAAGAAAATAAAAACCAAAACAGACAATAATTTATGTTAAAATAGCTAGAATAATACCAATTCATGAGCAAGTCTAGCAAACGATTTTGTCCCAGTTACATGAGGCTCTTTCATCTTCGAGCGGCTCTATCTTTTTACAGCACATGTACTCTATGGTAAACGGTAAATTAATACATATATAGGACTTATTTGATCATATCCGTGTGCCTTTAATTCCGGAGTGAGCCAGCGAGTAACAAGTTCTTTAAACTGAGTTGGATTTACTCTGTAAGGCTTGGATCATATCCGTGTGCCTTTAATGAACTTTTCCATGTTCTCCATTTTTTTTCCCCATGCTATGAAAGATCCATTTTTTAATCTCACTTGTTTCATGTGGATGAATAATAAACTTGGACTACAAAAATTAATATATGAGTACCTTGCTCATTTGTCAACAAACATTCTTGAAAATTCGATTGGCTTTGAGTTTCAGAAGTCTCATGATCCTCAACATGCTCTTCAATATGGTCACTGAAGTTGGTAGAAGTGATACATATCCTCTTGTGCCCCATATAGTCTATTCAAAAAAATGCAATACAAATATCGATAAAAACATTGTATAGTAGATAAAAACATCAATTCAAAATTATGCAATAGAAATTACAGCAAGGTTTATCAAGGTTTACGACATAAATGTTTGACTATGATAAAGAAAAAAGTTGGTATCTAGCAAAGGAAGTTGTCTAACACTACAGAAAAATAAGCTATTAGTTTTGTTTGAACAAAGTAAATTTCCATTAAACTGAAAATACTTTAATGGAACATTGTAGATTATCTTGCTTAAGTAATAGATCAATATACACTTGGATAAATTCATTTCTCTTCTTAAAATGTCAAAATAGATCACAGGGTTCCAGCTTCCAATTATCAATGTCTCCCAATTAGAAAAAAAAAAGATAACTCCCCTACAAATCTCCCTAATCATCATCCTAATTGACAATTGGCATAATGTTATGTGATGTTGAGTCTATTAGGAAGATTTATATCAAATAAACAAATCAACAAGATGACTTTATGAAAACTCAGAAACCACAACAAAACCAAGTGTAATAGGCTTCATGCCAAGTATTTCATTCGGTATTTGATATTAGAAGCATGTATTTAATTAGGAACCATAGTTTAGAAGATTTTGTCCGACTTTAAACAAAGCAAAATCATAACCTTTCTGAAGGTTATGATCTGACTATCTAAGCATATACTTGTTGTTATGGATAATCTCCTCATACAGAAAATCTGTCTTATGAACTAGTCATGTAATTCTGTACCCTAGGCTATCACATCCACAACACTGACAGACCTGGAAGCTTATTTGAATGGAGACAAATTTTGAGGACCATGTTTAAAATCCTGATAAAGAGAAAGAGGCGTTCAGTACCTTAACGAGTGAAAGAGGCCTCGATCTGAAATCTGATTTGAACTAGAAATCCTCCAAACGCAAGATGAAAAATCTGATTTGAACTCAAAACCTATGATTCAAGATGTGAAATCTGACTTGAACGCAAGAGAAAGAGGCGTACAGTACCGGATTTGCCTTGGCAGCCCTAGCCGTCGCCGTTACTTTCTCCGCTAGATTTCGTGCAACCTTCATCGGATTTGCCTTCGTAGCCCTAGCCGTCGCCGTTAATTTATCCACCGGATTTCATGCAATCTCTGTCGGATTTGCCTTCGTAGCCCTAGCCGGATTTGTCAGGCTCGTAACTTCTGTTCTGAGGAGGGATGTGGGCGAAATTTGGAGTAATGTTTTCGAGCAAAAAGTAAACTTCTGTTATTATACTTTTCTTGCGATATCTGAATATTTAAGAAAAAAGTAAATTATCAGGTAATTAATGACACTTAGTAGCAAGTTAAATGCCACTAAAAATTTAAATTAGTGGCACAAAGTTTAAAAGCCATTAAAAATGTGTGCCACTAAATGGCTTTTTTGTAGTGTTAACATTATCATGTACCAAACTGATTCGAATCTCGAAGCAATACAATTCGTAATCTGATCATTTTCTCTTTATTTACTTTTCTGCTATTTACTATTCTGCTAGTTACATTTCTTTTACACACTTCACGCATATTTTTACTTTTATGTTATTTACTTTACCGTCATTTACTTTTCTTCTTCACAAGCACACAAAACTCACCTAATTAATTCGACTAAACGATAACAAAAGTTGAGTATTGGAACTCGACCGTGTCCATTGGTTCGATACTTGGTTCTTACTTAACTATATTACGCTGCGATAGGTACACTTGCCTATTTTGTGCGTTTTAAGTTAACGTAATTATCATTTTAACTTATAAATTTAAATTCTGATCTTGTGAAATCAATCACCTTAAAAATATATTTACTTATATTTTTATATATACTTATCACACGACATCAAGGTTTTGGCGCCGTTGCCGGGGAACACGGTGATTTAAAGAAAATTTTGAGTTAACGGATTAGCCTTTTATTTTACTTATGTTTTTCTTTCACACTTTGTTGCAGGTAGTGTATGATCCAAAGTTCTACTACTGGTTTATATCAGCCTTTAGCAGAACCTGAAAGATTCTTTCACCACCGAGTTCGATAAAATCGTGCTAGAAAAATTGCCGTAGAAAACCGCACTGTCGCCGAGTTTACAAGACCGTCACTAGACGCGTTGGGATCTAGTATCACAAGACCAACCGTCGACGCTAACAACTTTGAGATCAAATCTCATGTTATTCACATGATCCAGTCATCATGCACGTTTAACGGATTACCTGATGAGGATCCACATGCCCATATCCCAAATTTTCTCGAGATTTGTGATACCTTCAAACTGAATTAGGTGTCGAATGACGCTATTCCCCTCAGTATGTTCCCTTTCTCCTTAAGGGAACGAACTAAGGCATAGTTGAATTCTCTCCATACCGGGTCAATCACCACTTGGGACGATCTCGCCTAGAAATTCTTATCGTAATATTTCCCACCGGCCAAGACTGCTAAGCTAAGAAATGATATCACCTCTTTCACTCAAGACGATGGTGAGTCACTATATGAGGCATGGGAACGCTTCAAGGACATGCTAAGGAAATGTCCTCATCATGGGTTAGAGGTTTGGCTGCAGGTATCATCTTTCTATAATGGGTTACATGATCAAGCCCGTCAAACACTTGAAGCTACTGCGGGTGGCATCTTTGGGAACAAACCACAGGAGGCTTATAACCTAATTGAAGAGATAGCTATGAATAGCTATCAATGGTACAACCCACGAACTAGTAGAGGAACAAGGCAAGGAGTTCACGCCGTCGATGCTGTCACATCATTATCTGCTCAAGTAGACGCCCTGACCACAAGACTAAACCAAATTAGTAAGGGCAAAGCGACACCGGAAACGATGGAAGAGGTGAAGAGCATCACAGCCGATGTCGAACAAGTTGACTTTATTGGAACAAATCGACCTCAAAACAACCCTTATAGCAACACCTACAACCCTTGATGGAGGAATCATCCAAACTTTAGCCGGAAAGACAACAACCAAGGGCAATCTGGTTTTGGACAACAACACCAGTATCAGCAAAGTCAACCTCAGAATTTTCATCCTCGTCAACAATTTCAAGGAACTACCAAGATGGGTAATGGGATGAGCCTGGAGGACGCGGTGACTAAGCTAATTTCTACCACTGAAAGTCAAGCCCTTCTAGCAGATTCTCGTCACAAGCAATACGAGGAAAGGTTTAGTCTACATGAAGCTGAGTTCAAGACGCAGAAAGCTACCTTTCAATCCATTGAGACGCAATTAGGACAAATAGCAAAACTATTGTCCGAAAGACAACCAGGATGTCTTCTGAGTAACACAGAAACTAATCCGAAGGCCAACGTAAGTGCTATTACTTTGAGGAATAGCAAAGTCTACCCAGAACCACCAATGCGAGAAGAAAAGTCCAATCGTCAAGGAGAGAAATATTCACCGGAGTGCCACTCCGACCACAGCTCGCAAGTTCATCCACTCAGAAAGCATAACCTAGTGTAATCCAACCTCCTATGATGGATCTTCCTCCAAATGTTTCACCAAAAAGAACGTTCAATTCTGACATACTCTACCCAGGAAGGCTGGTTAAGCAGAAAACTGATGAGCAATATGACAAGTTCATAGAACTTTTGAGCCAAATCCATGTCAACATTCCCTTTTTGGACATCATACAACAAATGCCAAAATATGGACGCTTCTTGAAGGATTTCCTCACAAACAAGAGAAACATGGAATAAGTGATAAAAAGAACAAATTACTGCGTCGCTCTTATCGAAAGGAATCTCCCGAATAAACTTTCAGATCCAGAGAAATTATCTTTTCCATGTTCTATAGGGCCACTACCAGTTACTTACGCGCTTGCTGATCTAAGAGCAAGCTTAAATGTTATGCCCTCCACTATGTTTAAAAAACTCAACATTGGACAACCGTGACCGGTTAATGCAACCATTAAACTCGCCGATGGATAAGTTGGCAAGTTCGTCTTCCCTGCCGACTTTATGGTTTTAGAAATGGGTCAAGATTTCTTCGTACCATTAATCTTGGGTCGTCGATTCTTAGCCACTGCCAAAGTCGTCATTGACATAAATGCAGGAATTTTAACGCTACGTATCGAAAAACAATCAGTAACATACAACATCGGAGGATATGAATGCATGTCAAGTGATCCGCTTGAAATCTCTCACTTTATCGACTCCAATCTGGACTATCAACTACAAAAAGCAAAGGACTTGAAAAAAGGAAAAGCACCTGATCTTACCAAGCCAATGACACCAGACCCTACGACAATAAACCTAACCAAGGATATTGACAACACTAATTGGATCGATGAGTACTTCGACAAATTGCCAAAGCTGAACGAAGAAATAGGAAACACAGGGGAGGTTGTTTACTCCCACCTAAAGAAAGACTGATGCAACACGTACGGGTCAGGCTAAGAACCCATAAATAAACGTATCGCTTCCTGGAGGCAACCCGATGATCATGAATAAATTGAGAAGGTGGTGCATACGGCAGAAAGCATGGACCTCAGGTTTGGTTTCTCCAAATTTAAGTTTCTAATTACTTCATCCCCCAGGTATGCCTTCTCGATACTAGGACCTTAGTAGCTTAACTACTATATTTTATTTGCCTTGTTCGTTTTTAGGTTTTCTTTTATGTTTTAGGTAGAATAACATCACCAAGATCATCTCTCTACTTCGAGGAATTACATTCCAACTCTACGACCTGGAACCGAAAGCCACATCAAATTTCATAGAAATTCGATGAAGTCTTTGAAGCAACATATTGACAAGTAGCTGATAGGCACAGCCTGACATCAACAATAAGTTTTGGCCTTAGGTTATACACCGAATCGATCGGGGGAGTACCAGTTTCTTTTCCCTTAAAACTCCATGCATTTAAATTCCCGCATAGCATTCCATTACACGCATTTATACATTGAGGGAAATGCACAGTTTTAAGTGTGCGGTGGGGAATTAGAGATTAAGGACCGTTAACTTCAAAGCAATAAAATTTAACTTGTGATTTTCTACCCATTTGACTAAAACATTACAAAAACTTACCTTTTATAAAACCCGAAAAAATTTCAAAAAATATTTAAACCCATTTTTTAAACAAAACCTCTTTGAGTTTGCACTTAATTAAATAAAATGAAGACATGATAAGTAGAAACAATCGGAAATTATGCATAACAAATCACTAAACCCTATCCCATCCGTTTCCATGTAAGAATAATCTGAGCCTTTTCACGAGCATTATTATCATTATTTTTGCATCCCCTTTCGTTTGGTATATTGAGTGTTTATTCGATTGAATTCTTTGCATAATTAGAACTTGCATGACTTATACATATCAAGACCATGAACTAGTGGAAGTATAAAAATGTTTGAGGAACCTAGGACTTCATTACCCTTATTATCCGAAAACCAAAAAATATTATCTGCCTAGATAATCCTCTGAGTCTTAGCCGTTTCTTTTCTAAAAAAACCATACTTATCACCCAACCAGCTTTTCGCAAGCATCAGTTATCGGCTAACTGTCTTCAAAATGGGAAAATTATCTTATGTTATCATTTCAAGTTCATTATCAATTGGGATGACTTTGGCAAGAATTTGTCCTACTCAGAAGAATTGGAATATATAAATGGTGGATGCATTAGGAAATTATCCGAACTATCTGCATGAAAATTCAAGGAAATTGAGGAAAAAGGAGTATTGAAAAAGTTGTCTTGTATTTAAAAAAAAGTTGGTCTTTTACCGGGAGACCTTAAACAACTGGACATGCATTCTGTCGATTTCAATTTCTTTCTTGCCTTCATTTCGCAAAGCCTGAATTACCAACCGAGCTCCGAAAAAAGATTTTTCAAGCAACCAGTGATGTGAGAAAATGGTGGCGCAAGCAAGAACAATTGCCACCATTCTACGGCTTGTCAAAAAGTGCTGCCAAAAGGAGAGCCAAAAGATACGATAGATGTAGAAAATGTGGCAATTGGAGCCACGATGGAAAGTGTAGCAATAATCAAACTGACTCCCAAAATGAGTATACACATCTGATCAAAGTAGGCGATATTAGGCTGCGAGCCGAAAAAACCATACGAAAGGCAGCAACATGTATTACGCAATAAGGAACGAGTTGAATCTGATAAGAGATATTGGTCTTGGCAATTTGATCATAAACGAGCCATCAGATTAGTTATACCTACATGATCTGAGTACTACAGAGGGACCTTTTAGTACTTTCCATTTTAAGCCAAGAGGCCGTAGCCGAGAGTTTCGCGATAGCTGTAGCCCTTCAAACCCCTAAAAATCCAAAAAGATTTTCATTTTCACCTTTAGTTTTACTTTAGCCATATTACAACCCTTTAAAGTCCTCTTGATTCATGCATACTACTTAGTTAGTTGGTGGAGACTTGATTTGCATACAAGCTTATGACCATTGCATAATTCGATTCGAACTCGAGTGTTCCACTTAGCTTACATTATCCATATATATAACTCTAGAGTTGAGTGAACATTGTGAGTAGTGAGGAGTTTTTGCATAATCAATGTTTTAGTAGGCTTGTCATAGATTCCATCATATTAAAACAAGAAAGACACAAAAATAGAATAAGCAACATAAGAGTTATCCTAGAGTTCCAACACTAGTTGAAGTTCCATTACCTTTGTAAAGTTTTTAGTTATGGGTGTGATCATGCATGAGTTTGCTTGAGCACAAGCAAAGTTTGAGTGTGGGGTGTTATGATTTGCCATCATTTATACATATTTTACATACATAATAATCCCACATTATGGTACTAAATTGAATTATAACCTTGCAAATTATACTTAAAACACAAATATTTTGTAATTGTAGGTTATTCGGTGTTAAAAATACAAATCAAGCTAAATTCAATCAAGAACACCAAGAATTCAAGCTTCTAGAAGGTTTATCCTCGGAGCATTGACCCCCAAGAAGTCAAAATTGGCCAACAATAGTCAACAAGAAGCTACAAGACAATGCTGGGAGAAAAAGGGGGGTTGCATGGCCGTGCATCCCAATGCACGGTCGTGCATTGCCCATGTCTGCTCCCCACGGCCCGGTACCGTGTCCTCTTTACCTAGTTTGATTCCCTGTGCCTTTGCACGACCTTGCAACCCATTACACGACCGTACATTGCACATTTTGAGGCCTATAAATAGGAGGCTTGGGTTCTTCATTCCACACACCAATCCAGAGCAAAATTACACTCAAGAATAGAGCATTCTCGTAGTTATAGTAGAGGGGCTCTTCCTCCTTGTTTCACAATAGGGGAGCCTACGAAACTCATCATTACGCTAGTTGTTATGGCCATTCGTGGCTTGCTAGGGTGAAGATGATGTTTGGTGCATTTTAATGTTTAACCTATTAATGAAGTGGTATGTCTATGTCTTTAACTAATTCATCCTCAAAAACCATCTCTTGATGGGCTTTTATTATTGTCTAAATCCGTCTTTATATTTGTGAGTGTCTTAATTTTAAAGAGTAAGATCGTAAATCCCTTTTTAATCAAACTTCCTTTGAAACTCATACTTCTTTATACGAGCAGAGATTGTTAAGCCAAGGCTTGGTCTATACTTCTAAGATCGTACGTCTTTATACGAGATTATTATGCGACCAAGAATTGGTGAACTCATGTTGGGAACGATACGTCTTTATACTTGGTCCCATTGTTACACTGCCTCCCGGTGAGCAAAGTATAATCACCTTTTTAACTTAATATAAAGCATTTTGAGTCAGATGACTTTATCTAACCTGGAGATGACCATTCGATGGGTTGAGGGTAAATGTTGTCCCTAACGGGAGGCACTACCACTTTTTAAAGAATATAATTTGCAAATCCAATGTCGTGAGTATGAGGCTCTAGTAGTGCTTCGGGTCACAAATTTGTAGTAGTCATACCACTGAGTTAGTTAACTTAACATTATCACGTAGCAAGCTGATTCAAATCCCGATGCAATACAATTCGTAATCTAATCATTTTCGCTTTATTTACTTTTCTGCTATTTACTATTCTGCTAGTTACATTTCTGTTACACACTTCATGCACATTTTTACTTTTATGTTATTTACTTTACTGTCATTTACTTTTCTGCTCACAAACACACAAAACCCACCTACTAATTAATCCAGCAAAACGATAACAAAAGTTGAGTATTGGAACTCGACCGTGTCCATTGGTTCGATACTTAGTTCTTACCTAACTATATCACGTTGCGATAGGTACACTTGGCTATTGTGTGTGTTTTAAGTTAACGTAATTATCATTTTAATTTATAAATTTAAAACCTGATCTTGTGAAATCAATCACATTAAAAATATATTTACTTATATTTTTATATATACTTATCACACGACATCAGACACCCACATCAGTCTCCTCGCACATTAGGATTCCCTATTTCAGTTGTACAAATCATTGATAGATATATTCCAGCAAACATAGGTTAACCCTGTGGTTAGCTAGAACATTTGTGTAACAAACAATATACTTGTGGGACATCCAAGCTATTCAATGCAAGGTGAGTTTACATAATAGCCCCTTTTTACTATTTTTACTTTTTGGAGTGAAACATGTCATTAACTATATTTCTTACACAATTCAATACCTTTGTTCTTATGCTTTGATCTTTATGCTTTATGTCTTAAACTACTTGGTGACCATTACATGTGTTCATATCAGTACATTCATTAACTTGCAGCCCAAGCCTAAGGTAGTACCTAACATGATCATTTATAAGGGAATCCAAAACTATAACTTACCACAAAACCTTGGCGGGTTTTGTTGGGTATCAACTATAACTTGGAATATCCACTTGCTCCCTTTTTTTTAAATGGCAATAAGTGGGATTGCGTATTTAGTTTTCTATTATCAGGCTTGAATTGTACGCATGGAACCTTATATGTTTTCACATATATGCTTTAGATATGCTTTGAACATATTGAATTGTAAACCTATACTTAACTTTTGTTTGGTGACAAAACCTATATTACTCACCAACTACTTGCAGTTGACATTTACTCACATGTTTCAGGTGCACCAGTTTGAGGACACTACTTGATCACTTAGGACTTTGGACCTAACTTTATTAAAGATTACATTCAATTTATGTCATGTTTGAACTCTTTGTTTTCCATTTCTATTTGTAACGGATGCTTTAATTATGATGAAATAATACTATCACTTGTTAATAGATGATCATGTGCTTATGAACAACCGGGTCAACCCCGGCGTATAATCCGCCGCCGGCCGGGGTGTGACAATCAAATTCCATGAGACACCTATTTTTTTGTGACAAAACTTCCGTTCCCCACATCACCAAAAACCCAGTTCAGCATTCCAAAACCAAACACATTGAGATCAAACATCATTTCATCCGTGATTGTGTTGAAAAGAAGCATATTCAAATCATTGAAGTCAAAACCAACAAGCAAACCGCAGACATCTTCACAAAGGCTTTTGATTCTACCATATTTTCCCAACTGATGGAGATGCTTGGAATGATAAACTTTCAGTAATCCTTGTGAATATTAACTGATTTTATGTTTATGCCTAACAGTCGAAAATTTCCAAAAAGATTTTCCTCTTTTGTATAATTCTTTTTTATTTGCTAGCAAATCTTTTGGGGGAGAAATGAGAATTTAATATGTCAAAATTGAAAAAGAATTGCTTTGTATATAGTCTTACAAGGGGTTTTGTTACAGGAAAATTGAATCTGACCTTTAAGAAATGATAGTGTCTGATCACATCTCTTGAACATGGAATTGACCAAAAGTGATGGTGTTTACTGTGGTATAGCTGGTAGGCCCGACATATGGTTAAAACTTGTAACTAGTATGAAAACCTAAAACTTATCTCATACTTTTGTGTTTGAACCCATTATTGAAACATCGAACCCATTTTATTTAATTAAGAAAACCAATTCAATCAGATACAGTTCTACGTGTTGGATTCCTATTCATACACCAGGTGACCGTTAAAGTAACGATATTTACCACCGATGACCCTGTATGTTTTGCTTACAAAAAGATCTCGGGTGTTCATCCTTTTCCCATCCACTTGGACGATTTGACCCCGTCTGTTTTGCTTACGTAAAGATCTCGGGTGTTCAACATTTTCCTATCCGCTTGGATAATTTTACGACTTCTTCTATTTTGCTTACACAAAGATCTAGAATGTTCGTGTATTTTAATATCCACTTGGATATCTTTTATTTTACATCCTCTAATCCACTTGGATTTTTATTTCTATTTTGGTGGTATCTTTGAATTACTAAGATGGTAATTTGGTCAATCAGAAAGAGATGATAGGATGAATGCGGGTATTTCTTAAGGATTGATAGGTTTTCAAAACCATTTTATTTCAATATGTGGGGTACACCTTGTATCATGCTTAAATGGTACCTAATAATCACATGAAAAACTATGTACAAACAAATGTTCGGGTTTACTTTGCACAAATATCAATTATCTTCAGGGACTCACAGTAGTTGACTGTAAAAGGAAGTGTTTCAAGCGACTTGCCGGATCTGATCTCATGTTGAATCTTTTCCAAGAAGATAAGTGTAAATATCTGTGAATATTTTATTTTATTTTTAGCTATCGAAACTATCTCCTTCAACCGAAACTTCCAATCCACCCAAAACTACAAAATCACCCGAAACTACTTTGCCCAATCGAAACTAGTAGTTTCGATAGGGGCATTTTTGTCTTTTGTTATATGAGAAAATTAAATGTCTTCATAATCAAGTTTCTTCGTCTTCAAGCTTCACTTTACCGTCTCCGATCTTTTTACACCTTCTCTCACACACACAAAACCTCTCAAGCCGTTGGTCTACGTTTGCAAAATCAGTGATTTTCATCTGATTCCTCAATCGTCTTCATCATCATGTTATGTTTGAGGTTTTACTGTGAAATTTTAGTCTAACACACCTTGGGTTTGAGTTTGAAAGGTTTTACAACTGTTACATCTTTTTCTTAGAAGATTAGGGCTTTGATCGTGTTTGCAATCTTACCATTGTCGATAACTTACATCTTTATGTTCACATTTTCAGATTTGTCTTTGAATCATCGGTAAGATGAAGTTTCGGCAATCACATGCTACTTTTTCTTTCATTCTGTATTGTTTGTGTGTGCTTGATAGTTATAAATGTCTGTAAATAGTTGTGTCATGAATATGTGTGAAAATTTTTGTGTGTTTATGTTCAAGGGTTTGGTCATCGAAACTAAGTAGTTTCGATAAAAGGGGTGTTCTTATTTTAAAATTGGTTTTTCAAAATTTAACATGTTTTTAATCGAAACTTGTAGTTTCGATACCCAAATTTGCCAAATGATTGAAGTCTCTTCGCCCGAAACTAATTAGTTTCGGTCACCTAGTTCCGAATTCTCTAAGTGTTGACCGAAACCTGTTGTTTTTTCGATTGAGTTGTTTAACCCGAAACTAGTAGTTTCGATAGGACTTGTTTCAGATTTTTCCTAAGTCTTGGGTCAAAGAGTTTCGATGAGACTGTTTCTGAAATTTTTCTAAGTATCAGAATTTTGAACAAAAGTGTTTATTGCAGATATGGATCTATTGTTTGTGAAAAGGCACAATGTTTGTGCATTTCTTGGTGCCAATGATCCTAAGAGTGTGGAGTTCGTTCTAGTCCTGACCTTTTTGGCCAACTCAAGCATGAGTTGTCCTAGTTTTTTAAACAACCATAAGGCAATTCTGGAGTCATCTGAGAACAAGACTATAGAGAATGTGGAGCACATCAGGCTACTGTACATGATCAAGAGATTCTATTTTCTGAAGCTACTATTAGAGATGTGCTGCACTTCAATAATGATCCAGAAGCACCTACAGAGTTTCCAAGTTTCTACATCAAGGAATATTTCAGAAGAATGGGTCACAAGAAGAATTTTAAAGTGGTCAAATTATCAAGAACTCCCTTCCACCACACTGGAGATATGTTGTCCATGTTTTCACCCACTGCCTGTCCATCAGAAAAGGAGGTTTTGATTCTGCTAATGCCTTGGTGTCTTCTGCTATCTTGGGGCTGATCAAGGGCAGAAATTACAATTTCTCCGGATTAGTATTTAGACATATAAAGGAAAATCTGACTGGAGTAGTTAAGAAAAAGTTTTTGGTCTATCCAAGGTTCCTTAAGATCATCATCTATCATATTAATCCAAACCTTTAACAAGCTGGGCATGTGTTTGTCTTTTATCACATGATTGCTAAATCCCTAAGCTATATGAAGAGTACAAGCAAGAGGACCAATAGAGCAATTGCTGACATCCCTCTGTTTGGTCATTTTATTGGAGAAGAAGAAGAGTTTGTTCCTGATATTGACCCAGATCTGGAGGTAGAAGACTTATCATCGTCAGAAGAAGAAGAAGAGGGTGAGCAAGATCAGAGTAACCAACAAGTGGCTGAACCGGATATTGAAGTGGAGATACCTCATGATCATGAAGAAGAACAACCTATCTTTGAGCCCATTATTGAAGCTCCTTTTATTGATCCTGCAATAAATGTTCAGAGGAGGAAGTACAAGTTCAAGTTGAACCTATGGTTAATGCTGAAAAAGAAGCTGTAGAGTCCAGTGGGACTCTGGATGCAGGAATCTATGGCTCTGATTATTACAAGTCTGAATCCGATGAAAGGACTGAGCCTCCAGCATCCTCCTCCAAGAGACAAGCCGACGCTGGCTCTAATTATGAACTAGAAGAACCAAGAGCCAAGAAGATTAAGACGGGACTTGAAGACTTGTCATCTTCTTCTGAGTCTTTGTTTGAAACACCACAACCTACACCACCACCATCTCCTCAACATATACACATTCTTACAGCACCTTCATCACCCTCCCGTGAACCAACATCTGAAGTGCCAAGAGTGAAAACTTTGAATTTGGAAGTTAAGAAACTGCATGATCATATTCAGGAAAAGGACAAGGTGATTGAAGGTTTAACAACCAAGTTAAATAAATGCAAAGAAGAGGTTAAAGATCTTAAACAATAGGTTGGGGGGTTTACATACCCAAATTGTTGTACAAAAGTCTCAACTTGAAACCCAACAGAAACTCATCACAAAACAACAAGAAGATTTCAAAGCTTTATCTGACATTGTTGAGCAACTTAAAGCTTCAATTGTCAAGCCTGTGCAACAACAAGCAACCACTTCAACAGCTTAGGGAAGAGACTACATCTGGTGTTGAACCCCCTTCTCCTGCCTTTGTCACTGACCCAGAGTCTGCAATGACTATCTATACTGGCCATGCTGCCAAGACAAAGGAGGCTGTGGAAGTTAAGGTTGAAGAACATGAGTTTGACTTTCCCTCAGCAAGTGAAAGAAGAGAAGCCAAGAAGAGAGGGAAGGGAACACTGACTCAGATAGAAACTGTGATTCTGGATGAAGAGGATGTGGCATCTGACGATGAGCTCAATGCCCTCCTAAATGAAATAGACAACTTTGGTGTCAACAAACTTTATCCAAAGATCCTACCTACCGAAGAAAAGGAAACTAAATGGACCAGATACTTGACTGAAGAGGGAGATAAAATCCAAGCTCTGTCAGATGACAACCAAGAAGAGGGATGTCACACCCCCAAAATCTACTAACGGAGTTTTACCGTTAGGAGCGTGACATACCAGGATCTCAGTCATTTGTTACTTTGAACGACTCTATATGAGTTTAAGAAAACCAAAAGTATTGCTCATAGTCACGATGCAACACTAGTAATGAAAACACTGATTTAATGTAAGACTGCGGAAGCGAAAAGTTAAATGAAAAGCATGCGCCAAAACAGTCGCGCCAAAAATAAATAATCCAACAATAAATAAAATAAATAGTTCTTGAGTTTGAAAATGATGGACTTCTAATGCATGCATGCCTTAGCTTGTGCTTGTACCTTAATAACCTGAGAAAACATGCTAAAACGTGTCAACACTAGGTTGGTGAGTTGACAGGTTTCGATGCTTGTAAAGAATACTAGATAAAACCATTTACAATTTATATCATAGGTAGCTAACCTAGTTACATGTTACTAAAGTGTTTCGACACCGAAGCTGACTGTTTATGTTTGAACTGCCTCCTACCGTGACTATAATGATCAATGGTAAATGTTTAGGTCAATATTACACTCGTTCGACTACCTGTCGTGTTAGCGCGACTAACGCGGGTGGGGCTTGTCAATGCCCAGTAGTACTACTCAAGATTACCTCGCTATCCCATATATTAAACGGTTCGATATGTAAGGACTTGCATGATATGTTTGCGCTTAGTACAATAAGTGATATAAATGAAATGTAAGATCTAAATGTTTGTACCCATGTTTTCTCCCCCAAGTTTAAACCATAAGAAAAAGGGGCTGTGAAACTCACCTTAGAGTGCGTGCGAAAGAAAGCGAACTTAGAATGCTTGACGACTAACTTCCACCTATAAACACCGGTTTATAAGAGGGTGTTTGTGCAAGGCGATAAGAACCCTAAGTATCCAAACAATCTCATTGTTTTTAAGGATTTAGAAAATATTTATTAGTTTGACCAAGTTTGACTAAGTTTGACCAAGTTTGACTCGACGACCCGTTGGTGACCCGTTTAGTGATTAAATGTTTGACTTACATAACAACACGCTTAGCACACAAATAAATCACGTTTCATGCTACCTAAGTCATAACTAATTTAGCATGGCAAACTACGTCAACAATACACGTTACATTAATTTATTTTTATTTTTTTGAAAATATATAAACTCATGTTTGCTTTCAAATGAATCACATTATCTATAACACGTTCTTATCATCATCCCATGTCTATCTACACATGCTAATACATAATAGATTACCGTAACACCCATCATTAAGTTTAGACATCAAGTTCCAAATCACAAAGTTTTCACTTTTAGTAACCTATAATCTATTTAAGCTATTTGCATTTGACAACATGGTAACAATCATTAGTACAACTATACTAACATACTAGAGTCAATTTATAACATCATACACACCTAGAAACCTTCACATTCAAAAATCACTTTTTAACAAAGTTTCCTCTTTTAGTAAGTCGTCCATTACACGCTTTGTTTACACAATTAACACGTTTAATCAATCCTAAATCTTTCAACTAATATAATTACAACTATATTAACCATAATTCACGTCCAGCATGCGATTCCTATACGTCACATAATCAACAAAATTCAATTTACATATCGTATAACAACTAGGGTTTCATATACGTTCATAAAATCATCAATACGATACCACAACATCAAACAATTAACCAATTCATTAATATATTTCCAAAATATCAAGTTTGGATGAACTAGGGTTTCGATCTTAAAAATAAAAATGAAATAACGACGGAATTCAATAAAACGACTTACGTAGGAATGTTAGGAATGCCTAGACTAGCTCGTATCTACATCCGAATGCGAGATTGAAGATCGAATGACATGTGTTTGGGTGGTTTGAAGCTCTCGGCTCCAAGGGGTGGGGGGTTGGGTCTCGACGGCAACAAGGGAAAAAGAATTAGGGTTTTTAATTTTATAAATTTCCTTTTATACATATTTGCATGTATGGGTTTTTAAATGGATTATGGGCTTTCTAAAGGTCCATGGCCTAATTTAATTATAATTAATACTAATTAATAATTAGATCCTAATAACTATTATTTTTATAAAAATTCTAACTTCTATAAAAATAATTAACACGATCAGTATTTGATAAACATGCGCGATATCAAGAAAATTCACATAATTCACGTAACACGTAAAATCACATAATTTATATTAATTATAAATTATTAATTGTTTGAAATATTATTCTTGATTAATCACCAACATTCCGGGTTAGACTCAATTGCGATTCGGAAATTCTACGAATTGTCGTTGTGTGCGAATTAACTGACACATTTAATTAATCCTAATTAAATGTAATTCACGTGCAACTAACTAAGATAACTGAGTTTGCATGAACAATGTTTAGACTAACGATGTTTGTGTTAACGAAGTTAACCTGAATTTGCCGGGTGTCACATCATCCCCTTGTTGAAAGAATTTTCGTCCCGAAAATTAAACGAAGTCGATAACGTCTGAAACAAAAAGATTAGGTTTGTCACATCATCCCCTTGTTGAAATAAATTTCGTCTCGAAATTTTTTTAGTACCTTTCGTGTTTGCCGTTGACTGTTTGAAGAGGTGAGGATACTTTTTCATCATTTGATCCTCGCGTTCCCACGTGAACTCCGGTCTACGCTTCGAGTTCCAGCGAACTCTGACAATAGGTATCTTACTGCGCTTGAGGGTTTTGACCTCTCGGTCCATGATTTCGACTGGTTCCTTAATAAAACGTAGCTGTTCATCAATTTCCAACTCCTCGAGTGGAACTACAAGTGTCTCATCTGATAGACATTTCTTTAGGTTTGAGACGTGAAAGACATTGTGCACTCCATTGAGTGTATCTGGTAGGTTTAGTTGATATGCTACTGGACCGATCCTTTTCTCTATCTCGAATGGTCCAACGTAACGCGGGTTTAACTTTCCTTGTTTTCCAAAACGAATCACACCTTTCCACGGTGAGACCTTTAATAATACTTTGTCGCCCACTTGGAATTCTAGCGGTTTTCTTCGCTTGTCTGCATAACTCTTTTGATGGTCACGAGTTGCCGCCATACGGTTTCGGATTTGCATGATTTTCTCTGAGGTTTCATGCACAAGTTCAGGACCCGTAAGTTGACTATCTCCAACTTCAGCCCAACTAAGTGGTGATCAACACTTTCTCCCGTACAAGGCTTCAAACGGTGCTGTTTTGATGCTAGTATGATAGCTGTTGTTGTAAGAGAATTCCACTAAAGGCAAGTGAGTCTCCCAAATGTTACTAAAATCAATCACACAAGCCCTTAACATGTCTTCTAGGGTTTGAATGGTACGCTCACTCTGGCCATCTGTTTGAGGATGGTACGCTGTGCTCATATCCAGGCGCGTGCCTAGAGCTTTCTGTAACGATTGCCAGAAACGTGAGGTGAATCGGGCGTCTCTATCGAAAATGATGGAGATTGGTACTCCATGTCGGGATACTACTTCTTTAAGATAGAGGCGAGTTAAATTTTCCATTTTGTCTATCTCTTTGATAGCAAGAAAATGTGCAAATTTGGTTAGGCGATCCACTATCACCCAGATTGTGTCACATCCGGTAGGGGTTCGGGGTAATTTGGTTATGAAATCCATAGAAATCTGTTCCCATTTCCACATCGGGATTTCCAATTGTTGAAGTAATCCGGATGGCTTTTGGTACTCCACCTTGACTTTTGAACAAGTCAGACACTTGCTCACGTAGGTGGCTATGTCAACTTTCATGTTCGGCCACTAATACAAAACTTTGAGATCGTGATACATCTTGTCGGATTCCGGATGGATAGAGTATAGGGATTTGTGAGTTTCATCCATGACTAGATCTCTTAGGTTTCCATATACTGGTATCCATATTCATTCCGCGAAGTAGCGAATACCATCTGCTTTAGCCTCAAGTTGTTTATCCATACCACGAGTAGATTCTAATGACAAGTTCTCCTCTTTTAAGGCTTCGAGTTGGGCATTGCGGATTTGTTCGGGTAATCCTGTATGAATAGTGAGTTTTAATGCTCTAACCCGTCGGGGTTTGGTTTCTTTTCTGCTTAGGGCATCGGCCACCACATTAGCTTTGCCCGGATGATACTTGATTGCACAATCATAATCGTTTAATAACTCGATCCAACGACGTTGACGCATGTTTAACTCTTTCTGCTCAAAAATATGCTGAAGACTCTTGTGATCAGTGTAGATGGTGCACTTGGTACCGTACAAGTAATGTCTCCATATCTTGAGTGCAAACACCACGGCTCCTAACTCCAAATCATGAGTTGTGTAATTCTTTTTGTGGATTTTTAACTGTCGAGAAGCGTATGCAATAACCTTGTCACGTTGCATCATAACACAACCGAGACCTTGGATGGAGGCATCGCAGTACACCACGAAGTCACCCGTTCCCTCTGGTAGAGACAGGATGGGTGCGCTACATAGTTTCTGCTTCAGTAGCTGGAATGCTGATTCTTGAGTCTCGCTCCAATTATAGGGTTTATGTTTTTGGGTTAAGGCGGTGAGAGGTTGGGCAATCTTAGAGAATCCCTCGATAAAACGATGGTAGTATCTGACCAATCCTAGAAATTGCCGAACTTCGGTCGGAGTTGATGGTGCCGCCCAATTCTTGATAGCTTCCACTTTGGCTGGATCGACATGTATTCCTTTCTCATTGATCACATGTCCTAGAAATTGAACCTCGCGAATCCAAAAATCACATTTGGAAAACTTAGCGTGCAGCTGCTCCTGTTTCAGTAGCTCAAGGATCAAACACAGATGCTCCTCATGCTCTTCCCGACTCTTAGAGTATGTGAGGATATCATCAATGAAGACAATGACGAATTGGTCAAGGTAAGGTTTACACAAATGGTTCATGAGGTCCATGAACACCGCGGGTGCGTTGGTTAATCCAAATGGCATGACCAAAAATTCAAAATGGCCGTACCGGGTTCTGAATGCAGTCTTGGATATATCTTCATCTCGAACTCTCAGCTGATGATAACCAGATCATAAATCGATTTTTGAGTAGAAGCTTGACCCTTGAAGTTGGTCGAATAAATCGTCAATGCGGGGTTGTGAGTAGCGGTTCTTGACTGTTACTTTGTTCAAATCTCGGTAATCAATGCACATGCGAAAACTTCCATCTTTCTTTTTGACAAATAGGACTGGAGCTCCCCATGGTGATGAGCTCGGTCGGATGAAACCTTTATCCAACAACTCTTGTAGTCGAGTGGATAGCTCCTGCAACTCACTTGGTGCAAGTCTATATGGTGCTCGAGCAATAGGCGCTGCTCCGGGTGTTAGGTCAATCTGAAATTCGACCTGACGATGAGGTGGAAGACGAGGTAGGTCTTCAGGGAATACTTCTGGGAATTCGCGAACGATAGGGATATCTTCTAACTTTTTCTCCTCGGTGGACTTGTCAGCGACAAGAGCTAATATCGCGGTATGACCCTTACGCAAACACTTCTGCGCCTTCATGAAAGATATGATGCCCATCACTGCACCACTTCTTTCGCCCTGTACGGATAGGATCTCTCCACTAGGAAGGGGTATATGAACGATCTTCTCACTACAGATGATCTCAGCTTGGTTTTTAGACAACCAATTCATGCCCACAAATATGTCAAAACTACCAAGTGTAACTGGCATGAGATCGATGTTGAGTTTGTGACCAGATAGTTCTAACTTACATCCCTTGAGAATGTGGGTTGCCTTGATTACTTTACCGTCTGCTATCTCTACAGTATAATGATGTTCTAGTAAAGTTGGGTTTATTCCTAACCGACTACTAAGTTCTCTAGATATAAAACTTCTATCGGCTCCAGTATCAAAAAGTACAGAAGCAAAATGATCGTTTAAAATAAACATACCGTTAACAACATTCCGATCATTCCTAGCTTCCCCCGAGCCAATCACGAAGGCTCGACCTTTAACACCGTTGTTGTTATTGTTGCCGTTACCACCCTGGTTGTTGTTACCATTTCCATTACCGCCCTGATAATTGTTACCATTGTCATTCCTGTTTCCATTTCTCTTTAACTGGGTGTAATTTTTCCTAAAATGCCCTTCTTTCCCGCACTCAAAACAGCCTTTGGGTGCTTCACCAGGTGGTGCTTGTTTGTTCTGCAGATCTACCCTACAATCTTTGGCCACATGACCCGTCTTTCCACATCGGTGGCAACGGTACCGGTCACACGCTCCATGATGGTGGAAGTTACATTTGTTGCACTTTGGGTACTTGCCAATATAAGAACCCTGATTCTGCTGAGAAGAGTTAGACTAATTGTTGTTCTTTGAAGGTTCAAGATTACGATGTTGTTGCTGTTGCTGAGAAGGTGGGTTTGACCGGAAGGTTTTGGGGAATGAACTGTCAAACTTCTGCTTGCTGTCAGTTGTCTTTGATAACGCACCTCTATAGGGTAGGGTGCCCTGAGCGACTGCCTGATCGGTTAGCCTGTGAGCCAACCTGATTGCTTGCTGGATTGTAGTAGGATTAGAAGATGTCACCATGCTCTGAATTTGCGGAACCAAACCATCAATGAATTTCTCGATCCTCTTATAGGGAGGTGTTACCATTTGCGGACACAAGTTCGCCAGTTCATGCGAACGAGTAGTGTAGGCTTCAATTTCAGATCCTTCCATCTTGAGGTTCCAGAACTCGCCCTCAAGTTTCTGCACTTCATCGCGGGGACAATATTCCTCCCGCAGCATAGTCTTAAATTCGTCCCATGGCAATGCGTTTGCCATCTCAAGAGTTAGCATTTGCACTTGGGAGTTCCACCAAGTAAGGGCCGCACCCTCAAGTGTGCCAGATGCATACTTCACCTGATTATTCGGTGGACAATTACACATCGCGAATGCGGATTCAGATTTCTCCATCCAGCGGAGTAAGCCAACAGCTCCTTCGGCTCCACTGAATGAGTGAGGCTTGCAATCCAGGTAAGCCTTGAAAGTACAAACCTGCTGATGGTTGTGCTGACCTGAATTGTAAACAAGAATGCGCTTTAAGAATACCATATTCAAATTTGAGTTTAGGATGAATGATGACTCACTAGAGTCGATAATATTTTGCTTTACCTCTAGCATTAACAACGGCTTGACTAGCTGCTACCGCTTCAGCCACACGCTCATTTATGAGTGCCACGAGCTCGGCTGTAGTCATGTTAATGTTTTCGCGACCACCGCGTCCTCCGGCGCGTCCACCACGTCCATTTCCTCTTCCAGACATTATCTTTACATTCACAACATACAATAATGAGAAAAATACATCGCATTTTATCATCATACAAGTACCAGTAAACAAAAGAAAATTTAAACCACAACATCTAACATTTCAATAATAGTAATACTTGATAAAATAAATTGTAACGATTACAACTAAATTCAACCAAACATCAAAATTCTTGAAACATATGTTGGATGGGAACAACCCTGCCCATCTAGGTTTAAAGAAAAGACGTAAATAAGTAATGAAGATAAGATATCAAATGCTACTGCTAGCTGATGTAACATCAGATGCTGCAGCCTCGTCCTCGGCCGAATCTCCTGCGGGTGCATCATCTGGTGCAACTCCTACTGCTTCAGCAGCTGCAAGTCGAGCCTCCACTTGCTCAATCCTGATGTGGAGTATATCTAGGTTCCACTCTGCAGTGTTCAGCCGGTCTTCCATATCCACACATCCATTTGCCAAATTCTCATGGACTTTATCAGTGACTGCTAAATCTGAAGTCAGTTTGTCAATTTTCTGATTCATCAGAATCTGTCGCTCTAATATACCAGAAATCTCCCCTGCTGCATCTCTCATGTTCCGGATCTCCCGGTCCATCCTAGCTACAAATGCAGCTAACACCTGCTCAAAGGGGTACTGCAATGGTGGCAAAGTCGCACAGAAGATGATGAAGAATAAGCAATGTCAGCAGTGAGTAGAGGTGGGACTTCCTCCTCGCGGATCCATTTTCTGATCCTATCGGGATACCAATCCCAGTCCTGCGTGTTGCCTCTGACACGCATGTGAATAGGCTCATCATACACTACAGTGGTGTTGATCGGGTTGAGTCGACGTCTCCTCGGCTCTGGCAAAGGTACGGTAGGAACGTCTTGCTCCTGAACGACTGGGGATGCGGGTGAATTAGGCGGTGTCGACATTTCATGTAACGGGATGAGTGAGTGCCATGTTTGAGTGTAAGTGCTATGTAACTAATGCATGTACGTGGTTATAGTCTAGTATGCATTTCCTAGTTCTCTATAACCAATGGCTCTGATACCAATCTGTCACACCACCAAAATCCACTAATGGAGTTTTACCGTTAGGAGCGTGACATACCAGGATCTCAGTCATTAGTTACTTTGAACGACAATATATGAGTTTAAGAAAACCACTAGTATTGCTCATAGTCACGATGCAACACTAGTAATGAAAACAATGATTTAATGTAAGACTACGGAAGCAAAAAGTTAAATGAAAAGCATGCGTCAAAACAGTCGCGCCAAAAATAAATAATCCAACAATAAATAAAATAAATAGTTCTTGAGTTTGAAAATGATGGACTTCGAATGCATGCATGCCTTAGCTTGTGCTTGTACCTTAATGACCTGAGTAAACATGCTAAAACGTGGCAACACTAGGTTGGTGAGTTCACAGGTTTCTATGCTTGTAAAGAATACTAGATAAAACCATTTACATCTTATATCATAGGTAGCTACCCTAGTTACATGTTAATAAAGCGTTTCGACACCGAAGCTGACTGTTTATGTTTGAACTGCCTCCTACCATGACTATCATGATCAATGGTAAATGTTTAGGTCAATATTACACCCGTTCGACTACCTGTCATGTTAGCGCGACTAACGCGGGTGGGGCTTGTCAATGCCCAGTAGTACTACTCAAGATTACCTCGCTATCCCATATATTAAATGGTTCGATATGTAAGGACTTGCATGATATGTTTGCGCTTAGTACAACAAGTGATATAAATGAAATGTAAGATCTAAATGTTTGTACCCATGTTTTCTCCCCCAAGTTTAAACCATAAGAAAAAGGGGCCGTGAAGCTCACCTTAGAGTGCGTGCGAAAGAAAGCGAACTTGGAATGCTTGACGACTAACAGCCACCTATAAACACTGGTTTATAAGTGTGTGTTTGTGCAAGGCAATAGGAGCCCTAAGTATCCAAACAATCTCATTGTTTTTAAGGGTTTAGAAAATATTTATTAGTTTGACTAAATTTGACCAAGTTTGACTAAGTTTGACCAAGTTTGACTAAGTTTGACCAAGTTTGACACGACGACCCGTTGGTGACCCGTTTAGTGATTAAATGTTACATTAATTTATTATTATTTTTTTTTAAATATATAAACTCATGTTTGCTTTCAAATGAATCACATTATCTATAACACGTTCGTATCATCATCCCATGTCTATCTACATATGCTAATACATAATAGATTACCGTAACACCCATCATTAAGTTTAGACATCAAGTTCCAAATCACAAAGTTTCCACTTTTAGTAACCTATGATCTATTTAAGCTATTTGCATTCGACAACACGTTAAGAATCATTAGTACAACTATACTAACATACTAGAGTCAATTTATAACATCATACACACCTAGAAACCTTCACATTCAAAAATCACTTTTTAACAAAGTTTCCTCTTTTAGTAAGTCGTCCATTACACGCTTTGTTTACACAATTAACACGTTTAATCAATCCTAAATCTTTCAACTAATATAATTACAACTATATTAACCATAATTCACGTCTAGCATGCGATTCATATACGTCACATAATCAACAAAATTCAATTTACATATCGTATAACAACTAGGGTTTCATATACGTTCATAAAATCATCGATATGATACCACAATATCAAACAATTAACCAATTCATTAAAATATTTTCAAAATATCAAGTTTGGATGAACTAGGGTTTCGATCTTAAAAATAAAAATGAAATAACGACGGAATTCAATAAAACGACTTACGTAGGAATGTTAGGAATGCCTAGACTAGCGCGTATGTACTTCCGAATGCAAGATTGAAGATCTAATGATGTGTGTTTGGGTGGTTTGAAGCTCTCGGCTCCAAAGGGTGGGGGGTTGGGTCTCGACGGCAACAAGGGAAAAAAGAATTAGGGTTTTTAATTTTAAAAATTTCCTTTTATACATATTTGCATGTATGGGTTTTTAAATGGATTATGGGCTTTATAAAGGTCCATGGGCTAATTTAATTATAATTAATACTAATTAATAATTAGATACTAATAACTATTATTTTTATAAAAATTCTAACTTCTATAAAAATAATTAACACGATCAGTATTTGATAAACATGCGCGAAATCAAGAAAATTCACATAATTCACGTAACTCGTAAAATCACATAATTTATAATAATTATAATTTATTAATTGTTTGAAATATTATTCTTGATTAATCACCAACGTTTCGGGTTAGACTCAAGTGCGATTCGGAAATTCTACGAATTGTCGTTGTGTGCGAATTAACTGACACATTTAATTAATCCTAATTAAATGCAATGCACGTGCAACTAACTAAGATAACTGAGTTTGCATGAATAATGTTTGGACTAACGATGTTTGTGTTAACGAAGTTAACTTGAATATGTCGGATGTCACAAGGGAGATGTCCAGGTTAATGTTGTGAAGCCTGATGTTACTAATGAACCAACTCCCAAAGTACCTGAAGCCACTCAAGCTCCAACTCAACCTCCTATTGATCCAAACTACCCAAACCCGAAGAAGCCTTGGTTGAGAAAGATAGTAGAGGAGGAGAGCCCTAAAACATATGAGTGGATTGCAGAGCATCAGGAGTTGAAAAGGCCTCAAGTGGGATGGAAATATGATGCTGAGAGGAAGTTGTTCATCATCAGAAGATACAAGGGAGGAGTTCAACATTTTAAGAACATGACATATTTCCATACCCTTCCCTTCTATGATCTGAGGGATCTAGCCAAGCTTCCCCTTCAAAACCCAGGGAAAGTCATGATGCCCTCTGATTTTGAATACTTCCTGCACAATCAGGTCAACTGTGACTTCAAGGGAATGAATCCTAGAAAGAACCAGAAGAAAATTTCAAAGACTAGGTTTTACCCTAAGACCAAGAAGCCTTATGTCTTCTTAAGGTACAAAACAGCACAGACTCACAAAACCATCACTCTTCCCAAATCAATGCCTGTTCAACTTCATACTTTCAAGAAATGGTACTACAATCCAAATATTGGAAGTGCCGTGATAGAATGTGAAGGCAAGGATGATATGATAATCTTCGAAACAATGGAGTTGCTGAAGTTCCAACCGGATGATCTAGAGGTGCTCTTCAAGAATCATATTCAGGCCTACACTGATGAATATGAGGCAGATGCCAAGGCTTATCAACGAATTGTGACACTACATGTGTAACATCCATGATTTTTCATATCATAAATTTTCTGTATTTCATTTTATTTTAATAATTTCCAATAATAACACTACATTTAAAACCTGTATTTATTCAAGCACTTTTGTCAAATAAACAGTTATTTTAAATTTAATGCATCTATTCAAAATTTAGAACCTTGCGTTTACATTTTTATAACTCCTGTTTGACATTCATATATATATATATATATATCCATATATATGTATAAATATTTAAGCTATAAATAATTTTATACAAAAATAATTATGTATTTGAAATTATTAATTAAACCACACAAAAAGATTTGTTTAACAATTAAATATATATATATATATATTTGACATTTTAAATATAATTAGTTTTATAAGGTTTATAAAGGAAACCAATTTTTATATATAATTACAAAGGGCATCTAAAATAAATAAATCTTGTTTGAAACCCCCCCCCCCTCATGAACACAAGTCAAATTTTGACTTCTAAGTCAAAATTGCCACAAAACTTTTGCAATTCAAGATCGAAATCGATCAAACACGACGGATACGGATTCTTTCCGGATACTATAACGAATACCAACCAATATGGAACTCTTGTAACAATTCAATTTAACCTATTATGCGTTTCTATTCAAAAATTCGAATTCGTTTGACTTTCACAGTCAAACTCGAGCCCAATCTGTACAGATCACGAAATTAAGACGCATTCAAGACCGTAAATCACGCTCAATCACTTCTCACATGTATTCGGACCATATACGAGACCCAATTCATCGTTAATCACCAATGTAATACGCGATTGATTGCCGACAACCGTTTTCCTGTCAATACGATTCCAATTAACCAAATTAGGCGGAATTGAATCATTTGAATTACTCCCTCACTGTCGCATAACCTTTAGCAAACCCTCCTAACTCTCATTTGACCTGCATTACACTTCTCGAACCGTATCAAGCTCCAAGAACACGGATTGTTGGTTTTCTGCCGACCGCCTTCGTTCCTTAATCATCTCAGGTAATTTTTACATCCATAACTTCGTCTTAGTCCCGTGATCAAAAGCTCCATGGTTTGGGGATTTGATTTTAGTGCAATCGGGCTTATGCTGTTTGCTAGGGTTGGGTTTGCGATCGGGACGATAGGGAAATGGAGATCGGTTCTCACGGGTTTAATAATAAATGAAACCGAATACTAACCAAGCACACGCCCTAGTCCACCGGTAGAACTCGTTCATTCGCTCAGACCGGGTCGCGGGTTCGAACCAGCCCCGCACCCGCACTATGTTTCCTTTTTCCTGTTTTTTTCGTCTGTTGCAAATGTTGGACCCGGATCCCATGAAAACGCTTCATGTCATATTAACAGTATGGTTTAATAACACAATTGGACCTCCGGTTCAGTAGTTAGACCCTTGTGTCACCCAGGTCTAACTCGGGTTCGAACCCAGTACCCTACAAACTTTTTAAAACAAGTTTTTAACCCTCGAAATTTTATAAAAAAAAATAATTTATAAAAGCCTATACCATTTAGAACATATTTGAACAATAATTCGCAATATTAGTCATGAAGCAATTATGTTACAAATTAAATTGTTTAAAAACCCTTCTTTTTCTTTCCCATATGAAAACTAAAAAAAAAATTATTATTCTAAATTAAATCAACGATTTACCAAAACAAAACACTTAAAATTTTCTACTTTATAAAATGTTGACCAAGACTTTTATAAACCCATTATCATTTTTGTAAAAGAATTTCATAAAACAATGATTATAACTCTTTTCTATTAAATTACATATATTAAGGTTTAAAACCCCATTTAAATAAATAAACCTTCTAAATAAACACGAAGTTACATTTTTCACTTTTTCCTAAAAGAACACATCATTTTGAATAAATGAAGTTACCTATTATATGATTTTCATTTACCACCCACTTAGAGATAAATTGTAGTTAAAATTATTTTTATAAACTAATATATATATTTACTATAATTTGACACATATCATAACTAAATAAATAAATAAAAATAAACTTATTTATTTAAATTATACTTGAAGCAAGATAATTACATACTACCTTGCTAAATGAATAAGTTTAACTTATTTAGTTATTCAAACTCCAACCCCTAAATCATTTATTATTAAAACCATATGCTTCAACTTTCATTTTTTGTTATTTATTCAAACTCTTATCCAAATACAATCACAAACCCATACGCATTTCCCCTTACATGATATAACACAAATTCTTTGTACGAGTCCCTACGCTCACTCCCATCGAAACCCTAGACTTTGCCTTAGACTTTTGTACATGTTATTAAATTCATATTCGTATACATTACACGGAAGGTTAACTTTGTGGGCTACAAGGATCACCTTTGCTACCTATTCTCTTGTGCTATCTATATCTGTGATACATGTGAGTATTACATAGCCCCTTTTACTCTTTTACACTTTTTGGGGTGAAACATGAACGCTATACACACAATTGCTTACATTTACACAAACTACACAAACACAAATCCTCTTTACATCCATGTATACAAAATTTGAGCTTTATGTTTGAGTGCTAGGTGTGTTAACTGTTTATGTGCAATTTATGTGCAATCATTAACTATTCAAGCCGACGGTTAACAATGATAGATCTATTGAGTCTGACAAACCCACCCAGATTGGGGTGATTGTTACCGACAACACAATTTGCATGCTAATTACAAAGGTTTGATTGTACTTTTGGTTACACAATAGTAGCTCCCCATAAATGCCTTATTTTATCATGATATGTAAGGATTTGTTTATTCACATCTATACACTACCTATGTACAAACCTGTGTATGTTCACCAACTTTTTAGCTGACCTTATTTTATTCATGTTTCCGGTGCTAAAGTTTTGATCAAGGCTTGCTACACATAGGTTTTGGGACTTAGTTAATTTTAATTCAAGAACAATTTGTATTTCAATTATGTACTGTGGAATTGGTTTATGTTTGTTGAATTAAAATGGAATTAATATATTACAATTTAGTCAACCTTGAGCTCACGAACAGTCTACATGTCCCGCCCCGACGTTTCCGTCGTCGGTTGGGGTGTGACAACATGTCAAGCCTTACATCTAGAAGCCTTCTGAAAGACCAGCTGCTTAGTGGAGAGCTAAAGACAGTAATGCAATAGCTTAAGGGGAGATTGTATAGTCATGTAATTCTATTTAAGTTGTTGTCATTATTGTACTTTGAACAATGTTAGATTAGTTTCCTTAATTGTAACTTCAGTTTACGTAATTTACTGTTTTATTTAGTTTGAGTCTGGGCCATCGAAACTACTTAGTTTCAATTGAGGTTTGTTCAATTGAAACTAGTATTTTCGATAGATATTAGTTTTGACAGTTTGTTCTATCACTTGTAAATGCTCAACCGAAACTACTAGTTTCGGTTAGCATAGTTTCGATGGCTGTCTACTACTATAAATAGTCTAGTTTGAGAATGTTTAGGGCGTGAGTAGCAGCTGTAACCTTGAACATTACTCTTTCATAGTTTTCTCTGAAACAGTACAATCTGCATTTGTTTTATGCATTGTTCTTACAATTTCACATCTATTTGTGTTGATTTCTGAGCGTGGTTAGCCTGTTAGCTTCACCATTTCTGATTCTACCTTCTGTTTCACTTCCATACACATTGTTTCCGCCTTTGTGGGTGGAGAATCGATCACCTGTGAGATCTTTTGAGTGAAATCAGGATCTACAATTCATACCTTATTTTATGACATCATTGAAAGACAGGTATTAAGATTATTTACATCATACATGTTATAATATTTATTACATAATATCTCATGATAGTGTTATGATGTTGCTTCAATTATTAAATATATGAAATATTATAACTTGATTTGTCAATATCTAATTGAAGATATTATAATGTTACTTTTGTTTGATTAGATATTCCATAAAAAGCAATTGTAACATAAAAATAATAATGAGTTTTTAAACCTCATTCATTATATTTTAATGGCTTGTAATGACCGCATTTACTTTATTATAATTAAGTTCATTTGTGATTTTATGGTTTGAAATGGTCAATATGAAGTTAAGGGACATAATTTATTGTGGGGTTATTTATGTCTTTTTTTGTTAATAATAATATGGGACTCATGATTCACCCTAAGAAAAATAGATAAAAGGTACTCAATTGAATATTATGAAATCAAGGCTACATCGTGGTAGAACCATGTGGCGCATATGAAATTTGAACAAAAATGGTATGTCTTTGCATTATCAATATATATTTCATATATGACATGTATTATATATTTTGATGATGAATATTAATGTCATTAAAATAGTTTAAATGTAGAAAATAATCTCTAATGATTTTGCAATTTTATTAAGGACATTATAATAATGAATGACTTGTTTATATGATTGTATGCTATATGTTATAACTTTTGGTAATCACATGATTTAACTTTGATATGTGTCTTCTACAGGCTACAAAATATTTATATAATCGGTCTTGAATAAAACAACTAAAAGACCAAAATTGTGTATTATTATCATTCTCATTAAAGAGTGTAAGCAAGTTTAAAAGATCCACTTATTTGAAAATTTTAAGGTAAAGGCATGACACCCAAAGTTTCATACTCCCTAATGCTCATTACAAATCTATAAAAGGTTGTAAGATTTTAGAAAGATAATGTGCATAACACAATCACATTAATTTATAATTGATATTATGTGATGAAACTATTATTTATGAGCAAAGGTTAAATAAAACAATTTCCATCTATCACTCCTCATATATGCTCCTAAAGTTGCAATATTATTTCAAGGTTAGAAAACCACTTTCAAAGTTGTGTGGTTCTAATCCATTCCCAGAAGTGAATGTGATTATATAATGATCATTGTCAACAACGTCATGATCATATACGTAATTGAGAAAATGGTAATGGTGATCATGCTAATAATGAGATCAACCATGTTAATAATGAAATCGGCCAAAAAAAGTGGCACACTAAGGGAGTGATTATATGAGAATAAAATGTGGAAAAGTGTTTGAAATAATAATACACTATTCTCTCGTATATTCATTTGTGCATTAAACAAGCACGAGTAGAACATATATTATCATAAATAAGAAGTATATGGATCGTGATTATTTTATTGGCATGACCGGTTAGATCCTCCCGAGTTAATAATGATGTGAAAAGTATTTAAGAATCGGGGATTCTTTAAAGTGATAAATTATAAATGTAATGTTTGTTCTCAATGAAAGTTAGTTGTTTATAAACTAAAGTAGGGTGTGAATCCCTATATATTCTGGAAATGATATATAAAAATATATATCATAACGAGTATACCATTTAGTGTTTTAAATCGATGCATCGACTAATTGGTTATCAAATTCGCAACTTGAAGTTTGTGTGATATGTGACTTAGCTAATAAGATAGCAAGCGCATTATTCCATAATAGCATATTTATGTTGGTAATAAAGTGATATTAATCCTAAGTTACTAAGGATTGTTGGAATAAGTGGTGAATATAATATATTCATACATAAATTGCTTTTGTTGAGACGAGCACTACATGTCCAATAATTATGATAGCAACAATTCATTTTTATTTGTTTGAGACCATGTTATGTACATGTTACAATGATAATTCACATCAAGCCTACAAGTGATTGTATTTTCTCCCAATTACAATTGGTTTTAGGTTAGGAACCAAGAATTTCCCATCTAAGTTTTTTTTTGTTGTGCGATATGTGTTGTAAATGCTCCACCCAACGCATAAAGATGGGGACTCAAAGGAGGCTGTGAATACATGTTGGAAATGAATAACTATCTATAATAAGTAATTAGAGCCATTAACATTATGGCTCGATTTATGGAATCAACATTCCCAACATGAGGGGGAGATTAAAAGTGGTTAGAAAGTGAAATTTGGAATGAATTATCTCTATATTATCTTCATCCTAAAACTAAGTACGAACCAGAAGTTCAAAAGATAATTCATAAGATTAGCAAATAAATTACCAGACACATTCATTGACCTTAAAAGAGTGACTAAGTCACATATATCAACTGCTGGTGCTCTAATTAAGATTAATGTCCTAAAAGGACGATTACATATTGGTGGTAAGTCTAAGTCACGTTTGAAATGTGATAGACCATTCGATTCAAAAAGAAAAATTCCTCGAAAAATGGAGCAAGTTATAATGAATACGGTCAAGTCGAGGTACAAGTAAAAGGGTCCATTAAAAAGACATTAGACATGATGGTTACAGAAGAACCTCAGGTAGCTGAAAATAAAGAGATATCGTTAAATTATATCATGTCTACAAATATACGGAATCGAAACAAAATTGACGTTGATGATATTTTTGTAAGTAAAATTATTGCTTAAAATGATGAGGATCAAGAAATAATATCTGCCTATGAAAAAAAAATATAAATTGTTGGCCAAAATGTAATGACGCACGCAAATGTGGCAGAATTAAATTCTCTCATGGAATAGTAGTTCATACAACTGAATTTGTAAAATATGTTAAAATGGGTCTTTTTATGCGTAACTATGATGTAAAAATGAAATTAAACGATATATGGCAAAACTGATGTCACATATTTTCGTAAAGACCTAAAATAGATTATGAAGAGATATATTCTCTAGTGGTGGATACAAACGTCTTTTCAATATCTTATTAGTCTGGTAATACAAGAGAGATCTGACATGCGTCTGATGGATATTATGATATCCGAAATATATATTTCACGTGATAATGAAATTTACATGAATCCCTGAAGGATTTAAATTGCAAAATTCATGTAAACTAAGTTCTCGAGAACATTATGATTGTTGTATATATAGTCGGATGAAACAATGTTAAGTTTGTTGTATACACTCATGAAATGAATATAGTTGGAACTCCACATGAGTTTTCTAAAGCAATTGAGTGCTTAAAAAAGAATATTTGAAGCATCTTAATGATGTAATTTTGAGTACGATACTATGAAATGACACACTAAAGATTTTGTAAATGAAACAATTTCTTTGTATATGATATAGAAATTCATGTGATAAATGATGAAGTTTATGTGTCAAAGCTCTTGATAAGTGTATCAACATAAATAATCACTGATATCAAAACCTCAAGAAATATATCATATGAAGTTATATGGAATAAAATAGTCATGTCGAATGCGTATAGTCGACTCAGTGATTATCCCAAAAAGAGATAAACATATGATATAATTGGTCGATGTGTTTTTATTAAAAGAACAACATGAGGTTTACAAGTATTATAGTATATGTTGATGATATAATTGTATCTTCTCGAGAGATTGAAAAAGGTTCAGTTAGTTCAAGAACGAAACTGAAATGAAAGATGGTATTACAAGTTATGTCTTTGTCGGCATGTCGAACATTTGTATAATGATAAGTTTACATTTTGTTTCGTGCTAGCTCATGTCAGGAAATGAGACATTGGAATGGGTAAAACAAATATAACCATTAAGGTACAAAAGGTATTGTATATATTTTACTAACCCATCAAAACAAATTTGGTTAGTTTTGTACATGAAGGGAATGTAAACACAACACGATCATGGATCTTGTGGTATTTATTTATGGAAGGAGACACTAGGAGTCTTATATGAAGAAAATAAATCATTGCTCGACATAAAGAGTTGCACATTAAAATATCAAATGACAAATCATTTACAACAACATTTTTTTTGCAACTCACACAGGAGATCGAAATCATTCAATTGAAGCTTATAGAATTCAGGGGGAGTAATACGCGTTGCACTCTTTTTCCCTTAGCTATGTTTTTGTCCCACTGGGTTTTTTCATAGCAAGGTTTTTAACGAGGCAGCATCTCCAAGCATATTATGTATGATATATGATAACCAAGGGGGAGTTTTATAAATATAATTTATTATGGTTATCAATATAATTAAATATGGATTAATACTCTTAGTGGTTATTATTTTCTCCATAAATATGTATTTATTGTATTAGTTACTAAAGACTATATATGTGGTCTAGTTGTTTATTGATATTATATATGAATAGAATTCTCCTATTATTCTCATTTCTCTCTACTCTTTCTATTGTCATATATACATATTACATATTGCTATTAAGCTGTTATTATACAACAATTTATATTATTTTTTGTAAGGCCCCTTTTTCCGGGTAACCTCACTTATTGGATTTACTCATAAACAAAGTCATCAATACTGAACTTTAAATTTAACATATTCATTTAACAGCTAAAATCATTCACATTTGAGTACATTACAGCGGAAGTCTTAACATTTAACACATACATCAGTGTTTAACAAAAACATAAATCGGGATGTCAGTCTTTAGTCGGGTAACCTTCACGCCTTCGCACGACCCTTTTCTTTGTTACCTGAAATGTATACTAAAAGTCAGCTAACGCTGGTGAGTTCTAGTTTAAAATGATTAGATATAAACATTATTTCCTTAAAAGTATTCATAAGTTTATACATAAGAACATAATTACGTATTCTTAACTTTTTCTTTTCTTTCATCATTCTTGAGTGACTACACTGATGTGCATTCACCTTTACTTTCCTAAACATTCATTTGGTCATACACATAAGGTTGATCAACCCGTCTTTTACTACGTATGTCACAAAGACATACGCCATGAAGCTACCGTCGTAGCCCTTTGACTCGTCCGATCCTAGAAACCGTCCGGCCAACCTTCGGCCGTCCGTCATACCGTCCTACCGTCGTAGGCCGTCCTTTTCGCCCGTCTACCCGAAGGTATCCGTTTCCCACGTGCTACCATGTTTGCAACCGTTCTACATATGATTTGGCATTTGCTTCGACCGCCCATTTATGCCCCTTTTTATTTCCTTGCTGATGAAGGAACGTTTTTGTCCCGGTTGCAAGATAGTCACGTGGTCGTCCGTCTACCGTAGTAGCCGTTAGCATCGAAGCGTCCATAACATTCACGTATATTCATAACATGCAGTATATATATAATATAAGGCAAGATTTCATTCATACTTTGTAAACATACGTTTCAATCTTTGTTCATAATTCATTTTCATATATTTATATATCACGTATATTCACATTGGCATTCATAACATTTATTCATTTAGTGTATACACTTCAGCCCCAAAAATATTTATAAATCATTTGCACATAACATAGAGGGGGCACATAGAACTCACCCGATCGGCTAGTCCTGTTCTGTCCTAACTGCGGTCCGATGAGTGTTGCACACGATCTGGATTAATTAATCATACACGTATCAGATCTAAACCAAGTTACATTCCTAACACAGCTGACATAGGCGAACTTAATGCCTAAGTTCGCTTCCACCGGCCTAGGCGAACTTAATGCCTAAGTTCGCTTCCTCTGATCTAGGCGAACTTAATAAGTTCGCTTACCCTTGGCCAAGCGAACTTGCCAAGCGAACTTAATCAGGCGAACTTGATAAGTTCTCCTCCACCAAGCGAACTTAACAGGCGAACTTGCTAAGTTCGCCTGCACCAGCAGTCATCTTCCCTAAACAGTCCAAAATTCTCGGATTTGGGTTCGATTATGTCAAAACTTCAACTTTCTTTGCTCAAAACAACTGGTTTTCATTCCAGATACTAAACCCAAGCTTATTCTCAAGTTTCATCCGTAAAAACGTCCTATTTTCACCCGGAAACCCAACCTAAGCAAAAATCTCAGTTTTTGGCTCGAATGGTTACCTGGATGACGATTCTGATTTGGAGATTTCCTTCACGAGTGCAAGAGACACGAGCGGGTGCAATCTTGTGCGATTCCGACACTTTCTCTCTCTACGGTTTTTCTCTCTCTAGAATTGTAAAGAGGAGAACAATGAGGGCCTTAGGCTATTTATAGCGGATACCTCCCCAAGCCCGGTTCGCGACTGACTCGGCCCGACTTCGGCCCGCGTGAACTCGTTAACTTTATTTCTCGCCATTTTAGGATGTTACAAGTCTACCCCCTTAAAAAGGTTTCGTCCTCGAAACCAGTTATGCGTTAAACAACCGAGGGTATAGTTCCCGCATCTCGTCTTCTTTCTCCCAGGTAGCTTCTGATCCCTTTCTGTGCTTCCATTGAACTTTGACCAATGGGATTGACTTGTTGCGTAGTCGCTTCTCAGATCGGTCAAGGATGGCTATTGGTTCCTCGACATAATTCAGACTGTTATCCACCTCGATTTCATCGTAAGGTATGTGCGCTGTGTCATCAGCTAGGCACTTGCATAAGTGCGATACGTGGAACGTAGGGTGTATTCCACTAAGCTCAACGGGTAGGTCGAGTCTTTAAGCAACTTGACCCACTCTCGCTAAAATCTTGAAAGGTCCGACAAACCTTGGACTTAGTTTGCCACGTTTTCTGAATCGAATGATTCCTTTCCATGGTGATACCTTTAACAGTACCATGTCCCCCACGTGAAACTCTAAATCCCTTCTTCTCTTATCCGCGTATGATTTTTGTCTGTCCTTTGCGGCTTTCATTCGAGCCTTGATTTGATCAAATTTCTCGGAAGTAGCTTTGACCACTTCGAGACTTGCAAAATCCTTCTGCCCAATTTCCCCCTAACAGATTGGGGTTCTACATCTCCTTCCATACAACATTTCAAATGGCGGCATGCCAATCGTTGTGTGATAACTGTTGTTGTATGAAAATTCTGCCAATGGTAGGTGGCTGTCCCAGCTCCCACCGAAGTCGATGATGCAAGCCCGGAGCATGTCTTCTAGAGTCTGGATTGTCCTTTCAGATTGACCATCGGTTTGAGGGTGGTAAGCTGTGCTGATGTTCAATCTAGTGCCCATTGCTTCGTTAAATTTCTTCCAAAACCTTGACGTGAATCTAGTATCCCGGTCGGACACAATCGACACCGGCATACCATGCCTGCTCACAATTTCTTTAATAAAAACTTCTGCTAGTTTTTCGGACGAAGCAGTCTCACGTATTGGCAAGAAGTGAGCATTCTTCGTTAAGCGGTCAACGATCACCCAAATGGTATTATTGCCTTTAGCTGTTCGCGGTATCTTGGTAATGAAGTCCATCGTGATCTCCTCCCACTTCCATTCCGGTATTGGTAGAGGTTGCATTTTACCGCATGGCTTCTGGTGCTCGGCCTTAACTAGTGAACACGTTAGGCACTTGTTCACGTACTCGGTTACATCATTCTTCATGCCAGGCCATTGGTACTCTTTCTTCAAGTCTTGAAACATTTTGTTTGTCCCGGGGTGGATAGAATAGCGAGACTTATGGGCCTCATCGAGTATTTTGGCTCTAAGCTCACCAATCTTAGGTATCCACATCCGGCCAAACCTAGTTCGTACACCGTATGCATTTGCATCCAAATTCCCTTGTTGTCCTACTATTCTTTCCTGTTTTATATTTCTTTCTAACAGTGCTTCATTTTGAGCCTTTGATATTTCACTCATCAAATCTGGCGTTAATATCAGCTGACACGCCTTGATCCGGATAGGATCAGATTGCTCCTTTCTGCTTAAGGCGTCAGCTACTACGTTTGCCTTGCCTGGATGGTACAGTATCTCACAATCGTAGTCCTTTAGTAGTTCTAGCCACCTCTTTTGCCTCATGTTTAATTCCTTTTGCTCGAAAAAGTACTTCAAGCTTTTATGGTCGGAGTAAATGGTGCACTTAACTCCATATAGGTAGTGTCTCCATATTTTCAGGGCGAAGACTACTGCTGCTAACTCTAGATCGTGGGTTGGGTAGTTAACCTCGTGAATCCTTAGTTGTCGTGAGGCGTAAGCAACTACCTTTCCTCGTTGCATAAGTACGCATCCCAGACCTTGGCTTGACGCGTCAGAGTAGACTACCAAGTCTTCATTTCCTTCAGGTAGTGTCAAGACTGGAGCTTGAGTTAATCGTGTCTTAAGTTCCTCAAACGCGTTGTTTTGGGTTGGTCCCCATTCGTACTTTACTTCCTTCCGTGTCAGTTTGGTTAATGGCGAGGCAATTCTTGAGAAATCTTGAATGAACCTGCGATAATAGCCTGCCAATCCTAGAAAACTTCGTATCTCTGTTGGTGTCTTCGGGATGTTCCATTCCTTTACTGTCTCAATCTTCGCAGGATCTACCATGATGCCTTTCGTGTTTATCACATGACCTAGGAATTGGACTTCCCTAAGCCAGAAAGCGCATTTGGAGAATTTTGCGTACAACTTTTCCTGCTTTAATACTTCCAATATTTCTCTTAGGTGACAGTGCTGATCACCCTCGTTTTTCGAATAAACTAGTATGTCATCAATGAAGACTATCACTGATCGATCCAACATCGGTCGGCATATTCTATTCATCAAGTCCATAAACGCTGCTGGTGCGTTGGTCAACCCGAATGACAATACCAGAAACTCGTAATGCCCGTAACGCGTACGAAACGCGGTCTTTGGTACATCTTCTTCTCTCACCTTTAAATGATGATAACCCGACCTAAGATCGATCTTTGAGAACAAACTCGCACCGTGCAGTTGATCAAAGAGGTCGTCTATTCTAGGCAGTGGGTATTTGTTCTTTACTGTCTTCTTGTTCAGTTCTCGGTAGTCAATGCACATGCGCATGTTGCCGTCCTTCTTCTTTACAAACAGTACCGGAGCGCCCCATGGCGAAATGCTTGGTCTAATAAATCCTTTTTCTGTTAATTCCTGTAGTTGAGACATCAAATCTTTCATTTCTGACGGAGCCAATCGGTAGGGGGCTTTGGCAACGGGCTCAGCTCCTGGCAGTAAGTCAATCTGAAATTCTATTTCCCGATCGGGTGGCAATCCAGGTAGATCCTCAGGGAATACTTCCGGAAAGTTGCACACCACGGGTACATCCTTGAGTTCCTTTGTTTTCATCCCTTCGTCAATAACATACGCCAGATAAGCTTCGCAACCGCGCCTCATATAACTTTTGGCCTTGGTCATCGAGATGATGTTAGGCATCGTGCAATTCCAATCCCCATAAACCGTAATTGGAGTGCCGCTTGGAGCCTTGAGGTGTATCCTCTTGCGTTTACATATGATCTGACCTTCGTTGGCAGCTAACCAATCCATACCCAGTACTACATCGAATCCTCCTAAGGTGAGAAGGAATAATCTAGAGGGGAACTTATAGCCCTCTATTTCTATGATACAATCATCGTTTACTTGGAATACTGCCGAATTTTTACCAACAGCAGTTTGTACGCTAAAGGCCTTTACTATGGTGTTGATAGTGCAATCTAGTTTACGACTAAATGCATTGGATATAAAGCTTTTACTAGCACCAGAGTCGAATAAGATAGCAGCAGGTTCATCATTTACTGGAAACGTACCTGACGACATCAGGGTTTCCCCTTGCTTCCTCCTCAGTCAGGGCGTAGGCTCGAGTCCTAGCCTTCGGTTGTTCCTTTGCAACTTCCTTTCCTTTTCCCGAACTGGACTGCTCGATTTTCCAGCAATCCTTAGTCTGGTGTCCATATTTTCCACAACTTTGGCACTTGACATCCTTTAAACACTCTCGGGAGAAATGCACCGGCTTCCCGCACTTATAACACATGGTGGTGCCGATTCGGCACTCGCCAAAATGGCGTTTTCCACACTTTTTGCATGTTTCATATTCCTCTGACCTTGGTTTCTTAATTTCAGCTGCCACATTCCCTTTCCCGGTGCCCCTAGACGGGTTCTCCCACTTTCTCTTTTATGTCTCAGGTGTTGGGTCTTCATTGGCGTAGTCGTCGTAGACGATTCCGCTCAGATTCACTGCCGACTCGAAGGTCGAGGGTAGGTTGGCTTTCACATGAACACGGACCCTTTGAGGTAGGCCCTTCACATCGTACTTAATCAGTCTTTCTTCCGTCTCTACCAGGTGGGGTACCAGTTGAGCTAGTTCATTGAATCTTGAAGTATACTAGAGATGAGTCTTGTTGCCAGCTTTGAAGTTCAAGAACTCGTTCTCCACACGATCGATCTCATTCTGTGGGCAGAACTTTTGGATTATAAGTTTTTTCAAGTCTTCCCACATCATTCTGTTGATAGCATTGGGTGACTTAGTTCTTTGAACATTCCTCCACCAACTTAGTGCTTCGTTAGTGAAAGAATGGGCAACGTACTTAACAGCTTGGTCGGATCGACAGTCGCTGATGTTGATGACAGCGTTCATCCTCTCGATCCACTCGAGGGTGGCCACCGAGTCCTTTTTTCCATCAAACTTGGGTGGGTCTCCGTCCTTGAAACCTTTATAAGTGCACCCCTGTTTACTTGATCCCACCTTTATTTCATCCCCATCGCTGTCATATACATTTTCCTCATTGTTCCCTTCATCATCTTCCTTGATTTTCTTTAATGCCTCCGTTAGTAGGTCAGGCAATACATTCTTCAAGGTGAGCACGACCTCACGGGCAATAGCATCTCTGACCTCGGGTTCCAACTGTAGAGACCCTTGATGGTCGCCCCCAATTGGGGTGACATTAGTTTGGTGCACGCTCTCAGTGTTTTCTGTGTGCACATCCTCTTCTTCTTGATGTCTTGGATTCAGTGGAGGTCTACCTACTCGGCCAGTACGACCGCCTCGGTTTCCTGTCCTTCCTCCACCAGCCATAATTCCTAGTTTCCTGATAGTTATAAAGGGAATACATCAATGCCATTTCTTCAGATCATAGTTTTAGAACAGTACGAACAAGGTAAATTTTTAATTACAGTGACCGGTTTGTGATTAGAAATTTACATTGCTTTTCAGGTTCCAAACTCTTCAAATTGGTCAAGACATTGACATCTATTGGTTCTAAGTTAAGGCATCTATTCCTATCTATAAACATGAACTTTAGTACTTACTTACAGTGATGGCGTCGGCGTTGGCTACCCAGACTGACACCCGTGCGTTGGTCCCATAATCAGCTTGAGTCCAGACATTTAGGGATGCCTGAATCTCTCAAACTATTGCTCTGATACCAACTTGTAAGGCCCCTTTTTCCGGGTAACCTCACTTGTTGGATTTACTCATAAACAAAGTCATCAATACTGAACTTTAAATTTAACATATTCAATTAACAGCCAAAATCATTCACATTTGAGTACATTACAGCGGAAGTCTTAACATTTAACACATACATCAGTGTTTAACAAAAACATAAATCGGGATGTCAGTCTTTAGCCGGTTAACCTTCACGCCTTCGCACGACCCTTTTCTTTGTTACCTGAAATGTATACTAAAAGTCAACTAATGCTGGTGAGTTCTAGTTTAAAATGATTAGATATAAACATTATTTCCTTAAAAGTATTCATAAGTTTATACATAAGAACATAATTACGTATTCTTAACTTTTTCTTTTCTTTCATCATTCTTGAGTGACTACACTGATGTGCATTCACCTTTACTTTCCTAAACATTCATTTGGTCATACACATAAGGGTGATCAACCCGTCTTTTACTACGCATGTCACAAAGACATACGCCATGAAGCTACCATCGTAGCCCTTTGACTCGTCCGGTCCCAGAAACCGTCCGCCATAAAAACCGTCCGACCAACCTTCGGCCGTCCGTCATACCGTCCTACCGTCGTAGGCCGTCCTTTTCGCCCGTCTACCCGAAGGTATCCGTTTCCCACGTGCTACCATGTTTGCAACCGTTCTACATATGATTTGGCATTTGCTTTGACCGCCCATTTATGCCCCTTTTTATTTCCTTGCTGATGAAGGAACGTTTTTGTCCCGGTTGCAAGATAGTCACGTGGTCGTCCGTCTACCGTAGTAGCCGTTAGCATCGAATCGTCCATAACATTCACGTATATTCATAACATGCAGTATATATATAATATAAGGTAAGATTTCATTCATACTTTGTAAACATACGTTTCAATCTTTGTTCATAATTCATTTTCATATATTTATATATCACGTATATTCACATTGGCATTCATAACATTTATTCATTTAGTGTATACACTTCAGCCCCAAAAAATATTTATAAATCATTTGCACATAACATAGAGGGGGCACATAGAACTCACCCGATCGGCTAGTCCTGTTCTGTCCTAACTGCGGTCCGATGAGTGTTGCACACGATCTGGATTAATTAATCATACACGTATCAGATCTAAACCAAGTTACATTCCTAACACAGCTGACATAGGCGAACTTAATGCCTAAGTTCGCTTCCACTGGCCTAGGCGAACTTAATGCCTAAGTTCGCTTCCTCTGATCTAGGCGAACTTAATAAGTTTGTTTACCCTTGGCCGAGCGAACTTGCCATGCGAACTTAATCAGGCGAACTTGATAAGTTCGCCTCCACCAAGCGAACTTACTGCACTAGCAGTCATCTTCCCCAAATAGTCCGAAATTCTCGGATTTGGGTTCGATTATGTCAAAACTTCAACTTTCTTTGCTCAAAACAACTGGTTTTCATTCCAGATACTAAACTCAAGCTTATTCTCAAGTTTCATCCGTAAAAACGTCCTATTTTCACCCGAAAACCCGGAAACCCAACCTAAGAAAAAATCTCAGTTTTTGGCTCGAATGGTTACCAGGATGAGGATTCTGATTTAGAGGTTTTCTTCACGAGTGCAAGAGACACGAGCGGGTGCAATCTTGTGCGATTCCGACACTTTCTCTCTCTATGGTTTTTCTCTCTCTAGAATTGTAAAGAGGAGAACAATGAGAGCCTTAGGCTATTTATAGGGGAGACCTCCCCAAGCCCGGTTCGCGACTGACTCGGCCCGACTTCGGCCCGCGTGAACTCGTTAACTTTATTTTTCTCGCTATTTTAGGATGTTACATTTTTACAACTCATTATTTAAATAATAACTAATAATAATTAATGTGAATAGTATTCGTTACATATACGGGATACCAATATATTACCATTTCCTTTATTTTAGTTTCATTAACAACCTTTATTTCTGTTAAATTTCTCCTCATGTATTCTTAAAGATTTTTGAAAGGTTGTTTATATATTATTATATTATTTTTTTGAAAGGCCCTTTGTTTATTTGTATATTTTTTTTCAAATATTACGGTTAGCCCTCAAGGTCCTCTCTGATCAACAATACGCTCCTCCAAGAACTACGCCCGAGAACTACTATCCGAGAACTTACATGATGCAGGTGAACCGGCTAACGACTCAGACAGTGATCGGGTACCACCTAACTGGTGACCTGACCCAGAGCTGAAACAGATCAGATCAAAGCTAGCTGGCTATGGATTATTTGGAGTTTTATTATTTGAAATTTTAATTTATCTTTGTTTATCATTTCTATCGTTGTTATCTTTTTCAAGTTTGTTGGCTTTTTTTATGATCAAGAATTGTTTATATGGTTATTATTTGCGATTGAAAAACTCAGATGACTTATTTTGAATAAGAATTCGTGGCTTTGATCTTCCAAGTATTGAATTATAGACCCAACTTGATTGCTAAGCAAAACTGCATAAGTTGGTATTTGTAATATCCAGGATTTTTCGATGTATCTTTTCTTTCAATTTATGGTATTGTAACTCTATTACCCGTTGAAATTCCATGGACGTATCTTTTCAAAATCTTTGCACCTATTATTAATTTAAAACTTGAATTCTTATTAAATCTATTTTCTTAAATAATAAATATTGATTAAATTGATATATATTTAAGAAAAACAATCTTTGGTGTTTTACATAAAACACTTAAAAGCATATATATATATATATATATTTAATGTTTAATATATACCTAAAAATATGTATATTTAATGTTTAATATGTATGCTCAACTTATATAGAAAAAAAAAGATCATATGTGTTAGTTCTTAAAACTATATAAGTTTACATTTATTATTATATAGATAATATAATTATTAAACTTATTAACATTAAATACTTAAACTTGTAAAATCTTATAAATTATTTTATAAAATTATAAAATAATAAAACTTATAAAACTCATTTGATTTTATAAAAATAAAACACATTATTTATTTTTATAAAGTTCATGGTCTAAACTGTCAATTATTGAAACTTATTTTAAAACTAGAACACAAGTTTTAGCATGAAATAATAAAGCTGATAAACTGCAGGATCTGTTGTGCAATTAACCCAATCTCTCGAATTCGAAATCAGTCTCAGGTTCGAGTCTTTCCAAGCCCGGTTTTTACCTCCGAATTTCCTAAAACGCGTTTCCGGCCTAATTGAATGCAACTCGAGCTCCTACTCGAGCGTGCGACCCAAACCCAAGGTGTATCAATGCTCGAATTTAATCCTAACACCGCGTAAATTTGAATTTGAACTCGTATCATTCAACCGTAATCTTCCCAGCCGTTCGAACATTTAACACTAGAATTGGCTATAACTACCAACCCAGACAGCTCAACGACATCACCCTTTAACTCTCTGAAAATTCAATTTCATCGATTTGTACCTGCATTTGCTTGTTTGATCCTTGGACAGCCGATACTGAACTCGAACCTGTTCTCCCTCGATTCGTTATCAATCTAGGTAATTCTTATAGCCAAAGTCTTCGTTTCCATTCAGAGATCGCTATCCCTCTGTCAAATTGCATTGACAGAGGGTTAATTGAATCGTATTTAGGGAATCTTGATTCTAGTGTTCAAACAGGATTAGGGACGATTTGGGATTGTGTTTATCTAATTGATTTTTCGTGTTTACACTCAGCGAGGCCGGTAGCTGGGCGGTTAGTTCGTGTATATGGACTTGGGTGGCCCGGGTTCGAATCCGGCCAACCCAAGTTTTTGTCCTTTTAATTTTTTATGCTTTTTAAATATTTTAATACTTTTATTTTTTTTCTAATATCTGTTAAACTTATATAAACTTGAAACATATTTTATTTGCACTTTTATTTCCAGAAACCATTTTATTTAAATTAAACTTAGTTAAAAACTTATAAGGATTTAATCTTTAAAATTAGTTTTAAATTCTTAAAAACTATAAAAATACTTTTAAACTTTATAAAACTTATACATTCAACAGGAATTATTTTATAAAATCAGAAACCTTAATTTGTTATTTATTTTCTGAAATAAACCAGATTATTTGGTTTTAGACTTTAAATTAAAATATAAACTTAAATTAAACAGAAAACTTATATAACTTTTATAAAATCAGAAAAGTTTAAAAAACTTATATAATATTTAGAAATCAAGAAACTTATAAAATTATGCATTTTTATAAAATTTATACTTATTTAACCCAAGACTTATTTATTTATTTATATTAAAACAAGAAAATAGATATACATTATTTAAGATAAAAAATTTATAAACTTATAAATTTTATTAAATAAAACAGAGACTTTAACTTAATAAGTTATAAACATTTGCATTTTATAAAACTTACATTTTATATAAAACAGAAAGGTTAATTATTTATTTGATTTAAAACAGAAAATAAATATACTTTATTTATTTAAAATCAGAATATTTATAAATCTATAAACTTTATAAAACTTAAACAAAAACTTTAATTTAAAACATTTATAAACTTATAAATGCAAAATAGTAATAAACTTATAATTAAAAAGAAACTTTATTTAACACCTTATAAACTTATGGTTTCATTTACACTTTAAAACATTTATAAACGTATAATTAAATCATAACCTTTATTTAAGATATTTATAAACATTTAATTTAAAATTAACTGTATGTAACATTTTATAAACTTGTACTTGCATATGATTTATTTAAACTTTTAAACACATTCTAAATATTATTTACAATAGTTACAAGTTATTTTTATAAAATGAATACTTAATGATTAAAGACTTTAAATAATTTTAATTGATTTATATTAATCATTTTAATTGGATAAAGTAATTATTTTCCAATTCTTTTAGATAATTATTGTTTATACTTAATAATTATTTATTCTTTTCAATAATTATTATTTATCCTTAATAATTATTTATTCTTTTCTATAATTATTATTTATCCTTAATTATTATTTATTCTTTTAGATACTTATTATTTATCCTTAATAAACGTTATCCTTTCACATAACTATTATTACAATTTTGTTTATTAAACACTTAGAAAACTATCTTAAATTATTTTTACCTATCATGGGTATACAATAATCATAAAGCTTTTTTGATAAATATTTTAATTAATTAATAATTATTTTAAACTATAACCTTAATAAACTTTGATATTTCAAAACTTGTAATATCTATTTAAAACCTTATTTAGAATTTTGATTAAACTTTATAATTAACACAATGTTTCCCCGTCTCCCACTTGGAACCCTAGTTAATCTTAGAATCCTAGATCCTTTGCTATAGACTTATAGGATTAAACTTAGAACTTTAGACTTTGTTATTAGGCTTCTTGTGAGGATATTCTTCCTCGAAGCTTTGCTACACTTAATACTTGTTGGAAGCTCTTTCATCATTCCAAGTGGGTATACTTAGCCCCTTTTGTTTTGTTTTTGTTTATAAACTTGGGGTGGAACATGTATAAAACTTTTAGACTTATACAATTCATGCACAACTATGTCTGTATGTTTTCCGTTGTGTTATGTGCTTTTGAGACTTGCATGCTTAAATTATACTTAACTCTAGCATATTCATTAACTTTGATCCAGCCAACAGTGACAATAATAGATCAATTGTATTTGGGTAACATCCCAAAAATAAAACGACAGTTGTCACACCCTAACCGACTGCGAAAACGTCGAGGCGGGACATGTAGACTGTTCATAAGCTCATGGTTTGCTAAAATTGAAATAATAAAACAGTAAATTCTCATTTCATAACTCAAGTAATCATTTACATCATTTACAAGAATTTTAGAATACATGAATCTCCATATTAAAATTTAAGACTAGGTCCTCAACCCTAAGTGATGTAGCTTGAATCATAACTCAAACAACTGTACCTGAAACATAATAAAATGAGAGGGTCAACTATAAATAGTTGGTGAGCGTACATAGGTTTTGACACCAAGAGTAAAGTTCAAATGTTTTGTGTACAATTCATATGATGCATGGTTTATAAAGAATTTATGGAGAATCTAAGTTAAGCTAAATGCATAAAAGAGACCTTGTAATTGAAGGGCATAACAACACATGTTATCCTAATGTAGGGCATAACAACACATGTTATCCTGATGTAAATGTAGGGCATAACAACACATGTTATCTGTAAGGCCCCTTTCCCGGGTGACCTCACTTGTTGGATTTACTTATAAACATAGCCATAAATACTGAACTTAAATTTAAAACATTCTTCATTCAATTACATTACATAGCAGCGGAAGTCTTAACAATTAAAAACACAACATTGTCTTAACAAACAAAAGTGGGATGTCAGTCTTGTGCCGGGTAACCTTCACGCCATCGCACGACCTTTTCTTCCTTTACCTGAAATGTATACTAAAAGTCAGCTGACGCTGGTGAGTTCTAGTTTAATGCAATTTACTGTAAACATTCTTTTCTTTATAGGTATAAGTATGCATTACTGTATGATCATTCATATAAATACGTATTCATAACTTTTGCCTTTCTTTCATCTTTCTTTTCTGTATTTCCTTTTCTGTATTTTTGGTGATTTCATACATAAATATATATATGCATTCACCCTTTTTCTTTCTTTATTTACATTCATGGGTCATACTATGTAAGGGTGATCAACCCGTCACTTGTTTACGAATGTCACAAAGACAATCGCCGTGGTCCATCGTCATGGCCCACCTATACTTACAACCGTCCGGCAACAAGTGCCGTCCGTCATTTTTTCTTACAACCGTCCGGCAACCTTTGTCCGTCCGTCATGACTTATAACCGTCCTACCGTCGTAGGCCGTAATTCGCCCGTCTACCCGAAGGTATCCGTTTCCCATGCGACTATTATTTATACAACCGTTCTACTATAATATGCCAATTGCTTTGACCGTCCTGTAATGGCATCCGTACGTCCTAGCTGATGAAGGAACGCACTTGTCCCGGTTGTAAAATAGTCACATGGTCGTCCGTCTACCGAAGTAGCCGTTATCATCGAAGCGTCCATAACATTTTCTGTACTTTGCAAGCAATATATACATGGATATAAAGCAAGATTTCATTCTTATATGTTATGACATTCATTCATTTCATTCTTTGCAAGCAATATATACATGGATATAAAGCAAGATTTCATTCTTTCATTTTGTGTTATACTTTCATTCATTCTTTATAATCATGCTTTTCATTCTTTATTCATAATTTCTCTTTCGTGTATAGGTATATATATATATACTTGTATAACACATATGATCACATTAACATTCATAAACTTTATTCACTTAGTGTATACACTTCAGCCCCAAAACATTTGAAAACATTTGCACATAACATAAAAAGGGGCACATAGAACTCACCTGATGAGTAGTTTCTGTAATACACTAAGCTGGCTACTGGGCTTCACTAATGTCACTCACGATCTGTATAATAAAGTCATACACATAAGATGGTGCTCCTAGATGACACTAGACATTACTATGCTTGAACTCAGTAGTTTCGGGAGGTGGGTCGCATCGAAACTATGGTAGTTTCGAGCTATGGTCTTACACTCGAAACTAGGTAGTTTCGAGTCATAATCCTTCTATCGAAACTAGGTAGTTTCGAGTCATGAGATCCTATCGAAACTATGGTAGTTTCGAGTCATTAACTTATGAAAAATCTTAGTTTAGGTTCAAGGTGACACTCGAAACTAGGTAGTTTCGAGTCCTGAGTTCCTATCGAAACTATGGTAGTTTCGAGTCATTGGCTGCTATCGAAACTAGATAGTTTCGAGTCAAACATGACTATCGAAACTAGAGTAGTTTCGACGGGTCTGTATGTATCGAAACTATAGTTTCGAGTCATGGGTCTGCATCTTCCCTGACCAGAACCTTGCTCCAGCCAACTTATTTCCAATCGATTAAACCTTGAGCATTTTACGTTAAACACCTTCCTTTATCGTTCTTGAGTTCAAATACGTGATTTGTTTCAAGTTTCGTATGCAAAAATCGTATCTTTATTTGATTTAAACCCGAGACATGCAAAGACTCATAATCAGAGGCGATGCTTACCTCAACAGGCCCGATTTCTGTTGCTATGCGTTGAAATGGTGGAGTCGGATGATTCCCGAGCCCTTGAGTCTTCTCCTTGCGGTTTTCTTCACAAGCCGATCGCTCTCTCTCTCTCTCTCTCTAGTATTCTTGCGCAGGAAGATGAAATGAGAGGGGTTTGGGTTGAAGCTGCTGTTTTGTAATGGGGTTTCCCCCTTTTCTTTTCGGCCCATGGGCCGAAATTTTGGCCAAGCCCACTTTATTTCCCTTTTCTATTTATCTTGTCATTATTTGGGATGTTACAAGTCTACCCTCCTTAATGAGGTTTCGTCCTCGAAACCTGTTACACGTTAAACAACTGGGGATACAGTTCCTTCATCTCGTCTTCTTTCTCCCAAGTAGCCTCGGACCCCTTTCTGTGTTTCCATTGTATTTTGACTAAAGGAATCGACTTATTGCGTAATCGTTTCTCAGCTCGGTCAAGAATGGCTATTGGTTCCTCTACATAATTTAGACTGTTATCCACTTCGATCTCGTCGTAAGGTATGTGAGCTGTGTCGTCTGCTAGGCACTTGCGTAAGTGCGACACGTGGAACGTAGGGTGTATTCCACTAAGCTCGACGGGTAGGTCGAGTCTGTAAGCAACTTGACCCACTCTTGCTACAATCTTGAAAGGTCCGACAAACCTTGGACTTAGTTTGCCACGCTTTCTGAACCGAATGATTCCTTTCCACGGTGATACTTTCAACAGTACCATGTCCCCTACTTGAAACTCTAAATCCCTCCTTCTCTTATCCGCGTATGATTTCTGTCTGTCTTTTGCGGCTTTCATACGAGCCTTGATTTGATCAAATTTCTCAGAAGTAGCTTTGACCACTTCGAGACTTGCAAAATCCTTCTGTCCAATTTCCCCCCAACAAACCGGGGTCCTACATTTCCTCCCATACAACATTTCAAATGGCGGCATGCCAATAGTCGAGTGATAGCTGTTGTTATATGAAAATTCTGCCAATGGTAGATGGCTGTCCCAACTCCCACCGAAGTCAATGATACAGGCCCGGAGCATGTCCTCCAAGGTCTGAATGGTCCTTTCCGATTGTCCATCGGTTTGGGGGTGGTAAGCGGTGCTGATGTTCAGTCTAGTGCCCATTGCTTCATTGAATTTCTTCCAAAACCTTGACGTGAATCTAGTATCCCTGTCAGACACAATCGACAGCGGCATACCATGTCTGCTCACAATTTCCTTGATAAATACTTCTGCTAGTTTTTCAGAAGAAGAAGTTTCTCGTATTGGCAAGAAGTGAGCACTCTTTGTCAAGCGGTCGACGATCACCCAAATGGTATCATTGCCTTTAGCTGTTCGCGGTAGCTTGGTAATGAAGTCCATTGTGATCTCTTCCCACTTCCATTCCGGTATTGGTAAAGGTTGCATTTTACCGCATGGTTTCTGGTGCTCGGCCTTAACTAGAGAACACGTTAGGCACTTGCTCACGTATTCTGTCACATCATTCTTCATGCCAGGCCACCAGTATTCTTTCTTCAAGTCTTGATACATTTTGTTTGTCCCGGGGTGGATAGAATAGCGAGACTTATGGGCCTCATCGAGTATTTTGGCTCTAAGCTCACCAATCTTAGGTATCCACATCCGGCCAAACCTAGTTCGTACTCCGTATGCATTCGCATCTAAGTTCCCTTGTTGTCCTACTATTCTTTCCCGTTTCACATTTCTTTCTAACAATGCTTCATCTTGTGCCTTTGATATTTCACCCATTAAGTCTGGCGTTATAATTAACTGACACGCTTTGATCCGGATAGGTGCCGATTCTTCCTTTCTACTTAAAGCGTCAGCCACTACGTTTGCCTTGCCTGGATGGTACAATATCTCACAGTCATAGTCTTTCATTAGCTCTAACCATCTTCTTTGCCTCATGTTTAGTTCCTTTTGTTCGAAAAAGTATTTCAAGCTTTTGTGATCGGAGTAGATGGTGCATTTAACTCCATACAAGTAGTGTCTCCATATTTTCAACGCGAAAACTACTGCTGCTAATTCTAGATCATGTGTTGGGTAGTTAACTTCATGAACCTTTAGTTGCCGCGATGCATAAGCAATTACCTTTCCTCGTTGCATGAGTACGCACCCTAAACCTTGCCCTGAAGCGTCAGAGTAGACTACTAAGTCTTCATTTCCCTCAGGTAGTGTTAATACTGGAGCTTGAGTTAATCGTGTCTTAAGTTCCTCAAACGCGATGTTTTGGGTTGGACCCCATTCATACTTTACTTCCTTCCGCGTCAGTTTGGTTAGCGGCGAGGCAATTCTTGAGAAATCTTGGATGAACCTTCGATAGTAGCCTGCCAACCCTAGAAAGCTTCGTATCTCTGTTGGTGTCTTTGGGATGTTCCATTCCTTTACTGTCTCGATCTTTGCAGGATCCACCATGATGCCGTTTGGGTTTATTACATGACCTAGGAATTGGACTTCCCTAAGCCAAAACGCGCATTTGGAGAATTTTGCGTACAACTTTTCCTGCTTTAGCACCTCCAATACTTCTCTTAGGTGACAGTGGTGATCACCTTCATTCTTTGAATATATGAGGATGTCATCTATAAAAACTATTACTGATCGATCCAACATGGGTCGGCATACTCTGTTCATTAAATCCATAAATGCTGCTGGTGCGTTGGTTAGTCCGAAGGACATCACAAGAAATTCATAATGCCCGTAACGTGTACGAAACGCAGTTTTCGGTACATCCTTCTCTCTTACTTTCAATTGATGGTAACCCGACCTGAGATCAATCTTTGAGAACCAACTCGCGCCTTGCAGTTGATCAAAAAGGTCGTCTATTCTAGGCAGTGGGTATTTGTTCTTTACTGTTCTCTTGTTCAATTCGCGGTAGTCGATACACATGCGCATACTGCCGTCCTTCTTCTTTACAAATAGTACCGGAGCGCCCCATGGTGAGATGCTCGGCCTAATAAATCCTTTCTCGGTTAGTTCCTCTAGTTGGGACATCAATTCCTTCATTTCTGACGGAGCCAATCGGTAGGGGGCTTTGGCAACGGGCTCAGCTCCTGGCAGTAAATCAATCTGAAATTCTATTTCCCGATCGGGTGGCAACCCAGGTAGATCCTCAGGGAATACTTCCGGAAAATGGCACACCACGGGTACATTCTTGAGTTCTTTCGTTTTCACTCTATCATCTATAACATATGCCAGATAAGCTTCGCAGCCGCGCCTCATGTAACTTTCGGCCTTAATCATCGAGATGACGTTCGGCATTGTGCAATTCCAATCCCCATAAACCGTAATTGGACTGCCGCTAGGACCTTTGAGGTGTATCCTCTTACGTTTACATATGATTTGAGCTTCGTTGGCAGCTAGCCAATCCATACCCAATACTATATCGAATCCTCCTAAGGTGAGAAGGAATAATCTAGAAGGAAATTTATGACCCTCTATTTCTATTATGCAATCCTCTGTTACTTGGAATACTGCCGAATTTTTACCAACGGCAGTTTGTACACTAAAGGCCTTTACTACTGTGTTGATAGTGCAATTCAGTTTTCGACTAAAGGCATTTGATATAAAGCTTTTACTAGCACCCGAGTCAAATAATATAGCCGCACGTTCATCATTAACTAGGAACGTACCTGACACAACATCAGGATTTCCCCTTGCTTCCTCCTCAGTCAGGGCGTAAGCTCGAGTCCTAGTCTTTGGTTGTTCCTGTTCCTTTTCTTTTCCCGAACCAGATTGTCTGGCTTTTCTGCAATCCTTAGCCAGGTGACCAAACAGTCCACATACTTGGCATTTAGTGTCTCTCAAGCAGTCACGAGAGTAGTGCCCCGCCTTCCCACACCTGTAACATGTGGTGGAGCCGACCCGGCACTCGCCAAAATGTTGCCTTCCGCATTTCTTGCAGGTTTCATATTTGTCCGACCTTGGTTTCTTATTTTCAGTTATTACGTTCCCTCTTCCGGTGCCTCTAGACGGGTTCTCCCACTTTCTCTTTTGGGTTTCTGTTGGTGGGTCCTCATTGGCATAATCGTCGTAGACGATTCCGCTCAGATTCACTACCGACTCGAAGGTCGAGGGTAGGTTGGCTTTCACGTGGACACGGACCCTTTGAGGTAGGCCCTTCACATAATACTTGATCATTCGCTCTTCTGTCTCCACCAGGTGGGGTACCAGCTGTGCCAACTCATTGAATCTAGAAGTATACTGGCGGTGTGTCTTGTTGCCAGCTTTAAGGTTTAGGAATTCATTTTCCACTCGATCAATTTCGTTCTGGGGACAGAACTTTTGAATTACCAGCTTTTTCAGTTCTTCCCATGTCATTCTTGCAAGAGCGTTTGGGGACTTTGTCCTCTGAATGTTCCTCCACCAACCTAAGGCTTCGTTGGTGAAAGAATGAGCAACATATTTAACAGCCTGGTCTGGTCGACACTCGCTGATGTTGATTACAGCACTCATCCTCTCAATCCATTCAAGCGTTGCCACTGAATCTTTGCTCCCATCGAACTTGGGTGGGTCTCCGTCCTTGAAACCTTTGTAAGTGCACCCACGATTGCTCGATCCAATCTTTATTTCATCCCCATCACTGTCATATACTTTCTCTTCATTGTCTCCTTCATCCTCCTCCTTACTTTTCTTTATTGCCTCGGATAGTAGATCAGGCAATACCTTTTTCAAAGTGAGCACAACTTCACGGGCAATAGCATCCCTGACTTCAGGTTCCAACTGTATAGGCCCTGGACTGTCGTTCATAATTGGGGTCACTTCTGTTTCGTGCACACTTTCGGTGTGCTCTGCGTGCACACTCTCTTCTTCTTCAAATCTTGGGTTCAACGGAGGTCTACCTCGTCGGCCAGTGCGACCGCCTCGAGGTCCTGTTCTTCCTCCACCAGCCATAGTTCTTAATTTCCTGATAGTTAAAAAGGGAATACATCAATGTCATTTCTTCAGATCATAGTTTGGAACAGTACGAGCAAGGTAAATTCTTAATTACAGTGACCGGTTTGTGATTACTAATTTACATTGCTTTTCGGGTTCGAAACTCTTCAAATCAGTCGTGGCATTAACATCTATTTGTTCTAAGTTAAGGTATCTATTCCTATGCAAGAGTATTAACTTTATGACTTACTTACCGTGCTAGCGTTGGCGTTGGTTACCCATACTGACATCCGTGCGTTGGTCCCATAATCAGTTTGAGTCTAGACATTTAGGGATGTCTAAATCTCTCAAACTATTGCTCTGATACCAACTTGTAAGGCCCCTTTCCCGGGTGACCTCACTTGTTGGATTTACTTATAAACATAGCCATAAATACTGAACTTAAATTTAAAACATTCTTCATTCAATTACATTACATAGCAGCGGAAGTCTTAACAATTAAAAACACAACATTGTCTTAACAAACAAAAGTGGGATGTCAGTCTTGTGCCGGGTAACCTTCACGCCATCGCACGACCTTTTCTTCCTTTACCTGAAATGTATACTAAAAGTCAGCTGACGCTGGTGAGTTCTAGTTTAATGCAATTTACTGTAAACATTCTTTTCTTTATAGGTATAAGTATGCATTACTGTATGATCATTCATATAAATACGTATTCATAACTTTTGCCTTTCTTTCATCTTTCTTTTCTGTATTTCCTTTTCTGTATTTTTGGTGATTTCATACATAAATATATATATGCATTCACCCTTTTTCTTTCTTTATTTACATTCATGGGTCATACTATGTAAGGGTGATCAACCCGTCACTTGTTTACGAATGTCACAAAGACAATCGCCGTGGTCCATCGTCATGGCCCACCTATACTTACAACCGTCCGGCAACAAGTGCCGTCCGTCATTTTTTCTTACAACCGTCCGGCAACCTTTGTCCGTCCGTCATGACTTACAACCGTCCTACCGTCGTAGGCCGTAATTCGCCCGTCTACCCGAAGGTATCCGTTTCCCATGCGACTATTATTTATACAACCGTTCTACTATAATATGCCAATTGCTTCGACCGTCCTGTAATGGCATCCGTACGTCCTAGCTGATGAAGGAACGCACTTGTCCCGGTTGTAAAATAGTCACATGGTCGTCCGTCTACCGAAGTAGCCGTTATCATCGAAGCGTCCATAACATTTTCTGTACTTTGCAAGCAATATATACATGGATATAAAGCAAGATTTCATTCTTATATGTTATGACATTCATTCATTTCATTCTTTGCAAGCAATATATACATGGATATAAAGCAAGATTTCATTCTTTCATTTTGTGTTATACTTTCATTCATTCTTTATAATCATGCTTTTCATTCTTTATTCATAATTTCTCTTTCGTGTATAGGTATATATATATATACTTGTATAACACATATGATCACATTAACATTCATAAACTTTATTCACTTAGTGTATACACTTCAGCCCCAAAACATTTGAAAACATTTGCACATAACATAAAAAGGGGCACATAGAACTCACCTGATGAGTAGTTTCTGTAATACACTAAGCTGGCTACTGGGCTTCACTAATGTCACTCACGATCTGTATAATAAAGTCATACACATAAGATGGTGCTCCTAGATGACACTAGACATTACTATGCTTGAACTCAGTAGTTTCGGGAGGTGGGTCGCATCGAAACTATGGTAGTTTCGAGCTATGGTCTTACACTCGAAACTAGGTAGTTTCGAGTCATAATCCTTCTATCGAAACTAGGTAGTTTCGAGTCATGAGATCCTATCGAAACTATGGTAGTTTCGAGTCATTAACTTATGAAAAATCTTAGTTTAGGTTCAAGGTGACACTCGAAACTAGGTAGTTTCGAGTCCTGAGTTCCTATCGAAACTATGGTAGTTTCGAGTCATTGGCTGCTATCGAAACTAGATAGTTTCGAGTCAAACATGACTATCGAAACTAGAGTAGTTTCGACGGGTCTGTATGTATCGAAACTATAGTTTCGAGTCATGGGTCTGCATCTTCCCTGACCAGAACCTTGCTCCAGCCAACTTATTTCCAATCGATTAAACCTTGAGCATTTTACGTTAAACACCTTCCTTTATCGTTCTTGAGTTCAAATACGTGATTTGTTTCAAGTTTCGTATGCAAAAATCGTATCTTTATTTGATTTAAACCCGAGACATGCAAAGACTCATAATCAGAGGCGATGCTTACCTCAACAGGCCCGATTTCTGTTGCTATGCGTTGAAATGGTGGAGTCGGATGATTCCCGAGCCCTTGAGTCTTCTCCTTGCGGTTTTCTTCACAAGCCGATCGCTCTCTCTCTCTCTCTCTCTAGTATTCTTGCGCAGGAAGATGAAATGAGAGGGGTTTGGGTTGAAGGTGCTGTTTTGTAATGGGGTTTCCCCCTTTTCTTTTCGGCCCATGGGCCGAAATTTTGGCCAAGCCCACTTTATTTCCCTTTTCTATTTATCTTGTCATTATTTGGGATGTTACATTATCCTAATGTTGGGCATAACAACACATGTTAGCCTGAAGTTATGTATTTGTATTTGCACGTGTACATCATTTATATGTAGCCTTAACAATTAGCATTCAAGCATAAAGCATAAATAAACACATATGATCATATTGTAGAATTGTACGTGTATAGTTGCAAATAGTGTTTGAATGTAATCATGTTTCACCCCAAATGTGTAAATAAGAAAAAGGGGCTATGTAAACTCACTTGTATCAAATGTAGTAGTTAGTACGAGAGACTAGGTAGCAAGATGATCCTTGTAACTCACCACGTTAACCTAGTGTGTAATGTATATTAAGTTAATAATGTGTACGATAGTATAGGTCTAAGTCTAAGGTTTAATTGGATGTGTGTACCAAGAGTTGTATAGGAGCGTAGGAAATTGTGGTTCGTACTTGAAGATGTGTTGTGTAAAATGAAGGATTAGTAAATGGTTTTAAAATAATTGAATTAAAGTTTAGGGTTTGATTAACTAAATAAATCAAATAAGTATTATATATTTATTTAGTTAGAAAATAGTGCGTGTATTATGTAAAATATAAATTAAATAAACAATTTCCACTTTATTTATTTATTTATAAAGATGTGTAATAAGTTGTGTAAATAATATAATTATGTATAAAGTTTAATAATACACCTTTAACTTTTGAGTGTAGGTTATAATAAATAATGTTATTTATTTATTTAATCATTTAGAAACAAGTTTTTGATTGTTTTAAATAAAGTTAACACTTTATAACCTTTATAAAAACAATATTTCTTTTTATTTGAAAATTAATTTAAACATCTAAAAGTTTGTTTTAAACCTTTAATATACACTTTTAATCATAAAATTCATAATAAAATGAACTTATATTGAAATTTAATAAATCTGGTTTTATTCTGTTAAAAATATTGTACGGTTTAAAAAAATAATTTTTACATAAATTTTTGAGCTTCAAAACGGTTTTAAAAAAATTAAACAGACCACCGGGACTCGAACCCGGGTCTGTAGGGTGTGGGCCAGGTGAACCAACCAATGGACCAAGGGCCAGATCCTTGTGATTTACGCGTTTCGATTTGTTATTAACATGAAAAATCAAGAGGGCCGGCCTAGGTTTTAAGTTTCGTGCAAAACGGCTAGGTTGATGGGTTTCGAACCCACGCCACCTAGTTCGAAGTCGAGTGCATTAACCGGCCGAACTAGGTGGTTCGCTGGTTAGATAAGGATTCTAATAACTTAAATGCGTTAAAAGGTTTGATTCAGAAATCCCCAATTAGAGTTTGTATGAACTGGTGTTCAATTTGAATGGGGACTGTGATCGATACCCTCTATCTTAGGAAATAGACAGAGGGCTTTCGTTCGTAATGAAAATGCAAATCTAATGACACAAACCATACCTGAAATGGTCGAGTCTTGATTTTTGTCGGCTAGAGGAAACAGAGAGGTGTTCTTGATGCTCGATCGGTGTCCAGAGACGAAATGCGGGTCGAAGGGGTACTCAGAGAGTTTGTAGAGTGATGTGCGATGGTGAGGGTTGAATCAATTGGATCAATTACATGTTAATTACTTAGTTCGATTTAATCTTGAAGACGACAGCTGTCAAGATCTTTCACGCGTCAATACGCTTAGTTTAGGATGAATTGGGTCGCTTTTTAGGTTTGGATTCATGCGAGATCAGTCAAGGCATGATTTGCGGGTTGAATACGTGTTAAACTTTGTGATTTGGAGTTAAATTTGGCAAAGTTTGACTCTAGAGAGTCAAACTTATTAAATTCGGTTTGAGTTTGAAATAAGCCACGAATTTTGATAAATCGACCGGTTCATTGAGTTTAGAAACAGTCTACAATCATGCTAGTATCCATGAAAAGTCATTTGATTCACGTTATGATTGATTTTGAATTTGAATTGTAAGATTTTGCAATGTTTGACTTTTAAAGTCAAAATGAGTCAAAATGGGATGATTGGAGTCAAAGTCATAGTCAAAGGGTTCAAATTCAAGGGTTCAAATGTTTAGGAGGAGCGTTTCTTTGAATCAAAAGGTTCAAGACTAGTGTTATTTGTTTTAAATCATTTTGTTTTATAAAAATCTAATTTATTATTTATTTAATTATAAATACCTTATAAAGAGATAAATTCCATTTTTTATAAAATAACAAACTTTGTAAATGAATTATCTATTAAAAATATATACATATATTTATTTATTTATTTATCCATAAATAAATACATTTACATGTACTTACATGATTAAAACTTTATAAGTTTTATTTTGATTTAAGCAAACTATATATATATATATATACATCTTATATAATTATGTGTGCATATGCTATATATTTAATAGAAAGTACTATGTATAAGCTAAGTTGAAACGTTAAATTGATACATGTTTAAAATAGTGAATAATGTGAAATATTGTGTTGAACCGGTACGGAATTGAAATGAGTTGTAAAATAAAATAAAAATTAGGCCGGAAAAATCATGGATGTTACAGTCTCCCCATGTTAAGGGAATTTCGTCTCGAAATTTAATTAGTAAAGGCTATTGAATTTGAAAAGAGGTGAGTTAGGATTGTCAACTAGTTTTGATTGTTAGATTTTGGGAGTGTAACTGATGACCAGGCACAGGTTTTGATATTCATAGTCGGATATGAATGATGATAATGAATATAGTTTTGAAGTGGGTTTAAGGAGTAAAACTGTCGAATAATCATTTGGATTCTAAAGGTGAAATGCATTACTTGGAATGGATTTGATGGAAATTTGATGATCAGGGTTTGACTAAGGTGTAGTCTAATATGCCCAGAAGTTGTCAGTGGATAAGATATTTTCACAAACATTGGCCCGTCAAACAACATAAAACTTTACATGGAAAGAATAACGCTACTTCTGATTTTATGACAGGAACACTTATATATAGGAAGTACCAGCGGCGTATCCACCATGTCCTTATCATATCACATTAGTTTTGTTACTATATCCCAAAATAGGTTTCATGTCATAACACACAACAGATTTCACTATGTCTTCCATGTGCTGATTTTTATAATTACGTGTGCACCCGTAATTATCCAAATCGTTGCATGGTCCACATAGTTCATCCCATTGTGTGTGGGGTCTAGGGGTAACACAAAAACACTTAATTCATAACTATTGCTTTCACGTATGTGTTGCTAACAATAACTATGTCCATAGATAGTAGAACCAATCAGGTACTAAAGAGTAATAACGTGGCATAATTTAGGGTTCCATAGCTTCCTCGTGTTTGAACAAGAATACGTCAAACCCCGAGTAGCTTTAATGGATAGGGTGAATAGTCATGCCTTGTGTATGGTGTACTTAGTCAATTGCAACAATGTAAACAATCTAATTCCGTGTATAATGTAAACACTCATGTTTCATATATGATCTAGTGTTAGACATGTTGTAAGCAAATAGGTTTCATGTATAGTGTGAACAATTTGATATCATGTATAAGCAAATATGTATAATGTGATCACTCTAGTATTATGTATTTTATGAATATGTATTGAGTCTTATGCGTATCAGAAACTATCGGATTTTATAGGCGATCGGGTGTGTTACTTGGCGTTCATGCACAATGTAGGTAGATGAGTTTTAACTTTTAAATTCGTTAGTGCTTATATGGACGGTTAATGGTGAAATGATTCACTTTCTGAAGTTGGCTATCAAGCTCAAGTTTATAGTGACAAATCGTAGTAGGTGTAAATAGTTCCGACAATGACAAAAATAACATAAAGGATTACAATGCATAATTTATTCCAGACTAGATCCCTATTCGACTCCATCTCGCACTAGCTTCAATTGGTTTCATCTATTGCCTCGGCATTGACTTGAGTTTCATTAGTGTTTATGTTGAAGGCACGCCCACGAGCACCACCTTGGTTTGCATTGGCTATCCTTGGGCATTGGTTTTTGAAGTGGTTTGGATTACCACATTCATAACAAGCACGCCCATTAGTAATGGCTGGTACGACTTGATTGGCAACTTGGTGATTGGCTCGGTTCCCTTGGTGGGTTTGACTAACATGTGATATGGATTGACAAGTGTTCGCTACATGACCATACCTTCCACAATTGACACATAGACGGCATGGCATGTTTGAGAAGTGGTGATAGTTGCACGTGTTGCACAGAGGGTTGTTGCCCGCATATGGTTTCTTATTATGGTTTTGGGCTAGGGGAGCTACTTAGTTGATTGGTACAGCAGGGGTAATGACAGCAAAGTTACGTTTCTTATTGGAGTGAGGGGGTTTGGGTTTGTCTTCCTGAGAGGGTTCAGAAGAGATTGTTGGGTCAGTGACTTTCTTTGCGCCTTTCCTTGTTAGTGTACCCGCCTTCACATGGTTATCAGTTAATGTGGCAGCTAAGCGGATAGCGTCTTCAAGAGTAGGTGGATTTCTTCCTAGGACTGTATCTTGGATTTTCATGGGTAGACCACCGATGTACTTCTCAATACCCCGAGTCAGTGGGGTACCAGAAGGCTTAACTCGTGGAAACGAGTTGTGTAGGCTAAACTTTCACCACTGCCTTGGATAAGATCCCAAAACTCAGCCTCCAACTTCTTCATTTCATTACGAGGACAGAATTCCTCGGTCATGAGTCTCTTAACTTCATCCCATGGCAAGGCCATGGTCACATCCACACCCCGGTTTCTCTTCTCACCATTCCACCAAGTGAGTGCCCGTTTCTGAAAGACGCTGGTGGCATAGCGAACCCGGAGATGGTCAGGGCATTCACTGTTGAGAAAAGTGCTTTCAATGCTTTCAAACCATTGAAGGAGGCCCGTAGCCCCTTCGGTACCATAGAACTTGACGGGGTTGCATGAGTTAAAGTGTTTGAAAGTGCATTAGGGTGGGTTGGCACCACCACCACCACCATTATTAGCACTGCTGTTAGTGCCGCCATTGTTGTTATTGGCCTGAGTGAGTTGGTTCACAAGTTGAGTGAGAAGGGCAGCAAGGTCATTGTTGTTGTTGTTGGTCTCGTTGGCGCGACGGGGAGGCATACTATAGATTTTAACAAAACAAGAGGAAAGATATAAGAGGTTGTGAGGATTTCTTGGATATAAACCAAAGAATAATTTAAAACATAAGTATTCATAGTTTGGATTGCACTCAAACGGGGATAGTACCATTTGAATGTTATGACATATTAGGGTTAATAAACTTATATAACTTTCAAGGAGACATGCTTTAGCCTATATGTAAACACTCATCCCGGTAATTCCCAAGAAAGCATACGGATCCCTCGGTTGATTGGGATTTATATGAAATGCTTTCCTAGACAGAATACCCACAATACAGGTGTCACCCTTCCAGATTGCATGTTTCCTCTACTAGTTAACAAAGTTTAAAACCCTAACGAGGTGTGAAAAGAAATTTAATAGACTCATGATGTTCCACATGCAATGATGGTAATGACATAGTAGAAAGATTGAGGCTTAGGATAAGGGTAAGGATATTATTGTTTTTAATTTATTATTTAGGTGAAACCTAATAAGTCATATAATATATTAAACATGTAGCACATAACATGTAGCATATCATATATTCATAGAGCATGGCATAAATGGGTGTCCTAAGGTTATAGTCTAGGTTAAAAGTGTCTAATAACCTAATTCCCTATAACCAAGGCTCTGATACCAATCTGTCACACCCTAACCGACGGCGATAACGTCGGGGCGGGACATGTAGACTGTTCATAAGCTCATGGTTTGCTAAAGTTGAAATAATTAAACAGTAAATTCTCATTTCTTAACTCAAGTAACCATTTACATCATTTACAAGAATTTTAGAATACATGAATCTCCGTATTAAAATTTAAGACTAGGTCCTCAACCCTAAGTGATGTAGCTTGAATCATAACTCAAACAACTGTACCTGAAACATAATAAAATGAGAGGGTCAACTATAAATAGTTGGTGAGCATACATAGGTTTTGACACCAAGAGTAAAGTTCAAATGTTTTGTGTATAATTCATATGATGCATGGTTTATAAAGCATTTATGGAGAATCTAAGTTAAGCTAAATGCACAAAAGAGACCTTGTAATTGAAGGGCATAACAACACATGTTATCCTAGTGTAGGGCATAACAACACATGTTATCCTGATGTAAATGTAGGGCATAACAACACATGTTAGCCTGAAGTTATGTATTTGTATTTGCACGTGTACATCATGTATATGTAGCCTTAACAATTAGCATTCAAGCATAAAGCACAAATAAACACATATGATCATATTGTAGAATTGTACGTGTATAGTTGCAAATAGTGTTTGAATGTAATCATGTTTCACCCCAAATGTGTAAATAAGAAAAAGGGGCTATGTAAACTCACTTGTATCAAATGTAGTAGTTAGCACGAGAGACTAGGTAGCAAGATGATCCTTGTAACTCACCACGTTAACCTAGTGTGTAATGTATATTAAGTTAATAATGTGTACGATAGTATAGGTCTAAGTCCAGGGTTTAATTGGATGTGTGTACCAAGAGTTGTATAGGAGCGTAGGAAATTGTGGTTCATACTTGAAGATGTGTTGTGTAAAATAAAGGATTAGTAAATGGTTTTAAAATAATTGAATTAAAGTTTAGGGTTTGATTAACTAAATAAATCAAATAAGTATTATATATTTATTTAGTTAGAAAATAGTGCGTGCATTATGTAAAATATAAATTAAATAAACAATTTCCACTTTATTTATTTATTTATAAAGATGTGTAATAAGTTGTGTAAATAATATAATTATGTATAAAGTTTAATAATACACCTTTAACTTTTGAGTGTAGGTTATAATAAATAATGTTATTTATTTATTTTATCATTTAGAAACAAGTTTTTGATTGTTTTAAATAAAGTTAACACTTTATAACCTTTATAAAAACAATATTTCTTTTTATTTGGAAATTAATTTAAACATATAAAAGTTTGTTTTAAACCTTTAATATACACTTTTAATCATAAAATTCATAATAAAATGAACTTATATTAAAATTTAATGAATCTGGTTTTATTCTGTTAAAAATATTGTACGGTTTATAAAAATAATTTTTATATAAATTTTTGAGCTTCAAAACGGTTTTAAAAAAATTAAACAGACCACCGGGACTCGAACCCGGGTCTGTAGGGTGTGGGCCGGGTGAACCAACCGCTGGATCAAGGGCCAGATCCTTGTGATTTACGCGTTTCGATTTGTTATTAACATGAAAAATCAAGAGGGTCGGCCTGGGTTTTAAGTTTCGTGCAAAACGGCTAGGTTGATGGGTTTCGATCCCACGCTACCTAGTTCAAAGTCGAGTGCATTAACCGACCGAACTAGGTGGTTCACTTGTTAGATAAGGATTCAAAAAACATAAATGCGTTAAGAGGTTTGATTCGGAAATCCCCAATTAGAGTTTGTATGAACTGGTGTTCAATTTGAATGGGGATTGTGATCGATGCCCTCTGTCTTAGGAAATAGACAGAGGGCTTTCGTTCGTAATGAAAATGCAAATCTAATGACACAAACCATACCTGAAATGGTCGAGTCTTGATTTCTGTCGGCTAGAGGAAACAGAGAGGTGTTCTAGATATTCGATCGGTGTCCAGAGACGAAATGCGGGTCGAAGGGGTACTCAGAGAGTTTGTAGAGTGATGTGCGATGGTGAGGGGTGAATCAATTGGATCAATTACATGTTAATTACTTAGTTCAATTTAATCTTGAAGACGACAGCTGTCAAGATCTTTCACGCGTCAATACGCTTAGTTTAGGATGAATTGGGTCACTTTTTAGGTTTGGATTCATGCGAGATCAGTCAAGGCATGATTTACGGGTTGAATACGTGTTAAACTTTGTGATTTGGAGTTAAATTTGGCAAAGTTTGACTCTAGATAGTCAAACTTATTAAATTCGGTTTGAGTTTGAAATAAGCCACGAATTTTGATAAATCGACCGGTTCATTGAGTTTAGAAACAGTCTACAATCATGCTAGTATCCATGAAAAGTCATTTGATTCACGTTATGATTGATTTTGATTTTGAATTGTAAGATTTTGCAATGTTTGACTTTTAAAGTCAAAATGAGTCAAAATGGGATGATTGGAGTCAAAGTCGTAGTCAAAGGGTTCAAATTCAAGGGTTCAAATGTTTAGGAGGGGCGTTTCTTTGAATCAAAAGGTTCAAGACTAGTGTTATTTGTTTTAAATCATTTTGTTTTATAAAAATCTAATTTATTATTTATTTAATTATAAATACCTTATAAAGAGATAAATTCCATTTTTTATAAAATAACAAACTTTGTAAATGAATTATCTATTAAAAATATATACATATATTTATTTATTTATCCATAAATAAATACATTTACATGTACGTACATGATTAAAACTTTATAAGTTTTATTTTGATTTAAGCAAACTATATATATATATATATACATCTTATATAATTATGCGTGCATATGCTATATATTTAATAGAAAGTACTATGTATAAGCTAAGTTGAAACGTTAAATTGATACATGTTTAAAATAGTGAATAATGTGAAATATTGTGTTGAACCGGTACGGAATTGAAATGAGTTGTAAAATAAAATAAAAATTAGGCCGGAAAAATCATGGATGTTATAATCTCCACATGTTAAGGGAATTTCGTCTCGAAAATTAATTAGTGAAGGCTATTGAATTTGAAAAGAGGTGAGTTAGGATTGTCAACTAGTTTTGATTGTTAGATTTTGGGAGTGTAACTGATGACCAGGCACAAGTTTTGATATTCATAGTCGGATATGAATGATGATAATGAATTTAGTTTTGAAGTGGGTTTAAGGAGTAAAACTGTCGAATAATCATTTGGATTCTAAAGGTGAAATGCATTACTTGGAATTGATTTGATGGAAATTTGATGATCAGGGTTTGACTAAGGTGTAGTCTAATATGCCCAGAAGTTGTCAGTGGATAAGATATTTTCACAAACATTGGCCCGTCAAACAACATAAAACTTTACATGGAAAGAATAACGCTACTTCTGATTTTATGACAGAAACACTTATATATACGAAGTACCAGCGGCGTACCCACCATGTCCTAATCATATCACATTAGTTTTGTTACTATATCCCACGATAGGTTTCATGTCATAACACACAACAAGATTTCACTATGTCCTCCATGTGCTGATTTTTATAATTACGTGTGCACCCGTAATTATCCAAATTGGTGCATGGTCCACATAGTTCATCCCATTGTGTGTGGGGTCCAGGGGTAACACAAAAACACTTAATTCGTAACTATTGCTTTCACGTATGTGTTGCTAACAATAACTATGTCCATAGATAGTAGAACCAATCAGGTACTAAAGAGTAATAACGTGGCACAATTTAGGGTTCCATAGCTTCCTCGTGTTTGAACAAGAATACGTCAAACCCCAAGTAGCTTTCATGGATAGGGTGAATAGCCATGCCTTGTGTATGGTGTACTTAGTCAATCGCAAGTGCGCAGGCATCAGGCTGTTTAGGTAAAGTCAATATGTTTAGAAGGTTAAACCGTTAGAGTCGGGATTTGGTCAGATGTATATTTAACTAATCAATTCAGATCGGAAGTGACGTTGTGGGACCTTTGTTTAGGATAACCCAAATTAGCTTATCAGGTGAGTTCTAGAAGCCCTCTTTTAGATGTTTTAAATAAATTTTGGACTGGTGTGCATACATACGAAATGATGTTTTATGAAACGATGTTTACGAAACGAGGTTATACGAAACGATGTTTACGAAATGAAATGATTTGGAATGAACGGTTTATGAAAAGAAAGTTTTATGAACGGAATGTTTACGAACGAAATGTTTATAAAGAAATGGTTTAAACTGAAGGTAAAGGGTTTTGAAAATGAATGAAAGGTTTTATGAAAAGAAAAGAAAGGGAAAAGGTTTTAAAGAAGTCATTACAAATCTAATCTGTCGAATGAATGGAATTGACGAATGAAGTCTGGGAATGTAATTCCCAGTCTTGTGGTAGATTATGGATAGCAAACCATAGTTGTCATAAGAACAACAGAGGCAGTGTCTTTATGGCCTGTCATTGGTTATGATGTTGTGTAACTGGTAAGGGAGTAACAACGGTTACTCAGGGGTTAACGTGACCCTATGAAGGTTAAATTATGATCCGACGGTGTTATGGCCGTAAGCCATAGCCGTCGATGGAAGTTATCGGTTTATGAACATGGAGCCATAGGGGCAACTAAATGAGTATTGTCGGTCCTCGTGCAGTTAAGCCTTGGGGGCAATACAAAAGGGAATTGACGGAATGTATTGTATTGTCGATCTTCGTGCAGTTAAGCCTTAGGGGCAATACAACACTAAATGTCGGAACGAATGGTAACACAGATTTGGATATTAATGTATGACTTAAATGAATGTTAAATGTTTTAAACGAACGATCCGTTCAATGGTGTTTATGATGATGATAAAATGTTTATAATGATGAACGAAAGGCCCTGTTTTCTTATACATGATGTTAAACCCTAATGAATTATTGAATGATGAACCATTTCTTAAATCGAATGAAAACTTGAACTCACCAGCGTAGCTGACTTTTAGTATGCACATTCAGGTTAAGGCAGGTTATGAGGATGGACGAGGATGCTTGGCTAGCGAGATGAGTTACCCAGCTGATCATGAAGTCTGGCATCCCGTTATGATTTAGTTATGATGCATTTATGTTTTAGACAATGTTTACGCTTCCGCATGTTTAATCAATGTTGACATTATGTTTGAATGAAATTTTCCGCTGCGTTGTTTGATATTCAAGTTTAATAACTGTTTGTGAATGAGTAAATCCAACGAGTTAGGCCTCCCGGGTTTGGGGCCTTACAAGTTGGTATCAGAGCAATAGTTTGAGAGATTTGGACACTCCCAGTGTCTGAACTTAACTGTGAATGGGACCGAAAGCGGATGTCAGTACGGGTAACTCGAGCCAGAGCATCAGGTATGAAGGTAGTATATATTTACATGATTAGTATGCCATAGAAAGGGTTAGGTAAGGACTTGTGTTCTAATGGAATCACAAAGGTGGTCAAATAGAAATCGAAAGGTAGTGTAATGGTTAATTGCAGATGGCCAGTGTATATTAACATCTTACAATGCTTGTTGAATTCTAATTGTTAACTAGCATGATGACATTGGATTCCTTGTCTTATAGAATGAAATGGAAAGGAGAGGAAACGGAAGGCGTGGTGGGGGCCATACCGGTGGTCGTACTGGTGGTCGTAACGGTGGTCGCGGCAGGACCCTTCACGCCAAGAGTATAGTGAAGAAGGAAGTGTTCACACTGAGCCAGAAATTAGTGTGCACGGGACTGAGCTGACTCATGTTGGAGAACAACAATTCACTTTTGAACCGGAAGTGAGAGCGGCTCTGGCACGCGAGTTCACTGAGTTGATGAAGGTTTCTCTGCCAGGACTGTTGGCAGAAGCGTTAAAGAAGGCTAGTGAGACGGGTGGGTCTAACACGGCGGTTGGTACCCCGAACACTAAGGCAATCAACGCACCACTTAACCGTGGTTGTGACTATAAGTCCTTTAAGGCATGTGACCCACCGGTCCTGACTGGGAAGAAGGACGCGGTGGCTACTTTTGACTGGGTGATACGTATGGAAGCCGCCATTCGTCTGAGCGAGTGTCGAGCAAATCAAGTTGTGAAATTTGCTGCTAACTCCATGAGAGAGGAAGCATTCCATTGGTGGGAAGGTGTACGTCAGGCTAAGGGGGACAAGACGGTTGACGCAATGCTGTGGAACGATTTAAAAACGTTGGTGATTAAGAACTTCTGCCCGAGGAATGAAATCGAGAAGGTGGAAAGAGAGTTTCTGGGATTTAAAGCCGGAAGTAAAACACATCAGCAATACACTACCAGATTCAACGAATTGGCACGTCTGGTGCCGCATCTGATCACGACTGAGGAGAGAAAGATTGCTTGCTACATGAAAGGTTTGCCAGATAAGGTCCGTACTTTCATCAAAGCAAACACCCCTAGCACCTATGATTCGGTGGTGGAACTCAATAGTGTAGTGTATGATGACCTAGCACTAAGTGATGTTGCCATTGAGGAAACCAAAAAGAAACCGAGCTTCCAAAACAAATGAATAGGTGGAAAGATGTTTGGGGCTCGTGATAAGAGGGCTCGGGTGGAGGAAATAGCGATGTGTAATAAGTGTGGGAAGGAACATATGGGTGAGTGCAGACTGGGATCCAATCTATGCTTTAGGTGTGGCAAGACTGGACACTACTCACGTGAATGTCCCCAGCTCTTCAAATGCTACAAATGTGGGGAGAGTGGTCATATGAGTCGGGAATGCACCAAGCCCAGGATGGGTGAAGCTAGGAAGGGGAAAGGCCCAGATAAGAAAGAAGAGAGGCCCCGAGCAAAGAATCGTGCGTACGCGCTGACGCAAGACCAAGCTAGGGTGGACCCCGATGTGGCGTCAGGTACGTTCATCCTTGACAACACTTTTGTTTCTGTATTATTTGATTCGGGTGCCAGTAAGAGTTTTATATCTGCGAGTTTTTGTAAACGAGTGAAGTACACTGTCAGTAAGTTAGAAAGGGCCTTTAGCATAGAAACCGCTGAGGGTAGAACTGCGAGAGTGACCGATGTAGTTGACAACTCCACGATAAAAATAGAAGGTCATAGGTTCCCTGTCAGATTGTTTGTTATGGTTTTGGGAGGGTTTGATGTCATGTTGGGTATGGATTGGTTAACTGCCAACGAAGCACAAATCATATGTAAACGAAAGATAATCCGACTCAAGGCTCTGGATGGTAGCAAAGTCGAGGTCTTTGGAGATCGTGACGCCCGGATGCCAAACGTCATCTCGATTATTAGGGCAACAAATTACTTGAGGCGCGGATGCGAGGCTTATCTGGTGTACGTAATTGACAAGTGTAAGGAAGTGAAGGAACTAGACGATGTACCCGTGGTACGCGAGTACCCAGAGGTGTTTCGAGAGGATTTGCCTAGGATACCACCCAACAGAGAGATTGAATTTCGAATCGACTTAGTACCAGATGCCTAGCCCTGGCTAAGGCTCCATATCGATTAGCACCAGTGGAGATGAAAGAACTTATGGCCCAGTTAGACAAACTACTTGAGAAGGGATTTATACAACCGAGCATCTCGCCTTGGGCTGCTCCAGTGTTGTTTGTGAAGAAGAAGGATGTTTAGATGAGAATGTGTATTGATTATCGCGAGTTGAACAAACAAACGGTGAAGAACAAGTACCATCAGTTCGATCAATTGCAAGGCGCAAGTTGGTTCTCAAAAATCGAGCTTCGATCCGAGTACCATCAGTTGAAGGTGAGGGAAGAAGACATACCGAAAACTGCATTTCGCACGTGTTATGGACATTTCGAGTTCCGCGTGATGTCTTTCGGATTGACGAACGCCCCCGCAGCGTTCATAGATTTGATGAATAGGGTATGTCAACCGATGTTGGACCGATCGGTAATTGTGTTCATCGATTATATCCTCATCTACTCCAAGAATGAGGGTGATCATGCATGTCACTTAAAGGAGGTGTTAGAGGCTCTGAAGAAGGAAAAGTTGTATGCTAAGTTCTCCAAATGCGCGTTCTGGCTTAGGGAAGTCCAATTCCTAGGTCACGTCATTAACCCAAACGACATTATGGTTGACCCAACAAAGATAATGACGGTAAGGGAATGGAATATTCCTAAGACGCCAACTGAAATCCGTAGTTTCTTGGGATTGGCAGGCTACTATCAGAGATTCATCTAGGATTTCTGGAAAATAGCTTCGTCGTAGACAAAGTTGACTCGGAAGGAGGTAAAGTACGAATGGGGCCCGACCCAGGATGAGGCGTTTAAAGAATTGAAGGAAAAGATAACCAAAGCTCTAGTCTTGGCCCTTCCCGAGGGCAATGAAGACTTGGTGGTATACTCTGACGCTTCGGATCAAGGATTGGGATGCGTGTTGATGCAACGCGGGAGAGTGATCGCGTATGCGTCACGGCAGTTGAAGATTCACGAAGCTAATTATCCGACTCACAATTTGGAACTTGATGTTGTTGTATTCGCATTAAAAATCTAGAGGCACTCCCTTTACGGGGTATAGTTTACTATTTACACCGACCACAAAAGTTTGGAGTACTTCTTCAAACAAAGGGAACTTAATATGAGGCAGAGATGATGGTTAGAACTATTGAAAGACTATGACTGTGAAATCATATACCATCCTGGAAAGATAAACGTGGTGGCAGACGCTCTAAGCCGAAAGGATGTGCCTGCTCCTATTAGAGTGAAAGCTTGCCAGTTGGTGGTGACATCAGATGTGATGAGGGAAATTGAAAGAGCTCAAGATGAAGCACTGGAGGAAGAAAATATAAAGAAGGAAAGAATGGTTGGCCAACAGGACAAGTTGGAATATAACACCCTTGGTGTTAGGAGACATTTTGGATGGGTATGGATACCTATGGGTGGCGAGCATAGAACCAAAATCTTGGATGAGGCTCATAAGTCTCGGTACTCTATCCATCCTGGTACCAATAAAATGTACCAAGATCTGAGGAAGGAATACTGGTGGCCTGGAATGAAACATGAGGTGACAAGGTATGTAAGCAAGTGCTTGACTTGCTCACAAGTAAAGGCCAAACACCAGAAACCGTATGGAAAGATTCAACCACTTGATATACCGGAATGGAAGTGGGAACACATTACCATGGACTTCATAACCAAGCTACCTCGCACAGCTAAAGGTCATGACTCCATTTGGGTAATTGTGGACCATTTAACGAAGAGTGCTCATTTCCTACCTATTCGCGAGACGTTCTCGTCGGAGAGGTTAGCGGAAGTATTTGTTAATGAAGTAGTAGCACGACATGGGATGCTTTTGACGATCGTATCTGACCGGGACACACGATTAACATCGAGGTTCTGGAAAAGATTTCACGAGGCGATGGGCACGAGGCATAATATCAGCATGGCATACCACCCACAAACAGATGGTCAGTCCGAAAGGACCATTCAGACATTGGAGGATATGCTTCGTGCTTGCATTGTCGATTTTGGCGGCAGTTGGGACAGTCATTTGCCATTAGCCGAATTCTCCTACAATAATAGTTATCACATGACGATAGGCATACCACCTTACGAAATATTGTATGGGAGAAGATGCAGGACCCTGGTTTGTTGGGGTCAGATTGGACAGAAGGAATTAGGAAGTATTGAAGTCGTAAGAGAAACATCGGAAAGGTTTGATCAAATCAAAGCAAGAATGAAGGCCGCACAAGATTGTCAGAAATCCTATGCGGATAAACGACGAAGGCCTATTGAGTTTGATGTTGGGGACAGAGTAATGTTGAAAGTGTCACCCTGGAAGGGAATCATATGATTCAGGAAGAGAGGAAAGTTAAGTCCGAGGTTTGTCGGACCATTCAGGATAATGGCACGGGTTGGTGAAGTCGCTTATCGGTTAGAGTTGCCTGATGAGTTAAGTGGGATTCATCCTACCTTCCATGTATCACACTTGCGAAAGTGTTTGGCGGATGAATCGGCTCACGTACCACTTACTTACATCTAGGTCGACAACTGCCTTAACTACATCGAAGAACTAGTGGCCATCTTAAACAGAAAGGAGAAGCGTTTGCGTAATAAGATTATTCAATTGGTTAAAGTCCAATGGAAGCACCGAAAGGGATCGGAATCTACTTGGGAAACGGAGACGGAAATGAGGGAGTCGTACCCTCAACTATTTGACTTATGATAGGTTTCGGGGACGAAACCTATTGTAAGGGGGGTAGACTTGTAACATCCCAAAAATAAAATGACAGTGATAATAACGGAATAAATGAACGAGACATGACGGGCCAGGCCGGATAGGCCGGCGGGCTAGAAAGGGCGAACATAGGGGGAGCCTCCCTTATAAATAGCCTAAGTCATCACCCTTTCTCTCACTTGTAACATCTAGAGAGAGAAAGTTGGCGGATCGACCCGAGATTTCAGCAAAGTGTTACTCCATAGCTCGTGAGAAGAACCTCCGAATCAAAAGCTCGATACAGGTAATGATCTAGCCTAGATCTGAATTTTTGTTTGTTTTTGGGTTTTTCGGGTTTTGAATGAAAAGGTAACGTTTTTACGGATGAAACTGGAAGAAAAACATAGATTTGAGTTCCTTACTGAAAAGCAAACGTTTTGAATGTAAACAAGTTCGGGATCTTGACGTGATCAGACCCGAATGCGAAAGTCAGGGTTTTGCGGGGAAGCAGATCATGTGTACTTATCAAGTACGCATGAAGCAGATCCTGCGTACTTATCAAGTACGCATGAAGAGGGTCCTGCGTACTTATCAAGTATGCAAGAAGAGGGTCCTGCGTACTTATCAAGTACGCAAGAACAAGGCCCTGCGCACTTGCTAAGTGCGCAGGCATCAGGCTGTTTAGGTAAAGTCAGTATGTTTAGAAGGTTAAACCGTTAGAGTCAGGATTTGGTCTGATGTGTATTTAATTAGTCAATTCAGATCGGAAGTGACGTTGTGGGACCTTTGTTTAGGACAACCCAAATTAGCTTATCAGGTGAGTTCTAGAAGCCCTCTTTTAGATGTTTTAAATAATGTTTTTGGCTGGTGTGCATACATACGAAATGATGTTTACGAAACGAGGTTATACGAAACGATGTTTACGAAATGAAATGATTTGGAATGAACGGTTTATGAAAATAAAGTTTTATGAACGGAATGTTTACGAACGAAATGTTTATAAAGAAATGGTTTAAACTGAAGGTAAAGGGTTTTGAAAATGAATGAAAGGTTTTATGAAAAGAAAAGAAAGGGCAAAGGTTTTAAAAAAGTCATTACAAATCTAATATGTCGAATGAATGGAACTGACGAATGAAGTCTGGGAATGTAATTCCCAGCCTTGTGGTAGATTATGGATAGCGAACCATAGTTGCCATAAGAACAACAGAGGCAGTGTCTTTATGGCCTGTCAGTGATTATGATGTTGTACAACCGGTAAGGGAGTAACGACGGTTACTCAAGGGTTAACGTGACCCTATGAAGGTTAAATTATGATCCGACAGTGTTATGGACGTGAGCCATAGCCATCGATGGAAGTTGTCGGTTTATGGACATGGGAGCTATAGGGGCAACTAAATGAGTATTGTCGGTCCTCGTGCAGTTAAGCCTCGGGGGCAATACAAAAGGGAATTGACGGAATGTATTGTATTGTCGGTCTGCATGCAGTTAAGCCTTAGGGGCAATACAATACTAAATGACGGAACGAATGGTAACACAGATTTGGATAATAATGTATGACTTAAATGAATGTTAAATGTTTTAAGCGAACGATCCGTTCAACGGTGTTTATGATGATGATAAAATGATTAAATGTTTTTAATGATGAACGAAAGGCCCTGTTTTCTTATACATGATGTTAAACCCTAATGAATTATTGAATGATGAACCATTTCTTAAATCGAATGAAAACTTGAACTCACCAGCGTAGCTAACTTTTAGTATGCACATTCAGGTTAAGGCAGGTTATGAGGATGGACGAGGATGCTTTGCTAGCGAGATGAGTTACCCGGCTGATCATGAAGACTGGCATCTCGTTATGATTTAGTTACGATGTATTTATGTTTTAGACAATGTTTACGCTTCCGCATGTTTAAACAATGTTGACATTATGTTTGAATGAAATTTTCCGCTGCGTTATTTGATATTCAAGTTTAATAAATGTTTGTGAATGAGTAAACCCAACGAGTGAGGCCTCCCGGGTTTGGGGGCCTTACAATTTGACCAATCCACCTAGTTTGATTGACCCTTCGGGGTAGCCCATGGTGATTGTTACTTGACATAAAACTTTAATGGTAATCTTCGGGTTATGCCTAAACTTGGTTGGAAGGGTTGATATGCAAAATGTTTAAAATTGTATGTTCTCACACTTATACCTTAGATGCATGTAAATAGTGAATTGTAAAAATTTCAAAGACTTAGTTAAAGCGTGTCAAAACCTTTGTATCTCACCAACTATTTTTAGTTGACAATTACTTAACATGTTTCAGGTGCACAAGTACGAGAGTTTCTTGTGATCATGTAGGATGCTTTGGACCTAGAATACTTATTAATTTAATCTTAAGTTCTTGTTATGTTTTGTTGAACAATATGTTTATTTTCCTTGTATTTGAACCTTGAAAGTTATTAATATAATATTTAAACTTTAATAGTCAGCTTTGTGCTTTTGAACAACCGCGTCTGCTTCGACATATAATCCGTCGTCGGTTGGGGTGTGACAGTATAAAACTTGGGGTGGAACATGTATAAAACTTTTAGACTTATACAATTCATGCAAAACTATGTCTATATGTTTTTCATTGTGTTATGCTTTTGAGACTTGCATGCTTAAATTATACTTAACTCTAGCATATTCATTAACTTTGATCCAGCCTACAGTGACAATAATAGATCTATTGTATTTGACCAATCCACCTAGTTTGATTGACCCTTCGGGGTAGCCCATGGTGATTGTTACTGGACCTAAAACTTTAATGGTAATTTTCGGGTTATGCCTAAACTTGGTTGGAAGGGTTGATATGCAAAATGTTTAAAATTGTATGTTCTCACACTTATACCTTAGATGCATGTAAATAGTGAATTGTAAACATTTCAAAGACTTTGCTAAAGCGTGTCAAAACCTTTGTATCTCACAAACTATTTTTAGTTGACAATTACTTAACATGTTTCAGGTGCACAAGTATGAGCTGTATGATGCTTTGGACCTGGAATACTTATTAATTTAATCTTATGTTATTGTTATGTTTTGTTGAACAATATGTTTATTTTCCATGTATTTGAACCTTGAAAGTTATTAATATAATATTTAAACTTTAATAGTCAGCTTTGTGCTTTTGAACAACCGTGTCTGCTTCGACGTATAATCCGCCGTCGGTTGGGGTGTGACAGTATCAGAGCTCAGTGGAGATTAAATGGCAGGACGTGGAGGAGCACTTCGACGCCACCCCCGTAGAGACGTCGGCCGAGGCAACGAGGATGACAAAAGGGACCCACGTGATATCCTAGAAATTGCAAGGTTGCAACAACGTGTCCGGGACCTGGAATTGTAACATGAAGAATGGTACGAGGAGACCAAAACTAACACCGTCATCTGATGAGGAAGGTGGCAGTCCGCCGTGTGTTAACCTTTTTGTTTGACAGGGTCAACACCAGAATCATTACGAACCTAATCCACTTTGACACATGGGAATGAAGGTCGAAATTCCCGAGATTGATGGTCGGGCACACCCTGGCGAGTTTATCGATTGGCTCAGCACGGTGGAACGCATCTTCGATCTCAAAGACATCCCCGACAAGTACAAGGTAAAACATTGGAGCTACTCAATCAGCAGTGAAACACGTGTTTCATTAGTACCCATCAGGGAGGGCCGGCCCCCAAGGGGGGACAAAGAGGGCTAGGGCTCCAGGCCCGATAAATCCCCAAGGCCCGAAGTTTTAATTATATATATATATGTGTGTGTGTGTGTGTATGTGTTTAATTTTTTTTTAAAAGTTCAATATATATTGTAAAACAAAAATAAATTAATATATAATGTTTGGATTTTTTTTACATGTCTCTGGCCCAAAACGATTTGATAATTCTCAGAATCAGGCCTGCCATCAAGGATATGGTACTAGCACACACTCCGAGAGTTCGTTACATTTCGATTGTTATTCACATTGTTGATATTCTCACCAAGTGTCTCTTGGCTACTCTTCGTTCGAACCTATACATTGTTCGAAACTTCTAGATCAGGTTGCTTACAAATATGTTGTATTATTCAGTTACTGAAATGATAAACTTTTCAATAGGTTGGAGTCTTTTCATTTAGGTCGTTTAACATTTCAGTGAGTGAGGTAAAGTTGGTGTTTTTTAAATTCACTTTGGACAATAATGGGAAATATATTTAGACTAGTTTTAACCCCACGTGTTACATGGGGTGAAACCGTGAAACGTTAATATTGTATTGGTAAGTTTTTTATTTTGTTACATGTTAATATTATATGTATTAGAGTAATCAGAACATAAAAAAAAATACATGAAAATACATTTCATAAGTGGTGCACTTTTTGCAATACATTAAATTAAATATCAAATGAAACCTTACAATGATAATTTACAAATTTGAAAATAATTCATTGTATACAATATTTGACGTGGTATTGGTAACTTTTCCATACTTAACACTCACTAATATTTATTTAAAATACAAAAGTAGTATTTTTCAAATTTTATATGTAAAATTAAAAAAAACTTGTTTTATAAATTTTAAAAACTCATTTTTTTAGTAATAAAACTTTAAAACTTGTTTTTTTAAGTCTTTTATTTTTTAATACTTGATTATTTAAATATTCACTTTTGATGATATTTAAAAAAAACAATTTTAGTCAATGGTAATAATAGTAAATTGATTTGGTTAAATGTTTATTTATGTAATTTTTAAAAAAAATTTGAGCTTAAAATGGAAAGAATTAGGGGGGAAAAATTTATGAGGTGGATTGTGGTGATAACATTTATCAAAACCATTTAGGTTTTTATTTATTATAAGAGAGATTATTCATTTAGTTGTATTGATATATTTTAAATTTACTTTTGACAATAATGAGAAATATAAAGATCTTGAAAGCTATACATAATATTACTATTAAATTTAAAGAAAGAAATACGTAAATTTATACTTCAATAGCCACGAAATTCAATCAAGTATATTTTAGTGAGCGGTAAACATATCATTTTATTTTGAAAAGGACGACTCAAGTTTGAAAACAAAAAACATTCAAAAGTTCCTAAAAGAAGAGGTGTTAAACACTTGGCCCCAGGCTTTTAAATTATTTAGTAATAGACTGGGTGGGGGTGGGGTGGGGTGGTGGGGGATTCAACAACGAAATTATAATTTGTTTTATAGCAAAATGGTGGCGAGGAAACGTAAAATTCAAACCAAATAAATCAACATAACAAAACCTTCTAATTCCCTTTCATACTCCCAAATATTCCCCTTCTAATCTATCAACAACTTTGTCTGCAGGCATCTTTTTGGGTTTTATTATGTTTTCCACATGAAGTCCCACATTTTTATCTAGGGTTTTCAAAACCCCAGGCTAAATCAACGGTAAATATATTATTTTTTCTAACAGTTTCATTTAAAAACCGCTTTCAAGAACTCTTTTGTATTGGGAACTCAATCTCTTTTAATGCTTTCACCGTACGTTAAGATAACTAGAGTTTCTTGGGTGTTGCAGAATTTCTTAATGTTTCAAGAACAACAAAGTGCAAGGACATAGTCTAATAAATATATATTTTTAGAGAGATCCATCGAATCTTACCTATATACTTGTATAAAATAAGATATTATTTGTCTTTTAAGTAATTATACTAAATGTAAGGGAAGGTTCCACTAAAAAGTTGTTTTTCGATAAGAAGCGCTAAGAAATGCGTCAAACGAACTCCGATTGAGCTCATTCCAGCGGCGTTGAAAATGAGCTCAATCAGAGTTCGTTTGATATTGTTTCTTAGCGTTTTTTGTCATTTCTTAGATTTGTTAGCCAAAAACTACTTTTTATTTGAATCCCCCCTCTAATTTTATATGCAAACCCACTAGTTGTTAAATATTATATAATTTTTTTGTATCTTGCTACATATCATACGGCTTAATTTTATGTTGAAAAGGGAGACATAATATTTCATCAAAAAAAAAGCAGACGGAAAGAGTAAATCTGAAGAATAGTAGGAAATACAAATTATTTAAAAAAGAAGGTCCACAAATATTAGATTTGAACAAAGAAGGAAGGAAGGCCCACCATGTTTCATCTGAAGAATAGGATATATGAAGTAGATGGGTGTATGCTGATGAAATTAGACTTGTTAGCTAAAACGGTGTTTATGGAAAAATTATTTATTAAATAGGTGTTGTTTTTAAAATATTTACTAAATAATTGTGGAAAAGTATTAAATAAAGGCTTCCCCGCCCTTTTTTTTTGGGTAACCTTAAAATCTCACCTCATTCTTTTTTACAACTTACAAATTTTGCTTCTAAATTTCAACCCACTCTCTTGACTTAATATCTCCTAACTCTGGTGGCCTAGAGGTCGTCCATCATGGTCAAAGAATAAACCAAAGCTGCTCGATCTATCCAATCTCCGTTGCTACTCCTCTCCATATACTCTCATTCTTCTTAAATCTATCATCATAGAGAGGGGGGGAGGGGTTGTTTTCATCTATTGATCTTCTGCCAATTTCATGGTTCCTAGAAACACAAACCCGCCGTTGTCATGGTTTCTGGCCATATATACATGCGACTGAGAGCAAAAGCACCACAAAATATCTATTTGGTAGATCACAAGGGATTTCTTTAATTCTATTACCTTCTTCTGAAAAAAAATGAAATCAAGACGAGAGCAATAAATTAAAACATGAAATGATTAAAGAAAATAAATTCAATGAAGATAAAAAAGGGTTCTCTTCGATTTCGGGTAAAAATAGGAATTTGATGATTATTTTCTTTGAATTCGGGTAACACCCATTGTCGGAACTTAGAACAAAATTTGTAAGTTATGTAAAGTTTAGTGGATGGTTTTGAGGTTAGTGAGAAGAAAAAGGGATTTGATTAATAATTTTCAGGTTTACTTGATAAATATTTTTAAAACAACGCTTAATTGGTAAATAGCTTTTTTATAAACACTATTTTGGCTAAAAACTAATGAAATTATTACAAAAATTAAAAGCCAATATTTTGTGAATTTATTCATAAATCTGTCACGCATTACACAAGTTGAAGGTTAGTGATGCCTAGAACATTTTAGATTTTGCTTTGCTCAGCGTTTGGTTATGTTAAGTGTCTTGGGTTCATGAGATAGATCTTCAAGTACAAAGTGAATGGTTATATATAGGGCGGTTTCAATACAAAGCCGTTTTAGTGTTAAAAACGTAGGAAATAATCATGAAACGGCATGTACACACAAGTGGGTTTTATGGACGATGGTATTTTGGTATTTATGTCCATTTATATATGCGTGTTTCTTAACGTACAAGACCACACAATGCAAAAACCGCACCCTGTTAATGAGCAACTAAAGTCCAAGTCTACATGGTTTAAATGTATGACCGCACAATGCATTGATATGACCACACAATTATATCATATTCTTTATTATACTTTGTAAAAATAACTATTATTTAAAAAAATATATATAATAATATTATACTCAGATTAAAAATATTAAAAAGTTTTATTTTCTAGTATAACCTTTTTATTAAATAATCACGTTTAAAAGTCCAAATATTAATAACTACCATTTAATTACAAAATTGTCACTTTATTAATATTAGATATTGAATTGACTATGCGGAGAAGATTTTTAGAGGCGGTGAAAAACATTTTTTGAGTGACTTTAGAGACCGCCCGAGAAAATATCTCTTCAAAAAGTGCCTCATTTTTTTGTGCGATTTTGAAAAACGCTTAAAAAAATTATATTAACCGCCCAGAAAAACCCATTTTTCAAAGCTAAACAAATCTTCGACGGCCTCTAAAAAACCAAAATTTTCAAGGCTAAACCAATCTCCAGCAAGTTGAACCTGCTGCGTGGTCCTCGCTTGCCTAATTTTAAGCAAACGATTGATAATATCATCCAATAAGGCAGGGTTCATCTGCTGTCCATTTTGATCTACTAATCTCTCTTTTTGTCAAAATATATCCCAAGAACCTAGAGCCGACTGAGAAAAGTAACGTGTCGGAAACCCCTAAATTTCTGCCGCAAAGACTTGCAACAACCACCGATTCACCATTTCAAGTAAAATAATCAAAATGCTAATATTAGAAATGGATTTGGGGAAAGAGAGAGGGTAAACCTTGTTTGCCGCCAGAAAAATGATGGAAAACTCGATGCACGAAAAGCTCCATGGATGACCTAGTTTGCTGCCGGAAAAACACAGAGAGGAAAAAGCGTCGGGATCTATCATGGCCGGAAAGAAGTGTTGAGATCGGCAAGTGTTGGCTACATAGCCATACCTTCCACAACTAGCACATAGATATCATGGTATGTTCGGGAAATGATGATAGTTGCATGTGTTGCACAGAGGGTTGTTGCCCACATATTGTTCTTGAGCATATTCTGAGCCATAGGTGCAACTTGGTTGACTGGGGCAGCATGGGTGACAACAACAAAAATTTTAGGCTTTCGCTTCTTGTTGTTGTAATAAGGTTTGGGTTTGATTTCTTTGGTGGGTTCAGAGGAGGTTACTGTGTCAATGACTTTATTTGCACCTTTCCTTGTTAATGTGCCCGTCTTCACGTGATTATTAGTTAATGTGACAACTAGGCGGATATCATCTTCAAGGGTAGCATGATTTGTTCCTAGAACGGTATCCTAGATCTAAATAGGCAAACCAACGATGTATTTCTCAATGCACCGAGTCAATGGTGTGACAATGTGAGGCACAAGAAGGCTCAACTCATGGAAACGAGTTGTGTAGACCAAGTTCTCTCCAATGTCTTGGGTAAGATCCCAAAACTCGGCCTCTAGCTTCTACATTTAATTACAAGGACAGAACCCCTCGGTCATGAGCCTCTTAACTTCATCCCATGGCAAGGCCATTGCCAAATCCACACGCCGAGTCCTTTTCTCACCATTCCACAAGGTGAGCGCCCGTTTTTGAAAGACGCTGGTGGCATAACGAACCTGGAGATTGTTAGGGCAATCACTACTGAGGAAGGTGTTTTCAATGCCTTCAAACCATTAAAGGAGACCCGTAGCTTCTTCGGTACCATAAAACTTGATGGGGTTGCATGAGTTAAAAGTGCATTATGAAGGGGGGGGGGGGTTGGCACCACTACCATTAGCAATACCACTACCACCATTACTGTTGTTGTTGGCCTGGGTGAGTTGGTTCACAAGTTGGGTGAGAAGAGCAGCAAGATCAGTGTTGTTGTTGTTGGTCTCGTTGGCACGACGGGGAGGCATGCTTTAGATTTAAACAATACAAGGAGAGATGTAAGAATTTATGTGAATTTCTTGGATTAAAATAAGAGAATAAAAAAACATAGGTAATCATAGTTTGGATTTCACTCAAAAACACATAAAGCAATAAGCGTGTAGCTCATAGCATGTAGCAATTATCATAAAATCATAGAGCATGAGATAAAATGGGTGTCCTAAGGTTATAGTCTAGGTCAAGGGTGTCTAATAACGTAATTCCCTATAACCATGGCTCTGATACCAATCTGTCACACCCCAACCAACGGCGAAACATGTTGGAGTGGGACATGGAGACTGTTCATAAGCACATGATTTACTAAAGTTGTAATATATTAAACATCCAATTTCATTTCATAATTCAAATAACAAAATCCAACGATACAATAATTGAATACATAAATAAACTAATTTGAATTCAAATACTAGGTCCTCAAACTTAAGTGAAGCAACTTGATCATAACTCATATAAACGAGGTCAACTAAAATAGTTGGTGAGCGTATATAGATTTGACACCACAAATAGATTTAAAATGTTTTATACAATTCATATGACACATGGTATATAAGGCGTTTATGGAGAATATATAGTTAAACTAGGTGCATAATCAAACCTTGTGACTAAGGCATAACACGCAGGTTACCCTAATGTATTGTCGGTAACAATCATCTTACCTGGGTGGGTTTGTCAGACATAATAGATCTATCAATGCTACAGTTGGCTTGTATAGAGTTAATGATTGCACGAGTGTGTCATGTACATGTAGTCTTAACTAATAGCATTCAAGCATAAAGCACAAATAACACATATGATGAAAATGTAGAATTGTATTTTTGTAAATGCAAATAGTTTCCATTGAACAATCATGTTTCACCCCAAAATGTGTAAAAATGTAAAAAGGAGCTATGTAAAACTCACATGTATCAAATGTTGTAGTTAATACGAGCAATAGTTAGCACAACTGACTTTGCAAATTACAAAATTAACCTAGAGTGAATTATATGAATTTGAATCAATGACATGCACAAAGTCTAAGGCAAGGTCTAGGGTTCAACGGGTATTGATTTGTGTGAATTTGTACAAAGGGTTGTGTTATTTAATGTAAAGGATGTATGTATATTGATGTTTGTATTTGAATAAAAAATTAATAAAAAAAAGTAAATTCAAAGTATATAAAAAATTAATAAAACTAATAATTGTCTTAGGTTTTAAATTTAAATAAATAAATTACTTTTATTTAATTATTTTATTATTATAATAATATGTGCCAAAAAAGTAGTGTGTGTATATATATGTGTATATATATATATATATATATATATATATATATATATAGGGTTTGGTTATAGTAAAAACGGTTTTAAAAATAAGAAGGGTAAGAAGGATTTTGAGCTTAACATGTGTCATTTTATTGTTTTTAAAGGGATGGTATAATGGTTATTATGTATTATACAATGAACTTGTATTACACAATTAAATTATATTACATAATGAACTTGTATTATACAATGAAGTTGTATTACACAATTAACTTGTACTACATAATCACCTGACTAATTACACAATTACCTGGCTAATTACACAATGAACTTGTATTACACAATAACCTAACTAATTACACAATGATAAAATATTACACAATGACCAGACGTGGTATTACACAATGAACTTGTATTACACAATTAATTTGTATTACACAATTAACTTGTATTATACAAAGAACTTGTATTACACAATGACCTGACTAATTACACAATGAACTTGTATTACACAATGACCTGACTAATTACACAATGAACTTGTAATACACAATGACCTGACTAATTACACAATGACCAGATATTACACAATGACTAGACGTGGTATTACACAATGAACTTGTATTACACAATGACCTGACTAATTACACAATGAGCTGGAAAAAATAAAACACAATGATAAATACATATAACACAATGAACTTGTATTACACAATGAACTTGTATTACACATTGAAATTGTATTACACATTAACCTGACTAATTACACAATGAACTTGTATTACACAATGACCTGGCTACTTACACAATGAACTTATATTACACAATTACCTGACTAATTACACAAAGACCAAATATTACACAATGACCAGACGTGGTATTACACAATGAACTTGTATTACACAATGAATAGACTAATTACACAATTAAATTGTATTACACAATGACCTGACTAATTAAAAAATAAATTTGTATTACATAATGAACTTGTGTTACACAATGACCTGACTAATTACACAATGACCAGATATTACACAATGACCAGACGTGGTATTACACAATGAACTTGTATTACACATTGACCTGACTAATTACACAATGAACTTGTATTACATAATGATCTGACTAATTACACAATGACCAGATATTACACAATGACCAGACGTGGTATTACACAATAAACTTGTATTACACAATGACCTGACTAATTACACAATGAGATGGAAAACGTAAAACACAATGATAAATACATATAACATAATGAACTTGTATTACACAATGAAATTGTATTACACATTTTTTCTCCTATAATTTAATCTCAACCATTAAATATTTTTTTTTAAATTTGATCTAATGGCCCTAAATACTTCTCACCATTCTTAGAATTAGAATCCTTTTTACCTGAACCTAATCCTATATATATATATATATATATATAAGGAAAATATAATTTAAAGCTTAAATGGTTTATTAATGTAAAAAGATAATTAATTTAAAGAAATAAAGCCTTTTTATTTATTTATTTATTATTAAATAAAGTGTCTCTAAAAAGAAACAAGGGAATTATAAATATATATGTCTTAATATATATTTAGAAAAGTTATATTTGTTTAAATACAATTTAAATCCTAAATAGATAATTTAGTAGAAAAATGATTTAGAAGATTGTTTTATGACATTCTTTAAAAATGATAATGCATTTTATAAAATCATTTCACAATTTTTATAAAATAAGTAATTGAAATGCTCTAAATAAAAACTAATAATTTTAATTAAAATAAAATTTTAAATAATTTTTATAAAGTTTTTAAACCATTTAAAATGTAAAATTAATTGTTCTTATTTAAAATTTGTTTATTATCGCACAAGATCCAAATGGTATTGGATTTTATAAAGTAATTTTTATAAAATAATTTGAGTGTGAAAACGGCTCAAAAAAATAAATAAATGCGGACCTCCCGGCTCGAACTCGGGTGTATCCCGTGTGACAGTAGTGATCTACCACTTGACCAAGGGGCTGATACTGATAACTAAACGTTTCGCAATTGATTTAACCAGAACTTGAAAGGGTGCCGAGTCTGGTTTAATGAACACGCCAAAAAGACTATGGTGTGTGGGTTTAGAACCCACGCCACCTGGTTCGGCGGTGCAGCGATTTACCGACCGGACCAGGTGGTTCCGCTGGTATAACAATGAAAGCCACAAACTATATACGATAAATGAATCCAATCAAACCCAATCACAAACTCGTATGAATAGATCATGAACTCGCGATGGAATTGGGTTTGATGCTCTATGTCATATGAAATTTACAGAGGGCTTTTGTTCGCCAAGCAATTACGAAGCTAACGACAGAAAACTTATTTGTTTTGATTGAGTAACGAGTGCCGACGGCTAGGATAATAGATGTGATGTTCTTTGTGCTCGATCGACGGCCAAACATGAAATGGGATGAGGTAAGGGGTTCAGAGAGTTTGTAAGAGGCTATGTGCTGATGAGGGAATGATTTTTATTACTCAATTTCATCATAAACGCCCGAATTGATCCGGCCTTGCAGATGACAACTGTCGGCACAATTTCTCATGTTAATTCGATGATTGAGAGCGAATTGGGTTGCGTATATGGTATGCATTCATTCTAGGATTGATTGTGCGTGATTTGCGGACTTCAACATGTTCAAATCCCTTGATTGGAGATCGAATTAAACGTGGTTTGTCTCTAGAAATTCAATTCTGTTTAAATTGATTTGAATTTTGAAATTGGCCACACAAGGATTGAATTGAGGTGTTAATTGAGTTTGGAAATGATCGATAATCCATCTAGAATCTAAGGCAAGTCAGAATCCATCGGGTCTCGATTGAATTCAACCCTGATTTGGGCTGTTGACTTTCCAAAAGTCAAAACAAGTCAAATGAGAATCAAAGTAGGTTCAATTTGATGCATGTGTTCAAAATTGAGATGATGGGGTTCAAGTTCAAGGGTGGAGATTAAAGTTTGGAGTCCAAATGTTTAAGGGGTTCAAACTAATTTATTGAAATTGTAAATAATTATACATATATATATATATATATATAAATTGAATTTTTTTTTAAAAACTTTAAAACTTTATAAATTTTATAAAGAAGCAAGTTTTGAAGGTAATAATGTTTTAGTATAAATATTTTATAAAATTAACCTTCATATACATATATTTCATATGTAAATATATATATATATATATATACTAGGTTAAAGCCCATGTTTTACATGGGTTGAATAAATACAACTTGTTATAACATAATATTTTCTATCAATATTTCTACGTTGGATGTTATTAGTCATCTGTAAAATAAGAAATAATGAAGATTTAATAATTATAAATAACTAATAATGAAGATTAAATTATTATAAAATTGTATTTTAAAATAAGATATAATATTAAGTTTTCTTATGTTTTAGTTATTTAAAATCATCATTATTTAATAGGAGAGAAAAGGCGAAAAACAAAAATCTAGATTTCATCATAATTCGACACGTAGCAAGTATAATTGTTCATTCATTATAATATAGGTTAGAAACCCTGTATATACGAAATGAATAAATATAGTGTTATATATATATATAGTAATAAAGATCTATATTACATATCTATGACATATTACATAATTTTTTAATACAATTTTTAGAAACGTTATATAGTTATTTTATAAAAAACGTTTTATAAAAAGAATGAAAGAAATGTTCAAATTATAAAAATGTTTTATGAACAAAGCTATTTTTTTAATTAAAAAATGTTTTATAGAAATAGTTATAGAAATCATTATTATTTAATAGGAGAGAGATGAGAGAAACAAAAATTATATTTTTTTTATAGAAACTTGTATCATTAATAGGAGAGAGAGGCAGAAAAAAAATGTTGAGAATGAACATGGAAATGTCATGTGGCACCCCAAAACCTTTATTTATTAGTGTGTATAAATATATATATATATATATATATATATATATATATATATATAGAGAGAGAGAGAGAATAAGTTGTAAAATATATAATCCTTTAAATTAACTTAATTTAAAATGTATGTGTGTGTACTTGTAAAAAATAAGGATTGTAGTGAATGAAAACTTGGACTATAATGTTTGCATAGATAATACAAATTGTTGCACTAAAATTGGAATTGAAATGTTGTTTATTGCGCTAAAACAAAATAGGAAAAATCAGGAATGTTACAGTTAAAGCGATTAAAGTTGCTGCGGTGCTTGAGATGAAGTTGTAGTGAATGCAGAATGAGTGGGCTATGGTGGCTTTGTCACCATATAATCATGATCAGATAAAAACACATAGAGGTACGAGACCTTTGTATTCCTCACGAAGTCCAAAGATCCCAAAGAGAACCAAATCCTTTTCTTTGACCGGTTCGCCAATGTTGCCAGTGTAGAAGCATAATCTTGTGCACGGCTAAGATAAGCAAGAGGTGTTTCGTCACCCTCCATCTGAAGCTTAAGAAGTTGTGTCTTAAGCGTGTACTACTTATAGGTTCTATGTCGAGCATAAGCTCGAGAAAGGGAATCCCACAGTTCACGAGCTGTTGTTCTTGAACATGGGAAAATGAGGGTTCAGATACGGTTGAAATAAGGATCATACGAACATGGCATCATTGGCGAGCCAGGCCAGATAGATGGGATCAGGGATGACAATGGGAGCAGCATCCGAATTAGTGGCAATAGTAAGACACATACATAGGATGGAACAATCTATGTATCCATATAATTTGTTGGTGATTAAGAATGGTTCAATTATGGTTTTCCAATATTAAAAGTTAGTGGGAGAGAGCATGAAGGAAAACATGTGGGAGTTGTGGGATGCCCGTTCAGTTGCTAGAAAAAGCAAGAATTGTCGACATGTCTAGTGTTGCATGTTATAGTGTCGCCTAAAATGGTCTTGCCGCCATCAATGACGCCAGGGATTGAGTTGAACAATCGTTCACTAGTGTCGCTAGCAATGTTGGCAAAAAGAACATGTATTTAAGAAGGAGTGTCGCTGATGTGAGTGTCGCTTACGACGGTGTCGCCTAATGAATTGATTCGCCTGATGAATCTCATCGTTTGAAGGTTTACAAAACCCTAGATCTGAACACACATTTGTCTAGCAAAAGTCAAAAGCCATTCCATAAACCATGTTGATAGAAACTTCCTAATGATTTAGAGATCGAGTTGTAATGATTATGTAAGACCCCAACCCGGGCATTCTACAGTTGTTCTCATAACGGGTCATTTTCATTAAAAACGCATTTATTGCATTTCAAATTACAGCGGAAGTCTTTCTAAAACCATGTATTATAGTTAATGTTATTAAGTTTACCTCACGAATGCCTGCATACCAGTTCGAGTAGCATCGCTCCCAAACCAAGATACATCAACCCTACGCTTACCTGCAAAACAATCTAACGTACACACAAAGTCAGCCACGCTGAATGAGTTCTAATAGTTTAATTTCAACAAAAACCATCACACCAAGTTGTTCAGTTTAACTTACCTAGGACCCTCCGGTCCTTATAAAGTATTTTTATACTTTATTAACAAATGACTAATCCCGTGTCACCCCATGACACCCCGTAACCGTTTATCACCCAAGACTCAACCCGTACTACCCACATACGTAGGGCTGTAAACGAGCCGAGCCGAGCCAGGCTTGGCTCGAGCTCGAGCTCTAAATTAAACGAGCCAGCTCGGCTCGGCTAAATTTTTTTTTCGAGCTGAAAAGTTGAGCTCGAGCTCGGCTCGTAAAAAGCTCGAGCCAGTTCGTGGCTCGTCGAGCTAGCTCGTTTTTTTTTACATGATAATATATATATAAACAACAAAAAAAAATATTTTATTCTCGGTTTGAAGTTGATTGTCTTCAAAAAACTAAATACATGGAAGGGACAATATATAAAATACAAAAAAAAACATAGATAACCCAAAACTTACAAAGTAGAGAGTAAATACAATTGTAGATAAAGTAAAATTTTAATCCAAAACTCAGAGTTCTTGAAAACAAATTAACTTAAAAAATCAAAACATCATATTTCAAATATAACACACACACACACACACACATATATATATATATATATATATATATATATATTAGTTATTTAGACGAGCCGAGCCAACGAGCCGAGCCACGAGCCGAGCCCGAGCCGAGCCAACCCTAGCTCGAGCTCGGCTCGGCTCGTTTGCAACTGAGCTTTTTTCGAGCCGAGCTTTTTCCGAGCGAGCCGCAAGCTTCTTGAACAGCCTTACACATACATAACAACAACCTTACTATCACAACAACATAGACTCAACATACTATGCTAGCCACTCGTATCCAAGAATACACATTGACCCGACTCTGGGTTAACACGACCTACCCTAGAACAGTAACCCATCCGGCCTTAACCAAGGCTCTCACAAATAACTGTCACGACTCTTATGCTCGTCAGGTCACAAGTCCTGACTGAACGGTCAGTCTAACTATACACGTCACAACTCAACACATCACATAATGCTATTTCATACACAATAAATACAGTTAATCATTAGCATGCACATTAACACTTATATATACATGCATGCAAACACATACCTCCTTGCTATACCCTCGTTAGGGCGATCAACACACACCGAGCTCATCATTAACCTGTCAACTAACTGTCACCTTTGGTGACTTCCCGAAGGACCTCATCCTTCACAAATCCCATTTGTTGTGCCATGAAAACACGATGCAAACATACCACGACGAACACACAACACAAACAACATACTAGCAATTACATGACTCATTAACTATACTTGCACCTCACACATAACCCTAGAACAACATATTTCTCACACAATGTATCATAAGCAGTTAATGTATAACACGACTCTTTTCGTTCGGCCTTTAACACGACACGCACTAACAAACCACATCATTGACTCACACATAAAATCATGGGCATTTAACTTAAAGCCCGACTCTCCCCGATCCACCCTTAGCACACCATTGACCCAGCGGCTCATAATACTTATTTTGTATTCAAAATATAGCGGGTTAGAACCCGAAACCCTTAACATGCTTTATTTTATTGACACCACGTGAAAGTACGTACGTTGGCCCCAAAACAGTAAAACGTTTAAAAGAGGGGGATTAGAAACTCACTGGTTATGCTGAGTGTAAGTCCTTGCTCTGTGACTCGTCCGTTGTCGCTTGAAATCCCAACCTATCACACACAAGATCATAGGATCAAAACACGTCCAAACTGTGACAAACCTAAACTTTTTGTTTTAGTCGTTACCGACTTCGTTAAATTTTCTGGACGAAAATTCTTTCAACAAGGGGATGATGTGACATCCGACAATTCCAGGTTAACTTCGTTAACACAAACATCGTTAGTTCAAACGTTGTTCATGCAAACTCATTCATCTTAGCTAGTCACACGTGCATTGCATTTAATGGGGTTAATTAAATGTGTTAATTAATACGCACACAACGGTAATTCGTATAATTTCCGAAACCCACTTGAGTCTAACCCGGAACGTTGATGATTAACCAAGAATAATATTTCAAACAATTAATAATTTATAATTAATATAAATTATGTGATTTTGTGTGTTACATGATTTTATGTGAATTTTCTTGATATCGCGCATGTTTATCAAATACTGACCGTGTTAATTATTTTTATAGAAGTTAGAATTTTTATAAAAATAATAGTTATTAGGATCTAATTATTAATTAGTATTAATTATAATTAAATTAGCCCATGGACCTTTAGAAAGCCCATAATCCATTTAAAAACCCATACATGCAAATATGTATAAAAGGAAATTTATAAAATTAAAAACCCTAAACCTTTTTTTCCCTTGTTGCCGTCGAGACCCAACCACCCACCCCTCTCTTGGCCGAGAGCTTCAAGCAACCCAAACACACCTCAATCGACCTTCGATCGTGAATCCGGAAGTAGATATGAGATAGTCTAGGCATTCCTAACATTCCTACATAAGTCGTTTTATTAAATTCCGTCGTTATTTCATTATTATTTTTGATATTGAAACCCTAGATTATCCAAACTTAATGATTTTGAAATATGATAATGAATTAGTTAATTGTTTGATATTGTTGTATTGTATTGATGATTTTATGAACGTATATGAAACCCTAGTTGTTATACGATATGTAAATTGAATTTTGTTGATTATGTGACGTATAGGAATCGCATGCTAGACGTGAATTATGATTAATATAGTTGTAATTATATTAGTTGAAAGATCTGAGATTGATTAGACGTGTTAATTGTGTAAACAAAGCGTGTAATGGATGACTTACTAAAAGAGGAAACTTTGTTAAAAAGTGATTTTTGAATGTGAAGGTTTCTAGATATGTATAATGTTATAAATTGACTCTAGTATGTTAGTACGATTGTAATGAGGCTCGTTAAAGGATTATTGAATGTAAATAGCTTAAATAGATCATAGGTTACAAAAAGTGGAAACTTTATGATTTGTAACTTGATGTCTAAACTTAATGATGTGTGTTATGGTAATCTATTATGTATTAGCATGTGTAGATAGACATGGGATGATGATACGAACGTGTTATAGATAATGTGATTCATTTGAAACCAAACATGAGTTTATATATTTTCAAAAAATAATAAATTAATGTAACGTGTATTGTTGACGTAGTTTGCCATGCTAAATTAGTCATGACTTAGGTAGCATGAAACGTGAATTATCTGTGTGCTCAGCGTATTGTTATGCAAGTCAAACATTTAATCACTAAACGGGTCACCAACGGGTCGTCGAGTCAAACTTGGTCAAACTTAGTCAAACTTGGTCAAACTTAGTCAAACTAATAAATATTTTCTAAACCCTTAAAACAATGAGATTGTTTGGATACTTAGGGTTCCTATCGCCTTGCACAAACACACACTTATAAACCGGTGTTTATAGGTGGCAGTTAGTCGTGAAGCATTCTAATTTCGCTTTCTTTCGCACGCACTCTAAGGTGAGTTTCACGGCCCCTTTTTCTTATGGTTTAAACTTGGGGGAGAAAATATGGGTACAAACATTTAGATCTTACATTTCATTTATATCACTTGTTGTACTAAGCGCAAACATATCATGCAAGTCCTTACATATCGAACCGTTTAATATATGGGATAGCGAGGTAATCTTGAGTAGTACTACTGGGCATTGACAAGCCCCACCCGCGTTAGTCGCGCTAACACGACAGGTAGTCGAACGGGTGTAATATTGACCTAAACATTTACCATTGATCATGATAGTCATGGTAGGAGGCAGTTCAAACATAATCAGTCAGCTTCGGTGTCGAAACGCTTTAGTAACATGTAACTAGGTTAGCTACCTATGATATAAATTGTAAATGGTTTTATCTAGTATTCTTTACAAGCATTGAAACCTGTGAACTCACCAATCTAGTGTTGACATGTTTTAGCATGTTTTCTCAGGTCATTAAGGTACAAGCACAAGCTAAGGCATGCATGCATTCGAAGTCCATCATTTTCAAACTCAAGAACTATTTATTTTATTTATTGTTGGATCATTTATTTTTGGCGCGACTGTTTTGGGGCATGCTTTTCATTTAACTTTTCGCTTCCACAATCTTACATTAAATCAGTGTTTTCATTACTAGTGTTGCATCGTGACTATGAGCAATACTAGTGGTTTTCTTAAACTCATATAGAGTCGTTCAAAGTAACTAATGACTGAGATCCTGGTATGTCACGCTCCTAACGGTAAAACTCCGTTAGTGGATTTTGGGGGTGTGACACAAACATACCCTAGTTACGTAAAGATGTAAATGATCTCAGCACTTGTCTCGTCTACTCGTCCCTTCGTCCACATAATGAATCTAATACTCGTCTCCGCCCGATTCGCCAAACCATTATCTCCCCGAATACTTGTTATGGCCCGTCTTTGACTTGCTTGGAAACCGAATACCTGAACCGACTCCATGCGTGCTCCCACGCGCACCATGCAAACCTTAACCACAACGCGCAGGGACCCAAACCCCGCGAAGCGTACAAACTCGAGCCGCGTCTCCATGCAAACACATGTGCATGTATGATCTTGCAATCCAAGATTACCATTGTCACCACCATCCAGGTTCACCCCCATGCGCTACCATGAACACCGACAACCGCCCTCCTTCACTACTCCCGCCAACCACAGTCGTGGTTACTCACTCCGGTCATATGTCGTCATCCCCATCATCTCTTTTGGCCACCATCCTCGTCTCCTCGTCTACGACTGCCAATCATAGCACCCTTCCTCCATTGTTGTTGCGTACCGCCGTTCGCAACCACCGCCACCATCCTCCGCGTCGGATTCCCTAGCGGCTATCACCTCCATCGGCTGCCATCAAACTCGTAACTCCAGCCGGGCAATGCTCACAGCACTCTACCTCTAGCCGCCTGCCATCGTTGCACATAGCCATCAGCCATCGCCGGCCACCTATGAAATCTCGCAACCATGATCATCGCCTACTCCCCCCCTTTGGCCGCTAACTACGTACTGAATAAATCCCTTTCAAACATAATGAAAATGCAAATAAAGAAGAAGCGAAGATTACCTATGCGCATCACTAGAGCCATGCTAGCCGGAGCACTCCGTGTCGCCGTCTCCTCCCCTCGACCGTCACCAGTTTGCCCCTTGCTCGCCCACTTTTCGTCGTCGCACACAACCTAGGCCAATCGGCCTAGGGTTTCCTCCTAGCAAGATATTTAAATCTCCCTTATTTACATCCAAGTCCTCGAGTTTCGTTTTAGTGCGTAATGATCCCAACTGTTATTATTTCGGCTAACCGAGTCCTTTTATTCGTTTACCATGAACTTATATGTGAAAACCCAAGCTAATCCGGACACTAAATAAAGATTCACGTAGCGAGTTCCTTCTATCCGAGTCGTGTAGTAACTATTTGGTTAGCCCACTAACCTGATCCGTTTGCTTACGGATTTTCGGGATGTTACAAGTCTAACCTCCTTAAAAGAGGATTCGTCCTCGAATCCTATGTCGGTATAAACTCACACGACTTATCCTTCCGTTTGCATTCGTGCACCAAATCCTTCTGGTGTCAAACGTTTGTCTCCACACTTACCAATTTTAACACTTTGTTTTGCTTTTCGACCACCCTCTTGGTGTTAAAAGAGGTCTACTTAATGCATGCTTTCAACTTTGGGACTTGTAGGATCAACTACACATCCCCTTATTACTCGCCTTCCTAGCCGTTATTCCTAAGGTACTCATTGTCGATTAGTTGCTTCCTTAATGCACTTCTTGATCCGCTCACCTTATACACGACGTTACTTCTTTTTATAATCCCGAGTGACCTCGTCACCCTGACGGTCATACCTAGGTAGGGTTCCTTGCTTTCCATTATTGGATCATTCGTTGTCCTTTTCATCTCTCATTCTAATTGTTATCCAGTGGTGACTTCTCCAAAACTCAGGCACCACAGTCTTTTTCACAGATGTTAGACATCTATCCTTCTCCTGAGATCACTAAGAGCTTGTGCCAAGATTGCTGGTCTCATCCCAGGTTTTGACACTATAGTATTTCCTTACTACATTACCTCGTGCTCGTTGCATCCTTGGTAAGCACATGCCACTTATCCTTAGCCTTCGACCACCGTCCTCGGATGACTCAGCTTAGCCAGTCATGTTTGTTTTAAAGTCCCAACATTAACTCCTTTGATACTCTTCAGGAGCTTGCTTCTTATAACTTTGTCACTTGCATACCAGCGTAAACATTCCCTTTACCGTCACCTATGTGCAAACCTGCACTTATCCTTCCCTTGCTCTACTTTCCCTCATCGTTGCTCTATCATTACTATGCTATCTCCGATCGCGTTTCATTCCTCAAGTGTGAACATTAAGTACGCCCCAGTAGGTGCTTCAGTTATCCATTGTCTCATTCATGGAGATCGCATCTACTTCCCTTATATGTTATATCGCCAGGACTCCTCCAACGAAACGTATCCCCTGGAGAACCTATTGTCACTTTGTCCACTCCGTACCGAAATCTCTAGCATCGTCACCTTGACCATGTCATAGTTAGCTCCGATCAATCGTCTACGTAGCGCCTTCGTCATCTCCCACCACTGTACTCTTGGGCTCTGTGCTCCGGATTCTCGAGATATATGTATAGGGATCTCTTAGGAGCACCTTGCTGATCGTCTTGAATAACGTCCACGTATCGCATCGATGCATCACCGTTAAGAAAATTGTATAGATAAAAACACTATCGCTGAACTCACTGACCATTCGTCCTATGCCCGATTAAACATGCACTACCAGGACACATTGATGCAACATAACTACAGATCATACCATGTTCGACATGAGTACTAATAACCACACTTTCTAGTTTGCTCGAAGTGCACACAATCAACTAGGCCTGAATAAACGTCTACTAAGACCTCACCATTTATAATCACATGAACTCTCGAACTCTACCTTCTATTTATTACAACGGTAGTCCCTGCGACACGTCATCACGTATTTACACGAAATTCACACAGTCGTACCTCTACGGGTAGTATTAATGGTTTAAGGTAACACACTACTCGACCTAGACACAAGTCAACCCTTTACACATTCATATACATTATATTTATAATCATTATTTTCCATAGGGCATTGTCCTGAACATTCACACAAGATGCAATGCACCCATTACACTTCAAACCATCACCCATAACACATAGGTGATACTATCATACGACCTTTAACACTGACCAATTCAAAATTCACGTTTATGTATATTCAAGTCTATACAAATCTACTCATACCATCCAACCAACCACGTTTTAGTATCACAACAAAATTACTTCTTAATTCCAACTCACGTCATTTAGAATGCAATCACACAGTCACACCATACACACATATTCAACTATTGTAAACACAATTACACGTCGTTGCGAACACAATTATCGCCTCTCATGTCCAAATCACATCATGGTAAAGAAAAAGTCAATATCAAGACCCAATGGTCAACATTCAAGTCAAACACCGCACTACATAAGTGTCTATTCAGTCCAACGTTAATTCATCCCGCAATATCTCGTGACAGATGTCACTACCACCTATCATTTGGAAATCAAACATCTCAAACAGTGCTCGCAAAGTTATTACTTGACCACCTCGGTGTATCTGCCCTTCCTGAAACCAGCTCTTTTAACCATTACAAGTGATTGGTATCTCAACCGTGCAGGTCCACGTCCTAGAAGAAAATAACGTACAACTGACACTGATCTCCTTCTCTGCTCCGTCTTTTCGATCAACGCTCCACGCGGTATGTCGTCGACCGAAGCTCTAGTCACACTTGGCGCGAGAAGCACCAACATGACCCCACCTCACCATCAGCTCTATCTACGACAGTCGTCGGCTTGACCTATCAATCTGCATTCCTCTTAGTAGGAGTTCCACGCTTGTTCGATCTCATACGCTTTATCTTAGCCACCTAATCCTAATCAAGATAGAACGCTAGAGTGCTTACTATGGGCACAAATCCAGAATATGAGAGTAATTATAGACTGTCAAATCACGGTGATCAAATGCAATTTGGTGGTCCACATCACTGCTCGGATTCTAAACCCTTCCCATTATACTCACACTAACTTTCTACCTTCACGCACACCGGATGTACATGCATCCCACACAACTGACATAGCATCACACACAACTGACATAGCATCACACAATAGTCTAGCATATCATCACAATAGTCACAATTGCACACCGCATGTGGTTACACACAACTTCATTACACTAAGCTAACACACCAAGCTATGTCACATAACGCAATTAATGCTACTCTACATTAATCAACTCACAATTATGGTTTCACCTAATCACACCACGAAATTTCACATAATTCTACACACTACCGAAACACGTATCACACATCATGTTCCCACATGGAACCATAGATTACTCAATCACACTAACCGCTCTACCTATCGTAATACTACACAAATGGCAAATAACAATTACTGCTCAACTTGAAAGACGTACATCTTGGCTCGCGGTTACTCGTGGTGCCATTCGTTTCACCCTTGTCCCATTCTCGGTTTAAGTTAAAGTATTTTATTTGTTTAAAAGTACCAGTTTTCTCTTAAACCACAGCTCTGATACCAACTTGTAAGACCCCAACCCGGGTATCCTGCAATTGGTTCTCATAACGGGTCATTTTCATTAAAAGCGCATTTATTGCATTTCAAATTACAGCGGAAGTCTTTCTAAAACCATTTATTATAGTTAATGTCATTAAGTTTACCTCACGAATGCCTGCACACCAGTTCGAGTAGCAACGCTCCCAGGCCAAGATACATCAACCCTACGCTTACCTGCAAAACAATCTAACGTACACAATGTCAGTCACACTGAGTGAGTTCTAATAGTTTAATTTCAACAAAAACCATCACACCAAGTTGTTTAGTTTAACTTACCCAGGACCCTCCGGTCCTTATAAAGTATTTTTATACTTTACTAACAAATAACTAATCCCGTGTCACCCCATGAAACCCCGTAACCGTTTATCACCCAAGACTCAACCCGTACTACCAACATACATAACAACAACCTTACTATCACAACAACATAGACTCAACAAACTATGCTAACCACTCGTATCCAAGAATACACATTGACCCGACTCTGGGTTAACACGACCTACCCTAGAACAGTAACCCATCCGGCCTTAACCAAGGCTCTCACAAATAACTGTCACGACTCTTATGCTCGTCAGGTCACAAGTCCTGACTGAACGGTCAGTCTAACTATACACGTCACAACTCAACACATCACATAATGCTATTTCATACACAATAAATACAGTTAATCATTAGCATGCACATTAACACTTATATATACATGCATGCAAACACATACCTCCTTGCTATACCCTCGTCAGGGCGATCAACACACCCCGAGCTCATCATTAACCTGTAACTAACTGTCACCTTTGGTGACTTCCCGAGGACCTCATCCATCACAAATCCCATTTGCTGTGCCATGATGACACGATGCAAACATACCACGACGAACACACAACACAAACAGTAGACTAGCAATTACATGACTCATTAACTATACTTGCACCTCACACATAACTCTAGAACAACATATTTCTCACACAATGTATCATAAGCAGTTAATGTACGACACGACTCTTTTCGTGCGGCCTTTAACACGACACGCACTAACAAACCACATCACTGACTCACACATAAAATCATGGGCATTTAACTTAAAGCCCGACTCTCCCCGATCCACCCTTAGCACACGATTGACCCTATGGCTCTTAATACTCATTTTGTATTCAAAATATAGCGGGTTAGAACCCGAAACCCTTAACATGATTTATTTTATTGACACCACGTGAAAGTACGTACGTTAACCCCAAAACAGTAAAACGTTTAAAAGACGGGGGATTAGAAACTCACTGGTTATGCTGAGTCTAAGTCCTTGCTCTATGACTCGTCCGCTGTCGCTTGAAATCCCCACCTGTATACGCTACTTACGTAAAGATGTAAATGATCCCGGCACTTGTCTCGTCTGCTCGTCCCTTCGTCCACCCAATGACTCTAATACTCGTCTCCGCTCGATTCGCCGAACACTTATCTCCCCGAATACTTGTTATGGCCCGTCTTTGACTTGCTTGGAAACCGAATACGTGAACCGAGTCCATGCATGCACCCACGCACACCATGCAAACCTTAACCACAACGCGCAGGGACCCAAACCCCGCGAAGCTTACAAACTCGAGCCGCGTCTCCATGCAAACACACGTGCATGCATGATCATGCAATCCAAGCTTACCATCCTCAACACCATCCAGGTTCACCCCCATACGCTACCATGAACACCGACAGCCACCCTCCTTTACTACTCCCGTCGACCACAGTCGTGGTTACTCACTCCGGTCATATATCGTCGTCCGCATCATCATCTCTTTCGGCCACCATCCTCGTCTCCTCGTCTACGGCTGCCAATCATAGCGTACCGTCGTTCGCAACTACCGCCACCATCCTTCGCGTCGGATTCCCTAGCGGCTATCACCTCCATCGGGTGCCATCAAACTCGTGACTCCAACCGAGCAATGATCGCAACACTCCACCTCTAGCCGCTTGCCACCGTCGCACATAGCCGTCAGCCGTCACTGGCCACCTATGAAATCTCGTAACCATGATCATAGCTTACTTCCCCCCTTTGGCCGCTAACTACGTACTTAATAAATCCCTTTCAAACATAACGAAAATGCAAATAAAGAGGAATCGAAGATTACCTATGTGCATCACTGGAGCCATGCTAGCCAGAGCACTCCGTGTCGCCGTCTCCTCCCTTTGACCGTCACCGGTTTTCCCCTTGCTCGCCCACTTTCTGCCGTCGCACACAACCTAGGCCAATCGACCTAGGGTTTCCTCCTAGCAAGATATTTAAATCTCCCTTATTTACATCCAAGTCCTCGAGTTTCGTTTTAGTGCGTAATGATCCCAACTGTTATTATTTTGGCTAACCGAGTCCTTTTATTCATTTACCATGAACTTATATGTGAAAACGCAAGCTAATCCGGACACTAAACAAAGATTCACGTAGCGAGTTCCTTCTATCCGGGCCGTGTAGTAACTATTTGGTTAGCACACTAACCTGATCCGTTTGCTTATGAATTTTCGAGATGTTACAGATCAGTTGGTAGAAATCAAGCACTGAAGAAGGTTACTTGACAACGAAGTACATCGGTGAATCGGCGGCTGATGGTTGTGAGGCGGCGGTGTGGACTGTTGACGGTGGACTGGCTCTGATACCAAGTTAAACTTCGTATATATGTGTAAATGTTTACTGGTGTATTGATAAATGTAATTTGGGTTTGCAATAAAGAGAGGTTTATATAGAACCCATATTTACATTTGTGTCTAATAATAAGTGACATAGTGTTGATCCTTGGCAACTCATACATGGTCCAACTTGACAAAGTCCAACCTGACTATAAAGTACCGAAATAAAATACGATATAACTTGGCTATGTTTAAAGTTAGGAGATCCACAATTTATGGACATAGAGGTCTTGCTGTGTCGGGTCTTGTGGTAAACAATCTATAAACCGTTTAGCATAAATGTGAGACCTGAATTCCATCATATAGAGCCTTAATTTCGGAACATACGTTTCCTCCAACTGTTTTTTTTTATTTATTTCTTTGTTTATAAAGAAGTAGCTTAGAACCCGTGTAATACACACGGGATGAAAAATATCAATACATAAAATTCTTAATTATGTATATATATATATATATATATATTTTATATGTGTAAATATGTATTAAATATACTAAGGATAAAAAATAAAATTCAAAATAAGTAAAAATTAATATATAAATGGGTTTTAAAAATATGTTAATTACTATTTAATGTAATTTAACTTTCATTTACTATTTCATTGAAAATAAAAGTTACATAATTAGATTTCAAAGCTTATTACAAAAAATAATAATTTAAAAGAAATGTGTTTTATTTGTATAATTATTATTTTTTTTGAAAATATATTATTATTAAAAAATAGAGGTGCATTTAATAGGAGAGAGAGTCTGAAAAAAAATAATAAGAATGAATATGAATGCGACACGTGTCATTAAAAATCTTTATTTATTATATACTATACATATAGATAAGTGAATATTTGATTCGAACAACTTACACATTTATTTACCGGGATAACTTTGTAGTAACAAAGTTTCAAAAGTTTTCCAACTAGGTCACTCAATACGCATTTTACACGGTATACAATCTCGAGTATACTATGGTGACTGACCTAATTGAAACACTTTTGAAACTTGATTACTATTCTGTTGTGTCATTTTCGTCCCTGTGGTTTGATTGTTTTTGTCATTTTCATCCAAAAGGTTTGTTTTTCTCTTATGTATCCTCGTGGTTTGTAAAACTTGCCATTTTCATCAAACTGGTTAATCTCATCCATTTTTTCACATTAAATGAGGGATATTTTTGTCTTTTTAACAAAACCCTAGGTCAACGTATCCATGCTCCACCGTTAAAAAATGGTAAAAAGACAAAAATACCCCGTCATTAAACGTTAAAAAATGGATGAATTTAACCAAGTGGATGAAAATGACAAGTTTTGTAAACCATGAGGATACACAGGAGAACAACAATCATTCGGGATGAAAATGGTAAAAATGACTAAACCATAGGGATGAAAATAATTGTTTACTGTTTCTTTTATTTACCAAGTCAATTTGGTAATTTGTAGTTAATTCGAGTATTTCAATTTTTGCTTTACTTTTCATATTTAAACCTACTATGTAAAAGAGAGCTTGATGTAATTGTTCAACTATTTAGAGTGTGTTTGGGATTGCTTATTTAACTTCAAAAGTGATTTTTGTTAAAAGTGTTTATTAGATTATGAATTTTTTAAAAGAAGTATTTAAAAAAGTGTTTAGATTAGCTTTTGTTGTGTGAAAAGCCAATAAGTCAATAATTGACGAACGTTCGTGACAGACATGTATGTGTTCTCTCAAGGGTTAATGATCGATGATATATACAATGATATATATGTATTTGTTAGAAATTATTAGGGGTTGATTGGTAATATTTTATTGCAAAAGCCAAAAGCCATAAATTTGTGGCTTCTTCAAAAACAACTTTTTAGCTTTATCAAAAAGTTAAAAAAAAATTGTTTTTATGTTTGCCAAACATTTTTTTTATCTTATTAACTTTTGAAAAAGTCAATAAGTCAATAATCAGTTTTCCAACGCAATTCCAAACACCCTCTTAATATATTATCGAATTTTCCTCAACAATTTTTAGTTGTTATTTATTTTTCCACTCTGTCAAGAGCATACCGATGTTTATCAGCTAAACTTAAACTTTAATTGGCATACTAATGTTTTAATAAATATATACGTGTAATAAAATTATCATGACAGGAGGTTAACCTAAGCCGGTATTTGTCAAGCATGGGGTTCGATTGCAAGCTTTAGTTCATTATCATGTACCGGATGATTGAACAACATTTGCCATCTACTAATATTTTTTATGTAAAAAATAAATAAAGTAAAATAATTATTACAGCTTTATCTTGTTTTCTTTATTTCTTAATTAGTATTCATATAGGCCTATCTTACCAAACCACCTCACATGGAAAAGTACCAAAAACACAACACTTGGTCTATTTCTTTAACATATTAAAATCTCACCACGAAATGTCTGCTATCAATGAATATTTAATGCATCTTTCATTCTTTCATGAATTCTACAATCTTCTGCATCTTATCTTTGACATCTTTCCTAGGAATGGAAACTAACTTTAAGGACGTGATAAGACATTTGATTAGATTCAATGGTTGAAGACAATAAAGGGCATGTAAGAGTTCAAGAGAATTTAAAGTTTAGAACTGATTGTGGTGGCATAGATTTCCATATTGGTGTAACAAAAACCTACTGTATTATCTATTCCTATCCTCTAGAATATGGGATTTAGTACTTCACTTTGTTATTATAATTGAATATAGCATGATTTAACTCTATGATGTAATTAGAATAATGTTAATTTGGTTGAAATAAATGCTCAATAGTTTTGCCACCAGAATTCAAATAGGGTTGGTTTGCCATTGAATTCTACAAAACCGTTATATTTATATTTGTGTGATGATATGGTTTATAAAAAGAAATTCAAATAAAAACTTAAGATGGCCTTTACAGTTATAAATTTTGATTCAAGCCGGCCTACTAAATGATAAGTATTGAAACAATTAGTACAAACCAAAATTATTGAAAAAAGAAATATTCCAAATTTGTCTATTAAGATTCATCGTTGTCTTTTCTTAAAAATTAATTGGTTTTGTTTTTCAATTAGCAGTATACAAGAAAACAATTAAAGTAAGCGAGAAGAATTGAGTAAAGAAACGTATATTTCCAGCACCATGTTGAATAGAAGAGCTTCGTCTCTTGTAGCATTTCCAGCACCATGTTGAAGAGTAGATGAGTATAAGGTTTGAAGATCAGAAGTGGAGAACATGAACATGTCCATAGGATCTAGAACATGGAAATCGGGTTGGTTAGAGGTACAGATGACTTCTTCACCGGTCAGGTTTTCATAAAGCCATTTGTAATACCGGCCAAAACAATGTCCGAGAAATTCCAAGGTTAGAACCTCAAGGACTAGTTATATCTAAAGTACCAAATTCCAGGGTTAAAAATGAAAAATAGTAAAATCAAGACCTTAGCGGACCGCTAAGGTGAACCCTAACGGACAACTACCGGTGGATGTGTGGCAGAGGTCCGCTAAGCTAGTCTTCCACAGTAAAATGTCCGTGGTGGTAATGGGTATTAATTTTGACGCGTGCACGCGTGGCGGACCGCCACGCTAGGTGGTAACTGTCCGCCAGCCGCAAAACCCTAGAATTCTGCCACATAGCAAGGTGGCGGACCGCTACGCCCCTGGGTAACAATCCGCTAGCCGCAATTCCATAAACGGTCCAATCTGATTGCCACACATAGGGCTAATGTCATCTTGGGCGGTGGCGGACCACCACCCACCTGTGTAGTGGTCCGCTACAGGTCCAGTTTTTACCCTACAAATAGATAACGATTTCAGCCATTTTCTCACAACCAATCTCACAACCACTTTCAAAACAATTCCAGAAGTCTTGGAACCCATTCCAGAAGTCTTGGAACCCACTCCCATCGTTCAAGGTTCGATTCCCGCTCGTTTTAGCACCCACAATTAAGCAAAAATACTCTTAGATGTTGGAAATGCTTGTGAAACTGATATATATAGGAAGCTAGAGCTTTACTCTCAAGCTTAGAGGCTCATCCTGAATTGTATTTCTATTACATTACTAAGGTGCATACGTTATCTCTTTTAAAACATTGTGTCAAATATTTGCGTTTACGAAAATGGCCAAATAAGTGTTAAAAGAATAACGCATAATGTTCATCTACGGGGTAAGCATTCATGCCATAAGTATACGTAAAACTTGCAAGGGATACACGAGTCGGGTGAAAGTCCTGGTGTGCAGCTAGTACTTCCCTTTTTAACAATTGCGGAGGTGTAGTCCTGCCCATTGTTAATAAGATATACTACCGGTGTATACAATCAGGACATGGCGTGCTGGACTATGGATTAAACGTATAAATTATGATTACGAATTTAAGAACTGTTTGTGTTAAATGATTTATTGTCAAGATAATTGCATTCACCGGCGTTCTCGCTGACGTTTCATTTTCAAAATGTTTTCTCTCCTAACAAATAAAATGTGATGGAAGTGAATGACGGACAGAGTTGGTCTGGCCCTTGATTGTGAATACGAACATGATGAAATGCATGTTGGATTCTCATGCCTCATGTACATGAAATCCTAAAAAGATGAAAAAGGATTAGTGCCAAGGAACGGATTAACCTTGGACAGTACTAAATCCTAGTGGCTTAAGACTTGTCTAGAGAAACGCGTTGTATATGATTTTGTTGAAGCATTTCCGGTGACAAGCACTCTAAAGATTGTCCCTGCTTATATTGTATTGTTTTGTATTTAGTCTCTGATGTAATTGCCTTTTCGAGTTGTAATCATGTATGTTTGAACTTACGTTGGTACTTTTCTCTTCAGTTAAGTTATATGCTTTGTGTACTTAGTAAGTGCGCGGGAGATTTGTTCCTGCGTACTTAACAAGTACGCATGAGTTTACCTTGCATACTTGCTAAGTACGCATGAAGGATTGTCCTGCGTACTTTCTAATACGTAGGTATTGGGTCTGTTAGTATATATAGCCGGTTGATAGAGTCTCTAAGTACGCTTTCATCGTATTTAGACTGATATCTTGGGAAACCTCTTGTAATCGCTTGTTGTTGATAATAGACGAAGTATTATGTTACCAGGGCCAGCCCAATAAGCTTGGTGGGCCAAGCTAGGGCATGGGGCCATACAACATATAGGACCTCCAATTTAAAAAAAATTATATATGTATTTATGTGTGCAAGTGGGCCGTAAAACACTTCTAAGCCTTCAGGTCTAGAAAATATAATAATGTTGTCAATTATCATTACTTATTTATTTCCACTTTTAAGATTATTTATGTTAATTTATCTTATTATAACATCTTTTCTATATAATAATTTTTTTAGTTGATTGCTTCAGGTCCCAATCCCGGAAAAAAACGTAGGGATTTTATAATATGACTTTTGAAAAAGTGCCCCAAGTTTTTACTTTGCTTGAGGCCACAAAATACGTTGAGCCGACCCTATTTGTTACTTGTGTTTGTTGTTGATTACCTCGTCGTTTACATTCCATCTAGTCTCGAGAATTCCGCATCCAGTTCGACTAGAAACACACCCACACGAGTATGATCCGAGACACCCGTAGACCTATAAGTGGTATCAGAGCGTTTGCTCTTGATTTCGAGTGTTGTAAGTGTGTTAGGAGTATTTTTGACCTGGTTAGACATCGAATTACTCTCTCTTGAACTTGAGTTTGTTGATTTTTGTTAGAAAAATACATATGTTATGTTCACTATATTTCTAGTATGAAAATCATCAAAATCGGCCTCATTTGTTGTTTGTTTGAGTGATTTGATCATCAAGGGTTTGTTAGAATCAAGTTTCTAACCTTTTGGGTAGATCAATTTCGTGTTTACAATAAGTTTGGAAGTTTTTAGAATTTTTCGGTGGCCTGAGTTTGACCGGAAAAAGTTGTTGGAGCAGGTTCAAAAAGCATCTCGCGTACTTACCATTTTTAGCATCAAATTTGTTGGCCTGAGTTTGGCCGGAAAAAGTTGTTGGAGCAGGTTCAAAAATACTATAGCTAAGATTGTTGAGGATCATGTCGGCTAAAGGGAGACTTCACAAGCTTGTGGGGAAGTAAGAAGCGACAAAGGTAAGTCTTCGACTGATGTATTAGAAGAACTATCTATAGAGCCAAACTACAAAAATGAAGCCATGATTGAAGCTTTAGAAGAGATTAAGGAAGGTGAGATAGATTCGGGAGATGATTGGGAAGAAGATACTGACGATGTTGTTATAGAATTTCCTAAGGGTACCGGTGAGAGAATATACGAGCTTGAGGACGGGGAGATCTTTGAAGCCCCATTCATAACCTTTTCTGATTCAGTTAAACCAGAAGTTGTTATGGAATGTGATGTAGCAACATCAGCTAAAGCATCCCAAACCGAAACCGTCCCTGAAACCGATAACACTAACTCTTGGAGGAACAAGCTTACTCAAGATTGGTTCAAGAAACAACAACCCTCTGCTTTGTATAAATCTCGGTACACTGACAAGCACGGCGTTGCAGGGATGACCCTATATGTACGTTTTGAGGATGACAAGGTATTATTTGCAATTAAAAGATTAGGAGGCATTCAATACTTGAAGCCGACAACGGAAGCATTTAATTCCCTACCCAAATATGACCTCATTAACTTGGCCAACCGAGAACTTATCGGCGAAACTTCTTTCGCCGTCTCCAAAGGTCTTTGGGGAACATTGTAGAGAGAGGGTCGATCTGGAAATTTTGATTTCTTCAAGCCTCAAATGCTGAGGCGTGTCAAGGATAAGACTCAACGGCATCCTGTGACATGGAAATTTCTGAAGAAGTTGGTTTATTAACCGGTACTATGTGAGACCAATATTCCTGTGAGGAAAATCCCTAAAGATATATTGGGTAATGGTATGTTGACCCCATTACCGGTGGGGCTGTGATGATAGAGAAGGTGAGTGTGCTTGACAAAATCAGTTTCATCATTTTTTTTTCTGTTGGAGACTTAGAGGTTCTTGTGGACAAATATTGCATTCATACAGAAGAATGGATGAAGCTTTTGGCGACCCGCTACAACAGATTAGTCAAATTCCACTTTGACTATAAAAGGATTAGGAAGAGAAGCTCAAGCTAGAGGTTCACAGAAGACTGAAGACATCCAAAACTGTTGTCAAGGGGAGTTTCTAGAAGCATCTTTTCGTAAAAGACACTCTAGATATTGTGCTAATCTTTTGTTTATCTGTATTTCAGTATATCTGTATGTATTTGTAGTTGTCCTTGATCGAGTTATAATCTTTTATGTTTTTACATGTTTATGTTTCTTTCAGTTGTAAGTACGTATTCGATACTGTACAAATACGCAAGGATGTTGTTCATGTTTATTGGTTATGTACGCAATACATATCATGCTTACTTGATAAGTACGCCTGAAGGATGTTCTTGCGTACTTGTTAAGTACTAAGGGAATATGTCTATAAAAGCTTAGGTGTTTCATCAGAAGTAAGAAGTCTTTGTATACACAGTGTAAGGCTGCAAACCCGGGAGGCCTCACTCGTTGGATTTACTCAAAATAAAGCAGCGGAAAATTTCATTAAAACATAATCGTGACATTGTTCAACATGCGGAGGCGAAACATAGTCTATTACATAAACATAACATAAGCTAATCATAATGGGATGCCAGTCTTCATATCATTCGAGTAACTCATCAAGCCACCCATCATCACCATCCATCATCATAACCTGCCTTAACCTGAATGTGCATACTAAAAAGTCAGCTACGGTGGTGAGTTCTAGCTTTTCATAAAACCTTAACTTCAAATATTTGCCAAAAACATATCATTTACTTCATTAAGAAAAGCGTACGAAAACATGCAATAACATAACATAACATCATAAACAAAATTCAACGAACATATCAAATTTGCGCCTTCTCGTAACCGTCAAATCCAAACGTCACATACTAGTGAAATAACCTAAAGATCACCACCACTAGGCCCATCAACACCGTACTTTCCTTCGGGTGAAGAACTCTTAGGGCCCGATACTTAGGTTATTCAACACCAAACTTCAACCACGGCACCACAAGGATGACACGTACCAAACTTCAAGCACTGCACCCCGTAAGGCACAAGTACCAAACTTCAAGCACGACTACCCCGTAAGGTAAATCGTACCAACTTCAAGGATCATGATAATCCCCTTGGTGACCGTCATCACTCCAGTTATACAACAGTTGGCCAGCCACAAAGGCCCCTAAAAGGTAAAGGCCATAACATACTTCCCATACTCATAACCTTCATTCCCTAAGGAATATTGGCAGATTCGTTTGTTTGTGACTTTCGTAAACATTTATTTTACTTCAAAACTTCAGTTAAAGCATTCGTACGTTTTATTAAAAATCATTCCTTCATTCATAAACTTCTTTTGGCAAAATGTTTCATAAACACTTCTTACATAACCCTTCCTTCCAAAACATCGTTCATACACATCATTTTATAAAATGTCACATACAACATTCATAAACATCGTTTTATAAAATAGTCACATCGTTACGTATGCACAGCAACCCAAAAATATTATTCAAAACATTTAAAAGATGGTTTCTAGAACTCACCGGATAAGCTAATCTGGGTTGTCCTAAACAAAGGTCAAACAACGTCACTTCCGATCTGAATTGATTAGTTAAATACACATCGGACCAAATCCAGACTCTAACGGTTTAACCATTCTAAACATACTGACTTTACCTAACCAGGCTGATGCCTGCGTACTTACCAAGTGCGCAGGGCCTTGTTCTTGCGTACTTGATAAGTACGCACGCTTTGCTTCATGTGTACTTCATAAGTACGCAGCACCTTCTTCTTGCGTACTTGATAAGTACGCAGAACCTTCTTCTTGCGTACTTGATAAGTACGTAGGAAATGCTTCTTGCGTACTTGATAAGTACGCAGGACCTGCTTTCCCGCAAAAACCCTAACTTTCGCATGCGGATCTAATCACGTCAAGATCCCGAACTTGTTTACATTCAAAACGTTTGCTTTTCGTTTAAGAACTCAAATCTATGTTTTTCTTCCAGTTTCATCCGTAAAAACGTTACCTTTTCATCCAAAACCCGAAAAACCCTAAACGAACAAAAACTCAAATCTAGGCCAGATCGTTTCTTGTATCGAGCTTCTGATTCGGAGGTTCTTCTCATGAGCTACAGAGCAACACTTTGCTGAAATCTCGGGTCGATCCACCAACTTTCTCTCTCTATGGTTTCTCTCTCTAGATGTTGCAAATGAGAGAAAAGAGTGGTGACTTAGGCTATTTATAGGGGAGGCTCCCCTATGTTCGCCCCTTCTAGCACGCCGGCCCATCTGGCCCGACCCGTCATGCCTTGTTTGTTTATTTTGTTTTTTTTTCACATTCTAATCCGTTATTATAATTATCGTTTTACTTTTGGGATGTTACAAGTCTACCCCCCTTACAATAGGTTTCGTCCCCGAAACCTATCATAAGTCAAATAGTTAAGGGTACGACTCCCTCCTTTCCGTCTCCGTTTCCCAATTAGATTCCGATCTGTTTCGGTGCTTCCATTGGACTTTAACCAATTGAATAATCTTATTACGCAAACGCTTCTCCCTTCTGTCTAAGATGGCCACGGGTTCTTCAATGTAGTTAAGGCTGTTGTCGACCTCGATGTTAGTAAGTGGTACGTGAGCCGATTCATCCGCCAAAAACTTTCGCAAGTGTGATACATGGAAGGTAGGATGAATCCCACTTAACTCATCAGGCAACTCTAACCGATAAGCGACTTCACCAACCTGTGCCATTATCCTGAATGGTCCGACAATCCTCGGACTTAACTTTCCTCTCTTCCGGAACCGTATGATTCCCTTCCAGGGTGACACTTTAAACATTACTCTGTCCCGAACATCAAACTCAATAGGCCTTCTTCGTTTATCCGCATAGGATTTCTGACGATCTTGTGCGGCCTTCATTCGTGCTTTGATTTGATCAAACCTTTCCAACGTTTCTCTTACGACTTCAAGACTTCTAATTCCTTCTGTCCAATCTCACCCCAACTTCTCCCATACAATATTTCGTAAGGCGGCATGCCTATCGTCGTGTGATGACTATTGTTGTAGGATAATTCGGCTAACGGCAGATGACTGTCCCAACTCCCGCCAAAATCGATAATACAAGCACGAAGCATATCCTCCAATGTCTGAATGGTCCTTTCGGACTGACTATCCGTTTGTGGGTGGTATGCTGTGCTAACATTGAGTCTCGTGCCCATCGCCTCGTGAAATCTTTTCCAGAACATCGATGTGAATCGTGTGTCCCGGTCAGATACAATCGTCAAAGGCATCCCATGCCGTGCTACTACTTCGTTAATAAATACTTCCGCTAACCTTTCCGATGAGAACGTCTCGCGAATAGGTAGGAAATGAGCACTCTTCGTTAAACGGTCCACAATTACTCAAATGGTGTCATGACCTTTAGCTGTACAAGGTAGCTTGGTTATGAAGTCCATGGTAATGTGTTTCCACTTCCATTCCGTTATATCAAGTGGTTGAATCTTTCCATACGATTTCTGGTGTTCAGCCTTTACTTGCGAGCAAGTCAAGCACTTGCTTACGTACTTTGTCACTTTGTGTTTCATTCCAGGCCACCAGTATTCCTTCCTCAGATCTTGGTACATTTTGTTGGTACCGGGGCGGATAGAGTAATGAGACTTATGAGCCTCATCCAAGATTTTGGTTCTAAGCTCGCCACTCATAGGTATCCATACCCGCCCAAAACGTGTCCTAACACCAAGGGTGTTATATTCCAACTTGTCCTATTGGCCAGCTATCCTTTCCTTCTTAATGTTTTCTTCCTTAAGTGCTTCATCTTGAGCTCTTTCAATTTCCCTCATCACATCTGATGTTACTACCAACTGACAAGCTTTCACTCTAATAGGAGCAGTCACATCCTTTTGGCTTAGAGTGTCAACCACTACATTTGCCTATATGATTTCACAGTCATAATCTTTCAGGAGTTCCAACCATCGTCTCTGCCTCATATTAAGCTCTCTTTGTTCGAAGAAATACTTCAAACTTTTGTGGTCGGAGTAAATAGTAAGCTTTACCCCGTAGAGGTAGTGCCTCCAGATTTTCAATGCAAATACGACAGCAGCAAGTTCCAAATCATGAGTCGGATAATTGACTTCGTGAACTTTCAACTACCGCGACGCATATGCAATCGCTCTACCGCGTTGCTTCAACATGCACCCTAATCCCTGACCTGAAGCGTCAGAGTATACCACCAAGTCTTCATTGCCCTCGGGAAGGGCCAAGACTGGAGCTTTTGTTAGCTTCTCTTTCAATTCCTTAAACGCCTCATCCTGGGTCGAACCCCATTCGTACTTTACCTCCTTCCGAGTCAACTTTGTCAACGGCAAAGCTAATTTCGAGAAATCCTGGATGAATCTCTGATAGTATCCTGCCAATCCCAAGAAACTCCGGATTTCAGTTGGCGTCTTAGAAATATTCCATTCCGTTACCGTCATTATCTTTGCTGGGTCAACCATAATGTTGTACGGGTTAATGACGTGACCTAGGAATTGGACTTCCCTAAGCCAGAACGCACATTTGGAGAACTTAGCATACAACTTTTCCTTCTTCAAAGCTTCCAATACCTCCTTCAAGTGACACGCGTGATCACCCTCATTCTTGGAGTATATGAGGATATCATCAATGAACATGATTACCGATCGATCCAGCATTGGTCGACAAACTCTATTCATCAAATCCATGAACGATGCGGGGGCGTTCTTCAATCCAAAAGGCATTACGCGGAACTCGAAATGTCCATAACGCGTGCGAAATGCAGTTTTCGACATGTCTTCTTCCCTCACCCTCAACTGATGGTACCCGGACCGAAGGTCGATTTTTGAGAACCAACTTGCGCCTTGCAATTGATCGAACAGGTCGTCGATCCTTGGTAAAGGGTACTTGTTCTTCACCGTACTTTTGTTCAACTCGCGATAATCAATACACATTCTCATCGAACCGTCTTTCTTCTTCAGAAACAACACCGGAGCACCCCACAGCGAGATGCTCGGTTGGATAAATCATTTCTCAAGTAACTCGTCTAGTTGTACCATTAGCTCTTTCATCTCTACTGGTGCTAGTCGATATGGAGCTTTAGCCACGGGTTGGGCATCTGGTACTAAGTCGATTCGGAACTCAATCTCTATGTCGGGTGGTATCCCAGGAAAGTCCTCTGGAAACACCTCCGAGTACTTGCGTACCACGGGTACATCGTCTAGTTCCTTCCCTTCCTTACACTTATCAATCACGTACACCAGATAAGCCTCGCATCCACGCCTCAAGTAATGTGTTGCCTTAATCACCGAGATGACGTTGGGCATCGGGGCGTCACGATCTCCAAAAATCTCGACTTTGCTACCAGCTGGAGCCTTGAGTCGGATTATCTTTCGTTTGCATATAATCTGTGCTTCATTGGCAGTTAGCCAATCCATACCTAACATGACACCGAACCCACCCAAAATCATAACAAACAACCCGACGGGGAATCTATGGCCTTCTATTTTTATCGTGGAATTGTCAACTACATCGGTTACTCTCGCAGTCCTACCCTCAGCGGTTTCTACGCTAAAGGCCCTTTCTAGCTTACTGACAGTGTATTTCACTCGTTTACAAACAGTCACAGATATAAAACTCTTACTGGCACCCGAATCAAATAACACCGAAACCAAAGTGTTATCAAGGATGAACGTACCTGACGCCACGTCGGGGTCTGCCATGGCTTGGTATTGCGTCATCACGTACACATAAGTCTTTGCTCTGGGCCTTTCTTCTTTCTTATCCGGGACTTTCCCCTTCCCGGTTTCACCCATCCTGGGCTTGGTGCATTCCCGACTCATATGACCACTCTCCCCACAATTGTAGCATTTGAAGCCTTACGGACATTCACGGGAGTAGTGTCCGGTCTTGCCGCATTTAAAGCACAAATTTGACCCTAATCGACATTCACCCGCATGTCTCACCCCACGTTTTCCACAGACTGCCGTCTGGCCTACTCTGGCCTGTTTGTCCCGAGTCCCAAACAACTTCCCAGCCGATCGCTTAGAGGGAAAACTCAGCTTCTTCTTAGGCTCTTCAATGGCAACAACATTCAACGCCAGATCATCAAATACCACGCCGCTCAGTTCTACTACTGAATCAAAGGTAGTAGGGGCGTTTTCCTTAACATAGGTGCGGACCTGGTCCGGCAGCCCTTGAATGTAGCAAGAAATCTTTCTTTCCTCAGTCGTGACAAGGTGTGGCACCAGACGTGCCAGTTCATTGAACCGTGTGGTGTACTGCCGGTGGGTCATGCTCCCGGCCTTAATCCCCAGAAATTCCCTTTCTACCTTTTCGATCTCATTCCTTGCACAGAAATTCTTGATCACCAAACTTTTCAAATCAGTTGCAACAATTCAGCAAGAAATAAGGCAGGCAGAAAATGAGAAGCTCCAACAGGAGCAAAGGCTCGTTATCCTTAGCAGAGTGGTGGTACGACACTACTTATCATACCACAATGAAAATGACCCTTAGTAGTAAAGACGGAAGTCATATAACCTAGCTCCGGAGTTCATACATTTTGAATGCTTTCGGACGGCTAACTATCCATTCCACATCATCGCATCCACAGCCTCGTCCCCCTTAGCTTAACGTACACCTTCCCACCACTGGGATGCTTCCTCTCTCAAGGAGTTAGCCACAAATTTCACAACTTGATTCGCTCGACACTCGCTTAGACGAATGGCAGCCTCCATACGAATCACCCAATCAAACGTAGCCACCGCGTCTTTCTTTCCAGTGAGAACCGGCGGATCACATGCCTTGAAGAACTTATAGTCGCAACCTAGAGCAGGCGGTGCGTTAACTGTCTCAATGATCGGGTATCAGTTGCCGTGTTGGACCCACCCGCCTCATTAGCCTTCTTCATTGTCTCTGCCAGCAAATCTGGTAGGGTAACCTTCATCAACTCAGTAAACTCGCGTGCCAGGGCCGCTTTCACTTCCGGTTCGAAAGTGAAGTGTTGATCTCCCATGGGAGTCCGTTCAGTTCCATGCATGCTGATTTCCGGCTCCGCGTGGACCCTTCCTTCTTCACTGTACTCCTGACGAGCAGGAGTCCTATTACAACCACCGGTACGGCCCCCATCACGCCTTTCGCTCTTTCGTCCTGCCATTTCATTCTATAAGACAAGGAACCTAATGTTATCACGCTAGTTAACAAATATAATTCAATAAGCACTATAAGATGTTAATATACACTGGACATCTGCAATTAACCATTACACTACCTTTCGATATCTATTTGACCACCTTTGTGATTCCATTAGAACACAAGTCCTTACCTAACCCTTTCCAAGGCATACTATATATGTAAATATATACTACCATCATACCTGATGTTGTGGCTCGAGTTACCCGTACTGGCATCCGCTTTCGGTCCCATTCATAGTTTAAGTTAAGACACTGGGAGTGTCCGAATCTCTCAAACTATTGCTCTGATACCAACTTGTAAGGCCCCAAACCCGGGAGGCCTCACTCATTGGAATTAGTCATTCACAAACAGTTCTTAGACTTGAATATTAAAATACCGCAGCGGAAAATTCCATTAAAACATAATCATGACATTGTTCAACGTGCGGAAGCGTAACATAGTCTATTACATAAACATAACATAAGCTAATCATAATGGAATACCAGTCTTCATATCATCCGAGTAACTCATCAAGCCGCCCAACATCACCATCCATCATCATAACCTGCCTTAACCTGAATGTGCATACTAAAAAGTCAGCTACGCTGGTGAGTTCTAGCTTTTCATAAAACCTTAAATTCAAATATTTGCAAAAAACATATCATTTAAATTCATTAATAAAAGCGTACGAAAACATGCAATAACATAACATAACATCATAAACATAAGTCAACGAACATATCGAATCTGTGCCTTCTCGTAACCGTCAAATCCAAACGTCACATACTAGTGGAATAACCTAAAGATCACTACCACTAGGCCCATCAACAACGTACTATCCTTCGGGTGAAGAACTCCTAGGGCCCGATACTTAGGTTATTCAACACCAAACTTCAAGCACGGCATCACAAGGATGACACGTACCAAACTTCAAGCACTGCACCCCGTAAGGCACAAGTACCAAACTTCAAGCACAACTACCCCGTAAGGTAAATCGTACCAACTTCAAGGATCACGATAATCCCCTTGGTGACCGTCATCAGCCCAGTTGTACAACAGTTGGCAAGCCACAAAGGCCCCTAAAAGGTAAAGGCCCATAACATACTTCCCATACTCATAACCTTCATTCCCTAAGAAATATTGGTAGATTCGTTCGTTTGTGACATTCATAAACATTCACTTCTTTTACTTCAAAACTTCAGTTAAAGCATTCGTACGCTTTATTAAAAATCATTCCTTCATTCATAAACGTCTTTTGAAAAAATATTTCATAAACACTTCTTTCAAAACCCTTCCTTCCAAAACATCGTTCATAAACATCATTTTATAAAACGTCACATACAACATTCATAAACATCGTTTTATAAAATAGTCACATCGTTAGGTATGCACACCAGCCCAAAAATATTATTGAAAACATTTAAAAGAGGGCTTCTAGAACTCACCGGATAAGCTAATCTGGGTTGTCCTAAACAAAGGTCCAACAACGTCACTTCCGATCTGAATTGATTAGTTAAATACACATCAGACCAAATCCCAACTCTAACGGTTTAACCATTCTAAAATACTGACTTTACTTAACCAGCATGATGCCTTCGCATTTAGCAAGTGCGCAGGGCCTGGTTCTTGCGTACATAATAAGTGCGCAGACTTCGTTTCACGCGTACTTGATAAGTACGCAGGCTTTGCTTCATGCGTACTTGATAAGTACGCACGACCTTCTTCTTGCGTACTTGATAAGTACGCAGAACCTTCTTCTTGCGTACTTGATAAGTACGCAGGACCTGCTTCCCCGCAAAAACCCTAACTTTCGCATGCGGATCTGATCACGTCAAGATCCCAAACTTGTTTACATTCATAACGTTTTCTTTTCGTTTAAGAACTCAAATCTATGTTTTTCTTCCAGTTTCATCCGTAAAAACGTTACCTTTTCATCCAAAACTCGAAAAACCCCAAAACGAACAAAAACTCATATCTAGGCCAGATCGTTACCTATATCGAGCTTCTGATTCGGAGGCTCTTCTCACGAGCTATGGAGCAACACTTTGCAAAAATCTCGGGTCGATCCACCAACTTTCTCTCTCTATGGTTTCGCTCTCTAGATGTTGCAAATGAGAGAAAAGGGTGGTGATTTAGGCTATTTGCAGGGGAGGCTCCCCTATGTTCGGTCCTTCTAGCACGCCGGCCCATCCGGCCCGACCCGTCATGCCTCGTTCGTTTATTCCGTTCGTTCTCGGATTCTAACCCGTTATTATAACTGTCAGTTTTTGGGATGTTACACACAGAGGTGCACATCTATAATTCTTGTCTCACTTCCAACTATCTTGGAGAGTCTGTACTTGTTATTGCAACACATGGCTACTATAATAGACCGTGTATTTTGAATACTTGTGTTTGTTGTCATGTTTACATTTTTCGTCTTTCGTTCCATCTAGTCATGAGGATTCCGCACTCTTGTGGACTAGACTACACACCCACACGATCATGATCCGACACACCCGAGGACCTACACCAACCCTTGGTTTTTCTTTATAGAGAATTTCATATGGAGTCATCTGTAGACGTTTGATCAGAAGAACCTGATTTAACAAGTAGCAAACGGTGTTCACTGCCTCAGCCAAGAAGAATAACGACAGCTTGGATTCAGAGAGCATTGTTCTTGCAGCTTTAATGAGAGTTCTTGTGACATCCGTCAATTTAGGGTTAACCCCGTTAACTAAAATCGGTTAAATCCTAACCTAGTAACTCAAATCTCAAACCTTAGGGACTGATTCAATCAATATCTAAACTCAACCTTCAGGGACTAAGCCGAAATTTATCTAAACTAAAGTGGTTGACCCTGAAAAGTCAAAATCGGGAGTTTAAGGTGCTGTTGACTTTCCAAAGTCAAACCTAACCTTCACTTGATTCTAATCAAACCAGAAACTGAAGTGGCTACTCGAATTCACGGCTTTTTGTCATCGTATTGATGATATCAATCATCAATGTATTGTTTCCATACGTTTTCGATGGTTAATGAGTACGAATTTAATACTAGAACTCGTAACCGTCGATCCGTCGTCATTAACCCATCAAATTCGATTAGTCCGACCATAATTCGCACGAATTGAACACTCATACATCTTATTCGCATCCCTCAGAGCCTTTTTCCTACACCAATTCGATCGGAAACATGGCCGTAGTCATCGGAGATCAATCCAGTCATGATCGACACCCTTTTAGTCGAACTCCTGCCATTCGACTTCCATTCTGGTAATTCCTTACACCCTTAGATTCGTTTCATTACATAGATTAAAAGCCCTATCATAAATATGGCTTAAAACATCGGATCAATCGTGAACAAAATTCTAGGGTTCATCGCAAACCGGTTTGGTCGAACCCCAATCTAAACACGTTTACAATTCAATTAATTCACCTGGTTAGAATCGTAATCTCATATCCTTTGATAGCCCCATGTTAATTGTATCATACAACATCGATCTGTTCATGATTCATAAACCTAGGTTTTGTTCATAATCGAATTGGGGGTTTTGATCCTAGACTCAACCATAATTCATTTAAACTATACGGTTTGACTCGCAACCCAGTGATTGTCAAAAGCCCATTGAATCCAACACCTTTCAATATCAGAACCGGTCAAATCGAATTCGTGTTCTTAATCTAGGGTTTCGACACGTTAATCTAAAAACAAACGATTCTAGACACGATGTTTTTGCAATTAATCATAACCACAGGTTCGTTATGAACCGACTAACAAAATGGATTTGATATTTCAACTGTTCGCGACCAGATTTGATGGTTTTGGGTCGGGATTTGATCGCTGGTGCGTAGTGGGGGAAGAACACCAGGGACGTTGTGTCAAAACTCCACTAATCCGAGTCTTGATGAGATTGCCATAGCAGGTGGGTTGGTTAAGTCTTGGGGCTGTTGGGGAGGAGACCCGGGTTCGAGTCCCATAACCCTATTTGTTTTTCTGAGTAGTTTTTATTGTTATTTCGAATTATAAAATCACTCCCTATATATTATATTAGTATATTAACAGGTTTTGAAACCGAAAGCCTCCCGTAGGCTCGGGTTTGGTTTTATAACTCATTTTTAATATTATTTCATACTTTTAAAATAATATATCTATATTATTTTCAAACCGCGACTACGGATAAAATAATATTTATATTAATTTCGTCCCTACTACTCATATTAAAAATAATATACTATTTATTATTTTCACCTCGTTTATAAACTTCGTAAAACGTGTCAAACTAAAAATAATATATGTATTTATATTATTATTCACGTGATTATGATCCGGATAAAAATGATAGTTTTATTAATTGTGTCACACATTTTAAATAATCATGTTATTCCTCTAAAAATAATATATTAGTTATATTATTTTCCTAACCATTAGTTTAATGGTGCAAACACACGAATATATATTTATTACATATTATTATTGTAAATAGAATCATTCGACACGAAATGTGTTTATCTCAATAAGTATATTAAGGAACCTTTATTCTCGTGGACACGTTCGTCTACTACTTGATCATTAGAGCGTTTCTTTTTTTTGGACGTTCAATCCTCCGTGTCGTCGTCATAAATCCCATTGTATCCCTAATTGTTATGTGTATAATTCTAGGGTACACGTAAGCCGTTGCAGGCTAACATTTGTGGTTTCAATCTCATTCTTGTGTGAATCTTCCTACACAACTCAGGTGAGTTTCACGGTCCCCTTTTTACTTGTTTTACTATTGGGGGAGAAACATGCTTACACACAAAAACTATTTTACTTGTTTTCCTGTTGAGGAGAAACACGCATACACACAAACATTATTTTTACTTGTTTTCCCGTTGGGGTGAAACATGCATACAAATGAATATCATTTTACTTGTTTTCCCGTTGGGGAGAAACATGCGTACAAATAATCATCATCTTACTTGTTTTCTCGTTGGGGAGAAACATGCATACAATTGAATATCATTTTACTTGTTTTCCCGTTGGGGAGAAACATGCGTACAAATAATCATCATCTTACTTGTTTTCCCATTAAGGAGAAACATGCATACGAATAGGCATCAGTTACTTGTCTCCCGGCCAGGGAGAGACATACACACGGACATGGATCACATAGTATTTCATTACCACTTGTGTACCTAAGTGCAAACATAACATGCAAAGTCCTTACACACTCGGACTGTTAATATATGGAGTATAGCAAGGAAATTTGAGTAGTACTACTGGGTTTGACAAACCCCACCCAGTCTAGTCGCGCTAGCACGATTGGAGGTCGAACGGGTGTAGATTGTCCTAAACACTTGCCATTTGTTGATGTTAGCAATGGCGGAAGGCACCCAAACACAAACAGTCAGCTTCGGTTGCGAACGCTTAGACTAACTTATACATTGCCTAGCTGGCAATAGGTGTGACTTACGTATGTGGATCCAGCAACACTCAAACAGTTTATTACATACAAACCTGTGAACTCACCAACCTCGTGTTGACACTTTATCTAACATGTTTCTTAGGTCGCTTTGGCACTGGTTGCACACTTAGAACATGCATGGAGTCCTACTGTCATATCATTCATTTCAAACATCTTAAACCGTTTTACTTATTTACATTAATTGACGCTTGTTGCGTGTAATTACTTTTGATTTCATTCGAACGTTTACGCTTCCGCATTTAACTCTGAACATTTATGTTTTGACTTTTTAAGTCTCATATAGAGTCGTTTGATGTAACTAATGACTGAGATCCTGGTTTGTCACGTTCCTAACGGTAGAACTTCGTTAGTGAAATTTAGGGGTGTGATAGATTAGTATCAGAGCCATTGGTTATAGAGAACTAGGATTGCATACTAGACTATTACCGCACATATGCATTAGTTACACGGCACAGACACTCATACATGATACACACAACATCCAGACATACATTGCATTGCAGTCATGTTGACATCATTCATATCAACCTCTACTGATGAGGAACACATCATTTGCATTGCATCATCATTCCCAGTGGCAAAACTCGGGGAATCACCAGAACATCATCCACTCCCGCCCGAGGGCAGCGAGACGGAGCCTTCGGAGGAGTCAGTTACGTCACCATCACCTGTTGGGTATGGTGGGCTTTCTCAGGTCCATGTTATGGACGGCACTCAGCACTAACGCATATCTCATTGGGAGTTGGGATCGTCGGAGGCGAGTCCCTACTGTACCTACTAGCAACAATACGCCGAGTGAAGGCAGACCGTTGCACGCATTATTGCAGAATCCATTGACACGTAGATGTCATCACTTTCTGAGCCATGGGCTCGCATCTTTGGTCGATATTTTTTTGAAGATAGATTGACCACAAAGTTGAGAATGCATTGCTCGTTGCATACTCAGACCCTATCCTGACTCAGTTGGAAGGACGGCTACTTTGCTGCTTCATGTAACTCGTATCCATGAATTAGTTTCACTCCTCGAAGTCGCATTTCGCGTGCATGATTCATCTACAGTCCGCTGGATTGGACTATCGTATTGTGTTTTGACTTGAGTGAATACTCGATCAAACAATCCCCGACTACTCATACTGATATGAGTCCTAGTTGATCAACTTATGGTTAATGACTAAGCTCCTCGATGACTTATCATCTCTGACAACACTCTATACTCAGAAATAGAAACTAAAGGACATTATGACACCGGACAGGGAGGATCTAGGGTGAGTATGCAAAGCAAATTATCATTACGGGTGCACACGTAATTGTAATTTGAGTTGCATGTAAGTCCTGGTGAAACCTAGTGTGTGGATAAATGGTCCTAATCTGTGATCTATCCATCGTATTATTTTCACTCATGTAAGAGTCTTAGTGACCTTACGACTCTCATTCAGACCTGATCAATGGAACCACCTAAAGTGAAACTATAGTAGAACCTCAGGGTAAAACCCGCCGACTCCAGCTGTGTAAGTGGAATTTGAGAAATTCTTCCTAAACTAACACGTAATTCCTTACACTCCAATAATAGATTCCATTTGACTCTATTACTTTATCCTGTGACTAATTCTTGGTCTAGTTTGATTTATACCCTAGGATATCCAACTCCATAAACAGACTTCTCTCTTCACAAAGTGATCCCGTTGTTCCGATGCCATTAGAAAACGGGGATTTAATCCAACCAACCATCGGTTAAACGCGACTACTTGAAAAGTCAACCTATCTCTGGTATTACTGAAATCAGTATCTCATAAAATTTGTTTTCCTACATGTGAACCTCTTCCCTAAGTCTTTGCATTGACCGACGCTTACCTTATAAGCACGTGTCTCACCAGAAGTCTCAGCATGACTTCATAAATTTCTTACTGGTACGGTCGTACTCCAAGCCTACTAGAAGCTAAGTACACTATAGAAATAGCCGATGGACAGATAATTGAAGCAACTCATATTCTTAAGGGTTGTAAACTTGGATTGGCTGGTCATGAACTTGACATTGACCTTATGCCAGTCACACTAGGCAATTTCGACATAATTGACGGTATGGATTGGTTATCTAACAACCAAGCCGAAACTATTTGTTATGAGCAAATTTGTTCGCCTTCCTCTCCCGAGAGCAGAAACCCTTGCTGCCCAAGGCAAAAGGAGTAGTGTAGTCATAGACATCATATCCTTCATAAGAGCGCAGAAGTGCTTGCGTAAAGGTCATACTGCCATTCTGGCTCTTGTCGCCGAACAAGCATCAGAGGAGAAGAAGATTGACGATATCCCGATCATTCATGAATTGCAAGAACTATCCACACAACTGCAAGACTTGTTGGATAAAGGTTTCATTAGACCTAGCTCATCGCCGTGGGGAGCTCCAGTCCTATTAAAGTAGCCAACAAGGACCGTTATCCTTTACCCTGCATCGATGATTTGTTTGATCAACTCCAGGAATCAAGCTTCTATCCCAAGATATTTCCTAGATCCGGTTATCATCAACTGAGAGTTCGAGACGAGGGCATCTCAAAGACGACATTCAAAACTAGGTATGGTCACTACGAATTCAGGGTCATGCCCTTCGGATTGATCAACGCACCCGCAAAATTCATGGACCTCATGAACCGTGTGTGTAAACCGTACCTTGAACAGTTCATCATCGTCTTCGTTAATGACATTCTCTTCTATTCCAAGGATAGAGATGAACATGAGGAACACCTTCGTTTGATTCTGGAACTGCTAAAGCAAGAACAATTGTATGCTAAATTCTTTAAGTGCGAATTCTGAATTCACGAAGTGCAATTCCTAGGACATGTGGTCAATGAGAAGGGAATACATGTCGCTCCATCTAAAATAGAGGCCATCAAGGATTAGGCGGCACCGGCAACTCCGACTGAGGTGTGACAATTTCTAGGATTGGTTGGCTATTACCGTCGTTTCATCGAGGGATTCTCCAAGATTGCTCAACCCCTCACGGCCTTAACTCAAAAGAGGAAACCTTATAACTGGGGTGACACCAGGGGTCAGCATTTCAACTCCTGAAGCAGAAACTCTATAGTACACCATCCTATCTTTTCAGGGGGAACAGATGATTTTGTGGTGTAGTGTGATCCATCTATCCAGGGTCTTGGTTGTGTACTGATGCGACGCGAGAAAGTGATCGCATACTCTTCTCATCAACTGAAAATCCATGCGGAGAAACTACACGACTCACGACTTAGAGTTGGGAGCTGTGGTATTTGCACTAAAGATCTAGAGACACTACTTGTATGGTACCAAGTGCACTATCTACACCGATTACAAGAGTCTTCAGCATATCTTTGAGCAGAAAAAGTTTAACATGCGACATCGTCGTTGGATCGAGATCTTGAATGATTATGAATGTGCGGTCAGGTATCATCCGGGTAAGGCAAACGTTGTAGCTGATGCCCTAAGTCAAAAGGAAACCAAGCCCAAACAAGTTCGAGCTTTACAGCTTACTTCACACCGGGTTACCTGACAAAATCCGTAGTGCTCAACTCGAAACCCTTAAGGAATAAAACCTACCGCTGGAAGCCACTCACGGTATGGAAGAATAACTCGAGGTCAAATCTGACAGCATTCGCTACTTCGTAGAGCGAATATGGGTTCCGGTATTCGGGAACTTAAAGGAACTATTCATGGATGAAGCTCTTAAATCTCGTTACTCCGTTCATCCATGTTCCAACAAGATGTACCATGACCTAAAGGTGTCGTATTGGCGGCCAGAGATGAAGGCCGATATAGCCACCTTTGTGAGCAAGTGCCTGACTTGCGCAAAGGTCGAAGTAGAATATCAAAAACCTTCCGGTCTACTCCAGCAACTCAAGATTCCCATGTGGAAATGGGAGTAGATATACATCGACTTTATCACAAAATTACCACGAACTCCTAACGGATGTGACACCATCTGGGTGATCGTCTATCGTCTGACTAAATCCGCTCACTTCTTAGCGATCAGAAAGGCTGACAAAATGGAAAAACTTACTCGTATTTACTTGAAAGGAGTAGTCTCTCGGTACGGAGTGCCAATTTCTATTCTTCGGATCGAAACGCTCGATTCATATCCCATTTCTAGCAATCTCTAAAAAAAGCTTTAGGTACACGTCTAAACATGAGTACGACGTATCATCCTCAAACTGATGGTCAAACGGAACGTACCATCCAAACCTTAGAGGACATGCTACGAGCTTGTGTGATCGATTTCGGTAACACTTGAGATCTCACTTACCTTTAGTGGAGTTTTCCAACAATAATAGTTATCACACTAGCATCAAGGCAAAACCATTCGAGGCATAGTACGGACGGAAATGCCGATCTCCTATCTGTTGGGCTGAAGTTGGGGATAGCCAACTTACAAGTCCCGAACTTGTATTCGAAACTTCTAAAAAGATCATGCAAATTAGAAACCGTATGGCGGAAGCTCGTGATCGCCAAAAGAGCTATGCCGACAAACGTCGCAAGCGGTTAGAATTTCTAGTAGGTGTCATGTTTCTACTCAAAGTCTCACCTTGGAAAGGTGTTATTCGCTTCGGGAAACGAGGTAAGCTGAATCCTCGTTATGTTGGACCATTCAAAATAGTGAAGAGAATTGGCCCAGTAGTGTATCAACTGGACCTACCTGAAGGACTTGGTGGTGTACATGATGTCTTTCATGTCTCAAGCCTGAAGAAATTTCTAGCAGACGAGACACTCGTTGTTCCTCTTGAGGAACTACACATATATGAACAATTGCGCTTCATTGAAGAAACGGTAGAAATCATGGATAGGGAAGTCAAAATGCTCAAAAGCAATAAAATGCCTATTGCCAGAGTCCGTCAGAACTCGAAACGCGGACCAAAATTCACATGGGAGCGCGAGGATCAGATGAAGCGCAACTTTCCTCATCTGTTCCAACACTTCATGACAATCACTTAAGGTACTACTCTAATTTTCGGGACGAAAAATCTTTCAAATAGGGGATGATGTGACATCCAGAATTTTTTTTTATTTTATCTATCTTAATTTTCAGGACGAAAATTTTTTCAACTAGGGGATGATGTAACATCTGGCAATTTAGGGTTAACCCCATTAACTAAACTCGGTTAAATCCTAACCTAGTAACTCAAATCTCAAACCTTAGGGACTGATTCAATCAATATCTAAACTCAACCTTCAGGGACTAAGCCGAAATTTATCTAAACTAAAGTAGTTGACCCTGAAAAGTCAAAATCGGGAGTTTAAGGTGCTGTTGACTTTCCAAAGTCAAACCTAACCTTCAACTGATTCGAATCAAACCAGAAACTGAAGTGGCTACTCGAATTCACGGCTTTTAGTCATCGTATTGATGATATCGATCATCAATGTATTGTTTCCATACGTTTTCGATGGTTAATGAGTACGAATTTAATACTAGAACTCATAACCGTCGATCCCTAGTCATTAACCCATCAAATTCGATTAATCCGACCATAATTCGCATGAATTGAACACTCATACATCTTAGTTGCATCCCTCAGAGCCTTTTTCCTACACCAATTCGATCGGAAACATGTCCGTGGTCATCGGAGATCAATCCAGTCACGATCGTCACCCTTTTAGTCGAACTCCTGCCATTCGACTTCCATTCTGGTAATTCCTTACACCCTTAGCTTCGTTTCATTACCTAGATCAAAAGCCCTATCATAAATATGGCTTAAAACATCGGATCGATCGCGAACCCAATTCTAGGGTTCATCGCAAACTGGTTTGATCTAAACATGTTTACAATTCAATTAATTCACCTGGTTAGAATCGTAATCTCATATCCTTTGACAGCCCCATGTTAATTGTATCATACAAGATCGATTTGTTCATGATCCATAAACATAGGTTTTGTTCATAATCGAATTGGGGGTTTTGATCCTAAACTCAACCATAATTCAATTAAACTATACGGTTTGACTCGCAACCTAGTGATTTTCAAAAGCCCTATGAATCCAATACCTTTCAATATAAGAACCGGTCAAATCGAATTCGTGTTCTTAATCTAGGGTTTCGACACTTTAATATGAAAACAAACAATTCTAGACACGATGTTTTTGCAATTAATCATAACCACAGGTTCGTTATGAACCGACTAACAAAATCCATTCGATATTTCAACTGTTCGCGACCGGATTTGATCGCTGGGTCGTAAGGGGGGGGGGGGGAAGAACACCAGGGACGTTGTGTCAAAACTCCACTAATCCGAGTCTTGATGCGATTGCCTTAGAAGGCAGGTTGGTTAAGTCTTGGGGCTGTTGGGGAGGAGACCCGGGTTCGAGTCCCACAACCCCATTTGTTTTTCTGAGCCGTTTTTATTGTTATTTCAAATTATAAAATCACTCCCTATATATTATATTAGTATATTAACAGGTTTTGAAACCGGAAGCCGCCCGTAGGCTCGAGTTTGGTTTTATAACTCATTTTTAATATTATTTCATACTTTTAAATTAATATATCTATATTATTTTCAAACTGCGCCTCCGGATAAAATAATATTTATATTATTTTCGCCCCTATTACTCCTATTAAAAATAATATATTATTTATTATTTTCATCTCATTTATAAAATTCGTAAAACGTGTCAAACTAAAAATAATATACGTATTTATATTATTATTCACGTGATTATGATCCGGATAAAAATGATAGTTTTATTAATTGTCACAAATTTTAAATAATCATGTTATTCCTCTAAAAATAATATATTAGTTATATTATTTTCCTAACCATTAGTTTAATCGTGCAAACGCACGAATATATATTTATTACATATTATTATTGTAATTAGAATCATTCGAGACGAAACATGTGTATCTCAATAAGTATATTAAGGAACCTTTATTCCCGTGGACACGTTCGTCTACTACTTGATCATTAGAGCGTTTCTTTTTTAGGACGTTCAATCTTCCGTGTCGTCGTCACAAATCCCATTGTATCCCTAATTGTTATGCGTATAATTCTAGGGCACATGTAAGCCGTTGCAGGCTAACACTTGTGGTTTCAATCTCATTCTTGTGTGAATCTTCTTACGCAACTCAGGTGAGTTTCACGGCCCCCTTTTTACTTGTTTTAGTAATGGGGGAGAAACATGCTCACACACAAACATTATTTTACTTGTTTTCCTGTTGAGGAGAAACACGCATATACACAAACATTATTTTTACTTGTTTTCCCGTTGGGGATAAACATGCATACAAATTAATATCATTTTACTTGTTTTCCCGTTGGGGAGAAACATGCGTACAAATAATCATCATCTTATTTTTTTTCTCATTGGGGAGAAACATGCATACGAACAGGCATCCGTTACTTGTCTCCCAGCAAGGGAGAGACATACACACGGACATGGATCACATAGTATTTCATTACCACTTGTATACCTAAGTGCAAACATAACATGCAAAGTCCTTACACACTCGGACCGTTAATATATGGAGTATAGCGAGGAAATTTGAGTAGTACTACTGGGTTTGACAAACCCCACCCAGGCTAGTCGCGCTAGCACGATTGGAGGTCGAACGGGTGTAGATTGTCCTAAACACTTGCCATTTGTTGATGTTAGCAATGGCAGAAGGCACCCAAACACAAAAGTCAGCTTCGGTTACGAACGCTTAGAGTAACTTGTACATTGCCTAGCTGGCAATAGGTGTGACTTACGTATGTGGATCCAGCAACACTCAAACAGTTTATTTACATACAAACCTGTGAACTCACCAACCTCATGTTGACACTTTTTCTTACATGTTTCTCAGGTCGCTTTAGCACAGGTTGCACACTTAGGACATGCATGGAGTCCTACTGTCATATCATTCATTTCAAACATCTTAAACAGTTTGACTTATTTACATTAATTGACGCTTGTTGCGTGTAATTACTTTTGATTGCATTCTAACGTTTACGCTTCCGCATTTAACTCTGAACATTTATGTTATGACTTTTTAAGTCTCATATAGAGTCGTTTGATGTAACTAATGACTGAGATCCTGGTTTGTGACGCTCCTAATGGTAGAACTCCGTTAGTGAAATTTGGGGGTGTGACAGTTCTATTGTTTCGCTTTGCTACACCCTTTTGTTTTGGTGTACGAGCAGCACTGTACTATCTGGCTATTCCTTTTTCATTGCAGAATTGATTGAAGACTGCATTCTTGAATTATGTTCCCTTGTCACACCGAATAGCCTTAACCTTCACACCCTTTTGATTTTCCACCAAAATGATGAAATTCTTAATCAGCTCTATAGTCTCACTTTTGTTATCCAAAATCAAAACCCAAAAGAAACGTGAATAATCATCATTAATAACTAAACAGTAAGACTTTTGCCCGAAGCTCATCACGTTCACAAGACAAAACACATTTCAATGAAGTAGATGGAGAATATAGTCAATTGAATTAATCAACTTTGACTTATGGGGCTTCCTGTACTGTTTCTCTTTAGTACAAGCAACACATTTCTCAATTGAGAAAAAACTTCTTAACAGGTAAATCACGAACATGATTACCTTTAACAATTCAATTTAGATTTTTCATATTAACATGATAAATACGATGATGCCACAACATAGCATCAGTCTCAGCAGATTTTGAGAAAAGATATGTATTTCCATAAACAGGTTTACTGTTCATGTCAGTAACATATGAGTTTCTCTTATGGGGTGTTGTTAACAACAGTCATTCCTTTGGCACCATAAAGCCCGGTTTTAAAATTAAACATTCCTTATTTGTCAAATGTGTTGAATAATCTTCATCACAAATTTGGGAAACATTAAGCAAGATATGATTTAGCTCAGAGATGTAGCTTACATCATTAAAACTCAAAGAACCATTCACCACAGTACCTTTAATACTTATCGTGCCACTTTTACCTCCTGCAAAGGAAACATAATCTCCATTAAAATTCTGCAAATCATGAAGTAGAGATATGTCCTCCTTGGTTGTTCTTGCATGAAATGGGAGATTAATTAGTCATTGGTACCCAGGCCATAGTAGATCTGGGTATTCCCAAAGCATCAATATAAGATACTTCCTACACTGATGAGCATGACTTTGTTCAAACCTCTTATGATGGTGATCATACTTAGAGTAAAATTGATCATTTGTATAATGCTTAGGTGAACCATTTGAGGGTTGAACAATAGTCATTTGCTTGAGCACAAGTTTTGTTTTCTTAAAAACATGTTTTTCAACTTTTCCAATGACCAGTGCTTTTACAAAGACCGTACTTTTAACCACATTCACATGTTTTAAAGTAGTTGATTTAATACTAGAATTATTCAAACCAACAAAACCACATACATAAGTTTTGTTTCCTTTAAAAACAGAACGGACAAAAACATTTTTTTTATGTTTATTAGACTTTGAACTTAAATTGCAAACTCGTGGCTCAACAACCTCATCATCCTCACTCGTCCAATCCTGTTTTTTTTATGTTTGTGTCTACACATGATGTGCAAGCATTAGAATTGTTCACATAGTTAACATTTGAAGCTAATAATAATGATTTTAACTCATTAGTGCTTGACAAGTTTCAAGAGGATAACACTTTATACTCCTCTACTTGTTCCTCAACGGAAGGTGGAATAGTGGTAAAGTTCCCATTAAATGGAGGATGCATATTATTGTACTCAATCCCTTTATTCCCATTACCTGGCTTTTGAAGTTGATTCTCAAGTATATCAACTACCTTACAAGATTTCCTAAAGAATTCTACCTTAAATTTAGGTTCAGCAAAATTGGATTTTGCTTGTTCTAATTCAACGACCAATCTAGTAGTATCTTGCACAACATCAATGAGCACACAACATTTTTCACTGAGTTGAGACTTAAGCATAGATATATCATTTTTATATGCTTCTATAACTTCTTTATATGCTTTTTCGGAATTAGAAAATTTTGATTTTTTATATTTAAAATTCTCAGTTTCAAAAATCAAATCAGCATTATGTTTTCTATATAGTTCTACTTTATCAGTGCATAAATTAGAAGTCACCATAGGAGGAGTAGTAGAAGAAGAGGAAGAAGACGAATCTTTGATAATATCAACCATAAATGAATGATTAAGATTGAGCTCTTTTAGCTGATCTCCACAGTCATAACCACCAGTTTTCTAACTGATTAAGGCCTTTGAGTTATCCGCAGCCTTGCCTTCAACAGCTTGTCTAGCTTCACCACTCCTTTGCTCCTTTGGCTTGGTGCATTCTCGAGTAAAATGATTTGGTTCATGACAATTGTAGCATCGAAGGTTTCCCGATCTTCTTTACAGTATCTTACTCCATATGAATTTTCCTATTTTGTTGATTTAGTACTTTGCTCTAAATACTACCATAGCTAGCTACCATGAAATATCAAGCACCTCAACATCCTGATGATGAATTTGATTCAACTCAGCAGTAAGTATCTCAGACGGAGACAAATTTCCCTATGCAAAAGCAGTATAGCAATTCATAATACCAGTGCATAGAGAGGTATTAGCTTCAATTAATTTTGTTTGTTGAGCATAATATGTCGGTTGATTAGGTGTAGCAGATTTGGCAGCTGTTAATTGACTATTAGCAGCTTCCCCAAACCCAGATGCTCCTTGAGACACACTAGATAAAAAAGCATTGTTGCTTCGCTGTGAGTTCAGGTTGTTTGCATGATTCTTCTTTCTCTGTCTGTCGTCAACATCATAAGATTTGATTATTGAAATCAAATCATTGAAAGGAGTAGCATTCAAATCTTTAGTTATTTTTAAAAAAGCAACATTCATATCCCAGCTTGTGGTAGACCATTCAATCTGAGCTCATCTCATCTCAGTTACTAACTTGGTAAACCTTTGTAGCTGCACCTCCAGAGTTTCTCCTAGAATGTGATTGAACTTATGCAGAAGCATCTCCTTCTACTGGCTTTCATGTCATCATTCCTTTAGAAACATTGTCCAAAGATTCCCATAACTGTTTAGTAGAAGTACAGTCTTTGAGGCTATGGGCAATATCAGGTGATAGAGCCATAGTTAGTGAAGCAAGAACTTTTAGGTCACGTTCAACAAAATTATAATCCTAGTCAGCATCACCCTCAATCTGTTTTGGTCCCTACGTACCATCATTTTTGGTGTACGTAGGAATCTGAGGACCCCTAATGATACTCCTCCACATTTTCAATTCAGAAAGTGTGGCATAGTTCTGGTACCTGTATTTCCAGTCAACAAACTCTTCTTTAGAGGGGAGTCTTGGAGGTTTTGTGTTGGTATCAATTTGAAGGTCCAACATATTGTTCAGATTCATGCTTTGTTGTGAATTCATCTTTAGCATAATAAAATACCCTTGATCTAATCTGAAAGACTTGTATGAAAACTTAGACTAGGTCGTGAAGGGAACTTCAGCCATGAACTTACGTTTATCCGTGAACTAGACTCAAAGTCATGAAGTAAATTGCAACCGTGATCTAGACTCAAAGCCGACATGTAAATTTCAGCCGTGAACTAGACTCATAGTCGTGAAGTAAATTGTAGCCGTTAACTCATAGAATCATGAACTCAGGTCGAGTACTTAATCCCTTGAACTGTGGCCGAGAACTATCCATCCGTGAACTTGAACTCAAGAACCAAATAGCCGTGAACTTTATCCCGTGAAGATTACACGTGAACTCCAGTCGTGAAATGCCACTCGTGAACTCCCCGTGAAATATTGATTTGGTTTCCAAATTTAATCTCTAAATTTTAGGGATTTCAACTTTTGAATTCAAATATAAACCCGATGAACACGATGAACATCAATGATGATCCCAGTCACTTTTTGATGAAATCAACCCAAATTCCTTTCCAACAGTAGCAAAACCAACAACAAGTTCACGAAACATAGCAGAATACTGGCACAAGAACACCCAATTAGAATCAAACCAACCGAAAACTTAAAAAAAATACCTCAAATCTTGAATCCTTGATATCGAAACTGAGCATTGAATGAATTCAATGGCTCTGAAACCAATTGTAGGTCCCGATGGATCTTCAAAGACATGAACAAAATAAGAACGAGATCAAACTCTTACACGGTATAGGCGGAATCTATACGTGTGGTGGTTCAAAATCATGATTCAGTGCAACTATCGATTGTATTATTGAACAAACGAAATTACAAAGAAAAGTAATCAAAGGCGCTAACCTCATACGTTTGGGGTCTACATGAATTTATACTTGGATAAACTATACTAAGCCCGCTATTACAGGTACTCGGCATAAAAGCCGACCCAGTTACACCCTAGTCGTGAACTTAGGTTCACGGCTCACACCAAAAGCCGTATAATCTTAATCCTTTATAATGAAGGTCCTACAGAAAACTGACCTAGTCGAGCCCTAGAAACGTCAAGGCTATAAGGTCACTGAAGTGTGAAAGTTGGGTTATGTGACCGTATACATCTAAACGACTGAATGTTGAAACATGACATGGACGTTTTGAAAAGGTATAACCAAGTTTGACTCGATGACCCGTTGGTGATACGTTTAAAGGTTTTGAAAGTCTATTTATAAGAATACATATACAAGAAATATCGTGACATGTTATACCATAATCTATCAACTCAGGTATTCCATATATGCATGTATCAACTAATTAACATACTTAACACGTATACTTCAAGTATTAGGGTTTCATGTAACATAATCAAACCAAGTAATATAAACCAAAAATTTGTTCAAAATGTTTAGAAATATCATGCTAAGCATACAAGAACATTTAAAGATATAATAAGACTTGAAGCTCGATTTTTGAAATACAAAAGTTTACTTGTTTATAAAGTTAAGCATCTTGATACTAATATAGAAACATTGAACAAATAGTAATAACTCATGCAGCTAACATGTCCAAGTACCACCAACACATCCTAACTCGTCAATATTATACAAAGAGCAAGAATACGGTTTTGAACTCAATAAAACTTCCATTTGTGGAAAGGTATCCCAAATCATCAAACTATAGTTTCCAAATACTTATTATCATACAAATCAACTAAATATGTCATACTAACACATTTAAACACATCACTAACATTCATAGCAAATAAACACAACTTTAGAAACAATAAAGTTTCTATTCATAGAAGTTTTCCACATGACAATAACCAATGATTTAACACCCAATAAGTATACATTTCTTTTTAACTAAGCGTTACTAGAAGACTTAACATGTTAAAAAAAAATTTACATCATAAAATAAAATTTGAAACTTATAAAGTTTCTATTTATAGAAACGTGCCAAACAGGGCCGTCCCTGAGATTTCGAAGGCAGAAGACGTCGACGAGTATTGATGGAGTAATTGTTAATGATTTTTTAAACTCGGTTTATATGGCCCATAAGTTAATAGTTAATTGTAATTTGTACATGTTCCATCATTTAATTTCTTTTTTAAACTCAGTTTATATTAAATATATATATATATATATATATATATATATTAATTTTGCCCCCCCCCCCCTAAAAAACCGGATCCTGAGCGGTCGCCCACCCCGCACATGCTCAGGGCCGGCCCTGGTGCCAAATCTTTACTATATAATAAACAAGTAAAAAGAGCAGGACACTTGTCAAATTTCTAGGTTTTGTCATTCTTATTTTCACGCTTATCTCTCCTATTAATGATCAAGTTCATTATTTTAGGCAACCAATTAATTATTTGTTTCAATTTTTATCTTTACATTTTAAATTTAAAATTTGTTTAATATTAATTAATTTGTTCAATCATATTTTTATGAATTCTATAAACTGAAAGGAATTTTTTAGCCAACTAAGAATCAAATAAAAAATATTAATCATATATTTACATATTTACGTTATTCTATTTTGACGAATGTATGTGTTAATAGATTACATTATATTTTATTCAACTCGTGTAATACACGGGTTTATTCCGTATAATACACGGGTTTATTCAACCCATGTATTACACGGGTTTTAAAAACATAATCTTTTTTATTACTAAGTATATAACAATACATTTATTCAACGCGTGTAATACACGGGATTCTAACCTAGTGATGTAATAAAACGATTCTACCAACAAAACTCATGTTTTCCACATATTTTATAATTACTATAACATCCTAACATAGCAAAGATCCATCATAAGCATTTCTACAAATATGAACACAACAAAGTTTCCTTTTAAAGAAACGTTCAATAGCTCAACACAATAAAGTTTCTACCCACAATATGTACCAAGGATGTTATAAAACACATCATATTACAAAATTTTAAGACATATTATACATTTAGAATGCGACACACTTATTACTATACTTAATTATATTAAAAAGTTTAATTCTTTTCCAAATGCTTATATTGAATATAGAATTATGTTAACTATTACTGTAACAGTTGCTTCCACAGAAAGAAGATTTTCTAAATTAAAATTGATAAAAAATTATTTAAGATTTACTATGTCACAAGTACGATCAAATGGGTTAGCTATTATGTCAAATGAAATGGAATTGTTAGAAGAAATTGATTTGGAAAATATTAATAGAGAGTTTGCTTTTAAAAAATCTAGAAAAATTAACTTATTATAAGAGTTTGCTTTTAAAAAAGCTAGAAAAAGGAAATGGGCTTGGCCATAGGATGGCCCATGGGTCAAAGGTGAAAGGGATAAAACCCTTAAGCCCAACAACCATACAACCATTCACTCTCATTCTCATATTTTGCGCAAGTTATATATATATATATATATATATATATAGGGGACAGTTATTGTACAATGTGTTTTAACGTACGAAGCATACGAAGTCACAAGCATGCGACACGTGTTTAGTGGGCGATGGGTTAATGCGTCCGCGTTATAATCACGCACGATTTATAATAACATATGACCATATTAACGTAATCACGCATGTTATAATCATGACCATAATCACGTATTCATGTAATCACACATGTTATAATCATGACCATAATCACGTAATGCATGTTATACACATGAACATAATCACGTAATCACGCATGGTATACGTACAGCACATCGACCTTTTAAAAAAAGTCATTTTTTTAATAAAAGTATAGCAAAAGTATACTCAAATTAAAGAGAATAAAATGCTCAAATTTGTGGTGTAATTTTTTTTTTAAAACAATGTCGCATAAAAAAGTTATGCTTGTTTTAAAAAAAATGGGGGAACTTGTAAAAAGTCAACAAAGGTGTGCTATTCCAATTTTACACTTTTTGGGATATTTTCACGCTTAAAACAAACACATTTGATCTTAACCATTTATTTCCTAGAGCAACGCTTCAAAATACTTTTTACGCTTCCCACGTTAAAAACACTTTCTATTTAAACCATTCCCTATATATATAGGGTTGGGTTCAAATGCTAACCATTTTTTTATGTAATAACCATGATAACCAAATCTCAACCAATCAAATAATTTACATTAATTAACTTTTTTATTAATTAAAAAGGGTGTTTTTGAAAATTGCCAACAATTTTATATTAGGTAATTTTTTATAATTTCTTAATTCCCTTTTTATCTCCTTTATTCACGATTAAGTCAAACATCAGTTTAAATTCACTCAATCAGTTATTTTGTTTTCCAAAGAATATTCAAGAACTTTCATCTTCCTTATTCATCTTCTAGGTTCATCTTTCAATAATATTAGCTTTCATCTTCCGTGAATCAACTTTCAAGATTAAAGATTTGTTTAAAGATTCCGGCGACGCATGCAACGCCGGGGAATCTGAACTGGGTGGGGGTTTGATGGTGGATACGATGGAGGGGCGGCACCAATAACTGTTTTCCGCGCGAAGCTGTTAGTGCATGTTTTGTAACTGTCGCTGAAATTCTATATTGTAAGTTAGCGAAGCTGTCAAGTTCGCCTAAGGAACTTAGAGCGAACTTGACAGAAGTTCGCCTAAGCTTGTTAAGGGCGAACTTAACAAGTTCGCCTGTGATGCTTTGTGGTTTCCCTATAAATAGAGGTTTACATGTCAGTTTTAGTAGTCTAGATCAAAGCTGAGAGATAAGATCAGAACAGAACAGAAACTGAGAGAACTTGTAAACTGATATTCTGAGTGGAAATACAAAGAGGATTATTTACACCGTGTTGTTGATTGAGTTACACGTTGCACGTTGATCATGGATTCAGCACGTTATCACCGTCTCGTACCGCGAGTCTAGAGATCCGTCACACATCGAACCGGGACTTACAAGTGGTATCAGAGCCTTTGCTCTTGATTAGCAGAAGATTCGTGGTGTTTTCGTGTACAATCAACATCAAATATCACTGAATTTGAAGAGAATTTGAAGGATTTTTCCTCATTTTCGTTTCTTGACAAAAATGGAAGATTTTTGATCATTTTGGATTCGTTTGAAGAAATTGATCCGATAGGATTGCTCCTAATCAATTTCTACACAATCCTACGGTTCAGAATTGTCTAATTCCATCATATTGATCAGAAATCATGATTTTCAGCAGAGTTGGTTCGTATTGTTGTTCTTCCTGAGATTTCAACGTTTTAGGCGAATTTGTCTGATCAGTTACATGCGAACTTAACCAGAACAAGTTCGATCAGTGAAGTTCAGGCGAACTTAATAACTTCGCTCAAGCAGTTTCAGGTGAACTTACTAAGTTCCCTCAGGTTACCAAGTTCGCTAGTGTTCATAAAAAATAAAAAAAAATATTTCTGAAATTTTTTCTTGTGAATTTTTTTGAGGAGATATTTATATGCTTCTTTTTAGTCATTTTTGAGAATATTGTAATTTTAAAAAAATTTCTTCCCTAAAAAGAGTTTTTTGGAGGGAAATTTTTTTTTTGAGTGTTTACACAAATTATCGAGATGACCATTTTTTCGAAGAGTAGAAGAGATTTGTTGGAGAAACAATTCATGTTTTTCAAGTATTTGGAGGATGAAACTGTTGATATCGTTTCCAAATACTACCATCTTTTGAAAGAGTTGGTAAAATGTGATGTTTCTTACACTAATACTAAGGTGAATGAGAAGTTGTTGGATGCTCTTCCACCTGAGTTTGAGAAATACTCAGTACTCATCAAGAAAAATGAGGATTTAAACGATATGTTTTTAGCAGAATTGATTGGTACAGTTTATGCTTATGAAGAAGGTGATGTGACTAAAGTTAGAGACAAGAGTGATTCTGAAAGTGTTTGTTTTTCAGAATCAAGTGATAGAGAAAGTTTTCACTCTTTTTCTTTAGAGATAAAAGCTGAGGTTCATACTGATGCTGGTTCTGATAATAGTTCTTCACATAGTGACTTTAGTGTTTCTGGGAATGTTGCTGAAACTGAAGAATCTATCATTCAGAATGATGAGCCAAAGTTTTCAACTAAAGAACTACTTGATGATGGAGCTATTGGGAAAGTGACTGAGAAAATTGCTGAGATGTTATCTGAAGCAAATGTATCCATGACTGATTCGAAACAGGAACATAAGGTTATTTCTTGTTCTAAATTCATTGATTCAAATTTGAAAATTATAAGATTGTGTAATGACAACACAAATTTGATCTGTGACATGAAGGAAATATACACAACAAATTAAGTTTTGAAAGAAAATGAAAAACTTTTAAATGCAAGAATTGAATCATTGAAAGATGATATCAAGATTTTACAGATAAAAGTAAATGAACAAGCTTTTCACATTGATGTGGCACATTCTGAATATGAGAAAAAGATAAATGAACTTACCCAGTCACAGAGTGAGGTCACCAAATTATTAAGAAAGCTTGAAGGTTATAAGAATTCCAGTTTCCTGTTGGAGTATTATAATGAGAAAGCTTTAGGTGGTAAAGTAGTTGGTGGTGTTGGTTCATGTCCTTCGTTTGATGACAAAGATATTGGAGGAAGTGTTGGATATTGTCCACCTTTCAATGGTAATTACACTTCTCGTACCGTGGAGAGTGTGACAGATGAAGATCTGGAGCCAAAAACCATCCTCAAGGTAAATCTTGTTACAGGAGAGGACATGGTTTATGATGATTCAAGTGATGATGAAACATTTGATCCAAATAAATCTGAAGGAACAGTAAAAGACTGCAAGGTTGATGAACCAATTGTGGTGAAGAAAGTCACCAGGGATCGATGCATCTTGACTGAACGAGATGAAGATATTGAACAACCACAAACTAAACCAGTAAAAAAGTTTATGAGAAGTGGTTTTGATTTTCAAGAAAATAATAAAATTGAGAAAATTTCTACTCTTGAGTTTTACAAAAGGAAGGTTGAGTTAGAAAAACCCAAGGTTGTTCAAGTATCTAACACTGCTTCTCAGTGTGACTCGTTAACTTCAAGAAGTGTTAAGCAAGTGAAGTTTGTCAGGGTTTACAAAGAAAGACGAACATGTTTTTATTGCGAGGTTGTTGGCCATATCTTGTTAAATTGTCCAGATAAGAATACGGGAAAGCGTCTAGAAGATCCCACGTTAGGAAGACCTTTTGTTAAACTGCCAGTGATGAAATATGTTCCTGTGAAGAAACCTGGTGTTTCTAAATCTGAAGTAAAGGTTTCATATGTACCCATGAAACCAAAGTCACAAATTCAGTCAACAAAATATGTGAATCAAACTGAAGTGTCTAGTTCTAGAGGTTCAAGAGATATAACTCCTAAAGCTCCTTACGAAAGGAAGTTTATTGAGAGGAGAACATGTTTTTTTTGTGGTTTAGTGGGTCACATTTTTGTGAATTGTCCTTCAAATACCCATTCTTTTGAGACACCAAATACTAGACGAGTTGCGACAAGTTTTGTTAGTACAAAATCTCTTAGTTCACAATCGAAGGTTAAGCTCTCTCGCCCTCAGAGCTTGAGAAGTAACAGCAGATTGAGAAAATTGTTAGAACAACAAGAGGTTTCATAATCGCATCATGTTTCAAATGAACCAGAATGTTCAAACACTTTACTTTTTCAGAGAAAGGAAATTAATGAAAAGAACAGTGTTTGGAAAAGAAAAGTTTCTGTTTCTGATTCAATGGAACAATCTCTAAAAATTGAGGAGAGATTCGAATGTGAATTGCGTGAAGTCGTTTATTTTGATACAGATGGACGACCCAGGACTACCATGGCTTGGGTTTCCATTCCCGACTAATGCTTCTTGTTTAATGTGCAGGATTAACCAAAAGGGACTATTAATACAATTTGGTTTGTTAATAGTGGTGGTTTATAGCACATGACATGGAATGACATCTGTAGGAGCAATGAGTTGTTTAATAACTGATAAGTCTGTTGATTCAACGAATTGATAAATTCTAGTATTTTAAACGCTGAATTGTTAGGGCTTTTGATTAATGGGTTATTACAAGTCTTTTCATATAACTTAATTGCATGTACATCGTGTTTAAGCAGGGATTCGATTAAATCATTTTTTTATAAAACATGAGTTCTGATTCAGATCGATTTCTATAATGGAAGCCCAAATTGAATAGGGGCTTTTGATACTCATACTGAGATGAATGAATTAAAGGTTTAAGTTACCCTGAACAGTAGCGAATCGATGGATATTGGTAGAGAGGAAATTCCGGCGACGGCGAGATTGAGTTCTGGTGATCCTTGTTGTACTCCGGCCAATCCAGTCAGTCCAGAACTTCTCGGGAGGGACGAGTGACACGAATATCTTGCTTGAGAGAATACGGATTGCAGGAGAGAATTTCTTGGTTTTCTTGAAAAGCTTTGAGAGAGAAATTTCAAGATTGGTAATATGAAACTGAGGCGTTTGAATAATTTGGAAAGCGATAATTCGTTTGTTAAGGGAAAAGAAACGGATGGATGTTACGGATTCGAACGATCGGGTAATTAAAGTTGCAGTTATGTTTCAGCTGTTTCACAGGCGCGACCGTGCTTAAATATGGCACGACCGTGCTTAGGCACCGGGCGCGATCGTTCCAGGACCAGTCGCGCGATCGTGCCGAGGCACTTGGCGCGATCGTGCCAGGACGAAGCACGACCGTGCTAATTAGGGTTTCTTGATAAATTTTCAACTTTAGTCCTTGACTTTTTCAGGTTTGATTAGTTTGAAATAAATAGTTACTTGTATAGCGTTTAAGTGTATATAATCGAGCAAAACTTGTAAATTTGTATTGAATCATTGCATTTAGTTTACGGTAAGCAAAATAACAAGGCAGTGCACGAGTATTGAATTTGAAATTGCATTACATTGAATTGAAATATGAATACTAAATTCAGAGATGTTACAATGATGATGAAAAGAAATTGTATGATGGTGAAAAGAAAGCTCTTGTAGCTTTATCCATGTGTTTACCTCTGGACATATACCATACTTGCAGGTATTATCATCTTCTAAGTGAAATGGTTAACAATGACATCACTTACAAAAACAAGAAGATTCTTGAAAACTTTTTGGATGCTTTACCAGCTCATTTTGAGATGTACACCATTGTGATAAAATAACAATGTGGATTTGATGATCTGAGTCTTGAAGATTTGATGGGAAATATTCAATCATATGATTTACATAAATAGAAGAAAGACACAGTATATCAAGATCCAAGCATTTATTTTAGGAAAGGTACATCGGCACAAAAATCTCGTGGAGTTGCATTATTTTCTGGAGATTCTACTGAAGCTCCAAAAGAAAGTTCTTGTCAAGATAATGCATGCTTTGTTGCTTCTAGTTCTGGATGTTCAAAACATAGTAAGAATGAAAGTCATTCTTGTTCTACTAAGGTGTCTTCTTCAGCAGCTGATGATATGATGGCTATGATTGCATCATTCTTAACTTCATATGAAAACTTTATTGGTGGCAAGATCACTGATCCAGATATGATTGAGTAAGATTTTAAGCAGTTGGAGAAAGATGCTTTGGAAGAAATGAATATTCAGTGGAATATGGCTTTATGGATGAGACAAGGTAAAGATCACTTGAAGAGAACTGGAAAGAAGTTCATTGGAGCATCAAGAAAGACTAGGATGAGGATGGATAAATCTAAAGTCAAATGTTGCAACTGTCAAGAGTTTGGTCATTTTGCTCGGGAATGTACAAAACCAAGAAATCAGAATCAAGGATCCTCAAACTCTCAAGGCAATCAAAAAAAGCAGAATACTTCCACAGCTTTGATTTCTTAACAAGATGAAAATTATGACTGGGGTATTCATTTGAAAGATATTGTGGCTCATGTTAGTCAAGCTTTTCTGGCTGAAGTTCATCATGAAGATGGAAGTGAAAGTGGTTCTTCTGATAGTGACTCTACAGATTCTGGGAGTTTACATGAATGTGAAGAGTCAGTGCCTCAGAAAAGTGAACCAAAGTTTTCAAATGAAGATTTGCTCAATGATGGAGTTGCGGGAAAGGTTACAGAAAAGATTGCAGAGATGTTAGATGAGGGGAATGCATTCATGGCAGATACTAAGCAGGTAAAGCAGGTTGATTCTTGTTTGAATGGTACTGATTCTGAATTCAAAATTACGAGATTGTGTGATGATAACACAAATCTCATCTGTGACATGAAAGCAATGTACACATCGAACCAGACTTTGAAAGAAAACAAAATCATTTTGAAAACTAAAATTGAATCTTCAAAATATGATATTAAAGTTTTGCAAATCAAAGTGAATGAACAAGCATTTCATCTCGATGTGTCATACTCTGAGTATGAAAAGAAAATTAATGAACCTGCTGTGTCACACACAGAGGTAACAAAACTGTTACGCAAGCTTAAGGGTTATAAGAATTCTAGTTTTTTGTTGGAATATTATAATGAAAAAGCTTCGGGGGCAAAGGTTATTGGAGGGGTTGGTTCTTGTCCTTCTTTTGATGATACAGATATTGGGGGAGGTGTTGGGTATTGTCCACCTTTTAATGAGAATTATACTCTGTGTCTGACTGAGGAAGTCTTGGTTGAAGATTTGGAACCAAAAACTGTGTTGAATATCAATCATGTTACTGGTGAGGATATGATATATGATGATTCAACTGATAATGAAGTTTTTGACTCAAAAAAGGTTGAAGGTATAGTGAAAGAATGTAAGTATGTGGAACCAATTGTGATGAAGAAGGTGACTAGATACAATTGCATTCTAACTGAACCAGATGATTTGATTGAACAACCAAAACCTAAATCTACCTATAAACCAGTTAAACCTTTTGTAAGTGGTGGTTTTGATTCACAAGAAACAAAAAAGATTGAGAAACTCTCAACTCTTGATTTTTGTAAAAAGAAAATTGAAGAAGAAAATCAACATGTTGTTCAATCTTCAAACACTACTTCTCAGTGTTCATCATCCACATCACTCAAGGTTCAGAAGGAAAAGTATGTTCGTGTATACAAAGAAAAACGTGCTTGTTTTCATTGTGGTACGATTGGTTATATCTTGAAAGACTGTCCAAATAAGAATTTGGGAAAGCGTCTGGAGAATCCAAAGTTAGCACGACTGTTTGTGAATCCATCGGCAAAATCAGGCATAACAATTGGTGATGTGAAGAAGAATGTGGATTTGTGTGATAAGAAGCCAAGTGTCCAGATTGCTTCTAATTCAGTGAAGAGAGTAGAGAAGATTGTGTTTGCTCGTTAGACTACACAACCAAAAGCAAAATTATCATCCACAAAGGCGTCGAAGAAATAAACGGTTGAGAAAACTTCTCGAACAACCGGTAGTAAATGACAAGGTTGAGTTATCTAGAGAGACTGACAAGGTTTAGGTTAAATCAACGTGGAAACCTAATTCCACAGTTACTGTTTCTGAGAAACAATCTCCTACAATTAATGAAAAATTTGATTGTGTGTTGAAGGAAATAGTTTATTGTGAGGAATCAGGCCGACCCAAGATCACAATGGCTTGGGTCTTTTATTACTAACTAATCATTTCTGTTTGTGTGCAGGGAACTCCAAGGAGGACTATTGGCAACCATTGGTATGTTGACAGTGGATGCTCTTGGCACATGATGGGAAATCTTAACTTATTGGAGAATGTGAAAGAAATCCAAGGAGGGTATGTTGCTTTTGCAGGCAAGAAAGGAGGAAATATTTCAGCCAAGGCACAGTGTCAAATGGGAGATTGAGTTTTAAGAAAGTCAACTATGTGGAGCAGCTGGAACATAATATGTTATCTGTTTCTCAAGTCTGTGATAAAGGTTTCTCATTTCACTTTAATAAGTCAGAGTGTTTGGTTTTGAAACCGGGTTTTGTAATACCTGAAGATTGGATACTTATGCGAGCTCCTTGAAAGAATGATACATATATGCTCGACATGAGCACTGCGACGACAACTTCGTCTGTTCCAACGTGTCTTCTTTCGAATGCTTCTGAGTGCGATTCAACTTTGTGGCACCGGAAAATGGCTCATATACATTTCAGTAAAATGAATTATCTTGTCAAGAATGGGTTGGTTTTTGGTGTCCCTGCTATGACGTTTCATGTGAATGAAGACTGTATTCCATGCAAGAAGGGGAAGCAGCAAAGGAAATCTCATCCTTCAAAGTTGACTACTTCTATTGTGACTCCTTTAGAGTTGTTGCATATGGATTTGTTCGGACCTATTAGTGTCAAGAGTGAAGGCGGCAAATCGTATTGTTTGGTAGTGACTGATGATTACTCAAGGTTCTCTTCGGTCAAGTTTCTAGCATCTAAGGATGAAATAGCTGAAATCCTTAAGTTCCTAATTGTGGGGCTTGAGAAATTATTCAAATTGCAAGTCAGGCGGATTCGTAGTGATAATGGCACAGAGTTCAAGAATGGAAATACGGGTTTATTCTGTTTACAGAAGGGCATCCATCATGAATTTAGTGCTCCTTATGTTCCTCAACAGAATGGTGTTGCTGAACGGAAGAATCGAACTTTTATTGAGACGACTCGTACTATGTTATCTGATTCAAAACTGTCTGTTACTTTTTGGGCTGAGGCGGTAAATACATCTTATCATGTTCTCAATAGGGTTTTGACCGTGAAGAAATACAACAAGACTTGTTATGAGTTGCTAAACAATCAAAAACCTAATATGGCGTACCTTTTTCCCTTTGGAAATCCTTGTACCTTGTTAAAGACACGCGATGTTCCTACTAAATTCAGCTCGAAGGCAATTGAGGGAATTTTCTTGGGCTACGTTGTAAATTCTCACAACAAGAGAGTTTTTAACAAAGAATCACGTCAAATTGAAGAATGGTTTCATTTTGACTGTGATAATCATTCTGTTCCTCAGGAGGCGAAAGGTCCCTCTTGCGCTTTTGATTATGATGCATTATTCAGATCTTTCAATATTACTCCTGCAATTTCTCCAGATGAAGCTACAATACTTTATCAGTCTTATTGCAATGACGATTCAACTGTCGATCCTCGTTCGGTTATTTCGATTGTGGATACTCCTTCAGTTGAACCGAATGTAGCATCAACTTCGGGTACAACACAACATGATGACACTAATGATGATGAGGTTGTGTTTCAGGAATGTTCTAATGATATCCAGAACATAGTTGATGATTCATCAGCATTGGCATCCGTTGAGGTGGAGTTGCCTTCTAATCTTGATGTTGTTATTCAAGATTCAGAAATTCCTCAATCTCGAGTGCATAAGCATCATCCCACTCACAATATTTTTGGTGATTTGCATGCGGGTGTTCAAACAAGGCATCGTACACTTGTAGAAAATTCATGTTTATATGCTTAGATTGTGGATACAGGTATCTTGGAGACATGTTTACATGCTTGCTTTATTTCTCAAACAGAACCTAAAAATGTGGTTGAGGCATTAGATGAGGATTGTTGGATTGAGGCCATGTAGGAAGAATTGGCTTAATTTGATAAATTACATGTTTGGGATTTGGTTGACTTACCCAAAGGCTCAAGATCTATTGGCACAAAGGGGGTATTCAAATGCAAACGTGATGATCGTGGTGTTGTGGTATGTAAAAGGCAAGACTTGTCATCCAGAGATTTAATCAGCAAGAGGGAGTTGATTACACCGACGTTTACGCTCCAGTTGCGAGGATTGAGGCAATACGTTTGTTTCTTGCATATGCTTCTTTCAAGGGTTTCAAAATTTTTCAATTGGATGTCAAAAGTGCTTTTCTGTATGGAAAGGTAAAAGAAGAGGTGTATGTGAAACAACCACCTGGTTTTGAAGATCCCAAGTTTCCTTACAAGGTGTTTAAAGTTGATAAAGCGTTATATGGTCTTCATCAGGCTCCTCGAGCATGGTACGAAACTTTGTCGGTGCATTTACTTGAGAATGGATTTGAGCGTGGTCAAATTGATTCTACCTTTTTCATCAGAAAAGCAGGGGGAGATTTATTACTTGTTTAAATCGATGTTGATGACATAATCTTTGGATCGACGAATGTCGATATGTGTAAAGACTTTGAAATAGTGATGAAGTTGAAATTCGAGATGAGCAGCATGGGAGAATTATCATTCTTTTTGGGTCTTCAAGTTGATCAAAAGGAGGATGGTTTTTATATTCATCAGACAAAGTATGTTGCTGATATTCTGAACAAGTTTGATATGGAAAATGCTTCAGTTTTCAACACTCCAATTCTAGTTAATCACAAACTAGATTCTGACCTGAAAGGGAAAGAGGTGGATTGGTGATTATACAGAGGAATTATCGGGTCTTTGATGTATTTCACAGCGTCACATCCGGATATTATGTTTGTAGTTTGCTTGTGCTCAAGATTTCAGCCTAAGCCAGAGGAATCTCATTTGATTTTTGTAAAGCGGATCTTTCGATACTTAAAGGATAAACCAAGGTTGGGATTATGGTATCCAATTAATTCTGACTTTGATTTTAAAGCTTTTACAGATTCAGATTATGGAGGCTGAGGTCTGGACAGAAAATCAACGTCAGGTGGTTGTCAATTCTTAGGGAATAGGCTTGTGTCCTGGGAATGCAAAAAGCAAACCTCAGTTGCAATTTCAACTTGTGAGGTAGAATATATTGCAGCAGCCAGTTGTTCCCAAATCCTATGGATTCAACAACAGTTGAGGGATTATGGTTTGAACTTCACAGGGACACCAATGATGATTGATAACACAGCCACCATCTCGATCACAACAAATCCTGTGAAACATTCAAAGACGAAGCACATTGAGATTCGACATCATTTCATTCGTGACTGTGTAGAGAAACGGCTGCTTGAATTGGTGAAAGTTCACATGGATGACAATTTTGCTGATTTGTTTACCAAAGCATTCAATCGTACACGGTTTGAATTTCTTACTCAAATGATTGGTATGCTTAATCCAACGTGACAAAAGTTTTCAAAAAGGTTTTTCATGTAAGTTTTTCTTTTAGTTTTCTAGATTATTTAAAGTAAATAGTTTTATGCTTTATTTTTTACTAGTTAATTGCTTTCTGAAAAACTGATATACCATCATTTATACATGCACAATTATCCCAATAAATATCACAAATTATAGAGAATATGATACTTAATCCACTTATTTGTGTTACAATAGGATAATTAACCCTTGCATGCAAAAACATGAAGAAAACACCCAAAAACAAGGCAAAATCAGCATTCGGGAGACAATTGAATGAAACCGGACGCATGGAGTAAACCCAGAAGTTAAAATAAAGCAAATAGTCAAAATTGACCTTTGCACGGCCATGAATTGCAATGCACGGCCGTGCAAATGGCCCCACGTGTCCCCGTCCTTCCCTGCTCTGCCAGATTCCCTCACGTGCAAGAGATGTGTGCTTTGCACGACCGTGCATCCCAATGCATGGCCGTGCATTACCAATTTCAGAGTCTATAAATAGCAAGCTCATTCTACTGTGTTAGGTGTCCAAGATCAAGAGGTGTGAAGGCCTTAGTGCTCTGCTAAGAGCCGGATCTCTCTCGGTTTTGGTCCGTTTAGGATTTTCTTTCTATTTTCTTTTCTAAGTCTTGTAATATGAACTTATTCTTCTCGTTCAAGGGAAACAAGAGGCAACCTATACCCACTCTCCCTTGGTATTGGAACACTTCCACACATTATCTAAGGGTTAGTGGAGTCACTTGTATGGTCATTTATGGCTAGTCCTCTTGTGTTGCTCGAGTTGGTTGAACTTTAATTAATTAATGAAAGATTTCTAGTCAGTTATGTTTTTAAAGTCTTTACTATACGTTATCTAAAAAAGACCAGAATAAGTGACCTTTAAATCGATCTAATAATCTTTTATCTCGTGAGTTACTCAAACAAGACTTCTTATTTGGGAAGCTTATTCGATATTTGTACAGTCTATATAAAATTCTAGGTGCTAGTCCGGCCGGTTAGTATAGATTTAATATTATGGGTTGATTGGAGGTTTGGGTATTCAGCAGGCCGTTTGAGCTCTAAACAGACCGGGCGATTTGTGTCGGTAATTCTCTACTTCTCTTGTATCGGCTTGTAGAGGACTTCTAGCGTGAGCCATGGGGTTTGATCTTGAGAAGGAAAGTCTTATTTATTTAAAATAATATTATAACTATAGACAACTATTTAAGAACATATTTAGTTAGGTCCGATCATTCATAAAGTACCTTTGGAGGAAGTCGTGCATTCCGACTTACCGAAAGAAGTTAAAATACCAGACGTACGTCAGTTAGCGGGAGCCATGGGGTTTGATCTTGAGAAGGAAAGTCTTATTTATTTAAAATAATATTATAACTATAGACAACTATTTAAGAACATAATTAGTTAGGTCCGATCATTCATAAAGTACCTTTGGAGGAAGTCGTGCATTCCGACTTACCGGAAGAAGTTAAAATACCAGACGTACGTCAGTCAAAGGGATAATGAGTCCGAATAATGAGTTGTGTTGATAACGACGGACTTCATGCCCCGTTTAGGGTCCGTTATACTCATTAAGAAACAGTTGACCGATCGTATCCACTGTTCCGTTACGTCATACTAACTCCCCTATAGAAAGGGTTAGTATTAGTAACTATGATCAACCTTACTTTAAATACAACATTAATTAACAAAAGATAACAACTAGAATAACACCTTAAACAGAATAATAGTTCTAATTACATTTCTTAACTTTTTATTTTCCTTTTTAAACAAAACCCATTTTCCAACTTATTATTCTAGTCAGACAATAGCGAGGGTTGAGTACCGGATCCGTGTCCATGGTTCGATATTTGGTTCTTACCCAGATTATATTACGCTGCGATATGTACACTTGCCTATTGTGTGTGTGTTTTAAGTTAAAAGAAATTATCATTTTATAAATGTAAAACCTGATTTTGTGTAGCTCTAAATAGAATATATTTATTACTACTAAAAACACGCTATCACGTTTTTGCGCCATTGCTGGGAACAAGGTAATTCTGCGAAAGATCTAAGCCGCTGGACTGACTATATTTATTTTCAACTTTATTTTCCTTTTATTTTTATTTTGGTGCTTGTGTTAACTAATCTATCTTTGCAGGAATTTTTAAGGAATCACGACCACGAAATTTTTGTTAAGAAAAATAAATAAACATAAGTACCGCCATTCGAAAGCAAAAACAATTTTTCTTAATTAGGCGTGACGCTTTCGAACGGTTTTTACGTGAGTAACATTTTTTTTTTTGATAACGACAAGTTCGATACTCTGATGTTGGATTGCACGAAATGAGGTAAGTAGTCAAGTATAAATTCAGGATTTTTGTTGGTGACATTCCCCGTCGAACCCCGTTATATTTTTCAGGTAATACGTTTTGGAAAAATTAAACTAAATTTTAATTAAAAAAAAACATAAAGCTTATTTTCTAAAAACTCTAAGCTGGAAAATATTAAAAAAATGGTCAAATAGGGGGAATGCACGGCCGTGCATCCCAATGCACGACCGTGCATTGGCCAAAAGCGGGTCTGGGTTAAAAGAGCACAGTAGCTGCAGATTCTCAAAACTTCAAATCCCAAACACTCTCGCAGTCGGTAGAGAACACCTCCAAACCCCTGATTTTTCACGGTTTTTTTTTCATTTCTTCACTCTAATCTCTCCCCCAATGTATTTTAACTTGTCCATTATCGTTTTTGAGTCGATTCTTGCTTTATTTATGGATAATTTTGTTCAAATAGGGGCTAGGGTTTCTTTTTGAATTTTGGTATAAATATGTTGAATCTGAACTCATTGCTTAATCTAAATGCATATTTGACCATGATAGATCATAATGTAACTTGTTTTAGCCTCGTTTAAAAAGATTTGTTCCACTTGTATGATTTGGGTTCTTAATTTTTTCTTGGAAATTTTAACCTTAATTAAGTGAATTAAAGCATGAATCTTGTATATATGTGTTAAAATGTAGTATAGCTTGTTGGAAAATTGTTAATTTGATGAACTAGGTCAAAAATTTTGACAAGTTTGACTTTCAAAAGTCAAACAAACCATTGTTTGAAATTGAGTCTTGTTTGGATAAATTATAATTAACCAATTATGGATTCGGAAAATGTAACCATGCCATAACAATGCATGAGTTTAGATTTTCTTCGTGTGGTCCTAAAATGTAAATATGCATAATTTTTTGAATCATTGTCGTGTGCAATGATATTTTCCCTATATTAACTCAATTCGTTGTTGTATAGGAAATGGCTAAATCATCCAAGCAAGCAGGATGATAAAGAAGGAATACACGTTCAGGATCCCGTGCAGGATCATCTTCGTCTATGAGTGGTTCATCACCAACTCCACCATCTCCTCCTCCACCTTTCAATCAGCAGCCTATGCCAGAAATGCCACAAGATTTACACCCATGGCTTATCTTTGACTTCGATGATGCCATCGAGATCCAAGCTTACCAACTCCTAGCCACCTTACTAACACAAACCTTTGGGATACATAAAACCATCTGCTATCCAACCCTTGAGGAAGTCAATCTCCTAGATAGTGCAGTTCCTCTAATCACTAAACCTTGGCAGAGGTTCTTTGCTATTAGGGAGGCAACATACTATGAGCTCACTCTTGAGTTCTTAGCCTCTTTTGAGTTTGATAGATCGGTGGTGAATATGGGAATGCAAGATTGTGTGAGATTTAGGATGGCCAGACGGTGGTATGTGATGACTTTGTCAGAATTTGGGGTAAACTTGGGATTGTATAGGCATAGGGAAAGGACAGAACAATCTTCACCGGGAGCAAATCAGAGTTTGCAGAAGGTGAAGCCTCGTCATTTTGGAACAGGATCGGGTCAGGACCCTTTGACTCGCATACCCAGAAAAGCACAAGGATCAAACACCCTCTCTACCGATATCTACATCGATGTATTGTCCTTTCTATTAGGGGAAGGAAAGATAGCACCGGGGTGGTAACCCTGAGAGACCTTTTCCACCTTCATTATCTGATTGATCAAGTCCCTTGTAACTTAGCCTACAGCTTAGCTAAATTCTTTACCCGAGCCCCATGCTACAGTTCCAGCAGCCACATCTTTAGAGGACCATACATCACCCATCTGGCTCAATACTTTTACCCCCTGCAAATCTTGGACAAATTCAAGATATGGATATGCCCATTCAACCTGTAGACACCCAAGTGATTATCAATATGCATATGATGAAGAAATTTAATGGGTTGTACTGGTTAGTGGGACATCGGGGGAACATTTGGACAAGTGAAGTTGAAGAGTCTGAGGACGAGGAAGTGCCAAGGAAGAAACTAGATATCAAGGCCCAAATATGTATCACACCACTGTTGATCCCACTATGCTGGATTTGATGATCTGCATGGGTTAATTGGGACATACGATAGACGGTATGCGGCACGACTTCTATGATCACACCCACGATCTGTATGCCCATCAGCAGTATCAGCAGCAGACTCCCGGCCCGCACCCACAGTGGCAGCGTCCTCCTTTCCAGTTGTTACTCTCTTCATCCTTCATCTTTGATATTTGAGGTTCTTATTTGGTGTAGTTATGGTTCTTGATGTTGAACAATTTTTGTTTGTTTTTCTGGATAAGTAACATTTTTTACCGGTTACAGGAGTAACCGTTGACCGGGTGGCATTGCCACCAACCTATTCGGCCGCCATCTATTAGCGAATATTAGTTCAATTTTAAGTTTAATATTTACTTTTTATTGTTTGAGCGTTGCATAGTATAACAGGGACATACAGTTTTTGGAGCACATATTAATCAAGCTGGGGAAATCAACCATACACATGATGGTGATGCATTAAAAAGGGGAGTTTCAGTTCTCTTTCACCCTCCTCTTACACATGACAACTATTAAATACCACATTTTCGTATAATAAGGACATTGTCAAATTCTAAGTATGGGGTGTTAGGAAACTCACAAATGCATCGGCAACATAATGTTGTCCCAAGTATTACAAGTGCATGGTTACCAAGTATTCGATCTTTTGAATTGAAATACTCATAGAAGTCATTAAAACATTTTCATAAACAACATATAAAGTTGTGAGCTTCATAAATAATCTAAAAGCTACAAGGCTTAAAAATCATTTGGAAGAAAACGATCTTATAAAAACAATAATTTGAAATACCGTTGAATTGAATCAAGGAAACAAATAGGGAAGATTAGTAAGCTCAACAAAAAGAAAGAAATAAGTTTACGCACATTTTAATTTTAAACCCCTTTATCTTCCGTTTCATGTGAGAATTTGAACCTATGCGAACATTAACACATCAAGTTTTTGGCATGCTCATTTCGTTTGATAGAGTGTTTGCTAATTATTGTTTTGCGGGTTAGAACTTGTGTAAAACATATATTTCAAGATCATGGACTAAAAGAATGCATAAAAATGATTGAGGCTTTAGGATTCACCCACTTTCTTTAGCCTTCTTATCCTCTTTCACGTACCCTAAACATTATCCCCTAGTTAACCCCTTTGAGCCTAAACCCTTTTCATTTCTAAAACCGACACTTCAAACCCATAAATGCTATAAAGTTTTTGGCGTCGTTCTCTTTTTCCTATTTAGTTGTAAGTTAACTTGGCTATGATATGAGGAGCAATTATCCAGAAAAAGGATCATCCATTCATCTTATGATCAACAAATGGAAATTAGAAAGAAGAAAGGATGAATATGAAAATGAAAAGAAAAGAAAAAAGGGCAACAAAAAGAAAAGTTATACTCGCCCAAGTTATTGAAAAGAAATTTAATCAAAAAGAAAATCAATTTTACTCGAAAAATTGGAGTATGCAAAGCAAATCAAGAATATGGATGTCTTAGGAATAAACAACCGAAATATCTATGGGGGATTGATAGTAGTTGAATGCTTCAAAATAAGAAGAAGTTTGCATTCTTGAAGAAAGAAATTGGTCTTGACGATATGACCTTAAAAGGGTCCTTAGATTAGTCACGATGTCTAGTCTAAGATTATCAACATGCTCACTCACCATTTGATCATTAAGCCAAGTCGAATTTCCAACTTTAGCCACTCTTCCCAAATATTTCCTACCCTAACCCTAAGCTTATCATTACAACCCATTTAAAGCCCTCTTGATTTATGCACATATTTTATGTCAATTGATAGAGATTTGATTTCTATACAAGCTTATGATTATGCAAGCATTAAATATATCATTGAGTGTTTTTCTTAATACTCACTCTCCCTTGGTGTTGGAACACTTCCACACATTATCTAAGGGTTAGTGGAGTCACTTGTATGGTCGTTTATGGCTAGTCCTCTTGTGTTGCTCGAGTTGGTTGAACTTTAATTAATTAACGAAGTATATCTAGTAAGTTATGTTTTTAAAGTCTTTACTATACGTTATCTAAAAAAGACCAAAATAAGTGATCTTTAAATCGATATAATAATCTTTTATTCCGTGAGTTACTTAAGCAAGACTTCTTGTTTGGGAAGCTTATTCGATATTTGTACTGTCTATATACAAATCTTGGTGCTAGTCCGGCCGGTTAGTATAGATTTAATATTATGGGTTCATTGGAGGTTTGGGTATTCAGCAGGCCGTTTGAGCCCTAAACAGACCGGGCGGTTTATTTCGGTAATTCTCTACTTCTCTTGTATCGGCTTGTAGAGGACCTCTAGCGGGAGCCATGGGGTTTGATCTTGAGAAAGAAAGTACTATTTATTTGAAATAATATTATAAGTAAAGACAAATATTTAAGAACATAATTAGTTAGGTTCGAGCGTTCATAAAGTACCTTTGGATGAAGTCATGCATTCTGACTTACCGGAAGAAGTTACATGACCAGACGTACCTCAGTCACAGGGATAATAAGTCCGAATATTGATTTGTAATGATACCGATGGACTTCATGCCCCGTTTAGGGTCCATTATACTCATTAAGGAACAGTTGGCCAACCGTATCCACTGTTCTGTTACGACATACTAACTCCCCTATCGAAAGGGTTAGTATTAGTAACTATGATCAACCTTACTTTAAATATAGCATTAATTAACATGGGATAATAACTAGAGTAACACTTTAAACAGAATAATAGTTCTAATTACATTTCTTAACTTTTTATTTTCCTTTTTAAACAAAACCCATTTTCCAACTTATTATTCTAGTCAGACAATAGCGAGGGTTGAGTACAGGATCTGTGTCCATGGTTCGATACTTGGTTCTTACCAAGACTATATTACGCTGCGATAGGTACACTTGCTTATTGTGTGTGTTTTAAGTTAAAAGTAATTATCATTTTATAAATTTAAAACCTGAATTTGTGTAGCTCTAAATATAATATATTTATTGCTAATAAAAACACGCTATCAAAAACCCAAACAAATTTGAAAAAGATAAAATTGGCACTGCTTGAAGTTAGAGAAGAAATGATAGTACATCAATAGGTGATCACATACACATGACCATAGATTGACAACCTGGTGTCTGTATTTATGTTTGTGCTTATATGATTTGATCTAAACTTCTTATTCTGCATAAATAGGAAATGATTGCTTCATGACTGTCTGACATTGTTGTATATAATCTTTAATATGGATATTTACATGTAATTTGAATTGTCAGTAGGCTAGAAATGTTTTTAGTCCATTAGTAGTGTGAAAACATAATGGTCTATGTCACAATTGTGATTTGAACCCAAGGTATGCCGAATGTGTATGTTAAAAGATCATTATCTGATAAAGAATATGAGACTTCAAGTATTTCATGAGACCAGTATCGGACTATATTGATTATCACAATTCTTCTGTTCACTTTACTGTCCATGTCCCGAAAAACATGCAATGTGAAGTTGAACTAAGATATGTTTCTGACAACTTGTTGGAACATATACTAACCCTTGGATCAATATCTTGATTCCATTGAATATATCCAGATAACAGTTGGATCCCATTACCCTGTATTATTGAATCAATCGATTCCTTAATCAATCTTTCGGCTGAAGAGTTCTTCTGTTATAATCAATCATGATATTACATCCAAACCAAGACATTTGAATCATTCAATTCTGAATCATTCGGATTCTCTGCTTGATATTTTCATGTGTTTAATGGTATAATTTCATCCTAGAGATTGAAAATTATCTTGCAATGATCTTATATGTCTTGAAGATAGTGCATTTATTTTTCTGTTGTCATATTTGTAGGGTACACGTTGTATTACAAAATAAATGGTACCTTAATTCACAAGAACATGGAACAAAGATACTGATGGATTCAAATGCTATAATATTGACAACTTAGATTGACATGTTATGTATTGCAAATTCGTATGTAATTTATTATAAGCATGTTATGATCTGATCCCATCTTCTTTGAAGTTCTTCGTGTATCATTACATGTTTTGGTTGAAGCTTAAAAGATTTGATCTTATCTGATATAAAGAAATGATGAATCTGGATAGGATACCCATAGAATGTTTTGGGATGTTTATCCAAATTGTGTGGTTGATGCATTGTTTATACTGATATGATCTTCTTACTCGTGATGTTCAACCAAAAAGATGTGTTTTTTTATTTTTACATTTCAGTTTGTACAGAGAAAAACCAAAGAGATTTTTTCTTTCTTATGTTTGAAAAATCAAAAAAGATTTTATTTTTCCAGCTTCCATGGAAATTTTACTTGTTGGTTACACTTGGTTGTTCTTCTTTGCCATAAATGATACTAACTTACAAGAACTTGGGATAAAAACGCTTGTAGTTTCAAATATTATAATGCTGACAACTTGAATTGACATGTAGTATATTGTAAATTCGATATGAATAAGTTAGCATGTCATGATCTGATCCTGTTTACTTTGAAGTTTATCGCGTATCATTTCATGAGTTTCTGAGTATTTGAAAAAGAAATTTGGAAAAAGATAGTTGTGATATCTGTGAGATAGAAGCTAAATAGAAATTTCAAAAGAATTGATATTTTATGAACGCATGAAGTGTAAGTTCTGAGAGATTATTTGCTGAGATATCATAGATTGTAGCTTAAAGTGCTTGTTTGCTGAACCAAATATTTGTGTGGATGAAGAATGCCATAGGTTAACCCTTAGACCTGCTAGGGATTTTATATTCAGAATGTGTATGTGATACATCAAAGATACTGATATGATCTTCTTACTCGCAGTGTTCAATAAAAAATATGTGATTTTGTATGTATAGATAAAAACCAAAAAGGTTTTATTTTTTTTAGTTGATTCTAGATTTACTACTTTAATTCATTTAGAAAAAGTACAAAAAGATTTTACTTGTTCTTTAAGTTTTAGAAGAAAAATACAAAAATATTTTGTTTCTATCTTCCATGAAAAATTCTTAATTATTTTGGATCAAGTTGTGTACAGGTTGCAAGATGACCGGTTTGTCGGAAAGAAGTGAAAAATGATAAATCTCAATTTTTGGCTAAGTGTTGAATAGGCGAACTTTGTAGGTTCGCTTGGAATGTTCGCATGACATGTTTGCCTGAGGGGCGAACTTGTTAAGTTCGCTAGATTCAAGCGAACTTAACCTGAGGAGTATATATATGATTCAGCGAACATGACAAGTTTACTCTTTCTTGACTTCTGCCAACTTAACGAGCGAACTTGTCAAAGTTGTGTGTTTATTTCCTGTTTCTAATCTCATGTATGTAAAGGTGGAAATTTGTTTGATTGTTTATATTGAAATTCAGTTGCGAATCCATCGAAGGTAACCTCTTCTCAAGCCATCCAGTGATTCGTTCAGAATCACGACTTTCATATTCGGTTTTATTCATCATCCGTCGCCTTCATTGTTCTTCATCATTAGCTGCATAAAAATGAAATTGCTAGTTGGTAATTCTTAATCAAGTGTTGGAGAAGTTATGTGTATAATCAATTTGCAATAACAACATCGATTTGGTTGAGTTGGAATTTGTGTGACTGTTCGAAGAAGTGAGCGAACTTGCTCTTGCAACTCTAAGTGAACTTCTTAAGTTCACCTAGGGGGACAGTGTGAAAAGACTTAGCAATTTTTCAAAGTTAAATTTTTTTTCTTTTGTTTTATTTTGTTTTTATTTTTGTTTTCTTTTGAAAAATTGTCTTTGTCTAATCATATTCATTGAGCAGGTCATGGATCGTCGTGTCGAATACAAACATAATCAGGAAGCGTTACTTGATCCGGAACTGGCTGAACCAGCAAACTATCAGGTGATCATTAATTTTTTAAATCGGTCAAGAATACGTGTTGCTCTTTCTACTAATCCACATATTAGACTGGTTTATATTCAACAATTTTGGGAGACAGCTCATCAGGATACCGATGTTGATCCACACGTGATTTGGGCCATAATGAATAATTAGGAGATTGCAATTTCTATACAAGACATTCGTGCAGCTTTGACCTTAGGAGGAGTGAATGACGACCAAATTAATCTACCAAATACTCTAATCATGGGTTGTTTCCAAAGAATGGTTTATAAAGGACAGCCAAATGATTCACAAGCTCGTAAAGGGGGTCTGGTTGGTCAATGGAGATACTTTATGCATGTCATAATTCAGTGTTTATCTCCAAGAAAAGTTGGAACATATGGGTTGAAGACATCTTTACAAGCTGCTATGGTGGCTTTGACGTTGAATAGACCATTCAACTTTGCTCTGTATATCTACAGGGAGTTGGTGATGCAAATTACACCACCTGAGGGTCAGGGTTTCTTAATGTACCCTCGATTCTTGCAAGTTATCTTGAATCATTTGATTCCTATTTTGCCAACGGTGAATTCACTATTGAATTTAACTCACATAACATAGAGGATCTTTACAGATTGTATGAATATCAAACAGCAGAATCATGCTTTAATTCCAGTTGCTACACCACTGTTTGGGCACATAATCAATCCTGCTTATGTTGCACTGCCAAACAATAATTGGATACAATGATGATCCTGCTTTAGAATTACCTCCAAATGATAATCAAGATGAGGAGGAAGAGGAAGGTGTTGATTTTGATAATGAAGAGACTGAGAGTGATAATGATGGAAATGATGATGATAATGCTGATGGTGATGATGATAGTGATAATGATAATGATGATGGTGGTAATGATGGAGGTGATATGAATGTTGAAATCAATGAACCTCATGTTGAACAAGTGGAAATTTTTTAGACGAGTACCAGTTCTTCTGAATCTTGTGATGTTGGTACTAATGATGAAAGTTCCAAGGACTTTAGTCCAAAGCATTATGCTCGTTTGGCTAAAGTGCCTAGGTTTCCTACAAAGGTGTATGATAGACGTCAAAAGTCTCTAGGGAAGAAGAAGGTGAAACTTCCAAGACGCAAGTCTGTAAGGGGTCCTCCTCACAATGCAGTACTTGGAAGAAGGAAATTACAAGAAGAAACATCTAGTTTTGAAGACGATGAAGCTCCTGCAGCTAAAGGACCAAAATTGATGGCTTCGGCTATACATGTTGCACATTCTTCACATGAAAGAGAAGATAGAGAGTTTGTTGATTCACTGATTGTCACTCCTAGTCCTTCACAATCTACTACTCCTCCGATAACTCCCACAATGTCCAAAGCTAATGAAGCAGCTGGTCCTTCCACTAGAGATACTAGAGATGAAAGAATTCAATCCTTGGAAACTCAGGTTATAGGATTACAATCTCAGGTGGATGAGCTACTTAGTAGAGAAGTCCAACATGTTCAAACCTTAAATGATCAAAGCAAGGTACTTGTAGAAATGCAAATCCTTTTCAATCAATTGGTTGAGCGTCTTAACGCTAGGGGGAGAAGGTTCAAAAGGATAAAACTACATGTTATAGTATTGGTGTTCAGAAGAATCCAGATGATGATGATGAACCAAGTGTTGTTGACGGTTTGGGCGAGCGTCAACACGCTGCATCTAATCCTTCATTAACCCAGGGGGAGTCTGAGGTTATTATGGAAGCTAATATGATGACTTGTGGTGAAAATGAAGCTGAGATTGATGCTGGCATGTTACATAATTCTTTGTTTGAAGATTCTGATATGGATGATGCAGACAAGATTGAATGTTTATTAGATTTGGATGATGTGTCTGATAATGATGATACAGAGGAAGAAGAGTTAGAGGAGGGAGAGATTGTTGAAGTAGAGTTGGAGAATGACAAACAAAATATAGTTTATGAAGGGTGTAACGGAATAATTGATATGGATGTCTTTGATGATGATGTAATTCTTGAAGAGTTATTAGAAGGAGTTACAGAATCTAAGGAGTCTGATCTTAATCAAGATAAACAAAACCCTGATTCTGCTAAAAGCCTGCGTAAAGATACTGAGATGTATAAGAATACAGGAATGACAAAGGCACAATGGGTGAAGATGGTGAAGAGTTGGAGAGATAAGTTACCAGTTTCTCCAGTTGCCCCAGTTCAAAAGCAGAGATATGTGAACACAGAGAAATGCTCGGGCAGGATAATAAGCTGGTTTTATGAGGCTGAGTTCAAGTTATTCGCTTTGAAAATATCTGATGGAGTTCAGTATTTGAATCCAAGGCTTAAATACTTTAACTCTTTACCGAGATGTGAAGTCAATGGGTTATCAACTAAACCCTTGATTAACAGATCGAATAATGGAATAGCTGACTCAATTGCCAATTTGATAAGAATAGAAGGCGGATCTGGAAAATATGAAAGGTTGAAACCTCAACAGGGTAAAATATGAAAGGTTGAAACCTCAAATAATTGAATAGCTGACTCAATTTCCAAGTTTACATGGACCGGTCGCACCACCTTGAACTATACTCGAACATCGTGCGCTACATGCGGAGTGTTTAAACTCAATTCATAGAAAGATGAAAACCTTTAAACCTTAGAAGGTATGCAAGATACCTTAGCGTAGGAGAGATAGGCAATCTCTATCTTGTGTCGGGATCCCTGGAGATACTTCCTGCAAGACAGGAACTCTTGGTGAAAGTGGGTGTTAGCCTCCGACGCTCAAGTCAGTATACTGATATAAAATAATAATAAAAATTAATTGAAATGGAAAGTGTACGTACCATGATGAGTTAGAATATAAATTCTAATTTACATAAAGTAGGCTTTTAGGTGAATAGCGTTCTAGGATCTTGGCAATACATCTCCTTCTAGAGTTGCTAACCAATAAGTACCCTTGCCTGCTTCTGAATCAATCAAATATGGGCCTTGCCATTTTGGTGCGAGCTTTGCGTCGCTAGGATTGGTAGTGTTCTGGAATGCTTTTCTCAATACGAGAGCACCCACTTGAAACCTCCTTATCCTTACGTTTTTGTTATATGACCTTTCTATCATTTGCTGATAGGCTGCAATGCGAACCTTGGCAACGTCTCTGAGTTCGTCAATGGTGTCAAGATCATTTGAGAGAGCTTCATTATTATTTTCTTGAGTTCTAAGACTGGTTCTAGCTGTAGGGATAACCACTTCTATGGGGATCATAATTTCAGTGCCAAACTCCAAAGAGAATGGGGTTTGATCTGTTGCATTTTTTGAAGTTGTTCGTCTACACAAAGTGCAAATGGTAGCTCTTCAACCCATATTCCTTTCTTTGCTCCCAATATTTTCTTAAGATTGTTTTTGATGATCTTGTTGTTGGATTCTTCTTGTCAATTGGCTTGAGGATGAATAGGAGTTGAAGTTATTATCTTGATTCCCCAACAGGCGCAGAAGTTGTTTGTTCTTGTACCGATGAATTGAGATCCGTTATCACATATCATTTCTGCCGGGATCCCGAATATTGTGAGGATATTGCGCTTGATGAAGGATATAACTTCCTTTTCTCTTACTTGAACAAATGCTTCATCTTCGATCCATTTGGAGAAGTAGTCTGTCATTGCTAACATAAACACTTTTCCTCCTGGTGCCTTTGGAAGCTTTCCAACTATATCCATTCACCACTTCATAAATGGCCAAGAGGAAATATTGGGAATAAGGGTTCTGCTGGCTGGTGAAGGATGTTGCTATGTCTCTGGCATGCATCACACTTTTGGTAATAGTCCATGGCATCTTTCCTCATGGTTGTCCAATAGTTTCATGTCCTCAAGATCTTTGAGAAGAGTGCTCTGCCCCCAGTGTGATTTCCACAATCATCTTCATGTATATCTTTGAGGACTTTAAGTGCTTCAGGATTTTCTAAACATTTTAAATAAGGACCTACAATAGATTTTCTGTACACAACACCATATAATATTATAAAATGAGATATTCTCATACGAAAAGCCCTGTGGTTCTTTTCATCTTTTGGTAATTCACCATCCTGTAAATATTTTATAATAGGTAGGATCCAGAAGTAGTCTGTCATTGCTAACATAAACACTTTTCCTCCTGGTGCCTTTTGAAGCTTGCCAACTATATCCATTCACCACTTCATAAATGGCCAAGAGGAAATATTTGGTATAAGGGTTATGATGGCTGGTGAAGGATGTTGCTATGTCTCTGGCATGCATCATACTTTTGGTAATAGTCCATGACATCTTTCCTCATGGTTGTCCAATAGTATCATGTCCTCAAGATCTTTGAGAAGAGTGCTCTGCCCCCAGTGTGATTTCCACAATCATCTTCATGTATATCTTTGAGGACTTCAAGTGCTTCAGGATCTTCTAAACATTTTAAATAAGGACCTACAATAGATTTTCTGTACAAAAAACCATATAATATTTTAAAACGAGATATTCTCATATGAAAAGCCATGTGGTTCTTTTCATCTTTTGGGAATTCACCATCCTGTAAATATTTTATAATAGGTGGGATCCAGGATCTTTGGCTTGGCTCCGGATCCCGAGTATCTGCTTCTTCAGCTTCCGTATTGGATACTTCATTTTTCTTTTCAATTGCTGGACTCGGGATATGTATGATTGGTATCGTGGTTCTTTCCGGTATCTTGAGAGCCAAAGCGATATTTGCTAAGACATCTGCTCAGCATTGTCTTCTCATGGTACCTGTGTTATATTAAATAACTCGAACTTCATAGATAATTGTTTAACTATTTTAAGATATTTGATTAGTCTTTCGCCCTTTGCTGCATATGAGCCATTGAAATGGTTAGTGATCAATAAAGAATCTACATATACCTGAAGATACGTGATCTTCATATCGTACGCAAGTTGTAATCCTGCTATCAGTGCCTCGTACTCTCCCTCATTATTAGTTGTTTGGAATTCACAACTTATTGACTGAGGTAGTATGTCCCCTTGTGGCGATTTCAGTATGATTCCTAGACCTGTTCCTCTTATATTAGATGCACCATCCGCGAATAGAATCTATGTATCCTTAGATTCCTCTAGTTGTTGAACTTCAAGATATGCTTCTTGCTGGATATCATTACTGAAATCAGCCACAAAGTCCGCTAGTGTTTCAGACTTTATTGCTGTTCTGGGCTCATATATGAGGTCGTATGTGCTGAGTTTGACTGACCACTTAGCCATTCTTCCCGACATTTCTGGCTTTCTCAAAACACATTTGATTGGATAATTAGTCTTAACATGTATAACATGAGTTTCAAAATAATGTCTAAGTTTAGTAGATGCCATTATTAAAGCTAATATCAATTTTTCTAAATGAGAATACCTGGTTTCTGCCGGAAGTAGACTTTTACTTACATAGTATATCGGATGCTGCTCACCTTCATGATCCTTAACTAGGACATCACTTACAGAGTGTCCGCATACTACTAAGTATAAGGATAATGGCTCGCCGTCTTCTGGCTTCATTAATAGATGAGCTGTGGATAAATAATCTTTTAATGATTGTAGTGCTTGTTCATGCTTCTCTTCCCATTCGAATCGTTTATTTTTCTTTAGGATATCGTAAAATTCTTTACATCTCTCCGAGGATCTTGAGATGAATCTACTGAGTGCTGCTACTCTACCGGTTAGCCTTTGGACATCTTTGGTATTGGCTGGGGATTTCAGGTTGATTATTGCCTTGATCTGCTCAGGACTAGCCTCTATCTCTCTTTTAGTCACCATATATCCCAGAAACTTTCCTGCCCCCAATCCAATGTTGCATTTGGAAGGGTTAACCGTCATGTTATAATGATCTGGGATATCCAATACATCTTCAAGATCCCTGGGATGATCTTTAGCTTTCTTTAATTTCACTACCATGTCATCGATATAGACTTATCTGGTGTCCCTAAGTTTGTCTTTGAACATCATGTTTACTAGCCTTTGGTATTGAAAGTCCATGTGACATATTCTAATGAGCAAGACAATCACGATCACAACGAATTACTTGATGATTCGCATTGAGACGGAAGCATGAAGTGAATCAAACATAAACACGAAATAGAATAGAGATGAAACAGAACGATTCGTATATATAATCGATAACGAACTCGTCATCACAGATTACAATACCGAAGAAGCGTACATCTCTACGTTTAAGCTCCAAATGCAATCCCTAGGTGAGCTCTACCTAGAGATTGTGACTCACTTCACACAGAGAATCACTCCCTATCTGTGTATGCTATCTCTAGCATTGCTTGCCACAAATGAACAACTTAATGTCCTATTTATAGGAAAACTGAGTCCGCGGGTGAACGTAACCAGTTCTCCCATAACTCTATCGGCGAACTTAGTAAGTTCGCTTCTTAAGTTCGCCTAAACATTTGTAATCCTTAGAAAATTCCGGCTTATATTTTTACTTTTCCGGCACTTGTAATTTCATTATTATATGATTTCATCTATTCATTTCAGTGAAAGCTATCATATTTATATATTTCATTTCATAAGTACACCTACATACATACATTTATTTTATTTCAAAAATAACAAATAATAGGATAAAGAGTTATGAAATTAAAGGTTTAAAGTTCAAGGAAATAAATACCAACATGAATATATATATATATATATATATAGGGTTATTTCAAAAGTTTACATACATACATTGGATACAATTATTTCAAATTCAATGAATATTTATTTGGGGTTTTAAATGTCTTAATCCCATTAACAAATACATAAATATATGCTAAGTTATTTTCCTAAACCTATATATATACAAGTATGCAAATAAAAAAAATGTTATAGGTCCTATAAATAGATTTAGGAATTTATAAAGATTACAAAGTAAATAAGTTTTACATAAATAAAACCATTTTATTTTACAACATCTAGTTATAATATAGAAATTATTAGATTTATAAAAAAAATATAAAAATTTAATGATTTTTTTGTTTTATAAAAGTGCAGGGTTCAAATGGTAATTTCTGAAATTTAATTTCAAATTAAAACAAAGTTTTTACATAAAATAATAAACCCTGAAAGTCCAAGGGCCTGTTTTGCCAATTCCCAAACCTCCCCCTTCCTAGATTCAGTCCCGGGTTCGAAACTCCTCTACACCGGTTCTCACCCGTGTAATCCCAATCTCAAATGGGATATTTTCAATCGAAACTGACAACGGCTATACAATTAAACCCATTAATCGACCCATTATGCAAAGTTAATTGAGCTTTGATTAGCTAATCATGGACAAACTCATAACTGTCGAACCCACTCTAAACCATTTACTCGATCGGGCAATGTGGCACGAATTGGCTATAAATAGGAGTCTGTGATCATCAACGACACCCATCACAAACTACCCGCACCTCGTATATTGCATCAATTTCCACCTCATTGATTCCCATTTTTGCCGAAGAAGTCGTACCTGTTCGACGAGCCGTTCTCCTTCCCTACGTATTCGATTCAGGTAATTCTTGTGCCCAAAGACTCCTTGTTATGAGGATCAAAAGCCCCATAAAATAAGATTCGATCGTTTGGCCGGTCAGGGACTTTTTGTGACCTAGGGTTTACGGGTATTACATTGGGGACGAAGGGTGTTTGAGCTTGTGGGATAAAACCAAAACAAAACAAAATTAGCCATGGCTTCGTGCCCTAGTCTAATGGTTAGTGTGCTTGTGTGCGTGTGACCCGGCAGAGGGCGCGGGTTCGAGTCCTGACCACCCATTTTTTTTTAATTCGAATAGTTTTCTTTTATTATTTTCAATCATTATTTCACATTTAAAAATTCCAATTTAAATTCTATAAATATAATCCAGAAGTTTTATAAAAACCAAATTTATAAAATAATGTTTATTCATTTTATTTTAATTAAAAACATATTATAAAGTATTTTAAATTCATAAATAAATAATGGAAATGATTTGTCTTGGCAAATTAATTATGTTATTTATTTACATGTTAATTATGTCATTAAACCTTATTAAACTCCTTTTAAACTTACAAATAATTATTTTGCATGAATGATTATTTAAAAATGCTTTTAAATTTATAAATACTCAAATAATTATTTTAAATAATTATTTTTATGTAAAGTTCAATAAATTCTATTTAAAACCTATTTATTCTTTTATAAATTCATTTAAAATGAATTTATTTAAATGATTATGTAACCATTTTATTTGCATTTATTAATAGATTAATTAAAACTTTTATTTACATTAACTACTAGCTTAATTAATTATTTATTCACATAAAATATAAACTAATTAAACATCTTTATTCCAAGACTTATTTGTAAATCATTTTTTGAATGATAATTTAAATACATTAATTTTGTCCTACTTCATAATTTTATTTATTAAGATTAAGGATAATTTTATATTATGTAATTAATTAGAAGTTTTGATTTATTTCTAATTGATTTTATAAACAATTTCTAACTTAATGTTTCAACAAGTTTCAAACTCCTATTTTTCTACAAAATATTCATTCAGGTCCATCTTCGAATCCAAACCCCGTGAAACCCTAAAGTCTCAAACTCTCCTTACTACCGTCTAGACGTACATTACATTTAGAGTATCATTACACGTGTAGGTTTATTGTGAGGAATCCTCACGAGGCCTATCAGTCCTTACCAATTTATACCAATTCTAGCTTTCATACAGGTGAGTTTCACAGCCCCCTTTCTCTTTACTATTGTTTACAAATACTCGGGGTGGAACATGTTTACATACTATACTTACCAACTTCAATACCAATGTTCTCATGCTATTTACTATGTGCTTTATGTCTTAAACTGCTTGGTGACCATTACATGTGTTCATGCTAGTACATTCATTAACCTGCTACCTAGGTCTAAGGTAGTACCTAACATGATCATTTATAGGGGAATCTGATTCCAGTTAACACGAACCTTGGCGGGTTTTGTGTGTACCATATTACTATTTTTCCAAAACACAATCGGTGGGATTGTACTTACCAGTTTTCCATTACTTACGGATTGAATTGTACGCTTGGAACCTTGTATGTTTTCACATTTATGCCTTAGTTATGCTTTGAACATATTGAATTTCAAATCATTTTTACTTAACTTTTGTTTGGTGTCAAAACCTATGTTACTCACCAACTACTTGTAGTTGACGTTTACTCACATGTTTCAGGTGCACTAGTTTGAGGATTCTACCTGATCATATAGGACTGGACCTAGTTTAATCTGAATTATGTTATGTTTTGAACACTTTGTTTCCATTTACATTTGTAACGGATGCTTTAATTTCAATGAATAAATAATGCCACTTATTAATAGATGATCATGTGCTTATGAACAACTGCGTCAGCCCCGGCGTATAATCCACCGCCGGCCGGGGTGTGACAACATTCCCTTAGGCAAACTTAACATGATCGCTACATATACACTTATAATTTTTGCTACAGATACAACTTTATGCTCTAACAGGTATGTAGCACCTGCATTTTTTAGACCAAAGGGCATAGCAATATAACAATAGATAAATGTCGGAGTCATGAAGGCAGTTTCCTCCTAGTCAGAGGGTTCCATCTGGATCTTTTGAAATCCTGATGAAGCATCCATGAAGGTTAACATCTCGTGGCCTGCCGTAGCATCAACCATTGAGTCTATGTGTGGTAGAGGGAAGGGATCTTTCGAATATGCTTTGTTTAAGTCTGTGAAGTCTACACATACTCTCCACTTCCCGTTCTTCTTCTGGACTACCACTACATTAGCCAGCCACCTTGGTAATTTTACTTCCCTTTTCATTCCACCTTTTAATAATCTCTCGACTTCTTCTTGGATGGTTGTATTTCTTTCTGGAGCGAGTTTTCTTCTATTTTAAAGTATAGGCCTGAAACTGTTATCAAGTCCTAATTTATGTGTAATAACGTCTTTTGAAATACATGTCATATCTTCATGCTTCCAAGTAAAAGTTGAAGTTCTCCTCTTTAGTAGTCCTATGAGGCTTTGCTCAATATTCTCGGGGATACTGGTTCCAATAAGTACCTTGACGTCAGGATCCTCTGGACTTAGGGATAACTCTTTAACATCCTGCTCCTTGGCTTCCAGAACGTCTCTAGCCTGTTTCTTTAACTGCTTTGCTTGTCTAGTCTTTCCTGAAGCTTTCATTGAAGAAGTATAACAATCTTTTGCATCTTGCTGATCGCTGTTGATCTTCACTACTCCCCAAAGAGTAGGCATCTTGACACTTTGGTGGTAAGTCGAGGGTACCACTTTCATGTCGTGTATCCAGGGTCTCCCTAGTATAATATTGTAACATGATAAAGAATCAATTATGCAAATTTTTTGTATAGTGTTTACCCCTTCGATATATATAGGAAGCTTTATCTCTCCGACTGTGTTTTTGAATTCTCTGTTGCATCCTACTAGCACTGCAGATTTGGAGATGACTTCGGAATCCGGGATCCCCATCCTTTTCAAAACATCATGCTGAATTATGTTCACCGAGCTTCCTCCATCGATCAGTATCCTTCGAATGAAGTGATTCGCAACATAGAGGGTGATCACCAGACCATGATGATGAGGATCTTGCACGTTATCCCTGTCTTCTTCGTTGAAGGAGATTACCTTCCCTTCTGTTAATCTGGAAGTTCTAACAGGACTGTCACCTTTTTCTGTTTTGGCCTCTTTTGCATTTCTCTTGGCTGCAGAATAAGAAGTACCACACATGTCAGAACCACCAGAAATAAAACCTCTTACCTTGGCGTCGAGCGGCGGAAAATTTTCTCTTTGTGGGATTTTGTCGTGATCCCTAATTTGCTTCTTTCCTTTTCCTAGAAACTCCTTAAGATATCCCTTGCTTAGAAGATAGCGTATCTCTTTACGTAGGGCAATGCAATCGTCAGTGTTGTGTCTGAAATCTTCATGGAAGGCGCACCATTTGGATTTGTCTTTGCCCCTAGTAGTTTTTTCGAATTTACGGGGCCACCTAGCTTTGTCTATAAGATCCCCCATTGCATATAACAAACCAGTTGTAACAATTGAAAAACAATATTCAGATAACTTACGATATTCTTCTTCTTCCTCGTCATCTTCCACAGTACTGATCCTGTGATTATCGGGTTTAGAATATGGTTTGGATCTATATGGTTTGAAAGGTGCAGTCTCGTCTTTCGATTAGGTTAACTATAACTGGTTGGAGCATCCATCCTTTGTTGAATCTTCTTATCGTCTTCGAGTCTGATGAACCATAGTGCCCTGTTTCTGACTTCGTCAAGATTTCTGCAAGGGTTCATGACAAGGTCCTCATAAAACTGAGAATCCTTCCTTAATCCCATTTTGAAGGCCTGGACTGCCGTGGCTACGTCGAGATTCGGAATATCCAGGGATTATTTACCAAACTTATTGATATAGTCTCGGAGGGATTCCCCAGGATTCTGAATTACCCTGTATAGGTCACTGGTCAATCCTTCAAAAGTTCTGCTGCAAGAGAATTGACTGTTAAATAGATTAATTAAATAAGCAAATGAAATAATGGAGTATGGAGGAACATTAAGTAGCCATTTTAAGGCTGATCCTATTAAGGTAGAGCCGAAACCCCTTGCATAAGCAAGCCTCTTTCAGGTCCAAGGGAATGGGGTTGATCTCCATTCTTTCTCTATATTGCGCCACTTGCTCCCGAGGATCCGTTGTTCCATCATACAGCTTCATGTTGGGAGTTTGGAAACGTTTGGGGATTTCAGCGTCACAAATGGGAGGAGCGAATTTGGAAGTCTTGTGGCTGGAAGTGGACATCTCTGGTATTGGCTGGACCATGCCTGGTACACTCGAGATCATTTCCCTCAGCTTCTTTAGTTCTTTAGCCATGGACGAGGTGATTCCTGTATCCTGCACAGATTCGTTAGTATTGAAAAATCTATTGAAAGTGTAACCCGTGTCAGGATTTCCAGATGATGATCCTGGAGTAAATCCAAGGTTTTGACACATAGAAAATCTGACGGCCGGAGTTGGTCCAACAGTAGTGATCCCGGTGTGCATGGGAAGGCAATCTCCCTTGTGAACTCCTAAGGATCCTGAATACCCAAAACCCAAGACCCTTGGTTGCAACGGGGTTGTCACTTCCACTGGTTTCTTTGATTCTTTGATCTTTTTAAGCTTTCTGAACAAAGCTTGGTTAGTCTTTTTCTCCTGCACCATTTCCTGCTTCACTTCCAAGAACATTTTGAGAAACTCATCGTTTGAAGCAAGCGCAGGTGTGCTGGCGGATATTCCGGATCCCAAAAAATCCGTAGGTGTATTTTTCTTTTGTTGACAGTCATTCTTTTTCTGGAATGAAAGAATAGGAGGAATAGGGCTGATTAGCCCTGAGGTTGAAGATGGAGCAGAGACATAAATATTTTTGGAATAGAACGACATTTTTTAAATCAATTTCGAAAGATAATGATTAAACAAGAATTTTAATAAAGGTTTGAAGATAAAAAGCCCCACTTGCCCCACTGTGCGCGCCAAATTGTTTTGGGTAAAAATTATACGAACTAACTTTGTAACCAAATTTCGAGAGTGAGGTAGCGTGCTTGTTAAATCTACGAAAAAAAATAATAAAAATGACACGAGTATTTACGAGGAAAGTCCTTGATACTTGATGATCTCCGGCATAAAACCTCGGGAGCCGACGAAAGTCGGGCTGCCTTGAAAACTTTTATAAAAATAAAACTGCCGGGTACAAAGAGAGCGAATGAGTCATATGCTAAGTGATACAGTAATTGCGAGTTTGGGTGTTGTGTGTCCCTATACGATCACATTGCTTATTAAATATACAAGTTGTCTTCAACTAACTATCCAAGATTTTAGCTCTTGAGTCTATCTTTCATATGACCGTTACAAGCTGATTCACACGTATTCCACATGTGGTCCACGTCCCTTGAGCGAGTCTTCATGCACCTGTTTACATGATTAATAATTTTCCTGTGAATAATAAAGCAACAGACAAGTTGTGACGTTTCGGATTTTTCATTCCCGCACTTGTAATATAATTATCGTGTAATCATTCTCAAATTAAATAAAATACGAGTGTTTTATTTAGTTTTATACAAATAGGTATTTTCATTTTACGGATTTAAATTAATTAAAATTTTATAAGTTTTAAAACTTATATAAAATTTTATATAAAAAAAATCTAAATTTAAAGGTTGCATATTTAATAAAATAACCTATTTAAATAAGATAAATAACTTTTATAAAAATTATTTATAATAATAATAATAATAAAATAAGTTTATAAAATATATTTGAAATTAAAAGAAATTAAAGAAATTTATTTTTATAAAAGTTAAGGGGTTGTTTTGAAAATTTTCAATTTAGAAGGTTTTAAGATAAAATCTGTTGAGGGACTATTTCTGTACAAATCAAACTATAAGGTCTTATCCGTAGTTATTCCAGGGACTAAATTAAATCAAAATCAAACTTCAGGGACTGAAACTGCCAAAACCAAATTCGCATTTCCGGTTGTCCCCAACGTTTGTCCGGCGGTCCAAAGCTTTTTTCGGCGAACACCCCGACAGGGTTGTTCCCTGCACCTCAACAGCCGCTAAAGGCATGTCTGAACTCGTCTTGCCTACACGAACAAGAACCCCCGACCAATTGGTCTCCCCAACGTACGGATAATCTGATCTTGTTGGTGGCCGAGAAACCACGCCCGAATTCAAGCCCGACAGTCAACCTCTACGCGTGCACGATAGCTCGATAGCTTCGTCTCGTCCAGAAGAGTGTCGGGACGTGCTCAATTTCACGTTTTATCATACGAAACGAGCTCGGTTATAAATAGCCATAGTCGGATCTGCACGAGCTCGCTACCCCTCTTCCACCCAATCTCACTTCAAATTGAATACACCATTACCTTCGTCGTCTCTGGGTGAAGCTGTGACCAAGGTTTTAGAGGCTAATTCCATCCAGAAGCTCGATTCCCATTCTGGACATTTCCGGATTAAGAACTCTGCCGACTAGACCCTTCGCGACCAGGTTCGAGCCTCAATTTGGTTCCTTTACCTTCTGTTATCGCTTGTCAAACTACCCCAATCGAAATCGCGACCATCGCCCATGAGTTACCGGGCAAGGTTGCCGAAGACCAGTGACCAATTTCCCACTTGTGTATTTAAATTAACCGGTACACACATAACCAGCGATGGGCAGTAGCCCGGCTGGTTATGCGTGTGTGTGTTTGATCCTGAGGTCGCGGGTTCGATCCCGGTTGGCCTTCGGCCCAAACTTTTTATTCTATTTATTTATTTTAACTTATTTTAATATTATTTTTATACAATAAAAACTAAAACGAGCCGGATTACTCGTTCGTTTATTTTAAAAACGATTAAACAACTTTTTATACATACTTAACCCACCCAAATTTTTATAAAATAATAAACACTATATTTTTAAAATTGTTAGAATAGTTTTAACTTACAAAAAATATATAGATAATAATGATAATATAAATAAATAAATAGAAACTTTTATAAATACATAATAACTACTTATTTAAAAATGTAATATTTTAACAATATATACATTTTTATAAGTTAAAGTTTTACAAAATCATTATCATTTTTCTACCATATTCTATACAAATAAATATTAAGGAATATTATTATAAAACCTATACACATTTAAATATGAATACGCACATATATAAACATACAATAATACTTATCTATCCACATAGGATTTCATCGTGCTTAGGTTTCAACGTCCTTATCACCCGCACTCGTGGATTATCATATCCGCTAGCCAGGTGAGTTACATAGCCCCTATTTTACATTTTTACATACTTTGGGGTGAAACATTATACATGCTACTCATCAAATTGTTTATACGTGTTATACATGTGAATTATATGCTTGTTCATCATGAATTATCTTGAGTGTACAATTGTTTATTTTAAGCACAAGAAAACCAACAGTAATATTAATAGATCTATTGTGCCTGACCAGCCCACCCGGTTAGGGTGTTTATTACTACATACTCGGATATAGCCGCGTGTTATATTCAAACATACCGGATATAGTGGGTAACTATATTCAAACATACCGGACTTAGCTGTTGTGCTATGTTCAAGCGCGTCAATCAAGGTTTGAACTGTGATTAGATAAATGATACACCATATATATACTATGTTTAACAAGATAAACAATGAGTTGCAAAACGTTTTTATCTACTACTTATCGGAACTACAAAACCTATGTACTCACCAACTTTTTAGTTGACACTTGATTTAAATAATGTTTCAGGTTTGGATATGTGATTGCTTGTCGAAGATTCCTCCACTTAAGAACTATGGACCTAGTTAAATAAATCAATGTTTTGAACTAGACTAGGTTATTTGAAATGTATTGTATTTGGATCTTTGTTGTCTTTAAATTTAATTAATGAATTATGCAACATTTTAGTTATCATGTGCTTTTGAACAATCATTCCATTGTCGGCCTCGATGATTCCGCCATCGGTCGGGGTGTGACAGATTGGTACCAGAGCCATGGTTATAGGGAATTAGGTTATTAGACACGATGACCTAGACTATAACCCTAGGACTCCCTTTTATGTGTTATGTGCTAAATGGTTAATTGCTATGTGAATTATTTGTAGTTAGGTATTATTTGAATTTTCCCAAGTTTGGTACATGAGACTTATACACATACGTACAAGGCTTAAATACATGATACATACTTTACATACACATTTGACAAACAAACTTATGCAAACAAATACACTACTCATCCTTATCCATACTCTTTCCTAATCCATATTAATTGCAACATTCCTACACATTTTATACTCATAGACTCTCAAGTCTATTAAAATCTTGAAAATCTCGTCAATGACTTAATTTCTTGAAACCAGTAAAGGACACGTGCAATCTGGAAGGGTGACACCTGTACATTGGGTTTTCTATCTAGGAAAGCATTTCGTATAAATCCAAATAAACGGACCCGTATGCTTTCCTGGGAATTCCTGAAGTGAGTGTTTACCTATAGGCTAAAGCATGTCTCCTTGAAAGTTTTGAAGAATTATTTAACGTTGATAAGTCAATATATTCGCAAGAATACGATCCGAACTTAAACTCAAAATTTGGGGACATTATAGCAAGATTGGAAGAACTAGACGAACATGCAAAGCAAATCATTATTACGGGTGCACACGTAATAACGATTTGTAGTACATGCAAGTCCCGGCAATTCCTATTACGCGAATAATGATCTATAACATCATGTTCTATCCGGAATAGATGGATTAGTTTCCCCCATCAACTTTGAATAAATACACATGCACTGGCACGCGTCATGATGAATCCCGCTTTTCTGCTTACATTATTTCCCACTATAACTCATATATATCCATCTTATCTAAAATATCATTGTCTTTTCTTATGGTGTTAGAATAGATGGCTTAGTTTCCCCCATCAACTTTGAATATATATTCTCTTTAAAGTTAAAAAAATAATAGTAGAAAAATCATAACTCAAAATATAACTAAAAAAGTGGTTCTGAGACCTTGTTTACCATGTCGTCCTTGTTCAAAAAAAAACTTGAATAAACAGTCGATTTAGCTTTAGGTTTAGTTTTTGGGTTTAGTTTAGCTTTTAAGTTAGGTTTTTGGATGGGGGTTAGGTGGGGGGGTTTAGGTTTTTTGGGGGTGTGGGGTGGGGTTAGGTTTTTGGGTGGGGGTAGGGTGACAGGTTTAGGTTTTTGGGGGTGGGTTAGGTTTTTGGGATGGTACTACACATATGTAGTATTACGTTTAGGGTTAGGTTTTTGTGGGTAGAGGGTTGGAGTTGGATGGGGGTGGGTGGGTTTAAGTTTTGGGGTGGGGGTGGGTGGGTTTAAGATAGAAATGATAAAATATTTATATATTTTAAGTTCCAGATTTACTCTTTAAAATCTCACCCCTTACTTTTTTAGTGGTTTTCTACTTCTCTCATTAAAATGAGTTTTCTCATGAACCTAACCCTATATATATATAAAATAGGTTGGGCATCAGAGATGAGATTTTCGACACTTGCAATAAAATGTAAAAACTTACAGTATATTTGTAGTGGAAAGTGGTGGTATGTGCAACCGAGTTGCAGAGTTGTGGCGGAAAGCAACAGAGAGATTTTTTTTTTTTTTTTTTAGGATATAGTATGAAGAGTAAAGAAAACTCTTATGAGAATAAGGGAGTACAAGAGAAATCAGAAAAGGAGAGTTTAGTTACTCATTAACTGAGAAAGATTCTATTGATATTTTTCGGTGTCTCTACAAATGAATTTTCTTACCTTTAAATAGCCAGAACACTAAGCTATCAAACAAAAACGATAAAGAACGCACTAAGAACACACTAATCTAAAAGACATAAAAGAAACGGCTACAAATTAAAGTAGTAAAACAACAAAAAACTTTTCTTTTATCTACAGAGGAGTGTAGGTCGAATTATTGAGACTTTGTTGACTGTGTTGGCTTTGTAGACTTTGTGGGTTTTGACGTCATTGCATACGCCAATCTTCTAGAAATCTTTGTGAGTGTCTGGAATGGTTGGCGGTGTGCCTGTGTCTAAATATTTTTGAAATTGGACGACATTTTTTAAATCAATTTCGAAAGAAAATGATTAAACAAGAATTTTAATAAAGGTTTGAAGATAAAAAGCCCCACTTGCCCCAATGTGCGCGCCAAATTGTTTTGGGTAAAAATTATACGAACTAACTTTGTAACCAAATTTCGAGAGTGAGGTAGCGTGCTTGTTAAATCTACGAACAAAAATAATAAAAATGACACGAGTGTTTACGAGAAAAGCCCTTTATACTTGATGATCTCCGGCATAAAACCTCGGGAGCCGACGAAAGTTGTGCTGCCTTGAAAACTTTTATAAACTTAAAACTGCCGAGTACAAAGAGAGCGATAGAGTCATATGCTAAGTGATACAGTAATTGCGAGTGTGGGTGTTGTGTGTCCCTATACGATCAGATTGCTTATTAAATATACAAGTTGTCTTCAACTAACTATCCAAGATTTTAGCTCTTGAGTCTATCTTTCATATGACCGTTACAAGCTTATTCACACGTATTCCACACGTGGTCCACGTCCCTTGAGCGAGTCTTCACGCACGTTCTTACGTGATTAATAATTTTGAAATGAATAATAAAGCAACAGACAAGTAGCCGTTATTAATATTCAGGATACTGACCTTATCGGGATACCGGATCTTGGATCACGCATTATTCACGATCCTGATATGAAATTTAACCCGTAACATGTATGAAACTTCCATTTTAAAAAAATATATATATATATATATAAAAGTTACATAGTGGTTTCACGAGTTTTCATAATATATATATATATATATATATATATATATATATATATATATATATATATCGGGTGACGTTCATAAGAAAACTAACATTTAGGGAGACAACTAGAGAACTTCTCTTTAAAGGTAAAAAAATAATAATAGAAAAATCATAACTGAAAATATAAATAAAAAACTAAAAGAGTGGTTCGGAGACATTGTTTCCCATGTCGACCTTGTTCAAAAAAAGTCTTGAAAAAACAGTCGGTTTAGCTTTAGGTTTAGTTTTTGGGTTTAGTTTAGCTTTTAAGTTAGGTTTTTGGAGGGGGTTTAGGTTTTTTGGGGGTGTGTCGGGTGGGGTTAGGTTTTTGGGTGGGGGTAGGGTGAGAGGTTTAGGTTTTTGGGGGTGGGTTAGGTTTTTGGGATGGTACTACACATATGTAGTATTACGTTTAGGGTTAGGTTTTTGTGGGTAGAGGGTTGGAGTTGGGTGGGGGTGGGTGGGTTTAAGTTTTTGGGTGGGGTGGGTGGGTTTAAGATAGAAATGTTAAAATTTTTATATATTTTAAGTTCCAGATTTACTCTTTAAAATCTCACCCTTATTTTTTTTAGTGGTTTTCTAGTTCTCTCGTTAAAATGAGTTTTCTCATGAACCTAACCATATATATATATAAAATAGGTTAGGCATCAGAGATGAGATTTTCGACACTTGCAATAAAATATAAAAACTTACAGTATATTTGTAGTGGATAGTGGTGGTATGTGCAACCGAGTTGCAGAGTTGTGGCGGAAAGCAACAGAGAGATTTTTTTTATTTTTTATTTTGGGATATAGTATGAAGAGTAAAGAAAACTCTTATGAGAATAAGGGAGTACAAGAGAAATCAGAAAATGAGAGTTTAGTTACTCATTAACTGAGAAAGATTCTATTGATATTTTTCGGTGTCTTTACAAATGAATTTTCTTGCCTTTAAATAGCCAGAACACTAAGCTATCAAACAAAAACGATAAAGAACGCACTAAGAACACACTAATCTAAAAGACATAAAAGAAACGGCTACAAATTAAAGTAGTAAAACAACAAAAAACTTTTCTTTTATCTACAGAGGAGTGTCGGTCGAATTATTGAGACTTTGTAGACTGTGTTGGCTTTGTAGACTTTGTGGGTTTTGACGTCATTGCATACGCCAATCTTCTAGAAATCTCTGTGAGTGTCTGGAATGGTTGGCGGTGTGCCTGTTTCTGAATCAAAATCTTCTGGGTTCAAATAATAATCTTCTAAATTCATAATATGTTGTAGCTCAAGGGATTCTCCTTCACCGATGAAGGGAAGAAGCATGTTCCAATTTTTATGACTCCAAATTTGTATGTAATGTCCTTCGGCGAGAAGGTGATAGCTTTTCCAGTGAAAGCCTGGAGGTAGTGTAGGAGTTTTCTGGTTTTGGGTGATAAACCGTGTAGTGTCTTTTCTGTGGCAGTTTGCTTCAGGTTTTTCTGAAGCAAGGTTGGTAAGGTTGTCGACCCAGTAAAGTTCTGAGAATTGAATCTCAGTTTGTATGGCAAGTCTTTTTAGGTAATCTTTGGTAGAGATCTTGTGGCTGATGAACATCCTTTTTCTGGTAGGTCTGTATGTGTGGTCATTGGCAAAAGGGAAGGAAGAAAAGATTTTGCAGCCAATGTGTGGAGGAAAAATATGTGTAGAGATGTTTCCAGTGGCTATTACAAATTTCTCTCCAAAAAGATTTATAATTTTTTCTGTCTTTGTATTTAATTCTAATTCTATATAATCAATCATACCATTATGGTAGAATTATAGAATTAAATAATCTGGCATGTCTGTCTCTTTTAGTTTTATTTGAAGAAGGAGCAAGCAAGTTCCTTCCCCATTGTCGTCTGTTCTTTCAAAAACTGTAACCCCTTTGTACTTTTCTTCATTTAAAGCAATTGTCATAAGCCTGAGCTATAACTCATATAGTACTAGTGAGAATTCTGTATTGATCTTTTGTGATATTATCTGTTCAAATTCTGGAAATTGATCAAACAAGGTTTGAAGGCAAGATTTCCAGGGAGTGTCTAACATTCTAGCTCTAAAAGAGTCATAGCTTCTGTAACTGTTTTCTTTTTTCTCAAGCCTTTGTAATAATTGTATATTTTTTGCTTCGAGAATACCAACTTTTTGTTTCAGAATATTGTTTCTATATGGCATTGTATAGACTGTGTATTTTTTCCTTGCTGTATAAGCTGGTTTTGCAAACTTGTAATAGTTTCTTCTCGAGTTTTTATAATCTGTTCATGACTCATCTTTGTAATCTGTGAAAAAGTTTGAACCTCTTCGGGTTTAATAAAAAAACTGTCTATACCAAAGTGATCTCTGGCTGTTTTCAAAGCTTCAGAAAAGATTTGATAACCTTTATAAATTGGTATGGGACATTGTATAAACTTTGCAACTGTCTCCCATTTGTTAAAAATACCAATTTTAGTTCCTCTAAAAATTATGTAGTGTGTAAACTTTGGAGGCTGAGGCTGTTTTTCAGGGCATTTAGCTCGTTGTTCGCTGAAGTATATACTTAGCGCATTTAAAATCTGAACTTTGAAGGAGGATGCATGAGGCATGGTTTGAATATGCCATAAATTGTCTAGTAAACACTGTTGTTTATCTGTTAGTTTCATTCCATTAATGGAACGAAACTTTGTGTGTGAGTCATTACAGACTTGTAAGGCATCAGAGCCAAAAGAAATAGTGGGATTGTAGGGGGAAATGGGTTTTTGAACTTTGTAAGGAGAAATGGGTTTTTTGTAAGCTGGATTTTTTGAAGGTTGTGGTTGTATAAAGTTTTGTGTGGGTTGTGGTTGTATAAAGTTGAGGAAATAGGGAGGTAGCTGTCTAGAGCTATGTGGGATTTGAGTATTTTGTGATAAAGCTGTTTGTCTAGTACTGTGTATTTTTTCAGCTTTAATAGATTGGCTTAATAGCTTCTCTGTTTCTTCATCGTCGTTAGACGAAATACTCATTGGTGAAGGGTTCTTTTTAAACTGTAGTTGTTTGATGACCATCTTCTACTTTCCTTTCTGTTTTCTATCCATCTGAACAAAGCAATTTGTTAATGTTTCCGGATAGCAAATCGGCTATTCCATTATCTTTTCCTTTAATATGTTCAACTGAATAGTATATCCACTGCCTTGTATAACATTTTGCAAATGTACCCATCTTGTTCTGTTTATCTTTTTTGCTTTGGTTATTTTTGATAAAGTTAACTATAGCTTCATAGTCTGTCCTAACTGTAAAATCTTTGTGTAAAAATAATTTAAACTTTTCTAAAGCATTGATTAGCGCTTGTGTTTCAAAATCTAATCTGGTCCAAGTGGTTCCAGTTTTGAAGCTTTCACTGTAATAAGAACAAATTGTTTCTTCTTTTTTATAGATGTGAACATTTGGTTTGCAAAGGAGAACTGCTCCCCATCCTTCTTTGCATCCATCAACTTCTATGATGATGTAATCTGTTATAACTGGTAATTCTGAGGGTTTGATTTCTTTAACCCTTTTCTTTATCTTTTGAATCAAAATAATGTCTTCATAATTGAAATGTCTTTGTCTATTTTTAGTGGTTTGCTATGTAATGGTTCTACTAATTTTGAAAGGTTTGGAATAAACTTTCTAGCATAATTTACCAAGCCTAAAAAGGCTTGAATCTGTTTTAAATTAGTAAGTTTTTTTCTGGAAAATCTAGGATTTTTATAGAAATATGTGATTGTAACTCAATTTTTTCATTACCAATTTCTAGTCCTAAGAAAGAGATTTTTCTTTTGAATATTTTCATCTTTTTCTTGGATACTACTATCCCATTTTTTTTTTTTTATTCAAATATCTGTTGTAGATGAGTTTCGTGTTCTTGGACTGTTTCACTTGCTACTAGTATGTCATCGATATAGACTAGACAAAATTTGTATTTGAGAAATATATTGTCCATAAATCTTCGAAATATTGAAGGAGCATTCTTTAGTCCGAATCTAAGAACATTCCATTCATATAATCCTTCAGAACATGTAAAAGCTGTCCATTAGTAAAGAGTATAGTCAAAGGAGATACCATGATCTCTGATTTTTATAAACATAATCTCGAACATAGTTTTATGGACTCTGAACATATGAAAAGAAACTATACAGAGGGAAAAATTGGAGAAACTTCATATGAAACCATGGGAAGAGAACCATGGACTAGACCAACTACAAACTATCAACAGGAGTCAAGTTATAAAAGAACAGGAAACAGGTTACCAATAGAACAAATTTATAGCAGCAATATGTTATTACTAGAACAACAAAAACCACAACTATGGGTAGACGAAGTTCTAACATGGGAACAGACAGTACTAAGGATGTGGGAAACAAATAAGAAAGACATTATGGACATGTTTGCCTATTTAGAAACAACTCTAGGACCAACAGCCCTAGGAATATGGCAAAGTAAAAAAGCCCACAGCCCATACCAAATAAAAGATTAAAAGTCATAGGAGATAATCCCTATAATTTTACTTCTCAAATAAGAGTACTTATTTTAGGAGTAGACCCAGCAAAAAATAACAGTTTAATACAAGGCACAGCTGTTAGAAATCTAGAACAACTAAGCATAGCAGACATGAAATATATAAACGAGTTTACTCTAGACTTTACAAGATTATTAGCACAAACAGGATAAGCTATGGATGATAGCTTATGTGACAAATATTTTATAAAACTACCAGGAGACTTAGGAAAAAGTATACACGAAGCCTGGAAGTTACAATACGGAAACCTAGAAAACATAGGAATAGGACCTAGAATAACCTTTACATTTGGTATTCTAGAAGAAAAATGTAAAGAAGTTACGCTACAAGAGCAACTAAAAAGAAATGCATTTGCATTTTGTAAAATAGCAATCTATACTGCACAAGCCTATGGATATTATGACAAGAAAATTAGAAAGAGTACTACATACAACAAAGAATATAAACCGTACAAAAAATATCAAAACAAATATGTTAGAAAACCTCATACTATAACATGCAAATGTTTTATATGTGGAGACACATAACATTTAGCTAATAAATGTCCAAATAGAAATAAAAATATGGAAAGAAGCAATTTAGTTGAACAAATTAACGACTATGAGATAGAAGCGTTAGATACGGACCACATAGATAATGAATCAATATACAGTATATATAGCGAAGAACAAAAGCCCGTAACAAAAACCTCATACACATATACTAATCCAGAAGAATGCGAGTATGACTTGAAACACAGAAAAGGAAACAATTACATTAAATGTTACATTTGCGAATACTACCCAAGTATAGACAAAAGATCTCAATGCAATATATGCTTTAAAGAAATATGTCATATTTGCATTAAAAATGTTCATAACATAGAACCACCAAACACTAGTCAAAGTACAGTAAAAATACAAACAAATACGGAGAAAAGTTCAAAAAATTAGAACTAGCCATAGAAGTCAACAAATTAAAAATAGAAATTATGAATAACAAAATCACTAGACTTGAAGATCTAATAGAAAAGAAAAAACAGGCAGTAGAATTCCCAGAAATAAGTAACATGGCCATAGAACCAGAACAAAACCCTATACAAACCAATGAACAAACCCTTATACAAACTAATGGGTCGATAAATATGATAAACATATAGTGTAGATTATGGCTTCATGCCAACACACCAATAGACTTAACAGCCCTAGTAGATACAGGAGCAACCAAAAGTGTAATATCACACAGTCTAACACAAGAAAAATTCCATAAACCACTTACATATAGGTTAATGACAAGAACTGTAAAAGACAGATTAATAAACATAACACATTACCTAGAAACAGTAGGAATACAATTTCTAGATTTTGCAGGAAGTTATAGCACAAAGTATGATATTCCACAAATAAATATAAATCCACAACGCATTAAATCCAGAGATTTTGTCCTATGATTAAATTTCATACTACGATTAAATGGTGCAATTACTATTACAAGAAACTTCATAACTATTAGTAAACAAATTTATAGTTTCCCCACTTTTAGATATAAAAACATGAATGAAATTGCTCACAAAAGAGGAGAAAAAGAAAATTTAGAATTCTTAAATAAAAATAAAAGACAGAACCTTATTGAAAATGAAGCTTTACAACTCTTCACAAATTTTGTAAACTATGAACTAGAAAAATGACAAGATGTTACCTCAAGTATTAATCATCCTATAATTCTACATCTAGAACTAATAGAACTTATAGGAGAAGATATTACAAATTCAAAAGTTAAATATATTTGTAAATTCAAGCTAAAAAATCCAGATATCACCATTAGAAATATAAATATACATTATAGCCCTCTAGATAAAGAGGAATTCAAAACACAAATACTAGAAATGACTAAACAAGGATTAATCAGAAAATCTGAAAGTCCTCACAGATCAACATCCTTTTATAGTAAAAAACCATAGCAAAATAAAAAGAGAAAAATCAAGAATCGTCTACAATTATAAAAGATTAAATGATAACACAGAAGACGATGGTAACAACATTCCCAACAACGATAGCTTAATTCAACTAATACAAAATAACAAAGTATTTTCTAAATTTTACCTAAAATCAGGTTTTAATCAATTACATCTAGAAGAAGATTTTAAAAAATGGACAATTTTTACATGTTCTGAAGGATTATATGAATGGAATGTTCATAGCTTCGGACTAAAGAATGCTCCTTTAATATTTCAAAGATTTATGGACAGTATATTTCTCAAATACAAATTTTGTCTAGTATATATCGATGACATACTAGTAGCAAGTGAAACAGTCTCAAAACACGAAACTCATCTACAACAGATATTTGAAGAAATAAAAAAGAATGAGATAGTAGTATCTAAGAAAAAGATGGAATTATTCAAAAGAAAAATCTCTTTCTTAGGACTAGAAATTGGTAATGGAAAAATTGAGTTACAACCACATATTTCTACAAAAATCTTAGATTTTCCAGAAAAAATTACTAATTTAAAACAGATTCATGCCTTTTTAGGCTTGGTAAATTATGCTAGAAAGCTTATTCCAAACCTTTCAAAATTAGTAGGACCATTATATAGCAAAATCAATAAAAATGGACAAAGACATTTCAATCATGAAGACATTATTTTGATTAAAAAGATAAAGGAAAGGGTTAAAGAAATCAAACCCTTAGAATTACCACTTATAATAGATTACATCATCAATGAAGTTAATGGATGCAAAGAAGGATGGGGAGCAGTTCTCCTTTGCAAACCAAATGTTCACAGCTACAAAAAAGAAGAAAAAATATGTTCTTATTACAGTGGAAGCTTCAAAACTGGAACCACTTGGACCAGTTTAGATTTTGAAATACAAGCGCAAATCAACGCTTTAGAAAAGTTTAAATTATTTTTGCACAAAGATTTTATAGTTAGGACAGACTGTGAAGCTATAGTTAAATTTATCAAAAATAACCAAAGCAAAAAGATAAACAGAATAAGATGGGTAAATTTGTAAAATGTTCTACAAGGCAGTGGATATACTATTCAGTTTGAACATATTAAAGGAAAAGATAATGGAATAGCCGATTTGCTATCCCGAAACATTAACAAATTGCTTTGTTCAGATGGATAGAAAACAGAAAGGAAAGAAGAAGATGGTCATCAGACCACTACAGTTTAAAAAGAATCCTTCACCAATGAGTATTTCGTCTAACGACGATGAAGAAACAGAGAAGCTAGTAAGCCAATCTATTAAAGCTAAAAAATACACAGTACTAGACAAACAACTTTATCACAAAATACTCAAATCCCACAGAGCTCTATACAACTACCTCCCTATTTCCTCAACTTTATACAACCACAACCCACACAAAACTTTATACAATCACAACCTTCACAAATATCCAGCCTACAAAAAACCCATTTCTCCTTATAAAGCTCAAAAACCCATTTCTCGCTATAATCCCACTCTTACTTTTGGCTCTTATGCCTTACAAGTCTGTAATGACTCACACACAAAGTTTCGTCCCATTAATGGAATGAAACTAACAGATAAACAACAGTGTTTACTAGACAATTTATGGCATATTCAAACCATGCCTCATGCATCCTCCTTCAAAGTTCAGATTTTAAATGCGCTAAGTATATACTTCAGCGAACTAGGAGCTAAATGACCTGAAAAACAGCCTCAGGCTCCAAAGTTTACACACTACATAATTTTTAGAGGAACTAAAATTGGTATTTTTAACAAATGGGAGACAGTTGCAAAGTTTATACAATGTCCCGGACCAATTTATAAAGGTTATTAAAGCTTTTTTGAAGCTTTGAAAACAGCCAGAGATCACTTTGGTATAGACAGTTTTTTTATTGAACCCGAAGAGGTTCAAACTTTTTCACAGATTACAAAGACGAGTCATGAACAGATTATAAAGACTCAAGAATAAACTATTGCAAGTTTGCAAAACCAGCTTATACAGCAAGGAAAAAATACACAGTCTATACAAAGCCATATAGAAAACAATATTCTAAAACAAAAAGTTGGTATTCTCGAAGCAAAAAATATATAATTATTACAAAGGCTTGAGAAAAAAGAAAACAGTTACAGAAGCTATGACTCTTTTAGAGCCAGAATGTTTGACACTCCCTAGAAATCTTGCCTTCAAACTGTGTTTGATCAATTTCTAGAATTTGAACAGATAATATCACAAAAGATCAATACAGAATTCCCACTAGTACTATATGAGTTACAACTCAGGCTTATGACAATTGTTTTAAATGAAGAAAAGTACAAATGGGTTACAGTTGTTGAAAGAACAGATGACAATGGAGAAGGAACTTGCTTGCTCCTTCTTCGAATAAACTTAAAAGAGACAGACATGCCAGGTGATCTAATTCTACAATTCTACCAGAATAGTATGATTGATTACATAGAAATTAGAATTAAATACAAAGACAGAAAAAATTATAAACCTTTTTAGAGAGAAATTTGTAATAGCCACCGGAAACATCTCTACACATATTTTTCCTCCACACATTGGCTGCAAAATCTTTTCTTCCTTCCCTTTTGCCAATGACCACACATACAGACCTGCCAAAAAAAGGATGTTCATCATCCACAAGCTCTCTACCAAAGATTACCTAAAAAGACTTGCCATACAAACTGAGATTCAATTCTCAGAACTTTACTGGGTCAACAACCTTACCAACCTTGCTTCAGAAAAACCTGAAGCAAACAGCCACAGAAAAGACACTACACGGTTTATCACCCAAAACCAGAAAACTCCTACACTACCTACAGGCTTTCACTAGGAAAGCTATCACCTTCTCGCCGAAGGACATTACTTACAAATTTGGAGTCATAAAAATTGGAACATGCTTCTTCCCTTCATCGATGAAGGAGAATCCCTTGAGCTACAACATATTATGAATTTAGAAGATTATTATTTGAACCGGGAAGATTTTGATTCAGACACAAGCACACCGCCAACATTCTTTTTTATTTCTTCAAATAACTGTTGTAGATGAGTTTCGTGTTCTTGGACTGTTTCACTTGCTACTAGTATGTTATCGATATATACTAGACAAAATTTGTATTTGAGAAATATACTTTCCATAAATCTTTGAAATATTGAAGGAGCATTCTTTAGTTCGAAGCTAAGAACATTCCACTCATATATATATATATATATATATATATATATATATATATATATATATATATATATATATATATGTGTGTGTGTATATAGGGAGGCTCCCCTATGAAGAGATTTTAAAAATTAAATATCCGACTCATACGAACTTCGATTGAACTCATTCCGGAGGCGTTGGAACCGACATATCGAACTCTGAACACAATTCTCTAAACCCTAAACTTAAAACTAAACCCTAAAGCAAAACCTAAGGCTAAAAGCTAAACCATAAAAGCGAGACTTAAAAGCTAAAAACGCTAAAACCTAAAGCAAAACCCTCTAAAGTTAAACCCATAAACTAAATCTTAAAGGTAAATCCTAAAAACTAAACCCTAAATGTTAAAACCTAAAGCTAAACCCTAAAATCTAAATCCTAAAAACTAACATGGCAAAGCTCGACGAGACGGTTCAAACGCCGCTGGAATGGGTCGAATTGGAGTTCGTATGAGCCGGATATTTAATTTTTAAAAATTATTCTTAGGCTACTTTGGCAAAATCCACTTTTTGTTTAATCCTTCCTCTATATAAAGTTTTTACACCAGTGTAAAAAATTTAAACCGGTGCAATCTTTATTTCCATTACGAATTTGAAAAAAATGCAAAAAAGAAAGTCATGTTGTATTTGTCTGATAATGTTATTCAAGAAAAAAAATAATGATTCGGAGAGTTTTTGTCAAAGTTAATGGGTTATTACAATAACATTGGGTTATTATATGTTCTCAATCCTATATGTGTATTTTGTTTGTTGTGTGTATATATATAACTAGGTTAGAGACCCGTGTATTACACGGGTTAAGATAATAAAAATGATGTAATTATAAAATGTATATATATATACTTTTATAGTTGAAGTTAAAATATACATTACATTACAAATACAATAAAAAAAATAATTACAATTCACAAATCTTTAGAGATTATTTGTACAATAACAAATTGACTCGTTATAAAATGCAAGCTTAATAAGATCGAAGGAAAAGCAAACTAATTAGGAAAAATAGAGAACTAATCAAATACCGAGAGGAAATCAAGATGTCATATGAATTAACATGAGAGGAAATCTATTCTGATGATGAAATCGAAATCAAATGAATCAGAGACATTCATTTCCTAATTTAACTGTAGAATTAGTAAAACTAGAGAATTAATCGGATATTGAGAGAAAATCTTGACTAATCAATTTTAAATTCAATGAGATTATAAAATATCTAAAATAAAACCCAAAAAATTGGGGGTGAGTTTAGAAGGGAATTTTAGTTAAAGAAGGTCTGTGATGATGACACGTGTCATCAAAGATGTTCGTTTATTAGTATACTAGGTTAGAATCACGTATATTACACGGGTTAAATAAATGTAATGTTAAATACGTAGTAATAAAAAGTTGATGTTTTTAAAACCCGTATACATAATACATGGGTTGAATAAACCCGTGTATTACGCGAGTTGAATAAAATATAATGTAATCTATTAATACGTACACTCGTCAAAATGGAACAATGTGAATATGTAATAAATGATTAAAAGTTTTTTATTTAGATACTAGATGACTATAAATTTTTTTCAGTTTGTACAATTCATAAAAATATAATTGAACAAATTAATTGATGATAAACACAATTTTAAATTAAAAAATGTGTAGATAAAAATTGAAACAAATAATTAATTTAGTTGTCAAAAATATTAAAGTTAATTATTAATAGGAGAGAGAATAAAAAAATGAAAATGAGGAGGCCTAGTGTCACACCCTCAAATTCCACTAACGGAGTTTTACCGTTTTGGAAGGTGACATACCAGGATCTCAGACATCAGTTACTTCAAACGACACTATATGGGACTTGAAATGTAATAACATAAAAGATCAAGGTTCAAAGTGTATATGCGAAAGCGTTAAACGAAAGTAAATGCGCAAAACAACGCACCCAAATTCAAATCCAAACGAAACATAAAGATTGTTGATACGCTACTAGGCCAATTATCTTTACTATCTTGAACGGTCCAACATAACGAGAATTCAGTTTGCCTCGCTTCCCGAAGCGAATTACACCTTTCCAAGGTGAGACTTTGAGTAGAACCATGACGCCTACTTGAAACTCTAACGGTTTACGACGCTTATCGGCGTAGCTCTTTTGACGATCACGAGCTGCCGCCATACGGTTTCGGATTTGAACGATCTTTTCAAAGGTTTCGAATATAAGTTCGGGACCTGTAAGTTGGCTATCCCCAACTCCAGTCCAACAGATAGGAGATCGGCATTTACGTCCGTACAATGCCTCGAATGGTGTTGCCTTGAAGCTAGTGTGATAACTATTGTTGTAGGAGAACTCCACTAGAGGTAAGTGAAACTCCTAAGTGTTACCGAAATCGATCACACAAGCTCGTAGCATGTCCTCTAAGGTTTGGTTCTTAGATACCAGTCCATTCCGACAATTACGTCAAAACTACCGAGTGTGACCAGCATGAGATCAACGTCAAATTTATGACTAGTCAGTTCAAGTTTACAACCCTTAATAACATGAGTTGCTTCTATTATTTGTCCGTCTGTTATTTCTATGGTGTATTTGTTCTCTAACAGGGTTGGGGTTTTTCTTAGTAGGTTACTAAGTTTATTAGTCATGAAACTCCTATCAGTACCAGTGTCAAATAGTACAGAAGCAAAATAGTTGTTTAGAAAGAACTTACCGGTAACCACGTTGTGGTCATAACGAGCTTCTCTAGATCCTAGCACAAAGGCTCGCCCCTTTGCACCATTCCCTCCATTATTATTCTGGTTGTTATTATTGCCTTGTTGGTTGTTGTTGTTGTCGTTTCCACCCTTCTTTAATTGTGGACAATCCTTTCGGAAGTGTCCCTCCTTTCCACATTCAAAAAAACCCTTGGTAAGACCTGGTTGTTGGAAGGGCTGCTTGGCTTGTAATTCCCCTCTGCGGTCTTTGGCAGCATGGCCCATCTTGCCACACCGCTGGCAACGGTTTTTGTCACAAGAACCGAGGTGGTGGTAATTACATTTGTTACACCAGGGGTGTCTCCTAGTATAACCACTCTGATGGTGACTCGAAGAGGTCGACTGGTTGAAGTTCTTCGTAGGTTCAAACCTACGCTGTTGCTGTTGTTGTGGCGGATTCGGCGGAAATCCCATGTTGTTATTGCTACTGTCAAACTTCCTCTTGTTGTTGTCAGTAGACTTGGATGCTGACTTCCTGGGAGGTAGTGTCCCTTGGGTAACAGCTTGGTCCGTCAGTTTGTGAGCAAGACGGATGGTTTGTTGGATGGTAGTGGGGTTGGATGAAGTAACCATGCTCTGGATTTGTGGTACTAGTCCACTGATGAACATTTCTATCCGCTTGTAGGGTGGTGTAACCATGTAAGGACACATCCCCGCTAGCTCGTGCGAGCGAGTAGTGTAGAGCTCTATTTCAGAACCCTCCATTTTCAGATTCCAGAATTCTCCCTCGAGTTTCTTCATCTCATCCCTGGGACAGTACTCTTCCTTCATCATGATCTTGAAATCTTCCCATGGTGATGCATTGGCCATGTCTAGACCTAGCATCTGGACCTGTGCATTCCACCATGTGAGGGCAGGACCCTCTAAAGTTCCCGATGCAAATTTGACTCAGTCGGCTACAGGGCAGTTACACATGGAGAACACGGATTCAATCTTTTCAAACCATCGGAGTAATCCGACAGCTCCCTCAGCTCCACTGAATGTGTGGGGCTTGCAGTCCATAAATGTCTTGAAGGTACAGACATGCATTGTTCTGTGGATTGTTCGCTTGCCCTGGATTGGAAAGAGTAGGTTGGGTTTAGGAAAGAGTGGAATAAATGCGTACAGTTGGTTGCCTAGAGTTAACGGTTAACAGGTTTACCTGCAATGTATGCTGCTAAGGCTTCAGCAACGCTGTCATTAATCAATGTGGCCAGTTCGGCCGGTGTCAGGTTGATATTTCCACGATCACCGTTGCGACCGCCATGACCACATCCGGCCATGATTCTTCATATTCACAAACATAAGAAATGAGTAAATACATCGCATATAGACCTCATTCAAGTGTAAGCAAATAGAAGGAGATGTGTGAAGACATGCAGGTTTATGATTATAGTACAAGGCTAACTTAAATTATAAGGCCATAGAGTAAATAACTCAACGCAAACAGTTCACTAAGATTTTATTGGAATGGGAACATCCTTACCCATTTAGGTTTTTATTTAAAACATAAAGAAATGACAAGATAAGATAAGATAGAATAGAATGGAATATCAAGCTCCATTCCCGGCGGATGAGATGACTGACTCAGTATCATCCTCCTCTACTTCCTCATCTTCAGCCTCAAGGTCGGGTACTTCAGCTGGCTCTAAAGCAGCTGCAAGTTGTATCTCTAACTCCCTAATTCTTTCCTGAGATTCTACCTCAGCCTCCTCGAGTACATTCACTCTAGCCTGTAACGCCCTTACCTCGTCCACTAATGCATTATGCAAGTGGTCAGTGCCTGCTAGTTCTGCTACTAGCAGATCCATCCTGTGAACCGACTGTTTCTCCCCTCTTAACAGACCTATGATCGCTCCTGCTGCGTCTCTCATATTCCGGATCTCTCGATCCATAGTTGCTACAAATGCTGCAAAGGCTTGCTCCAAGTGACATGGTAACAATGGTAAACGTGGTCCTGATGATGAAGCACCAAAGTACGATGATGGAACTTGTTCCTGTCTAACCCATTTGCTCAGTAAACCGGGGGTACCAATCCCAGTCACTCCCATTCCGGATATGCATGGGCTCTCCATACACAATAGAGTCATCAATGGGCTCAAGCCTACGTCTCTTGGGCTCCGGTGATGCAATGGCAGGAATGTCACGTTCCTGAATGGTAGGTGGTAAAGATGGTGGTGTAGACATAATTCCTGAAACATAAGGAGTAAGTATCTATGTCGAGTGTCTATGCCAAGTAACTAATGTGTGTGGCTATAGTCTAGAATGCAGTCCTAGTTCTCTATAACCAATGTCTCTGATACCAATCTGTCACACCCCCAAATTCCACTAACAGAGTTTTACCGTTTTGGAAGGTGACATACCAGGATCTCAGACATCAGTTACTTCAAACGACACTATATGGAACTTGAAATGTAATAACATAAAAGATCAAGGTTCAGAGTGTATATGCGGAAGCGTTAAACAAAAGTAAATGCGTAAAACAGCGTGTCCAAATTCAAATACAAACAAAACATAAAGATTGTTCAATAGATAATTATTTAAGTTGAAGTCCAAGAAACATGCATGATTTAACGTGATCCTGAGTGCCAACATGAGAAAACATGTACGAAAACGAGTCAACACTAGGTTGGTGAGTTCACAGGTTTCAATTATTTCAAATAAAACATTTGCGGATTATGTACATTCAATATGTATATCAATAGGTTGCATGCCTATATTCATGTTTTGTTAAAGCGCTCGCAACCGAAACTGACAGTGTGTTTGTTTGTTTGCCTCCAGCCAGGTCTATCAACTCTGACTAATGTGTTAAGGTCAATATAACACACGTTCGACCTCCAATCGAGTTAACGCGACTAACGCGGGTGGGGTTTGTCAAACCCAGTAGTACTACCAAAATTACCTCGCTCATACCATATTAACGGTCCGATGTGTGTGAGGACTTTTCATGATAGTGTGTTACGCTTAGCCTCAACAATGATATCATATGAATTACAATAACCCAAAAAGGGTTGTGACATGTTTTCTCCCCCAAATAAAAACAGTCGTGAAACTCACCTGTTTCTATATGGCATTGTATAGACTGTGTATTTTTTCCTTGCTGTATAAGCTGGTTTTGCAAACTTGTAATAGTTTCTTCTCGAGTTTTTATAATCTGTTCATGACTCATCTTTGTAATCTGTGAAAAAGTTTGAACCTCTTCGGGTTTAATAAAAAAACTGTCTATACCAAAGTGATCTCTGGCTGTTTTCAAAGCTTCAGAAAAGATTTGATAACCTTTATAAATTGGTATGGGACATTGTATAAACTTTGCAACTGTCTCCCATTTGTTAAAAATACCAATTTTAGTTCCTCTAAAAATTATGTAGTGTGTAAACTTTGGAGGCTGAGGCTGTTTTTCAGGGCATTTAGCTCGTTGTTCGCTGAAGTATATACTTAGCGCATTTAAAATCTGAACTTTGAAGGAGGATGCATGAGGCATGGTTTGAATATGCCATAAATTGTCTAGTAAACACTGTTGTTTATCTGTTAGTTTCATTCCATTAATGGAACGAAACTTTGTGTGTGAGTCATTACAGACTTGTAAGGCATCAGAGCCAAAAGAAATAGTGGGATTGTAGGGGGAAATGGGTTTTTGAACTTTGTAAGGAGAAATGGGTTTTTTGTAAGCTGGATTTTTTGAAGGTTGTGGTTGTATAAAGTTTTGTGTGGGTTGTGGTTGTATAAAGTTGAGGAAATAGGGAGGTAGCTGTCTAGAGCTATGTGGGATTTGAGTATTTTGTGATAAAGCTGTTTGTCTAGTACTGTGTATTTTTTCAGCTTTAATAGATTGGCTTAATAGCTTCTCTGTTTCTTCATCGTCGTTAGACGAAATACTCATTGGTGAAGGGTTCTTTTTAAACTGTAGTTGTTTGATGACCATCTTCTACTTTCCTTTCTGTTTTCTATCCATCTGAACAAAGCAATTTGTTAATGTTTTCGGATAGCAAATCGGCTATTCCATTATCTTTTCCTTTAATATGTTCAACTGAATAGTATATCCACTGCCTTGTATAACATTTTGCAAATGTACCCATCTTGTTCTGTTTATCTTTTTTGCTTTGGTTATTTTTGATAAAGTTAACTATAGCTTCATAGTCTGTCCTAACTGTAAAATCTTTGTGTAAAAATAATTTAAACTTTTCTAAAGCATTGATTAGCGCTTGTGTTTCAAAATCTAATCTGGTCCAAGTGGTTCCAGTTTTGAAGCTTTCACTGTAATAAGAACAAATTGTTTCTTCTTTTTTATAGCTGTGAACATTTGGTTTGCAAAGGAGAACTGCTCCCCATCCTTCTTTGCATCCATCAACTTCTATGATGATGTAATCTGTTATAACTGGTAATTCTGAGGGTTTGATTTCTTTAACCCTTTTCTTTATCTTTTGAATCAAAATAATGTCTTCATAATTGAAATGTCTTTGTCTATTTTTAGTGGTTTGCTATATAATGGTTCTACTAATTTTGAAAGGTTTGGAATAAACTTTCTAGCATAATTTACCAAGCCTAAAAAGGCTTGAATCTGTTTTAAATTAGTAAGTTTTTTCTGGAAAATCTAGGATTTTTATAGAAATATGTGATTGTAACTCAATTTTTTCATTACCAATTTCTAGTCCTAAGAAAGAGATTTTTCTTTTGAATATTTTCATCTTTTTCTTGGATACTACTATCCCATTTTTTTTTTATTTATTCAAATATCTGTTGTAGATGAGTTTCGTGTTCTTGGACTGTTTCACTTGCTACTAGTATGTCATCGATATAGACTAGACAAAATTTGTATTTGAGAAATATATTGTCCATAAATCTTCGAAATATTGAAGGAGCATTCTTTAGTCCGAATCTAAGAACATTCCATTCATATAATCCTTCAGAACATGTAAAAGCTGTCCATTAGTAAAGAGTATAGTCAAAGGAGATACCATGATCTCTGATTTTTATAAACATAATCTCGAACATAGTTTTATGGACTCTGAACATATGAAAAGAAACTATACAGAGGGAAAAATTGGAGAAACTTCATATGAAACCATGGGAAGAGAACCATGGACTAGACCAACTACAAACTATCAACAGGAGTCAAGTTATAAAAGAACAGGAAACAGGTTACCAATAGAACAAATTTATAGCAGCAATATGTTATTACTAGAACAACAAAAACCACAACTATGGGTAGACGAAGTTCTAACATGGGAACAGACAGTACTAAGGATGTGGGAAACAAATAAGAAAGACATTATGGACATGTTTGCCTATTTAGAAACAACTCTAGGACCAACAGCCCTAGGAATATGGCAAAGTAAAAAAGCCCACAGCCCATACCAAATAAAAGATTAAAAGTCATAGGAGATAATCCCTATAATTTTACTTCTCAAATAAGAGTACTTATTTTAGGAGTAGACCCAGCAAAAAATAACAGTTTAATACAAGACACAGCTGTTAGAAATCTAGAACAACTAAGCATAGCAGACATGAAATATATAAACGAGTTTACTCTAGACTTTACAAGATTATTAGCACAAACAGGACAAGCTATGGATGATAGCTTATGTGACAAATATTTTATAAAACTACCAGGAGACTTAGGAAAAAGTATACATGAAGCCTGGAAGTTACAATACGGAAACCTAGAAAACATAGGAATAGGACCTAGAATAACCTTTACATTTGGTATTCTAGAAGAAAAATGTAAAGAAGTTACGCTACAAGAGCAACTAAAAAGAAATGCATTTGCATTTTGTAAAATAGCAATCTATACTGCACAAGCCTATGGATATTATGACAAGAAAATTAGAAAGAGTACTACATACAACAAAGAATATAAACCGTACAAAAAATATCAAAACAAATATGTTAGAAAACCTCATACTAGAACATGCAAATGTTTTATATGTGGAGACACATAACATTTAGCTAATAAATGTCCAAATAGAAATAAAAATATGGAAAGAAGCAATTTAGTTGAACAAATTAACGACTATGAGATAGAAGCGTTAGATACGGACCACATAGATAATGAATCAATATACAGTATATATAGCGAAGAACAAAAGCCCGTAACAAAAATCTCATACACATATACTAATCCAGAAGAATGCGAGTATGACTTGAAACACAGAAAAGGAAACAATTACATTAAATGTTACATTTGCGAATACTACCCAAGTATAGACAAAAGATCTCAATGCAATATATGCTTTAAAGAAATATGTCATATTTGCATTAAAAATGTTCATAACATAGAACCACCAAACACTAGTCAAAGTACAGTAAAAATACAAACAAATACGGAGAAAAGTTCAAAAAATTAGAACTAGCCATAGAAGTCAACAAATTAAAAATAGAAATTATGAATAACAAAATCACTAGACTTGAAGATCTAATAGAAAAGAAAAAACAGGCAGTAGAATTCCCAGAAATAAGTAACATGGCCATAGAACCAGAACAAAACCCTATACAAACCAATGAACAAACCCTTATACAAACTAATGGGTCGATAAATATGATAAACATATAGTGTAGATTATGGCTTCATGCCAACACACCAATAGACTTAACAGCCCTAGTAGATACAGGAGCAACCAAAAGTGTAATATCACACAGTCTAACACAAGAAAAATTCCATAAACCACTTACATATAGGTTAATGACAAGAACTGTAAAAGACAGATTAATAAACATAACACATTACCTAGAAACAGTAGGAATACAATTTCTAGATTTTGCAGGAAGTTATAGCACAAAGTATGATATTCCACAAATAAATATAAATCCACAACGCATTAAATCCAGAGATTTTGTCCTATGATTAAATTTCATACTACGATTAAATGGTGCAATTACTATTACAAGAAACTTCATAACTATTAGTAAACAAATTTATAGTTTCCCCACTTTTAGATATAAAAACATGAATGAAATTGCTCACAAAAGAGGAGAAAAAGAAAATTTAGAATTCTTAAATAAAAATAAAAGACAGAACCTTATTGAAAATGAAGCTTTACAACTCTTCACAAATTTTGTAAACTATGAACTAGAAAAATGACAAGATGTTACCTCAAGTATTAATCATCCTATAATTCTACATCTAGAACTAATAGAACTTATAGGAGAAGATATTACAAATTCAAAAGTTAAATATATTTGTAAATTCAAGCTAAAAAATCCAGATATCACCATTAGAAATATAAATATACATTATAGCCCTCTAGATAAAGAGGAATTCAAAACACAAATACTAGAAATGACTAAACAAGGATTAATCAGAAAATCTGAAAGTCCTCACAGATCAACATCCTTTTATAGTAAAAAACCATAGCAAAATAAAAAGAGAAAAATCAAGAATCGTCTACAATTATAAAAGATTAAATGATAACACAGAAGACGATGGTAACAACATTCCCAACAACGATAGCTTAATTCAACTAATACAAAATAACAAAGTATTTTCTAAATTTTACCTAAAATCAGGTTTTAATCAATTACATCTAGAAGAAGATTTTAAAAAATGGACAATTTTTACATGTTCTGAAGGATTATATGAATGGAATGTTCATAGCTTCGGACTAAAGAATGCTCCTTTAATATTTCAAAGATTTATGGACAGTATATTTCTCAAATACAAATTTTGTCTAGTATATATCGATGACATACTAGTAGCAAGTGAAACAGTCTCAGAACACGAAACTCATCTACAACAGATATTTGAAGAAATAAAAAAGAATGAGATAGTAGTATCTAAGAAAAAGATGGAATTATTCAAAAGAAAAATCTCTTTCTTAGGACTAGAAATTGGTAATGGAAAAATTGAGTTACAACCACATATTTTTTACAAAAATCTTAGATTTTCCAGAAAAAATTACTAATTTAAAACAGATTCATGCCTTTTTAGGCTTGGTAAATTATGCTAGAAAGCTTATTCCAAACCTTTCAAAATTAGTAGGACCATTATATAGCAAAATCAATAAAAATGGACAAAGACATTTCAATCATGAAGACATTATTTTGATTAAAAAGATAAAGGAAAGGGTTAAAGAAATCAAACCCTTAGAATTACCACTTATAATAGATTACATCATCAATGAAGTTAATGGATGCAAAGAAGGATGGGGAGCAGTTCTCCTTTGCAAACCAAATGTTCACAGCTACAAAAAAGAAGAAAAAATATGTTCTTATTACAGTGGAAGCTTCAAAACTGGAACCACTTGGACCAGTTTAGATTTTGAAATACAAGCGCAAATCAACGCTTTAGAAAAGTTTAAATTATTTTTGCACAAAGATTTTATAGTTAGGACAGACTGTGAAGCTATAGTTAAATTTATCAAAAATAACCAAAGCAAAAAGATAAACAGAATAAGATGGGTAAGTTTGTAAAATGTTCTACAAGGCAGTGGATATACTATTCAGTTTGAACATATTAAAGGAAAAGATAATGGAATAGCCGATTTGCTATCCCGAAACATTAACAAATTGCTTTGTTCAGATGGATAGAAAACAGAAAGGAAAGAAGAAGATGGTCATCAGACCACTACAGTTTAAAAAGAATCCTTCACCAATGAGTATTTCGTCTAACGACGATGAAGAAACAGAGAAGCTAGTAAGCCAATCTATTAAAGCTAAAAAATACACAGTACTAGACAAACAACTTTATCACAAAATACTCAAATCCCACAGAGCTCTATACAACTACCTCCCTATTTCCTCAACTTTATACAACCACAACCCACACAAAACTTTATACAATCACAACCTTCACAAAATCCAGCCTACAAAAAACCCATTTCTCCTTATAAAGCTCAAAAACCCATTTCTCGCTATAATCCCACTCTTACTTTTGGCTCTTATGCCTTACAAGTCTGTAATGACTCACACACAAAGTTTCGTCCCATTAATGGAATGAAACTAACAGATAAACAACAGTGTTTACTAGACAATTTATGGCATATTCAAACCATGCCTCATGCATCCTCCTTCAAAGTTCAGATTTTAAATGCGCTAAGTATATACTTCAGCGAACTAGGAGCTAAATGACCTGAAAAACAGCCTCAGGCTCCAAAGTTTACACACTACATAATTTTTGGAGGAACTAAAATTGGTATTTTTAACAAATGGGAGACAGTTGCAAAGTTTATACAATGTCCCGGACCAATTTATAAAGGTTATTAAAGCTTTTTTGAAGCTTTGAAAACAGCCAGAGATCACTTTGGTATAGACAGTTTTTTTATTGAACCCGAAGAGGTTCAAACTTTTTCACAGATTACAAAGACGAGTCATGAACAGATTATAAAGACTCAAGAATAAACTATTGCAAGTTTGCAAAACCAGCTTATACAGCAAGGAAAAAATACACAGTCTATACAAAGCCATATAGAAAACAATATTCTAAAACAAAAAGTTGGTATTCTCGAAGCAAAAAATATATAATTATTACAAAGGCTTGAGAAAAAAGAAAACAGTTACAGAAGCTATGACTCTTTTAGAGCCAGAATGTTTGACACTCCCTGGAAATCTTGCCTTCAAACTGTGTTTGATCAATTTCTAGAATTTGAACAGATAATATCACAAAAGATCAATACAGAATTCCCACTAGTACTATATGAGTTACAACTCAGGCTTATGACAATTGTTTTAAATGAAGAAAAGTACAAATGGGTTACAGTTGTTGAAAGAACAGATGACAATGGAGAAGGAACGTGCTTGCTCCTTCTTCGAATAAACCTAAAAGAGACAGACATGCTAGGTGATCTAATTCTACAATTCTACCAGAATGGTATGATTGATTACATAGAAATTAGAATTAAATATAAAGACAGAAAAAATTATAAACCTTTTTAGAGAGAAATTTGTAATAGCCACCGGAAACATCTCTACACATATTTTTCCTCCACACATTGGCTGCAAAATCTTTTCTTCCTTCCCTTTTGCCAATGACCACACATACAGACCTGCCAAAAAAAGGATGTTCATCATCCACAAGCTCTCTACCAAAGATTACCTAAAAAGACTTGCCATACAAACTGAGATTCAATTCTCAGAACTTTACTGGGTCAACAACCTTACCAACCTTGCTTCAGAAAAACCTGAAGCAAACAGCCACAGAAAAGACACTACACGGTTTATCACCCAAAACCAGAAAACTCCTACACTACCTACAGGCTTTCACTAGGAAAGCTATCACCTTCTCGCCGAAGGACATTACATACAAATTTGGAGTCATAAAAATTGGAACATGCTTCTTCCCTTCATCGATGAAGGAGAATCCCTTGAGCTACAGCATATTATGAATTTAGAAGATTATTATTTGAACCGGGAAGATTTTGATTCAGACACAAGCACACCGCCAACATTCTTTTTTATTTCTTCAAATAACTGTTGTAGATGAGTTTCGTGTTCTTGGACTGTTTCACTTGCTACTAGTATGTTATCGATATATACTAGACAAAATTTGTATTTGAGAAATATACTTTCCATAAATCTTTGAAATATTGAAGGAGCATTCTTTAGTTCGAAGCTAAGAACATTCCACTCATATATATATATATATATATATATATATATATATATATATATATATATGTATATAGGGAGGCTCCCCTATGAAGAGATTTTAAAAATTAAATATCCGACTCATACGAACTTCGATTGAACTCATTCCGGAGGCGTTGGAACCGACATATCGAACTCTGAACACAATTCTCTAAACCCTAAACTTAAAACTAAACCCTAAAGCAAAACCTAAGGCTAAAAGCTAAACCATAAAAGCGAGACTTAAAAGCTAAAAACGCTAAAACCTAAAGCAAAACCCTCTAAAGTTAAACCCATAAACTAAATCTTAAAGGTAAATCCTAAAAACTAAACCCTAAATGTTAAAACTAAAGCTAAACCCTAAAATCTAAATCCTAAAAACTAACATGGCAAAGCTCGACGAGACGGTTCAAACGCCGCTGGAATGGGTCGAATTGGAGTTCGTATGAGCCGGATATTTAATTTTTAAAAATTATTCTTAGGCTACTTTGGCAAAATCCACTTTTTGTTTAATCCTTCCTCTATATAAAGTTTTTACACCAGTGTAAAAAATTTAAACCGGTGCAATCTTTATTTCCATTACGAATTTGAAAAAAATGCAAAAAAGAAAGTCATGTTGTATTTGTCTGATAATGTTATTCAAGAAAAAAAATAATGATTCGGAGAGTTTTTGTCAAAGTTAATGAGTTATTACAATAACATTGGGTTATTATATGTTCTCAATCCTATATGTGTATTTTGTTTGTTGTGTGTATATATATAACTAGGTTAGAGACCCGTGTATTACACGGGTTAAGATAATAAAAATGATGTAATTATAAAATGTATATATATATACTTTTATAGTTGAAGTTAAAATATACATTACATTACAAATACAATAAAAAAAATAATTACAATTCACAAATCTTTAGAGATTATTTGTACAATAACAAATTGACTCGTTATAAAATACAAGCTTAATAAGATCGAAGGAAAAGCAAACTAATTAGAAAAAATAGAGAACTAATCAAATACTGAGAGGAAATCAAGATGTCATATGAATTAACATGAGAGGAAATCTATTCTGATGATGAAATCGAAATCAAATGAATCAGAGACATTCATTTCCTAATTTAACTGTAGAATTAGTAAAACTAGAGAATTAATCGGATATTGAGAGAAAATCTTGACTAATCAATTTTAAATTCAATGAGATTATAAAATATCTAAAATAAAACCCAAAAAATTGGGGGTGAGTTTAGAAGGGAATTTTAGTTAAAGAAGGTCTGTGATGATGACACGTGTCATCAAAGATGTTCGTTTATTAGTATACTAGGTTAGAATCACGTATATTACACGGGTTAAATAAATGTAATGTTAAATACGTAGTAATAAAAAGTTGATGTTTTTAAAACCCGTATACATAATACATGGGTTGAATAAACCCGTGTATTACGCGAGTTGAATAAAATATAATGTAATCTATTAATACGTACACTCGTCAAAATGGAACAATGTGAATATGTAATAAATGATTAAAAGTTTTTTATTTAGATACTAGATGACTATAAAATTTTTTCAGTTTGTACAATTCATAAAAATATAATTGAACAAATTAATTGATGATAAACACAATTTTAAATTAAAAAATGTGTAGATAAAAATTGAAACAAATAATTAATTTAGTTGTCAAAAATATTAAAGTTGATTATTAATAGGAGAGAGAATAAAAAAATGAAAATGAGGAGGCCTAGTGTCACACCCTCAAATTCCACTAACGGAGTTTTACCGTTTTGGAAGGTGACATACCAGGATCTCAGACATCAGTTACTTCAAACGACACTATATGGGACTTGAAATGTAATAACATAAAAGATCAAGGTTCAAAGTGTATATGCGGAAGCGTTAAACGAAAGTAAATGCGCAAAACAACGCACCCAAATTCAAATCCAAACGAAACATAAAGATTGTTGATACGCTACTAGGCCAATTATCTTTACTATCTTGAACGGTCCAACATAACGAGAATTCAGTTTGCCTCGCTTCCCGAAGCGAATTACACCTTTCCAAGGTGAGACTTTGAGTAGAACCATGACGCCTACTTGAAACTCTAACGGTTTACGACGCTTATCGGCGTAGCTCTTTTGACGATCACGAGCTGCCGCCATACGGTTTCGGATTTGAACGATCTTTTCAAAGGTTTCGAATATAAGTTCGGGACCTGTAAGTTGGCTATCCCCAACTCCAGTCCAACAGATAGGAGATCGGCATTTACGTCCGTATAATGCCTCGAATGGTGCTGCCTTGAAGCTAGTGTGATAACTATTGTTGTAGGAGAACTCCACTAGAGGTAAGTGAAACTCCTAAGTGTTACCGAAATCGATCACACAAGCTCGTAGCATGTCCTCTAAGGTTTGGTTCTTAGATACCTAGTCCATTCCGACAATTACGTCGAAACTACCGAGTGTGACCAGCATGAGATCAACGTCAAATTTATGACTAGTCAGTTCAAGTTTACAACCCTTAATAACATGAGTTGCTTCTATTATTTGTCCGTCTGTTATTTCTATGGTGTATTTGTTCTCTAACAGGGTTGGGGTTTTTCTTAGTAGGTTACTAAGTTTATTAGTCATGAAACTCCTATCAGTACCAGTGTCAAATAGTACAGAAGCAAAATAGTTGTTTAGAAAGAACTTACCGGTAACCACGTTGTGGTCATAACGAGCTTCTCTAGATCCTAGCACAAAGGCTCGCCCCTTTGCACCATTCCCTCCATTATTATTCTGGTTGTTATTATTGCCTTGTTGGTTGTTGTTGTTGTCGTTTCCACCCTTCTTTAATTGTGGACAATCCTTTCGGAAGTGTCCCTCCTTTCCACATTCAAAAAAACCCTTGGTAAGACCTGGTTGTTGGAAGGGCTGCTTGGCTTGTAATTCCCCTCTGCGGTCTTTGGCAGCATGGCCCATCTTGCCACACCGCTGGCAACGGTTTTTGTCACAAGAACCGAGGTGGTGGTAATTACATTTGTTACACCAGGGGTGTCTCCTAGTATAACCACTCTGATGGTGACTCGAAGAGGTCGACTGGTTGAAGTTCTTCGTAGGTTCAAACCTACGCTGTTGCTGTTGTTGTGGCGGATTCGGCGGAAATCCCATGTTGTTATTGCTACTGTCAAACTTCCTCTTGTTGTTGTCAGTAGACTTGGATGCTGACTTCCTGGGAGGTAGTGTCCCTTGGGTAACAGCTTGGTCCGTCAGTTTGTGAGCAAGACGGATGGTTTGTTGGATGGTAGTGGGGTTGGATGAAGTAACCATGCTCTGGATTTGTGGTACTAGTCCACTGATGAACATTTCTATCCGCTTGTAGGGTGGTGTAACCATGTAAGGACACATCCCCGCTAGCTCGTGCGAGCGAGTAGTGTAGAGCTCTATTTCAGAACCCTCCATTTTCAGATTCCAGAATTCTCCCTCGAGTTTCTTAATCTCATCCCTGGGACAGTACTCTTCCTTCATCATGATCTTGAAATCTTCCCATGGTGATGCATTGGCCATGTCTAGACCTAGCATCTGGACCTGTGCATTCCACCATGTGAGGGCAGGACCCTATAAAGTTCCCGATGCAAATTTGACTCAGTCGGCTACAGGGCAGTTACACATGGAGAACACGGATTCAATCTTTTCAAACCATCGGAGTAATCCGACAGCTCCCTCAGCTCCACTGAATGTGTGGGGCTTGCAGTCCATAAATGTCTTGAAGGTACAGACATGCTGATTGTTCTGTGGATTGTTCGCTTGCCCTGGATTGGAAAGAGTAGGTTGGGTTTAGGAAAGAGTGGAATAAATGCGTACAGTTGGTTGCCTAGAGTTAACGGTTAACAGGTTTACCTGCAATGTATGCTGCTAAGGCTTCAGCAACGCTGTCATTAATCAATGTGGCCAGTTCGGCCGGTGTCAGGTTGATATTTCCACGATCACCGTTGCGACCGCCATGACCACATCCGGCCATGATTCTTCATATTCACAAACATAAGAAATGAGTAAATACATCGCATATTGACCTCATTCAAGTGTAAGCAAATAGAAGGAGATGTGTGAAGACATGCAGGTTTATGATTATAGTACAAGGCTAACTTAAATTATAAGGCCATAGAATAAATAACTCAACGCAAACAGTTCACTAAGATTTTATTGGAATGGGAACATCCTTACCCATTTAGGTTTTTATTTAAAACATAAAGAAATGACAAGATAAGATAAGATAGAATAGAATGGAATATCAAGCTCCATTCCCGGCGGATGAGATGACTGACTCAGTATCATCCTCCTCTACTTCCTCATCTTCAGCCTCAAGGTCGGGTACTTCAGCTGGCTCTAAAGCAGCTGCAAGTTGTATCTCTAACTCCCTAATTCTTTTCTGAGATTCTACCTCAGCCTCCTCGAGTACATTCACTCTAGCCTGTAACGCCCTTACCTCGTCCACTAATGCATTATGCAAGTGGTCAGTGCCTGCTAGTTCTGCTACTAGCAGATCCATCCTGTGAACCGACTGTTTCTCCCCTCTTAACAGACCTATGATCGCTCCTGCTGCGTCTCTCATATTCCGGATCTCTCGATCCATAGTTGCTACAAATGCTGCAAAGGCTTGCTCCAAGTGACATGGTAACAATGGTAAACGTGGTCCTGATGATGAAGCACCAAAGTACGATGATGGAACTTGTTCCTGTCTAACCCATTTGCTCAGTAAACCGGGGTACCAATCCCAGTCACTCCCATTCCAGATATGCATGGGCTCTCCATACACAATAGAGTCATCAATGGGCTCAAGCCTACGTCTCTTGGGCTCCGGTGATGCAATGGCAGGAATGTCACGTTCCTGAATGGTAGGTGGTAAAGATGGTGGTGTAGACATAATTCCTGAAACATAAGGAGTAAGTATCTATGTCGAGTGTGTATGCCAAGTAACTAATGTGTGTGGCTATAGTCTAGAATGCAGTCCTAGTTCTCTATAACCAATGTCTCTGATACCAATCTGTCACACCCCCAAATTCCACTAACAGAGTTTTACCGTTTTGGAAGGTGACATACCAGGATCTCAGACATCAGTTACTTCAAACGACACTATATGGAACTTGAAATGTAATAACATAAAAGATCAAGGTTCAGAGTGTATATGCGGAAGCGTTAAACAAAAGTAAATGCGTAAAACAGCGTGTCCAAATTCAAATACAAACAAAACATAAAGATTGTTCAATAGATAATTATTTAAGTTGAAGTCCAAGAAACATGCATGATTTAACGTGATCCTGAGTGCCAACATGAGAAAACATGTACGAAAACGAGTCAACACTAGGTTGGTGAGTTCACAGGTTTCAATTATTTCAAATAAAACATTTGCGGATTATGTACATTCAATATGTATATCAATAGGTTGCATGCCTATATTCATGTTTTGTTAAAGCGCTCGCAACCGAAACTGACAGTGTGTTTGTTTGTTTGCCTCCAGCCAGGTCTATCAACTCTGACTAATGTGTTAAGGTCAATATAACACACGTTCGACCTCCAATCGAGTTAGCGCGACTAACGCGGGTGGGGTTTGTCAAACCCAGTAGTACTACCAAAATTACCTCGCTCATACCATATTAACGGTCCGATGTGTGTGAGGACTTTTAATGATAGTGTGTTACGCTTAGCCTCAACAATGATATCATATGAATTACAATAACCCAAAAAGGGTTGTGACATGTTTTCTCCCCCAAATAAAAACAGTCGTGAAACTCACCTGCGTTGTGTAGTAGGTAGTCTCGCAAAAGTATGGGATTTGAAATCTCAAGTGTTAGCCTGCACGGCTTACGTACGCCCTAGAATTATAAACACATAAGTTAAGGACATATGGGATTTGTGACGACAACACGGAAATTAGAACATCTTAACGCTTTTTAAGGATTTAAGAGTAGACGAACGTGTCTACGAAATTTCATAAATTCCTTAATATAATTATTAAGGGAAAAGCGTTACGTGTCGAACGTTAATAACGAATAATATTAAATAAATAAATAAATTCGTATGTTTATCTCGTTTACAAAAGTTAGAAAAATAATATAATTTAATATATCATTTTTAGGCTCGTCGGATCAACTAAATAATCGTTTGTGCGGAAAAATAATAAATATATTATTTTTAATTGATATAATAAACGTGGGTAAATAATATAACAATTATATTATTAAATAGTTTAAAACGTCACGCGAGGTATAAAACGATATGAAATAATATAAATATATTATTTAATAACATTAGCCACGGGTTGAAAATAATATAAACATATTATTTTATACGAAGTTACGGTTTGAAAATAATATAAATATATTATTTTTATTTGATAATAACATAAATATATATATATATATTTTCTTAAAGTTGGAATAATATAAAAAAAAATAGGTTAATAATTCAAACCCGAGCCTACGGGTTGTTTCTCAGGCTAAAACACATTTATATAATAATATAATATTATAGGGTTTGATTTTTATATTAAAATACTACAAGAAAAATGTTTAAAAAATAAAACAGTGTGGAGAGACTCGAACCCGGGTCTCTCCTACACAAGCACAAACACTTAACCAGTCCCGCCCGCTAGGGTCATTGCATTAGGATCCGGATCTGATTACTTTTAACACCAAGGTGTCTGGCGTTCTTCCCCCTTAACGATACTCGGTCCAAACTAGTCCAAATGCCATCGAATTCGACCACGATTGGAAGCAATTGCATAGGGGTTTCGTTCAACAGATGTTTGCGAATCTATAAGTGAGTTTAATTTGAAAGAAATAGCAAGTCTGGATCGTTAAATTCCTAGTTTTAGAAACCGAAACGCTAGTATATGAACCCAAAATCAAATCGAAGGATTCTGATATTAGAAGTTGTTAGAATCATAGGGCTTTTATAGATTAGAACATTACGAAACTATTGATGTAGTTGAATTTGATTTAGGTTGTGTCAAGGATCGAAACCCCCAAATTGAAATATGAGTAAACCCTAGACTCCAGGTCAAGATCAATTCAATGTTATTAGGTTCAATTAGCATGAGGGTTTTACAGAGCAACAGATTGCGAAACTATCCCTACTATTTAATTGGATTTAGATCGTGTATAGGTTAGGGTTCGATTAAACCGGTTTGTGATGAACCCTAGAATCGTGATCTTGATCGAATTGATGTTGTAAGCCCCAATTATCTTAGGGCATATGATCTAAGCATGAAAACGAAACTGAGGACGTAAGATTTTACCAGAATGATGCTCGAATTGGTAGTGTACGAGTAAAACAGTGCCGACTGTAGAAGATCTTGATCTCCGGCGAGTCTGGGTCTTCCTCCGGACGAATTGATTTGTGTAACAGCTTCAAATGTGTTCGTTTAGTGTATGCAGATGATTCGTTTGTGAAATTAATACAGAGTTTAGACGAATTTGAGGGCCAAATATTCATTGTCGACGGTTATAAGTTTAATGTTCATTATTTGAGTTTAATCCGAATCAATGTATGTGTTAAATGTGTTAATGATGATCGTAAATGATCTAATCGTGTAGAACGGTTACAAATTCAACAGGAATCGTTCATTGGAGTTTGAATTTGGATCAGGACCGCGCGTTTGACTTTTAAAGTCAATAGAAATCAGGAATTTGTTAAATACAAGTCTAGTCCTTGCAGTTTCATGTGTTAAAGTTTGAATATTAGCAGAAACAGTCCCTGAGGTTTAACAGTGGGTTAACCGGGTTAGGTTTTTAACAGGATATTTAACGGGAATTCTAACGGAGTTAACTTTAAAAGTCGGATTGTCACATCATCCTCTAGTTGAAGGAATTTTCGTCCCTAAAATTAAAATAATTAAATAATAATAAAAAATTCTGAGGTGTCACACCTACAATTGTAATAAGTGTTCTCATATTTTATTTGTTTATTATGTAGCATAGACTAGTTTAGAACATGTGTATTACACATGGTGAAAAAATATGAATATATAAAATTCTTAAATCTTTATGTATTTATCTTATAGGTGAAAAAATGTATTACATGTACTAGCAATAGAAAACAAAATAAAAAAATATATAAAAATTAGTATATAATTGAGTTTAAAAAATACATAAAACACTATTCAATGTAATTTTACTTTCATTTATTATTTGATTAAAAACACAAACTAAGTACTTACATTTCAAAGTTTCTTATAATGTGAGATATAGTTAAAATAAATGTATTTTATTATTATAATTAATAATATGTTTATAAACTAATAAGCACTTTTAACGAAAAAACGCTTTTAGAGTTAAATAAGTAATCCCAAAGACACTCTTAGGACCGCTTTAAAAAATATTTGATTTTTTACAGCGCATTCATTTAAAAAGTTTTTTTAACCGCTTAAAAAAACGATCATACTAGTGTGTTTAATAAAAATAGTTTCAAATAGAGAAATAATCAACCCATAAGACACAAAGATTTACGGTGGTTATGGTGGATACTTAAATACATACCCTATGTCTATTCATCGACATGCACTAGAGTTTTTCATTCACTATAGAAATTCTCTCTAAGCTCGGTAGGGATCACCGTCACAAGTCTTCTCACCAAGTACATAGTGAAGATCCCTCCGGCGTCTCACCTAAATGGATAGTGATCTCGTTTACAACTTCTCATTAAACGAGTACTGATTACCCCTTTTACCTCTTATTAACATCAATATTGATCACCTTTAAAGCCCCCTTATTTTTGTCATTACTAATTTTATTGTAATACTTAATGGTAAGTGTCGGTAACAAATTCCACCGACAAGTCCACCCCTCCCACTTTGTTATATGGCAAGTCCACCCCTTCAACTTTGTTAAATAGCAAATGTGGCCACTTAACTTTGTAAAATTTCACTTTAACCCTCTCAAGTTTTTAAAATTTCCTTAATAATTTTTGTTTGTTTGTTTAATTTAATTTTCTTGATGCCCCGGTATAAATTTTGTTAAAAACGGAGTTGTATTCAAAATAAAGTATTTTTTTAGGTATCGTGGTTATATCAACTGACGGTGACGTGTTGGTACCGTGATAAATGAGAATAGATACCGACTGAAAAACATCGGTACCATTATATAACTGTATTTTATCTATGTTTCGATCACCACAAACGAGTCGCCGGAACTACATACGTTTCTTTTATGTATTTAACCACATTTCTTTTCGTGCTTAGCCAAGTTAATGTCACCGCCTCAACCGTTTAAGGTTCGACTCACGCCACGGATCGAGGGGCAAAACTTATTTAACCACGTTTCTTTTTTTGCTTATCAATGTTAAAATCACCGCCTCAACCGTTTAATGTCCGGCTTCTGTCGTGAAATATGGGACAACATTTCTAGTTAAATTTAAAACTATGATAGTAGTACGAAACAATCTCATTTTTTAAACAACGTCCATATAAAAATACGCATAAACCAAATTTGTTACTAATCGACTTGGTTAAGTTTCTTACCTAGAATGACCAATAAAATAAATAAAAATACATGCAATATTTTTATTAAAAATCTTTTAGCATTTTAACAAAATATAACTCATAGCTTTCTCGACTCCCGAACCCGAAAGGAGCTTTTGAGGATACCCTTTCTTACGCTCTGTTACAGAGTTCACTTAAGAAAAAAATGATCCATTTTTCTTCCGTTTCTCTTTTTTGTTTTCCTCTCTTTTCTCTTCTTTTCTTTTCATTTTCTTCAAAAAAAAATCTCTGGAACACACATTTTTTCTTTCCTTTCATTTCTCTCATAAAAAAATCTCTGCAACACCTTCATTTTTTTCTTTCCTTCCAAATCCTTTCTTTTCTCTTGTTAAATGAAACTCTGGAACAAAGCGTTATTCCTTTCTATCGCATACATGCAAATGCTTTCTCTTCTTTTTTAATAAATGGTGACCACAGTGCTTGTAAAGCCAAAGCCATCCACTTTTTGTAAAGTCTAAATAGTAAATACAGTCATGCAAATAACTCGACACGCTCCCGGCCAGAAAGAAATAACTTTTTATACTCTTATTATTTTCTTGTTCAAGAGATAGAAAATAAATTGGTTTTGAATCTTGAACTAAAACTGAGATAGCAGAGCGTCATTCCAATTTCCAATTTCCAATTTCCAATTTCCAAGCTTCGATTAGAACTGCCTCATCAACCAAAAGCCGCAAAAAGGAACAATTACATATATCTATTAAACGATAGAAAGACAACCATTTGAAAAAAAAAAACACTTGAAAAGCGATGTTGAAGATATTAACAGTGTTTGAAACGGGTAGTGTCGAAGTGGGGAGAGGAGTTGTTTGTTGAAGCAAAGTTGCAAGCCCTTAGTATTGAGTATTTAAACCGGCAATCAACTGTGAGACCAAGCGCTGATTAGAGACAGGTGCATCAATATTAACCAATTGATCGACCACAGTTTTAAGTTCTTAGCAATAAGCCGAGACATTAGGAAAGGGATCCAGTTTGGTATAGGAGAACTTGTTCTCCCGGTAGAGGGCTCGGGAAGGTTTAATATCAATGAGGATGCTCTCCAAGGTTTTCGGGGCGTCGGCGATAGTGTGGTTGGGTGAATGTATAATGAGTAATAGATCATTGGAAATGGTGCTATATATCAATTGTAACACGATGGCATCCAACCGAGTATATTGAGCATTGGGTATAAGTTTTAGTTCTCCAGTTTCAGGAGTGAGAATATGATCTATGACCTAGAAAGCACGACAATAAATCTTAAAAACTACTACCAAGGACGTGTAGTGTCCGTTCTCCACGCCGAGGACAACAAGAATGTAGTTACAGATATTTGTGAACCTAACAACAGAGTGAAGGGTTGGGGAAGAAGAATTTGATGATGAAGAAGATGATGGGGCTACAGTGTTGATCAGTTCTTGTAACTATATAATGGAAAACAATAATATAAACATAGTTGCTAGGTTCACCGATGATAGGGAATACGTCATGATCTCTGATCTGGATCAGGTTCTCGTTTAGGGTGTACGATTAGGATGGCTAAGGTGAGTTCCTGAGACTCACGGTTATCGAGAGAGAGAGGGACGATTTAGTGGTGATAGAATAGAGTAGTCGATTAGTCTATTCCCTCTAATTAACTCTCTATTTATATGTATACCCAAGGGGGAACCCGTTAGTTGCCCATTAAGAGTAATTAGGCGCATCGAGTAATTACTAGCCATAGGTTATTAAATAAATAAATAATTATATTTGATCATTTAATAAATAAATAAATGATTATAAGAGCCACACATTAAATATCGTCTTACATTCTCCCACTTGGCTGAGTAATCATTTATTATGAGCATTAGTAAGTCTGCAGATTTAATACTCATTTTAGCTTTAAACCAAAACTGTAGCAGAGAAATATTGTCATTGAATCGATATCCAACTCAATACCCCCATTAATCATACTACAATCACAATTTAAAACTTAAGTAAATTTAGGATCAAACTTATAAGTAAGCCCTTTAACGTTGATTTGTATAATCAGTGTCTATATGTCGTTAGGCATACATAACAGATTTAGAGACAAACAAATTCAAATAACTAACGAAATTTTATTAATAAACGTAAGTAGGTACATTATGCTACAAAATAAGGTCTTTAGAAAAGCCCATCTTCGAAACATGTTCTTCGAAAACTTTAGGTGGGGGACCTTTAGTCATCGGATCCACAATCATAACTTTAGTACTTATAAACTCAATACAAAGATTATTTTCCTTAACTCGCTCACGTACGAACAAGAACTTTGTATCAAGATATAATCCAGCTCCAGTCGAACTATTACCATTCGAGAAACTAACGGCAACTGAGTTATCACAATAAAGCTTCAATGGTCTAGAAATGGAATTAACTATTTTGAGTCTAGTAATCAGATTCTTTAGCAACATTCCATGACAGGTCGCGTTATACATAGCTATGTATACTGCCATCATAGTGGATGTTGTGGTCAAATGTTGCTTATGACTCTTCCAAGAGATAGGTCCGTCGGCTAACATAAAGATGTACCCCGAAGTGGATTTCTTGTCATCTTTGCACTTAGCAAAGTCAGAATCAGAATAACCAACCACTTCTAAATTATCACTTCTTCTATAATTCAGTTTATAGTCTTTCGTCCCTTGCAGATATCGTAGTACTTTCTTCGCCGCTTTCCAGTGATCAAGGCCAGGATTAGTCTGATAACGGCCTAGCATTCCAGCAATATAAGCGATATCCGGACGAGTACAGAATTGAGCATACATGAGGCTTCCAACTACTGATGCATAAGGTATCATTCTCATTTGCTACTTCTCAACCTCTGTTTTCGGACATTGGAAAGAACCGAAAACATCTCCATTAACTAATGGAGCTACAGAAGGAGAGCAGTGTTGCATATTGTAACGTGTGAGGACCCTTTCGATGTAGGCTTTCTATCTCGGTGTATTTCTATGCCTATAACATTAGAAGCCTCTCCGAGATCCTTCATGTCGAAGTTATGCGAGATTAAACGCTTCAACTCATGCAACATATCTAAACTATTACTTGCCAATAAAATGTCATCTACGTAAAGGACAAGTATAGTAAAGTTGCTCCCGCTCATCTTGAGGGATCCACTTGATTATTCAGGAAACCTTGTTTCTTCATGACTTAATCAAACTCTAGGTACCATTGACGTGATGCCTGCTTCAACCTATATATGGATTTCTACAACTTACAGACTAGATGTTCTTAACCTTCAGGTTGTTTCATGAACACGTCTTCATTCAAGTCGCCATTGAGGAAAGCGGTTTTGATGTCCATCTGATGTAGCTCTAAATCAAAGTGAGATACTAGGGCCATCACGATCCTTAATGAATCCTTTCGAGAAACATGAGAAAAGGTCTCTTGATAGTCGATTCCTTCTTTCAGAGTGAAACCCTTTGCAACCAATCTTGCTTTATAGCGTTCAATGTTTCCATTCGGATCTAGTTTATTTTTGTATACCCATTTACATCCTACGGGTTTAGCACCGTTGAGTGATTCCACTAAATCCCAAACATCATTTTTCTTCATGGAGTCAATCATAGCTTTATTCCATTCAGAAGACTAATCACTGCTAATGGCTTCATGGTAAGAAGTAGGATCTGTAAACTTTTTCGGCATCCATTTCAGCATCAGTCAGGTAGGTAACAAAGTCATCAAAGTTAGTAGGCCTTTTGGACCTAGACGACCTCGTGAGTTGATTATCGGGTTCGGCATTATCTTCATGTCAGTCGTTTGATGTGCCTTCATTCTCTGGTACAAAAGGAGTAGCATCAAGATCTGAGGGAGGAGGAAGTGGTGCAGTGACGTGCGGCGTAGCATGGTGTACAAGAGGAGTAATCGGAGTTAAGGTAAGTAACGAATCCCCCCCCCGCGTTTTGTACCTCTTCTAAACCTGGATAAGGATTTTCACTTCTCCCACTGACCTTAAACTCCTCAAGTAATTTGGAATGCTTGGTTTCTACAATATGACTGACGTGAGAAGTACAGTAGAATCTATAACCCTTTTAGTGATTGGGATAACCGATGAAGTAACAAGTGACAGTTTTCATGTCAAGTTTCTTTCAGAAAGGATTATATAGTTTAGCTTTGGCAAGATAGCCCCATACTTTCATATATCTAAGACTCGGTTTCTTTCTTGTCCAAAGTTCATAAGGAGTTTCAGGGATAGACTTTGAAGGAACTCTATTAAGTATATGAACGACTGCTTTTAAGGCCTTGGTCCAGAGGAATGAGGGTAAACCTGAGTTGGCTAACATACTGTGTACCATGTTCATTAGGGTCCTATTTCTTCTCTCAGCAACACCATTTTGATGAGTTGTACTGGGCATGGTGTACTAGTTCACAATCCCCTAGCCATTACAAAACTCATAAAATGGACCAAGAGCCTGACCCACATCAGTATGTCTACCATAATATTCACCTCCTCTATCTGATCTCACAACTTTTATTTGAAGATCAAGTTGTTTTTCAACTTCGGTTTTATAATCTTTAAAAGTTGCAAATGATTCAGTTTTTTCTTTAATAATATACAAGTACATTTAACAAGAATAATAATCAATAAAAGTGATAAATGAAGTATGTCCTGTTATGCTAGCAACGAGGTAAGGACCACTAATATCAGTGTGAATGAGTTCTAATAAATTAGAGCTCCTAGTGGCACCTTTCTTATTTGCTAATGACATTTTACCTTTTAGGCATTTGACACATGTTCCAAAGTCATTGAAATCGAGAGATGGTAACACTTCATTCTTCACGAGACGAGATAAGAGTTCTCGTGAAATGTGGCCTAAGCGTTGATGCCACAACATTGATAAAGCTTCTAAGTCTCGCTTTCATTTAGTCTTTGTTGAGTTTTCATTAATATTATATGATAACAAAGACTTGGAAAAATTATCATCTAGTTCTAATCTATAGAGACCATCATCCAGATAACCACGTCCAAACACTTGAGAATTTAACATAATAAAAAGTTTGCCATGACCATGAGAACAAACAAAACCGGCAATGTCTAACTTTGGTTCTGATACTAGATTCTGAGTAATCTCAGGAATATATAAGGTATCATAAAGTTTAATACATAAACCAGTTTTCATAATTAATTCTAAGGTTCCCACAGCTTTGACGACTAGTTCTTCTCCATTCCCCATCTTAAGTGTTCTTCAGTTTCTTTCTAGCTTCTGGATTGAAAGAATCCCTGTAAAGAGTTGGTTACATGAACCATAGAACCAGAATCAAACCACCATGTATTAGTTGGAACATTTAAATTATATGACTTAAGTATCATATAAAGATAATTACCTCTCTTGCTAAGCCACTCCTTAAAGTCTGGGCAGTCTTTCTGCCTATGTCCAGCCTTGCGGCAGAACTTACAATGAGACTTCCCTTTGAAGTTCTTAGAGATGGAAGCACCACTTGCATCTTGTTTCTGGACCTTATAATATTCCTTCTTACAGAAATTTCCCTTCCTCTTCTTTGAATCAGGGGACATGAGATAAGCAACATCTGGTTTGTCTAGCTTCAGACGCTCTTCTTCTTGGACGCACATTGCAATCAACTAACTCATTGTCCACTTGTCTTTCTGTGTGTTGTAATTGATCTTGAAAGCTTCAAAAGACTTGGGAAGAGAGGTCATGATAAAGTGCACTAGAAAGCCGTCACTGATTTCCATGTCTAATCCCTTGAGCTTACGGGACATGTCATTCATCATCATGATGTGCTCACGGATACCGCTGATCCCATCATACTTTGCAGTCACCATCATCAGAATTAGAGTACTAGCATGCGCCTTAGAAGTTCCCTTGAATTGATCCTCCATAGAAGCCAGATAAGTCTTAGCATCTTTATAATCTAGTATAGCTCCTCTGATGATCGGATTGATAGAGTTCTTCATTAGGACAAGAGCCATGCGGTTACACCTCGACCACTTCTCATGCTTGATAATGTCTTGAGCAGTGCTTTTGTCAGTAAGTTCAGCAGGTGCAGGCTTGTCAAGTGCGTGATCGAATTCCATCAAGCTGAGAGACAGCATCAGGGAATCTTTCCAAGTAGAGAAGTTCATGCCATTCAAAGTTTCGATTCCCAAGTTAGGGGATGCAGTGGATTTTATACGAGAAAGAATAAGATACTAATTGCTAAAGAAGAACTTAGAGTGTCTATGGGTTACTTAAACTAAGGTAGGCGGAAATAAGGACCATTATATATTAATGAAGCTGTGATAAATATCTATTATAATCACAAATATAATATATTTATTAGGTTCTACTTAAACAATGTAACACATCACCTTTGGGCAGAAGTGAAATAGTTGCTTAGTATTAAGAACAATTTTAATTATGAGTAAGTGCACTAAGAATGTAACACATCACCTTTGGGCAGAAGTGAAACATTTGTTTAGTACGCACATAATTAGTTTCGCGAAAACTAAATATGACACATCATCTTTGGGCAAAAGTGAATCTTTAGGTGTTTTTAAGTTTATCATGTTTTTTCTAAGTTAATATCATGACAAGCACTAATTTATAATGCTTATTTAAGCTTGATTAAATATACACGTGCATCACATCACCTATGGGTAGAAGTGAAGCATTAGGTGTTATTCAATTAAGTTTTAAAGGTTTTGAAAAACATTTAATTTTAAGGTTTAACAAAACTAAAACTAAAGCATTTATTAATAGCAAACCCCCTGTTAGTGCACCCCGCGAGGAAAAACATTTTAGGCACGTATAAGGCTAGGTTCACGGTTCCTTAAGGGTTCACGGCTAAGGTGAGGGTTCACGGTTCCAATAAAGTTCACGGTTCCAATAAAGTTCACGGTTCATTAAGGGGTTCACGGTTTAGGTAGAGGTTAACGGTTCAGCTAAGGTTCACGGTTCAGTTAAGGTTCACGATTCAGCAAAAGGTTCACGGTTCAGCTAAGGGTTCACGGTTCATCAAAGGTTCACGGCTTCTATGAGGTTCACGGCACTAGAAGGTAAACCGTGAACTGTAAAAAACCCGTGAACTTTGAACTGTAAACCGTGAATATGAACCGTAAACTTGGAATCGTGAACTGTTACGCGTGAGGTCTAAGACCCATGAACTTAAGACCCGTAAACCAAATGTGAACTCTTAAACCGTGAAGTCTAACACCCGTAAACCAAATATGAACCAAAAATCTTTGAACTCCTTTTCTCCTTTTTTTTCATTGTACACCCGATCTCTATGTCTGGAGAGCATACTCCATAAGGTAGTCATCAATCCCAGACCCCTGTGGGTCATCTTGAAATCTCGGATATGATTGAGCTAACACCTGAGGGCACTGGGGAAAATTTCCAACGCCTTCAAGAACTAATGAATGAGTATGCCGAGGAGGAACTAATATGGGGAGTTAGGGTTCGCCTTGATTATGAAGAAGAACCTAGGGTCACCTTAACCCCAGCCTCTCTAGAAGAGGGAAATGCCGTGATTACAATGGAGGCAGGGGAAATCCTAGTCGACCTCCCCGTAGGATCACTTATGCAGATGACAATGACAAACTCGACACATGGTTTCGAGAATATGTACAATCCATTTGTTAATCCTTACCGGTGGGCCGACCCTAGGCAACCCCCTTTTCTCCTAGTGGGTCAATCCTAGCATGTAGAACAGATGTATCAACAATTTCTCTACCAGTTCCCTAGGCAATATCCGGCAACCAAGCCCAAGGTTTCGCAACATTCCTATCCTAGACACCGCCTTTTTCCAAAAGGTCTCACAAACAGATGCCATGCAAAACAATCACACAACCTTTCCACAAAACTACTAAACATACTACTTATTTGCGCCTGTTTTGGGTAAAAATTATGAACAATAACTTTGTAACCAAACTTCGTAAGTGAGGTAGCATGCTTGTCAAATTTGTGAACGTAAAACAATAAATCGACATGAGTGTTTATTAGGAAATCCCTTTATCCTTGATGATCTCCGGCACAAAACCTCGGGAGCCGACTAAACGTCGGCCTGCCTTGATAGCTTTTATACAATTGAAATAAACGAGTACAAAGAGGGTCGAATAAGTGTTGGGAATCATGTTACCAGTTTTAACTTTTAAAACATTAATTATTTTAACCATTTAAATAAACAAATCAGATATATTTAGCGAAAGCAATTTAATAGTACCATTACCAGAACAGATCTGGATTCCTTTCAGTGATCCGATTACACGCGTATAAACAATATTAAATTTATACCTTTGACGATAACCAGATCTGTAACACCTTAGTACAACGAACGTCATGCTAGTTAACACGTACAACGAAAAACCTACAGCAAAACGACCCACAAGATGCGCAAGGAAAAGCCAACCACGATGACGGCTTGCGACGGAAGTTCGGTGCGGCGGCGGAAGGCGGCTCACAGTAGAGGTGGGGTGGCGTCGGCCGAACCAAGGAGTAGAATGGGGGGTTGCGCCGATTTGAGGTGTAGTGGGATTAAGGTTTAGGTTTAATTATAATGTTATATTTATAGACATTATAATTACACACTGTTCCCCATGGTATTAACAGTTAATACCCAGTAATAACTAAACTTTAATTATTAAACCCTTGTAATTACTAATCATATATAATTGAAAAATCTATATCTTAAATGTTTAACTAATTAAACATTCATTCCCCCCAAATAGTTAATTAATCAGATAATTAATTATCACAATCTCCGACAAATATTTCTATAAATATTTACTCACCATTTATTATTTCCGTCTTTCGTGAATAATATTTAACAACTAAATATTATATATTTTGTTTGTTGCCTAAGGTGTAACTCTTTCGATCATACCTTAATAGTAACGTTGACTTAATTGACAATCGGACATCATATCCAACAATCTCCCACTTGGTCGATTCTTCAATTAATCGATTCAACGTAGACAGTGATGGACACATAGCTACATCTCACCGCCTCTAGCAAAGTATAAAGTATTTACAATCGTCAAACTATTTCCTTTTGTACAAGCAACCATTACTTTACAAAGCATAACCGTCCTAGTAAGCATTTGTATCATTTCTGTTTAGGGCATTCGTTAAACATGAGACTTGGATGCAATTCTCTTCTTATATGTGGTTCAACTATTCTTGTTCTCGTTCTCTAATTCAAAGTGATCTAAACAAACTATACTTTTTGTTTGACCATGGCCATGCGTTTTACACCAGCTTGAATCAACGAGGGCGCCAAAATGTCCAACTTCTAATTAAAGAAGAACATAAATCCTTTGGCCACGTACAATTGCCACTGAACTTCATATCACTCCTGATAATACCCTTATTACTACCTATTAAGGTACAACGTTAAATATGATCAAAAAACAACCTTCAGTCATGGTACACTCTAGTAAGTGCCTCGGGTCGAGGATTGACAGATCTTACTTTATTCAAAACTCTCAAGATATCAATCCATGAAGATAGTTTTGAAACGAGTTATGTCCAATAATTATTCTCTAATAATTATCTATGAATATGGCCACCAACTTCTTGGTCTTTCATTCATAATGAACCAACCATCTGATTCACAATAGTCTTACGTTTAGATTGATTCGCATGAATCTGATCGACTACGGACATATAGAATAATCTAAATATTCAATGATTTCTAAAACGTATAAACTATCGAACACAGTAACATCTAATTATAATGCATTTAACCATTAAATCATTAATAAGAAACAATGTAACTGAATAGATCGAAAGCACCAAATACTAAATATAGATCAAATCCACTATCTAGCAAATCCAAGGACTATCTTGTCAGCATGCTTCTCATGTTTAGAATGAGGTATAGCCTTAGTGAACGGGTTCGCTAGATTTTGATCTGTGTGAACTTTGTTTAACACGATGTCTCCCCTTCTATTATATCTCGGATATAATGAAATCTCCTGAGTATGTGCTTCGTGCTGTGGTGTGACCTTGGTTCTTTAGCTTGAGCAATAGCACCAGTATTGTCACCAAGTATCTTGATTGGTTTCTGAATGCTAGGCATTACTCTGAGATCAGCAATGAACTTATTCATCCAACCAGCCTCTTTTGCTGCTTCTGAAGCCGCAATATGTTGTGATTCGGTGGTGGATTGTGCAACAACACTTTGCTTAATAATTTTCCAACTAATTGCACCACCATTCAGAACAAAAAAAAATCCCGTTTGTGATCGATAATCATCTGAATCTGTCTAGAAGCTAGCATCAGTGTAACATTTAACAACTAGTTCTTCTTCCAGTCCTCCGTATATCAAGAACATATCCTTAGTCCTTCTCAAGTATTTAAGAATGTTTTTTACAGCTATCTAGTGACTATCACCAGAATTCTGTTGATATCTACTTGTCATGCTTAAAGCGTACGATAAGTCAGGTATTGTACATAGCATGACATACATGATTGAACCAATCACAGAAGTATATGGAACCTTTTCCATTTTCTTCTTGTCCTCGTTAGACTAAGGGCACTGTTTGTTATCAGTATGGTTCCATGTGCCATAGGCAAAGATCCTCTCTTAGAGTCTTGCATGAAAAAGCGTTGAATGACCTTATCAATATATGTACTTTGACTTAAACCTATAAGCCGCTTTGATCGATCCCTATAGATATTTATTCCCAGAATATAAGCAGCTTCACCTTGATCTTTCATCGCGAAACATTTTCCTAACCATGACTTTACGTCTTTTAGCATAGGAATATGGTTTCTAATTAGCAGTATGTCATCTACATACAGAATCAGAAAAGTTATATGGCTCCCACTTGCCTTCTTATAAACAAATGGTTCATCTTCATTATTGACAAAACCAAACTCTTTGATTTTCTGGTCAAAGAGAAGATTCCTACTTTAATCCATAAATGGATCTGTTCAACTTCCATACCTTATTAGGATTCTCTGGATCTTCAAAACCTTTGGGTTGAACCATATATACTTCTTTAGTAAGATGTATATTTAGGAACGCGGTTTTGACATCCATTTGCCATATCTCGTTGTCATAATACGCAGCAATGGCAAGCAGGTGCCTAATAGACTTAACCATGGCTACAGGTGAAGGTTTCATCATTATCAATTCCTTGAGTCTGAGTAAACCCTTCTGTCACACCCCAACCGACGGCGGAATACGTCGAGGCGGGACATGTAGACTGTTCATGAGCACAAGGTTGACTAGATTTTAATAATTTAATCATCAAATTTCATTTCAAATAATGCAAACACAACCAAATTCAAACAGTACATAATTGAAATACATAATATTCTTTATTTAAATTTAACTAAGTCCAAAGCCTATGTGTAGCATGTCTTGATCAAAGTCACATATTAGCACCTGAAACAAGAATAAAATAAAGTTAACTAAAAAGTTGGTGAGTATACACATGTTTATACATAGACAGTGTATAGATGTAAATATCAAATCCTTACATAACATGATAAAATAAGGCATTTACGGGGAGCAACTATTGTGTAATCAAAGTACAATCAAACCTTTGTAACTAGCATGCAAATTGTGTTGTCGGTAACAATCACCCCAATCTGGGTGGGTTTGTCAGACTCAATAGATCTATCATTGTTAACCGTCGGCTTGAATAGTTAATGATTGCACATAAATTGCACACAAACATTCAACACACATAGCACTCAAACATAAATTTTGCATACATGAATGTAAAGAGGATTTGTGTTTGAGTAGTTTATGTAAATGTAAGCAATTGAGTGTATAGAGTTCATGTTTCACCCCAAAAAGTGTAAAAGAGTAAAAGGGGCTATGTAATACTCACCTGTATCAAAGATGTTGCTAGGACAAGTGTCTAGGTAGCAAAGTGTTCTTTGTAACTTACAACGTTAACCTGGTGTAAAATTGTATGGATTTGAATTAATAACGTGTACGATGTCTAAAGCAACATGTTCATCGGGTTTTGGTAGGTGTGGATTTGTACAAGAAGTTGTGTCATTTCATATAACGGATGTATGTAGATTGACGTTTGTGTTTGTATAAAAGTTTAAAACGTTAAGTAAAAGTATAAGAATCAAATAATATTTGACTTACGGTTGTACTACGATGAATAACTTAGATTAACTAAATAAATTCTTTTTATTTATTTATTATTAAAATAGTATATCCTTAAAATAAAAATATAGTAAGTGAAAATATATATATTAATATATATTTAGGTAGGTTAAATTTATTTGAATAAATTTTAAGCCTTATTATTTACATGTAATAAATGAAATGGTTTATAAAATTGCATTATGAAATTATTTAAATGATAATGTATATTATTTTACAAAAAATTTGTCACCATTCTTATAAAATATGTAATATGTCGGCTTTAATTAAAACTAATCGTTTTAGAAAGAAAATATCGTTTTCTCCTTAATTTATTTTTATTGTAAATGAGGCCTTAAAGTCTTTTAAGTTTTAAAAATACTAGATCTTAATTAAAATCTATTTATTTTTTTATAAACTAGTTCTAAATGATGAAGGGTTTTATAAATATTTTTTTTTATAAATTTAGTGGGGTCGCAACAGTGCTAAAAAAATAAAGAGTGCCACCCGGTTCGAACCCAGGTGGATTCTATAATGTTAGTGCACCTTACCACCAGACAGGGGGACCAACCCGTGTTACTAATCCTGTTTAAACTGATTTAATATGTGGTGGGAAAAGGAGACCGGGTCTGGGTCTAAAGGACGCGCAAAACAAAAAAAAGGTGTTGCACGCGTGTCGTGGGTTTAGAACCCGTGACCACGTGTTTGTGGGTCTAGCGTCTAAACCAGTGGAACTGGGCTGCTCCCTTGCCAAGTTTCAAATTGATTAATCCTTTAACAACTAAACCCCAGAACCCTTTCTTCCCCAAATCGTGACCCTAGCTCTTAAATTGATTCAATTAAACACTGATCGACCTCGGAACCATTGAGCTTTCATTCCTGGAATCAAAACGAAGCTAAAGGTATAAGCATTACCTGTAATGGTGGTGTATAGGGGATGAACGACTGGGTCAAAAAACTTGTTGTTCTTCGTACTCGATCGGGAGCCAGGCGTGGAATGGGATGCGATTATGGGTTTTGGAAGTTTGAAATGAGTGGAGCGATGGTCAATGTTTGATTGCAAATAATAGGAATGCTCGATTTGATTATGTTCTTGCGTATGACAGTTGTCGGCCCAAAATACGCGTTAATTCGAATGTTTGAGAATGAATTGGGTCATGGTTTGGGTCTGAATACAATCGAGGGTTGATCATGCGTGATTTGCGTGATTGAAACGCGTTGATTTCACGACTTGAATGTTGAATTGATACGGTTTGACTTTGTGAAGTCAAACCTTTTGAATTTCGAAAATAATTTGCGTAACATGCTGAATTGGGGTGCAATTAGGACTTGTAATTGGTCTATATTCGAATAGGGAAATCAAAGAATGTCCATAAAAGTTAGATTCGATAAAAAAAACAGCTTTGAATTGTATGAATTTTGGATCGTTTGACTTTTAAAGTCAAACCTAGTTAAAATAGAATGAATGGGGTCAAAATTGGGATTAATGGGTTCCACTTAGGGGTTTCAAACCAAATGTTTTAAATCCCTTTTTATTATCAAAAAAATATATTGATTTTATAAATTTTCTAATTATCATCTAGTTAATTATAAACATTTTATAAAGGGATAAATCCCATTCTTATGAAATAACAATTTGTGTAAATGAATTATTTAATATAATCAAATACATATACCTATATTTACATATTTATACATTTATATATATAAAGATGCACTTACATGGTTAAAACTTTATAAGTTTTATTTTGATTTAAGAATTGTAACAAATTATATATACGACTATATAAATATACATGCATGTGTTATATATTTAATAGAGAGTGATCAGTATAAACTTATTTATTATTTATTTTAATGACCTATGAGTTTTATTGTCTTGGACAAATATGAAATTGAAATAGGATGTCATAATTGAATAGAATAAAATAAATATATATAAAAAAATGATATTGGAAAGTCATGAATGTTACACCTTCCGCTTCTAGCCTTGCTTTGAAGGTTTGCACATTTCCATCCCTGTCGATTTTCTTCTTGAAAATCCACTTACTTCCTACTATCCGACTCTCACGAGGAAGATCAACCAAGTCTCACACATGGTTATCGTGCATGGATTGGATTTCAACATCCATGGCTTGAAGTCATTTCTTAGATTCTAAATCTAATATTGCAAATTTGTAACTAGTGGGTTCTGCCTGATCAACTATTAGGTCATCGTCAATCGGGTGTATCCTGATATACCGGTTGGGTTTATGACAATCTCTAGTACTTCTTTGATCAGTTTGTGTTACAGCTGAATCTTGAACATTTCTAGATTCAGTTTCAGCAGTCTCATGCAGATTGGCAGGTACAGATTGTGGTTCTTGGATCTCATCCATATCCACATGGTTGTCTCCAATCTCACTCGCAAGAAGTTCTTTCTCCAAGAAAGTAGCTCTGCGTTTAATGAAAACATGATTTTTAGCAGGATTGTAGAAGTAGTAAACGACTATTTTAGGGTATCCCACGAAAACAACTTTATCGCCACGGAGATTTTATTTGTAGATTCATTTGTAACATATGCGTTACCTCCCCAAACCCTAAGGTAGGAAACTTTGGGTTTTTCCCCATGCCAAATCTCATAAGGTTTTTTGTCCACCTTCTTAGTAGGAGCTAGATTTATGATTCTTGTGGCGGTTTCAAGAGCAAAACTCCAGATGGAGTGTGAAAGGTTTGTACGACACATCATAGACAGAACCATATCTAATAGAGTTTGATTTCTCCTTTCGGATACACCGTTAAGTTGAGATGTTCCTCGTGGAGTCAGCTGAGAAATGATCCCACATTTCTTTAGATGTTTGTAAAACTCTAGACTAAGATATTAACCACCTCGGTCATATTGAAGCATCTTAATCGTCTTACCAAGTTAATTTTGTACTTCGTTCTGGTATTGTTTGAACATTTCAAACGTTTTCATGTATATGCTTCATAAGATAAACATAACCATATCTACTGAAATAATCAATAAATGTCACGGAGTATCTCTCTCCACTTATGGTCATTTTTCTGAATGGACCACATACATCAGTATGTACAAGTCCTAACAGATCCTTAGCCCTTTGACCGATGCCGACAAAAGGAGCCTTAGCCCTTTGACTCTTGACCTATAGAATTCAGAATTCTGGCGACCTGAAATTTCTTCATGCGATTCCTGTTTATGTGTCCAAGCCTACAATTCCATAGATATGTATCATTGAAATCATATTTCGTAAGTTTAGAGGAGATATTAAGTATGGTGTTATGATCATGGACTTCTATCTCATAGATTCCATTGTGAGGCTTTGCAGAAAAGTAAAACAAACCATTCAAATATGCATAAATGAAATCATTGTCAAAAGCATAAATAATTCCTTGTTTTCGCAAAGCGGAAACTGAAACAATATTCCTAGTCAAAATAGGAATAAAATAAACATTGTTCAAAACAAGCTCTAATCCAGAAGGAAGTAAACGAGTATATTCTCCTACAGCCATCACAACAACCTTTTGTCCATTTCCCACATGGAGCTCCAGATCACCTAGCTTTAGTTTCCTAACCTTCCTTAGTCCATGCAAATCATTACAAATGTGATAACCACATCCAGTGTCAAACACCCAAGATTTGCTTGAAAGATAGAAGATCTCGATAATAAACATACCTGAGGACTGTCCTCCAGCAGACCTTTTCTGCTTCAACTCGGCTAGGTATTTAGGGCAATTCCTCTTCAAGTGTCCGGTTTAATCATAATGAAAACACTTAACATTCTTTAGAGGTTTCTTGGCAACAGTTTTGCCATTGCCCTTGCTCTTGGAGCTTTTCTTGCCTTTTCCATTGGCTTCAGATTTCCTAACTCGACCCTCTTTGATCATTAGCACTGAACCAGACTTTGCATGGTATATTAATCTCAACAGTCTTCAGCATCATATGCAACTCCGGGATTGTCTTGTCCCAAGCATTCATATTGTAATTCAGAGTGAATTGATCATATGATTTTAGCAGTGAGTTGAGGATTGTGTCCCCGACCAATTCATTTCTTAAAGGGGATTCAAGACGTGCTATATGATCCATATATCCCTTCATTTTCAGCACATATGTACTGACAGAAGAACCTTCTTGCATGCGACAGCTTATATGTGATCTCATCACCTTGAAGCGTTTATGATGGGCCTGTTGCTGGAACATTTCCGGAAGTTGCTTAATCATGTTGTATGCATACATGTCCACCAGATTCTTTTAAAGTTCTGGTATCATGGATGCCAGCATCAAGAAAGAGACCTTGATAGAATCATCAACATGCTTATCCCAGGTCTTACGGGCTTGGCCCGTAGTGGCAGCTAGTTCTTCTGGGATTGGTCCCTCAAGAACGTACAGTTTGTTCTTAGCCTTGATAAAAATTGGCAAGTTTCGGTACCAGTCCATTAAGTTGGAATTGTCAAGCTTGTCCTTCTCAAGGATAGATTTTAGGGAGAAAGAGGAATTTGAATTCGATTCGTTAGACATCTACAAAATTCAAGAATAAGTTTTTAGTATTTTCATGCATAGATCTCTTAATAAAATTTTATGCCCCAATTGCAAAAATTTATATATTAGGAAAGAGATACCGGTTGCCCATATCTTAGTGACACTCTCCACTGGCATAGCCTGAAAAAATTTTCGGGTTTTAAAAAAGGTAAGTTTTTGTAATGTTTTAGTCAAATGGGTAGAAAATCACAAGTTAAATTTTACTGCTTTGAGCATAACAGTCCTGAATCTCTAATTTTTCACCCCACACTTAAAACTGTGCATTGCCCTCAATGTACAAATGCATGTAATGAAATGCTATGCAAGAATTTAAATGCATGGAGTTTTAAGGGAAAAGAAACTGGTACTCCCCCGATCAATTCGCTGTATAACCTATAGCCAAAGCTTATTGTTGCTGTCAGGTTGTGCCTATCAGCTGCTTGTCAATGTGTTGCTTTAGAGACTTCATCGAATTTCTCAGAAATTTGATGTGGCTTCCGACTCCATGCTCGTAGAGTTAGAGTGTAACTCCTCAAAGTAGGGAGATGGTTTGGTGATGTTATTCTACCTGTAACATAAAAGAAAACATAAAAACGAACAAGGAAAATAAAAGGTAGTAGTTAAGATACTAAGGTCCTAGTATCGAGAAGGCATACCTTGGGGCTAAAGTCAATTACAAACTTAAATTTGGAGAAACCAAACCTGAGGTCCATGCTTTCTGCCGTATGCACCAACTTCTCAATTTATTCATGATCATCGGGTTACCTCCCGGAAGCGCTACATTTATTTAAGGGTCTTTAGCCCGACCCGTGTGTGTTGAATCAGTCTTTCTTCAAGTGGGAGTGAACAACCTCCCCTGTGTCTTTTGCTTCTTCGTTCAGTTTCGGTAATTTATCGAAGTACTTATCGATCCAATTTGTGTTGTCGAGATCTTTGGTGAGATCTATTGCCGTAGGATCTGGTGTCTTTGTCTTGGTAAGATAAGGTTCTTTTCCTTTTTTCAAGTCCCTTGCTTTCTGTAGTTGATAGTCCAGATTGGAGTCGATAAAGTGAGATATTTCAAGCGGATCACTTAACATGCATTCATATCCTCCAATATTGTAGGTTACTAATTGTTTACCAATACGGAGCGTTAAAATTCCTTCATTCATTTCGATGACGGCTCTGGCGGTGGCTAAGAATGGACAACCCAAGATTAGTGGTACGGAGAAATCTTGTCCCATTTCTAAAACCATAAATTCGGCAGGGAAGACAAACTTGCCAAATTTCACCAATAAATTCTCATTGACTCCTATAGGTGTTTTGACCGATCCATCTGCGAGTTCAATGGTTGCATTAACCGGTCACGGTTACCCAATGTCGAGCTTTTGAAACATAGTGTAGGGCATAACATTTACGCTTGCTCCTAGATCAGCGAGCGCATATGTAACTGGTAGTGGCCCTATAGAACATGGTAAAGAGAATTTTCCCAGATCTGAAAGTTTCTTCGAGAGATTCCTTTCAATAAGGGGACACAGTAATTTGTTCTTTTTATCGCTTCTTCCATGTTTCTCTTGTTTGTGAGGAAATACTTCAAGAAGCGTCCATATTTTGGCATTTGTTGTATGATATCCAAGAAGGGAATGTTGACATGCATTTGGCTCAAGAGTTCTATGAACTTGTCATATTGCTCATCAGTCTTCTGCTTAACCAGCCTCCCTGGATATGGTATGTGGGAAGTGAACGTTCTTTTTGGTGGAGCTTTTGGAGGAAGGTCCATCGTAGGAGGTTGAATTACACTAGGTTGTGCTTTCTGAGTGGATGAAATTGTCGGCTGTGGTCGGAGTGGCACTCTAGTGAATATCTGTCTCCTAGTTGATTGGACTTCTTCTTTTGGCATAGGTGGTTCTCGTAAGAATTTGCTATTCCTTAGACTAATAGCACTTACGTTGGCATTTGGGTTAGTCTCAGTCTTACTTAGGAGACATCCTGGTTGCCTTTCGGACAATAGTTTTGCTATTTGTCCTAATTGCGTTTCAATGGATTGAAGGGTAGCTTTCCGCGTCTTGAACTCAGCTTCATGAAGACTAAACCTTTCCTCGTATTGCTTGTGACGAGAATCTGCTAGGAGGGCTTGACTTTCGGTAGTGGAAATTAGCTTAGTCACTGCATTCTCAAGGCTCATCCCATTGCTCATCTTGTTTGGTCCTTGAAATTGTTGACGAGGTTGAAAGTTCTGAGGTGGCCTTTGCTAAAACTACTGTGGTTGTCCAAAACCAGATTGTCCTTGGTTGTGGTCTTTCTAGCTAAAGTTTGGATGATTACTCCATCCAGGGTTGTAGGTGTTGCTGTTGGGGTTGTTTTGAAGCCGATTTGCTTCGACAAAGTCAACTTGTTCGACGTCGGCTGTGATGCACTTCACTTTTTCCATTGTTTCCGGTGTTGCCTTGCCCTTACTAATTTGGTTTAATCTTGAGGTCAGGGCGTCTACTTGAGCAGATAATGATGTGACAGCGTCGACGGTGTGAACTCCTTGCCTTGTGCCTCTACTAGTTCTTGGGTTGTACCATTGATAGCTGTTCATAGCTATCTCTTCAATTAGGTTATAAGCCTCTTGTGGCCTTTTGTTCCCAAATATGCCACCCGCGGTAGCGTCAAGTGTCTGACGGGCTTGATTATGTAACCCGTTGTAGAAAGATGATACTTGCAGCCAAACCTCTAACCCATGGTGAGGACATTTCCTTAGCATGTCCTTGAAGCGTTCACAAGCCTCATATAGTGATTCACCATCGTCTTGAGTGAAGGTGGTGATATCATTTCTTAATTTAGCGGTCTTGGCTAGTGGGAAATACTTCGATAAGAATTTCTGGGTGAGATCGTCCCAAGTGGTGATTGACCCGGTAGGGAGAGAATTCAACCATGCCTTAGCTCGCTCCCTTAAGGAGAAAGGGAACATACGGAGGCGAATAGCGTCGTTCGACACTCCGTTCAGTTTATAGGTATCACAAATCTCGAGTAAGTTTGCGATGTGGGCATGTGGATCCTCATCGGGTAATCCGTTAAATGTGCATGATGACTGGATCATGTGGATGACATGAGATTTGATCTCAAAGTTGTTAGCGTCGACGGTTGGTCTTGTGATACTAGACCCCAACGCGTCTAGCGATGGTCTTGCAAATTAGGAGATAGTGCGGTTTTCTACGGCCATTTTTCTAGCACGTTTTTCTCGAACTCGGCGGTGAAAAAATCTTTCAGGTTCTGCTAAAAGTTTATATAAACCAGTAGTAGAACTTTGGATCATACACTACCTGCAACAAAGTGTGAAAGAAAAACAGAAGCAAAATAAAAGGCTAATCCGTTAACTCAAATTTTTCTTGAAATCACCGTGTCCCCGGCAACGGCGCCAAAATGTGATGTGCTTTGTGAATAAAGTATAAAAATATAATTAAATATATTTTTAGGTTAATTGATTTCACGAGATCAGGTTTTAAATTTATAAACTAAAATGATAATTACGTTAACTTAAAACACACACAATAGGCAAGTGTACCTATCGCAGTGTAATATAGTCAGGTAAGAACCATGTATCGAACCAATGGACACGGTCGAGTTCCAATACTCAACTTTTGTTATCGTTTTGCCGGATTAATTCGTAGGTGGGTTTTGTGTTCTTGTGAAGCAGAAAAGTAAATGACGGTAAAGTAAATAACATTAAAGTAAAAATGTGCGTGAAGTGTGTAACAGAAATGTAACTAGCAGAATAGTAAATAGCAGAAAAGTAAATACGGCGAAAATGATCAGATTACGAGATGTATTACTTCGGGATTCGAATCAGCTTAGTACGTGATAATGTTAAGTTAACTAATTCAGTGGTATGACTACTACAAACTTGTGACCCGAGTCACCGCTAGAGCCGCGTCCTCACGACATTTGATTTGCAAATTATAATCTTTAAAAATTGGTAGTGCCTCCCCTTAGGGACAACATTTACCCTCAACCCATCGAATGGTCATCTCCGGGTTGGATAAATACATCAGACTCAAAATGCTTTATATTAAGTTAAATAGGTGATTATATTTTGCTCACCGGGAGGCGGTGTAACAATGGGACCAGGTGTAAATACGTACAGTTCCCAACATGAGTTCACCAATTCTTGGTCGCATAATAATCTCGTATAAAGATGTACGATATTAGAAGTATAGACCAAGCCTTGGCTTATCAATCTCTGCTCGTATAAATATGTACGAGTTTCAAAGGAAGTTTGATTAAAAAGGGTTTTACGATCTTACTCTTTAAAATCAAGACAAGACGGATTTAGACAATAATAAAAGCCCATCAAAAGATGGTTTTTGAGGAAGAATTAGTTAAAGACATAAACAGACCACTTCATTAATAAGTTAAACATTAACATGCATCAAACATCATCTTCACCCTATCAATACAAAGAAGTTTTAGCCACGAATGGCCATAACGACTTGCGTAATGATGAGTTTCGTAGGCTCCCCTACAGTGGAACAAGGAGGAAGAGCCCCTCTACTCTCTACTCTCTACTCTCTACTCTCTACTCTCTACTCTCTACTCTAACTATGAGAATGCTCTCTTCCTGAGTGTAATTTTGCTCTAGATTGGTGTGTGGAAATGAAGAACCCAAGACTCCTATTTATAGGCCTCAAAATGTGTAATGCACGACCATGCATAGGGTTGCACGGTCCTGCAAAGGCCCAAGGAATCAAACATGGCACAGAGGACACGGTCCCGGGCCGTGGGGAGCAGGAAGGCCAATGCTCGGTCGTGCAATGGGATGCACGACCGTGCAACCCCCTCTTTTTCCCCAGTTTTGTCTTGTAGCTTCCTGTTGGGGGTCAATGCTCCGGAAATGAACCTTCCAGAAGCTTGAATTCTTGGTGTTTATGATAGGATTTAGCTTAATTTGCATTTTTATCACCGAATAACCTGCAATTATCAAATATTTTTATTTTAAGTACAAATTGCAAGGTTATTATTCAATTTAGTACCATAATGCGGGATTATTATTTATGTAAAATATGTATAAATGATGACATATCAGTAGGTAACGATTACCAATTGCATCAACTATACAACTCTCGGTTTGAGGGGCATGAAGAGTAATGTCAAGATTTGGATACGTTTTCCCTCAACTACGCCCACTTAAATGACTAAAGTGATATTTGTCCTTCAATTGTAACTGTAAACCCGTCCTAAGTGGCTTAGGAATCGCGGTCTTACCTTTAACTAAAACCGTAGGACCGGATGCAGGGTAATTCACTAACACTAGGGTTTCGGATAATATAATTGAAATGTTACGATTAAGGGTGGTGCAGAAATATCGATTTTATATTGGGATTTCTTTAATATTTTTTATATTACCGTTTCGGGTCAAAAACATTTTGGTCAACGAGTACCATAATACAAGTCGCGCAATTTTAGTAATCCAATTTTACTAATTATTAGTTCGTAAAACACTTTCAACACTCGACACGATCCAATTTCAAATACCTTATTATTCTAAATTGGTCATTTGTCGCGAACTAATTTTAAACTAATCAACTCTTTAATTAATTTAAAATTGTTTTAATAAAAACTATTTAAATTTAAAACTTGTTTTTACTTTTAAATAAAACACTTTTATTTAATTATCTTTCCGAGAAAAATAAACAATTTAATTATCTAGTCGTTTTTAAATTGTGTCAAAAGTTTTGTGGTTTAATTATTATCCTAAATAATTATATCACAACCACAAAAATAAATAAAACGCATAAAGCAACTAGAAAAATTGTCCGGTTTCGTTCGAGCCATCAAATAGACAACCGGACTTGTCTAAGGGATAACAAAATAATAAATCTGCTATCTCTCAGTTTGTCCAAGATCTCCATCTTTAAACCTGTCTTTGTCTGCCTTGGTCTTCAAGTATTCGTCTTTTTATGATTACAATTTTATTTACAAATAAACTAAAAATAAATAAATAAATAAAACCCTAACTATTACATCGGGGTTTCAAATAACCCATAAAAATACAAAGATAACAACAAATCAACAAACAACACAATTACAGGTCTCTAGTGCTCAATTCATTCAACACAATCATAACAAACGCAAAAGGCTCGATCTTTTGTCAAACAAAAGTTTTGATAAATAAAACAATAGATCGAATTAAAAAAAATGTCTAAACGCATGTAAAAGTGGCTCTGATACTACTGTTAGGAAACATGGCACCAATTTTAACTTTTAAAACATTAATTAATTAAACCGTTTAAATAAACAAATCAGATATATTTACCGGAAGCAATTTAATAGTACCACTGCCAAATCAGATCTGGATTCCTTTAGCTATCCGATTACACACGTATAAACAATATTAATTAACCAACCATAGGGTGTTTAGATTTATACCTTTGACGGTAACCAGATCTGTAACACCTTAGTACAACGAACGTCACGCTAGTTGACACGTACACGAAAAAATTGTAGCAAAACGTCACACGAGATGCGCAAGGAAAAACCGACCATGGTGGCGGTTTACGACGTCGATGGCGGCGGCGGACGGCGGATCACGGTGGAGGTGGGGTGGCGTCTGCCGAATCAAGGAGAAGGGGGCGGGTTTGCGCCGATTTGAGGTGTACTGGGAATAGGGTTTAGGTTTAATTATAATGTTATATTTATAGACATTATAATTACACGCTTGTCCTCATGGTATTAACAGTTAATACCCCAGTATTAATTAACCTTTAATTATTAAACCATTGTAATTACTAATCATTGTAATTACTAATCATATATAATTAGTAAAAACTAATCCTTAAATGTTTAACTGATTAAACATTCATTCCCCTCAAATAATTAATAAGATAATTAATTATCACAGTCTACAACAAATATTTCTCTGAATATTTACTCACCATTTATTGTTTCCATCTTTCGTAAAAATATTTAACAATTAAATATTATATATTTTGTTCGTTGTCCAAGGTGTAACTCTTTGGATCGTACCTTAATAGTAACGTTGACTTAATTAACAATCGGACATCATATATCCAACAATAAGATCGTATGCTACGTGCTACAGTAGTTTGCGAGTGATAATGTGTGTGTTCCGATACGATATATCGCTAAATAAATACAAGATTCATTATAACGAACTATCCGAAAATAAAACTTTTGACTCTATCTTCCTCTTGTGACCGTTGCAAGCTTATTCGCATATATTTCACACGTGTTCCACGTTCATAGAGCGAGTGTTAGGAGATGTTACTTCCACGCACGTTTATCCGTAAACATAAATCGAAATAGAGGACAAATATCTTTTAGTAATAATATTCGGGATACTGAAATTACCAGGATATCGGATTCTGGATCAGCTGCTTGAAAGTTAACCCACACAACGCCTATGCAAACTCAGCCCATACTTTCTTATACTCAGCCAATGCCTAGCTTGAGTGGACAATATGACCTCTCAAGACCATACGTACCTAATGCCAACACCAAGTTCACACCCCTGAATTACAAACTTTAAATTCCCATTGAAAACAAAGACGACATTAAATGTCAGGATGTACGATGGTCTAGAGACACAGGCGACCATTTAGATATATTCTCTGGAGCGGCTAAAGTGGAACAATGGTCCATGCCCATATGGTTCCAACGTTAGAAGGCCTAGCACGCCTATGGTTCAACAGTCTGCAAAGTGGGAGCATAGACACCTTCGAAGACCTAAGTAGGTTTTTTTAGTTAACTTCATGCAACAAAAAAGGTACACCAAGGATTCTGTGGTGTTACACAACATAAAACAAAAGTATGATGAGGACCTATGGTCTTTCATGGAGCGGTACAAGTTGGAAGGTCTAAGTATCATCAGACAAAACAAATGCGAATTTCTGGTTTCATACATGAGATACGAGCATGCCATTTAGTAGAAGAGTTAAACCGAAACATTCCAAGACAATGGAAAAAGCTGAGGCCTTTTTAAGCGGAAAAGAGGAGACCCATGTGCTAGACGGAGGAAAAAGGTGAAAAAGCTCCACATTGAAAAATCCCCCTACATGCCCCTAAAGGTTAGCAATGTTTCCAACCATTCATGGAAATGTGTTCCAGGAGTCATTCCCATGAACTATGACATCCATATGAAAGACCAAGTCATTTGTACACCTGTACCAGGCACCACGAAGAAGATCGATCAGAACCCGTTCAAGTCACGGCCCTCATTAAGTCTCCCAAAGAGAACTTAGCTACGGAGCATGCCAAGTTCGGCTTCTTCCCACCAACGACCAACAGTCGACCACCAGACGTAAAAACAACACACATGTATTGTGAATTTCACGGAGATGTGGACCACCATACAAGTTGAAGAACTTGAACAACTAAAGTGGGGGGGGGGGGCGCGAAAATACTACACATAAAAAACCATTTTTTTCACCAAGTAAAGACCTTAAATCCAAAAAAAACAATTATTTCTTACACATGAACGATAAAGGAAAAAAGAATTAAAACTCAACCCGAAGACCATTAGGGTCTTTGTGGTTGTAAGATTTGTTTTTGGGCTAGAAAAATAAAATTGAAATTAGGCTATTGGAAAGGAGGGGCCCAACCACATACTACCGAAATTATCTACACGTAACAGGCTAAAAATAGAACTTCTAAGCCCAAAATCGGCGGGAGCCCGGACCCCCTCCCACCCCTTATAGATCTGCCCCTACACCATACCAACAATTTCTATCAGTTAAAAAAGAGGATCGAAGTTGTTGTACAGTCGGGGGATTTGGACATCCGATCAAAGATATCAAGAGTAAGAAGCATGAGGCTAGCAAACCAATGCCAGCCTGGGAAACGAGAGAAAGACACAACAAAAGGCCTTTCCAAAGAGAAACCAGTTTTCCTTCGATCACCCCAGGCAAGTCAATACTGTCCCTCATGGTCAAACAAGCTAACATAGAAGGTCAAGAGGTAAGACGTGTTTATCTCTATGACGGAAGCGCATCCGAAATCAAGTATGAACATTGTTTCCTCCAATTGGATGAAAAAATGAAGCAAACGTTACTGCACTCCACCACCCCCTTGGTAGGGTTCTCCGGGGAAAGAGTCTGCCCAATCTAGGAGATTAAATTAACAGTATCCCTGAGCCAGGGAAGATATAAACGATCAAAGGATATGTTGTTTTGCGGCTAAGTAAGGACGTTTTTGCATGTTCCCCAGCTGACATGACCGGGGTCACCATGCACATCGTCGAACATTCTTTAAACATCACCCCAATGCGGGTGCGGGTACCAGTTGTTCAAAAGAAGAAGAACTTGGCCTCGACAAAAGTGGGGATATGCTCCATCCATCTTTCCCAGGTGCCCTCCTCATAGGAACATCTAAGAAAGACCTTAGTGAGGGAAAAGTAAATATCAAAATCAAACAACCAGAACAAAAGATCGGTATCGGTCCTAACCTCTCCCAACATGGAAAAAGAAAGCTCATAGAAGTTTTGTGGCAAAGTAAGGGCATTTTTTTTCTGGTTCCCATCTGACATGACCGGGGTCCCTAGGCACATCGCCGAACACTCTTTAAATATCACCCCATCCCCGGAAGGAATCCAAACTGTTCAATTTTAGGTTAGTAACCTAGTATCGGATGACATCTTGAGGGAGGTGAAATATCACATATGGGTTGCCAACCCAGTGATGGTCAAAAATTTGTACGGAAGCTGGAGAATGTGCTTCGACTTCAAATACTTGAACAAGGCATGTCCAAAGGATTGCTATCCCTTCCCAGAGATCGACCTCAAGGTAGACTCTTTGACATGTTTTAACCTAAAGTGCTTCTTGGATGTGTACAAGAGATAAAGATGAGCAAATGTGACGAAGAGAAAACTGCTTTGCCCCACCACAAAAGCTTCTGAAGGTCAACTAGGCTAAAATATGGAAGTGTATGGCGATAACTTGGTTATCTAAAGCCAAGCCGAAGTCACCATGATCGAAGATATCGAGCAAACATTCAAAAGCAGCGTACCAGGCATTCATGGCCAGGCTAAATATGGCACAGAGGCTGTGGGCAAAGCACTTGAGGGTCCACGTAGATTCCCTACTTATAGCCAATCAAGTAAATGGAGTGTATGCAGCCAAAGAACCATCGATGGAGAAGTATCTGCAAGCAAAATAGCTGATGAAATCTTTAAATAAATGCGCGGTTGTGCAAGTTTCACGAACAAATAAAAAACGAGTGGATGCTTTGAGTAATTTTGGCATCCCTCATTTTCACACAACTTACAAAGAAAGTACTAGTGGAAGTACAGAAACAAAGTTCAATCAAGGTAAAAGATGTAGGAAACATACTAACAAAAGCAGGCTACACATGGATGACCCCCATCAAGGATTACCAGATCACAGGAGTCCTCCCATAGGACGAGGTCGAGGTCCGATGTCTAATTATTAAAGCATCACAGTATACAATGGTCAACGGATAGCTTTTTAAAAAATCATACTTATCTCCCCTCTTATGATGCGTTGGCCCGATCCATAGCAACTACATAATCAAAGAAGTTCACAAGGTGGAGTGCGGAACAAATGAAGGCCCAATGATGGTGCTATCTAAGATTATGAACCCAGCGTACTACTGGCCCACGATGCATAAAGACACGCTCGAAGAAAACAGAAAATACAAGTCCTAGAAAATCCATGCCCCGATCAGACATGTCCCGAAGCATAACCCGATAACAATCAACTATGCATGGCCAATTTTGAAGTGGGGGATGGACATCTTCGGCCCTTTCCCGGAGGGAGCTTGCAAGGTAAAGTTTCTCTTGGTGGTATTTTATTATTTTACAAAATGTAGAGGTAAAACCTCTAGCCACCATCACTGGAAAACAAGTTATAAACTTCTTCTAGGAAAACTTCATCTGTCGGTTTAGGCTTCCTGGGGACCTAGTAACGGATAAAGGGAATTTGTTTCCTGAGGAACCATTCAAGGGATGGGTGCAAGGGATTTCACATCAAGCAACTCTTCACATCAGTGGCTCATCGACAAGCTAGTGGCTAGGTCGAGAGAATGAATAAAAGCATTCTTGAAGACTTACAAACAAGAATGGAACGATATGGGAAGGATTGGCAAGAGCAGAAAAGACAAGAAACAGGAAAACTCATTTCAGCCTCACCTTCATATCATAGGCCATGATCCTGGCTGAAATATAAGTCATGTTAAGAAGGAGAAGCATATCCAACACAACTAACAACGAAGCCGAGCTCTCCCTAAACCCGGACCTGGTAGTGGAAAAAAAAAGAGGAAGCACGGTTTAAAGAGGCCCGTTATAAGCTACAAATGGAAAAAAAAAATACTACAAGCAAGGATCATTCTGCCCAAGAATGTTAGTCCTAATGAAGAATGAGGCAAGTCGTCAGCAAAATACTCGGAAGATGAGCCCAAGGTGGGAAGGACCCTACCAAATAGTCACAAAAAGGGGCTCATACAAAGAGCACCACATGGATGGCAAGCCGATGCCCATACACTAGAATGTGGTAAACTTGAGGCATTTCCACAGTTAACCATTGAAAGCAAAGTTGCAGGCATAAACGATAATCCGAAAAATAAACCCGTACACATCTCTTTTGTGGAAATAATGTAGTAAATGACACCTCGAAAGGTCTCAAACACACTCTTTTGCATTTTGTAAGCCAACATGTCATGATTGTTGTAATCTCTCATTAAGTAATGAATGCTCGCAATAGTCTATTTCCAAAAAAGAAATGTGTATCACACATAGAATGCTTAATACATTACATCTACATGGGTTTCAATTTAACCTTCGCATATAAAGGTCCACATGCGTTCCGGCCTTGACCTGCCCATGTAAAGGTTTAGCACCTAATATAATACAACTCAATGGGGTCCGCCCCTGAGCTACCCATGCAAACAATATTGCGCAATATACAGAATGTTGTATAACAAATACATAGTCATTCGATTCATACAATCATTGATAAAAGAAATCTCCAACAGTTGTGATTTTGAACCAAAATTTCACTTGGTTCCGAAATAACCATTATAACATAATTTATATTTGTATTATGTACATTTCACGCACATTTTTCAATTTATATTATTTACTTTAGTGTCATTTACTTTTTTGCTTCACAAGCACATAACACTCACTCACTAATTAAACCGGTTAAACGATAACAAACGTTGAGTACCGGAACTCGACCGTGTCCGTTGGTTCGATACTTGGTTCTTACCTAAACAATATTAAGCTGTGACAAGCACACTTGCCTATTGTGTGTGTGTTTTAAAGTTTAAGTATTTATCATTTTATAAATTTAAAACCGGATCTCCTGAACATTCTCTAAATATATTTACATATATATTTTTTATACAAACAAACACGCATCAAAATATATATTTACATATATATTTTTTATATATTACATGCATTTCTACATTGAGGGCAATGCATAGCTCTGAGCGTGGGGTGGGAAATTGAGATGTAGGACTAACTTGTTTCCTCAAAATAGCAAAACTAAACATGTTATTATCTACCCATTTGACTAAAAGAAACTTTACTTTTATCTAAACGTTGTTTTCTTTAGAAACCCTAAACATTTTGAAAAACCTTGAAAAGAATATAAACCTCCTTGAGTTCGTTCTTAAATAAACTAACATGAATAAATGAAAACATGGCAAGTAGAAACAAATAGAAATTATGCATAACAATTCATCCATCTCATATGAGAATAATCTGAGCCTTTCACGAGCATTACTACCATATTTTCGTATGATCTTTCATTTGGTATATTGAGTGTTTTTAGTCGAATTTTATGCATAATTTGAATTTGTATAACTTATATATATCAAAACATGAACTAGTAAATGTATGGAAATGATTAACACCTAGTAGTTTATTACCCTTTTTCTATCCTTTAATTTGTCATTCATTCAGCCCAAATATTAAAAATATCTGCCTAGATAGCCCTAAGCCTTAGCTTTTTTCTTTTCTACCCCCATTACCATTTATCCCAAAACCAACTTCCGTAAACACCGATTATTGGCTAAGTGTATTTAACATGGAGAATCATTAGTGTATCTTATTTCGTTATTTTAATTATGTAATCGTTAAGACAATTCGGAAAGAATCTGACTCACTCAATGAATTGGAGTATTCAAAAAAGAAGTGGATGTATTAGGAAGAAACAGTCGAACGATCCAAGGAAGATATTGAAAAATATTTCAATAAAATTGAGGAAGTGGAATTATTGAAGAATCAATCTTGAATAGGGCAGGTATATCGTGTATACACGTACACGAAAAGAAACGAACACGAAATATGTATACATGAACACGACACGATAACTTATCGTGTACTTTTTCCCAAACCCGAACACGAACCTATTTATACCCGCTTATGATGTTAAGACCTTTTTAGAAAGACATGTTTAAGAACCTGTTTAGTGAAACAAAGGTTGTCGAATGTTGACAAAAGTCATAAATAAAGCATAAATACATAATCCTTGACAAATTTATAACAAAAATCCATAAAAGTCTAATAAAAACATCTAATAAAAAACAATTTCAAGTTCCAATTGGTCTTGCACTTTTTCATCTAAATCTTCAATTCCAAACAATCAAACCTACACACAAAATAAGTATAGTCAATTGGACATATTCATATACTTTTATCAAGCAACATTACTATAAAGATTTGGAGTGGGATACCTTTGGATTGTTCACTGTTTTTAGCAAGCAACACTACTTGAAGCATTTGGAGTGGGTACCTAGGATTCTTCACTAAGTTTGAAGCATTTGATTCACTGAGTTTGGAGTGGGTAACTTCAGATTTATGTTTGGATGGTTGGCCGGCAGCGACCGGCGACGAGTTCGACAGGGATGGCTCATGCCGGTGGCGACAAGGATGGCTGGAAACTGAGTATTCGATGGTGGTTGTAGGGTTCGAATTTTTTGTTTTGAGAGGGTGATCGTTTTTAGTTTTTAGCTTTAAGACTTTAGGGATTTAAGTGATTAAATATTAAATTATTAAATCAGGCCTACATAAAATATCATATATTAATATTTTTTATTTAAAAAAATCTTAACATGTACTAACAGGTACTTAACAGCTGTATAGAGACGAAAATTAATAGGTAGATTCGTGTCTACCTGTTAAGATCGTATAGGTTCGTGTACGTGTCTAAAATTGCCAGCCCCAATCTTGACGTTATGTTAAAGTTTAAAAAATAAATAACAATATAAAAAAGAGAGAAATTGGTCTTTTACCAGTAAGACCTTAAAGAACTGGAATGCATTCCTTTGATTTTCATTTGCTTTCTTGTATTCATTTCCTGGATTAACGTCCGAACTCCAAGAAAAAGTGTTTGAAGCAAAAGCCAATGTACGAAAATGGTGGCACAAGCAATTACCACCATTATGTGGCTTGTTAAAAATCTCTGCCAAGAGAAGTGCCAAAAGATATGGCAAATGTGTAAAATGTTGTAACTGGAGTCACGAAGGAAAGTGCAGGAAGAAATAAACTTATTCCCAACAGGAGTATACACATCTGATCAAAGTGGGTACTATTAAGTTAGAAGTTGAAAGATCCATAAGGAAATGTAGTAATGTGTATTACGTAGTGGAGGGAGAGTTGAATATGATAAGAAGTATCGTTATTGGCAATCTGACCATAAACAAGCCCTTAAATTAGTTATACCCTCGTCATCTGAGTACTGTAGAGGGAGCAGCTAGTATTTTCCAATCTTAAGCCAAGAAGCCTTAGCCGTTTTCCTACGTTAGCTACAACTCCCGTACTAAAAAAACCTTTAATAACCAAAAAAAGATTTTCATCTTCACCCTTTATTTCCCCTTTTAATTTTAGCTACAATAAAACCATTTTTAAGCCATCTTGATTCATGCATATTAATAACTAAGGTGGTGGAAACATGATTTGCATACATGTTTATGACCATTACATAATTCGATTCGAGCATGAGTGTAACCCGAGAGTCGAGTGAACATTGTGAGGAGTAAAAGTGTTGGGTCTAGTTTGAGAATGATGTTAATCAATTAAAGCGATCACGAGAAGTTTAGGTTTGCGTATGAAAATGGATCTTAGAGTCGCTAGAGACACTCTAAGGGCCTCTAAGAGAGCTCTACTTCAAGAGGAGCCAGTGATTGATCCGGGATCCGATGAGCAAGAACCAGAGTAGGATGCAGTAGAGGCACCTGAGGAGGTTGAGTAGTAACTTTGCAAACATTGTTTGAAGTATTCTTTGTTACTGTAGGCTTTGCTTTAGATTTTGCCTTATCAGTAGTGGATTTTGCTGCAGAGGATTTTAGCTTATCAGCAGCAGACTTGGTTGCTGCTGAAGGCTTCTGCTTTGTTTTCTTGGGCTGAACTGGACTAACAACCGGTGTATGCTGATCTTTCTTTACCCTTTGTCTTTGAGGAGCTTGATGAAGGATCTGGTTGAATGGGTTAAACTTACAGTGTGCAGCAAAGTGGTCTGATTCTCCACAGATGATGCAAGATCTTTGAGGTTTTGACAACTGCTCCCTTAGTGGAGAGAGAGATTTTCTGAATTGAGTTGTCTTGGCTTCAAAGCTTCTTACCTGTTTGTTCTTCTTTGTCTTCTCAAAAGCATGTTGCTTGAGGTTTCTTTGTTGCTTTAGGTAGTAGAAGCAGGTGCTGGCAGTGTGGTTATATCTGCCACACACAAAGCATGATTTTGCCTGCTTGTCTTTTGAAATGTAGACATAGTCCTTTCTTTGGAATAGATCCTTGAAGTTCCATGGATGGGCCTTGTTATGTTCAAAGGTGGCTTCTTCTAGGGTCCTTTGAACATATGGAACCTTTTCTTCAGGTTTACAACATACATCAAATACCTTTCTCTTTGTGATTGGCATGAACTGAGGCTTGAAGTTTGTGGATCCTGATGTCTGTCCCTTTTCAATGTTTAGTTTTCTTCCACCTGGAGGATAGCTGATCTTGATCTGTTTGAATGGTACAGGGGCTGGAACAGCTGGGAGAACAGCAGGAACTGCAACTCTATTCAGAACAGCTTCAGATGGGGCTGTACTGGTTTCATCATGGTCTGAGTAGGTTGACTCAGTCTCTGATGAAGTAGTGCATTCTTGCATAGGGGTTTCTTTGACTGCAGGGTCAAGATTTCGGTTGGCCATGTCAAGATTTGCTAGATTGAAGCTTGGTTCATGGATGGCAACGTAATCAGCAGGAGGTGCGACGGTTTTATACTGGTCAGTATGATATCCCAACCCAGTTTTTACATTTTCATGGATTTGAATATCCAAAAGTCTTTGCAGCTTTTTGGATGCAAATTCATATTTTTCCACATGGACCTTTTGGTCTGCCAATTCAGCCCTTGCAGCTTTCAACTTAACCAGAATATCATCAATTTGAGTTTCAAGGTTTGTTTGTTCATGTTTTAATGATGAAATTTCTTTCTTTAAACAATCATTCTTTTCCTTGTAACTATTTTCAACCTTTTTAAATTCAGATTTCATTTGGTGAAATTCTTCATTTTGATCTATGAGCTTCTGGTTATGTTTCCTATATCCAAGGACCTTATCAATGCACTCTTGAGTACATAGATTTTCATATACCTTTGGTGGTACCTCTGATGTGTCTGAAGTTAGGGAGGATACCTCTAATGTGTCTGCCATGAGAGCTTGATTGTTGGCAGAAAGATCCTCAGGCTGGAAGCTCCAGTCAAAGTCAGCAGTTCCAACATTTGCACAGGCTGCAGTTTGTGTTGGAGGATTGACATGTTTCTGCTGTTGGTGTCTTGGCTGAGCTTGGTGTGCTTGTTTGGTAGGATAGTAGTCGCTTTAACTAGGACCTGAGTGGTCAGAGTGAAGCGCGGGAGAGGTGGTGGACGAGACTGATTGATGGCTTGAGCTTCTTTCTTTGGCTTGAATTATTTCTAATTCATAGTCTTTTAACATACAAAAGAGCTCGGTCATCTGCAGAGTCTTCAGATTCTCAGTTCTTCTTATTGACACTGTATAAAGTGTCCAGCAACTAGGAAGAGATCTGATGAACCTTTTGAGAATGTCTTCATTCTCCAGCTTCACCTTAGAGCACTGTAGCTCTCCTACCAAGTAAGTGTACCTGTTATACACACTGGTTAGTGACTCACCTTCATTGCAGACAAAGTTTTCGTATTGCTGCTTCAGGATGTCTTCAAGCCCGTTGCTTTGTGCCATTTTTGTTTTGTGTGACTTGATCAATAATAGAGTTTTGAATAGAATCAGAAAGTGATTAAACAAATGTTAGTTTGTTTAGTCTTGAGCCAAAGCTCTGATACCACTTGTAGGATCGTGAGAATACAATATGGTTCTGTTCTTAGTTGAGGTTGGCGGAAACAAAATCAACTACACAATTTATAATCAAGTAAACACAAAGAATACTGATAAACACTGTTGTATTAAGCTTTTGTGAATGCAAAGATTACAAGTGAGAAACTCATTGAATAAGTATGACAAGCACTACAAGCACTCTTACAATGAAGTGGCAACTCAGTATTTATAGTAACTTAGAATCAAGACAGACCCTTGATTCTAAGGATCAGATCGAACACAAGCCGTTGATCTTGTTTATTAATTTACATTACACGTAAAGGCTAATCTAGTTAACTTTACTGAAACGTTTTCTTTATTCATGATTGTTTGCATGCTTGGAGAAGTGTATTGTTGTCCGTTATTGGTTGCACCACTGAGGTTCCTTCTGCTTGGAGTGTGGCAGTTGCTTTTGCAGAAAGGCGTCAGAGGCGCTTCACATGGATAGTCAGCTGCAACGTTTGGTCTTCAGTGAATAAGGCTGTCAGCAGCAGAGATGAGAATAATGTCAGCAGCAACTTGTGTTGAACGCTGCTGATAAGCCTATTAGCAGCAACTTGTGTTGAATGCTGCTGATAGGCCTATCGGCAGCATTTGTACTTAGAATAATTTGGTAGCAATCAGTCTTTGGTTCTACAGATATTACATGGTGAATTATTTGATTAGACGCTTATGTGGTGCAGCGTTTGACTGTAATGTTGACTATTTGGTTTTGATATTGACTTTTGCTTTGTCGTGATGTGATTTGGACGTGCTTAACAATAATTGTGTGCATGAATGCGTGGTATGGTTCTTGTAGTAGGAAGCTATATGTAGTATGGCATAATATGAAAATTATATTTTGTGTGGCGTGAGTCCATACCAGATGGAAATTCTGGTGTGATTGATTTGATAGTGTGAGTAAACTTGAAGAAACGTGAATTTTGAATTGATCCGTGTCAACGGTCGTATGATAATATCACCTATGTGTTAAGGGTGGTGGTTTGAAGTATAATGGGCGTGTTGCACCTTGTGTGAGCATTCAGGACAGTGTCCTATGAGGAGTTATGAATATACATCTTTAGTAGGTGTAAATATTCTGGACGAGGTCCTGTGGGAAATTAGTATTATATGTATATACTATGAGTATGAATGTTGACTTGTGTCTAGGTCAAGTAGTGTGTTGCCTTAAACCATTAATACTACCCGTAGGGGGTACGATGGTGTGAATTTTGTGTGAATATGTAATAACGCATGGTAGGAGCTACCGTGATAACAAATAGTAGGTAGAGCTTAATAGTTTGTGTGTTTATAAATGACGAGGTCATATGGTAAATATGTTGAATTACTCAGGTCTAGCTAGTGGTGTGTGCACTTCGTGCGAGTTAGAGAGTTGGGATGCTAAATTACTACGTATGCCTTAGACATGATAGGTTGGTTATTATGACCTGACGATATGTGTCCCTGTAGTACACTTTTAGTGGTACATAGGACGGATGGTTGGTGTGCTCAAGTAAAGTGTTTATATCTTGACGATTACCTAACATCAAGGTGATGTGAGAAGTTTGGATGCCTTTCTAGAAGATCAGTGAGGTGCTCTTATGAGACGCCAATGCTTAAATCTCAGGAATTCGAAACACGGATGAGCGGCAAGGGTTGACGAGGAAAGCGTTAATTGGACGCCTGATCGGAGATAGTTACGGCGAAATCGAGATGACGACGTTGAAGACTTCAACACGAAGCGAATGAACGGACGATAGGCACATAATGGAGTATGCCTATATGAGGAGTTCTATCAATGTAGGATACAAGAGCAGTAGGAATGTTTTCTAGGAATGAGGCGAAGGATAGCTGAGATTCGGGATAAGGCAAACCTGATGTTCGCACTTGATAAGAGGGACGCGGTTGGTAATCGCGTGGTAAGGAATGAGCAATGACGATGAAAGCAGAGCGAGGAAAGGGCAAGCATAGGTTTGCACATAAGCGACTATTACGGGAATGCTTGCTGGTACGCATACGGCAAAGCTATAAGGAGCAAACTCCTACGGAGTGTCAAAGGAGCTGACGTTTGGATTTTAGAACAAACATGATTGTCTAAGCTAAATCATCAGAGGACGGTGATCGAGGACCAAATGATAAGCGGCACGTGCTTACCTATGAGACGCGAGGAGCGCATGGTAATGTAGTAGGAAGATACTGTAGTAGTGAAACCTAAGATGAGATCAGCAAAGCTTTGCACAAACTCTTAGTGATCACATGAGAGGAATAGATGAATCACATATGTGAGAAAAGCAGTGGTGCCAGAGTTTTAAGGAACCATCGCCAGGTGGCGATTAGAGTACGAGAGGAGCACGATGAAGAATGGCCCTCATTATGTAAGGTAAGGGGCCTTATCTGGGAAATGATCATCGGGATGACGAGGTTCATCAGGGCCATGCCAGGACATGGCGGTATAGGTATGGTGAGCGAATCAGGAAGATAAGAAAAATAAGAGAGCAAGTGGCGATGGTGTGCCGAGGAAGTGAAGGTTAAAGATAGAATAATACGGGAACACACTCATGGTCCTACAAGTACCCAAAATTGAAAGCTGGCGGCGTAAGGGACTTTCTTGGAGCGTCGAGGGTGGTGACCAAGTTGGAAAGTAACGACCTTGATGGGATGCATAAACAAGAGCAGTTGGCACCAAAGGGATTTAAGTGCACCGAATGTAGCACAAATGTGAACGATATTTGATTGTATCGACGCAGGATTCGAGGACGAATCCCCTTTTAAGGGGGGGTAGACTTGTAACATTCCAGGAACCGATAGGTTAGCGGATTGTGTTAACGAATAACCCGATTCTCGGGCAAATTAAAAGGGCTTATTAGGTTTTCACGTAGAGATGGTTTATTACAGTTAGAGGACCCAAATAGTCGTTATTACCATGGTTTGGAATGAAAGTGCGCTAAATGAATTAGGAGGGAACCGATGTGAAATATCAAGAGATTTCAATACCCTCTTTGTGCAAACCCTAGGTCGATCGACACAGGTTCACGGCGAACGGCAGCAGCGAAGGAAAGGGACGCCGATGGCGTTGTTTTGGCGGTGATCTCGAGCAGAGGAACTCCTTACCAAGACCAAGGTAATTTTCGTTTATACTATGCATGTGTTATATGTGTGTATGGTAGAAAAACTCGAATAGGGTTTGTGGGGGTGGTCGCGGCTAGTGACAAGCGGAGAAATGGAGTGGCGAGTGGAGGTGATGATAGTTCTGGGGGGACTGAGAAGCGACCGGGGGAGCAAGGCGTAGGCCGGTGATACCCATGGGTTCACGGCTGTGGTGCGCATGGTGGCGTGCATAGTAGTACATGGTGGTAAGCGGACTGTTAGAACCCGACTAGGAAGATGGTGGTGTGTGGTCGACTGACGTAGAAAGAGAGAGAGGACGGGTGTGAAGGCGCGGCGAGGATGGAGAGCGACAGAGGGGTGGCCATGTGGGAGCTGCAGTGGTGGACACTACGGCGGCAGGCGGCTAAGGACGAGGACGGTGGTGACTGATCGCGGTGTCAAGGTCAATCAAAAATATTTATAAAATTGACTACTTAGCTACCTTAAACTGCAGATAGGGAAGTAGGGTTGTCGAATCCACCAGGAACACGTGGAGAATGCTATTTAAATTAAATTGATTCAATTACAACTAAAGTTCTAAACTTTATTAATTAGAAGACTTAAAATTATAAAAAGCAATTACTTTAAGTTGTAAAAACAATTGGAGAAAGACGGTCCACTCCGGGATTCAGATTTAGCACAGCATACGCACAATTTCAGTTTCAAATCAGATGAGAGATTACATAGACATAACCTTGTATAAATTGTTTAACCCAACCACACAATAATCACTTCAATCACAAAATCGGATTATTCCCGATGCAAGAAAACTAAGAAACGACGATAGATGCGATAAATCGAAAACATGAAATTGTTCATAAATCAAACACACAATTGAATTCAAAGAACTTAATAGGTTCACAAAACATCAATCCAATACTGATCATCTACTAAAATCATACACATACAAGCATAAATCGTTCACCTGGAGGGATCACGAAAGCGTTTAGCCGCTCATGATTGTTGAAAACATTAAAGTAATTAACCGAGAACTTACAAGCATTAGAAAACAAGAACAAACGACCAAACAATGCTCAAAATCGCCTAAGAACTCCTCTGGGACTGCGGGAAAGAATGATAATCGACAATGGGATCATAATGGGTTTATAATTACAATTAGGTTTAAAACTGGCATAACTCCTTTCTTCGCGTGTCGCGAACATCCATCCCCAGTTCTTCGCGTGACGCGAAGAACAAAATAGTCGCGACCCATCTTTAAGCCCCTCGCGTGTCGCGAACTTCTTCACCAGAATCTTCGCGTGGCACGAAGATCCAACTTTTCAGGACTTTTACTTTTGAGCTTTGACTTTCTTGACCTCTCGGGCTTCGTGCCTTCTTATCAATCACTCGTAAATTTCCACTCGTTAGCACAATTACCCTATAACACATCAAACTACGAAACACACGTAAAACTGACTCGATAAACACAATTAAACTATTAACACGTACAAAACTTGACTCTTATACACGGGATATTTAACCCTACATCACATCCCCACACTTGACCTTTTTCGTCTCGAAAAAGAATAATGCAATGGAATCATAACCGGGAAACTTGCAACTTTACTTTCATTTTATACAGCACAGATTTTCATAACTTGTTAATCGTAACAATCGGTATTTCTGTCCGATTAAACCCAACCACCGACTCTCGAGCCCCCAATTATGTGATCTATATATTATACATTACCAAGCAAGCAGTCAATCTATGGGGCTCACACTCAGAAACCTACGACTCAGCCTAATTTCATCTCCAGGTCATGTTTAGGCCCGGGTTAAACCGTATAGATTTCCTCACCATTATAAACACAAATTTATTTGTTTTTGAAATTTATATGAACTGTGGATCGATGGGTGAATGTTTTGCTTTTCTTAACACTTATGAATAAACCTAACCTAGTGGTGTTTCAATCACGCTGGAACACGATATATGACACGTAGGCTGCAGTTTTTAAGCAATGAAGTACATAAGCTTCGGAACATGGGTGTATCCTTCAAGTCATCATCCCAAAGGGAAACACGTGAACCAAACTTAGTCATGCAATAATGATCACTTAAATCCCACCCATGGGTGTATCAACCAAGTCACTATACCGGAGGGTAACACGAAGGCTTAACCTAAGATCTCAAATTAATTAATTAAAGCTCATTCAATTGATGGATTATGGATTGCAGTCGCCACCAACTTTCGGATTTATTTTCATAAAAAGAAAGCAATGTGCCAAAATTTTAAAAAACCTATAAATTTTTGTTTATAAAGATACCTATCACCTTATATAGACAGTTTCGACCTTAGAGACACTCCTAAGATGAGAACCCACATGATATCCTGAATTAATTATTCCATATAATTAGATTCACTATCAGGATGATTAAGCTCTTGAATTGGTTGGGCCTACCAAAACGTTACAAATTAGACATGTTTGATCATCTTTATTATTCAATTACATTACACACGCAACTTCCCGATTGTACTATCATTTTTCATTTAGTTGCAAAACTCTAATCCAAAACATTTTTTTTCAAAAATTTTTAAATTTTTATGTATTTACGACTCAAAACAAAAGACTCAAAACTCAGACCTGGACTAGGTCTCCCCTCCCCACACTTAAACTCTGCATTTTCCTCAATCTAGGAAGAGCGACTCAAAACGAAAATAAAATACAAAAAGTAAAACTTAACTGGCAAGACGATCATATAGCATTTCGTTCACGATCGTGCCCCATGGATACAAGCGTGTTTCTTTGTACAAAAGAATCAAACAAAAGTCGAACTATCTTCCCCCAAATGGAGATTGAGTACGGGAAATTGAATTTCACACCTACAAAATAAGCTCAAAACAAACCCACAAGCATCATACGACTCAATAGAATGACTCATAGAAAAATAAAAGACCCGACGGACTCGAACGACTAAAAAAAATAAAAATAAAAAAAACAAAAATTAAGGTTTCTTGGTTCTTTGCATGTCGCGAAAACCAGGGAGGACTTCTTCGCGTGTCGCGAAGACCCATTGGTCATCCGGGTTATCAAGTTTGTTCTTCACGTGTCGCGAAGAATGAGCTTTGGGGTTTCGCGTGGCGCGAAGACACGTTGGTGACAGAAAGATTAGAAAAATTTCAACTTTTTGCCTTAAAATAGTTTCACTCCTAAAACCCAAAATTTTCAACTTCTCCAAAAACTCATTCCAACACTTAGAATATATGCACACATACCTAGAATGTCTTTCCTGATAATTTTTAACACCCAAATTGCCACGAAACCCTGCAAAAACTTAGAAAAGACGCAAAACTATACCGAAAAACTCAAAATTGTGTACAGACTCTACAACGGCATCCTACCCCCCGCATGTTTGTGTATTACCCTCAATCACACTCTATCCAACCATAATCTCCCCAGAGACGTCCCCACACTTGGCCAATTGCATACAATTAACTAAAGTAAAGAAATGACAACCTAACTCACTTTCGTAAGAATCACGGTTGCATTTAGCATATGCAACAAGCCTTTAAAACCGCTCGGTAGCCCGAGTGGACGAGTTTAGTCTCGTGAGGGTTTCTATGGAACACACCCATAATGTTCATTTAACTACACAAGAAATTAACATTAACTAACCTTAGGTTGCCTCCTAATAGCGCTAAGTTTAATGTCTTTAGCAGGACGCGGTGTACCTCATTATGGTTAAGGATTCTTCAAGACAATCCATGACTCTTCAATGAAATTGATGTCTGCTGCTTCCAGATATGGTTTCAACTGGTGGCCATTCACCACCTGCCTTAGATGATCATTGAAGTCTTCAATTTCAATATCCCTATAGTTACCTACTCGTGTAATCAGATACGAGCCCATCCACTTGCTCTTCAACTTTCCTGGAAACAACTCGAGCCTAGAATTGTAGAGCCACACTTTCTGCCCAAATTCAACGCCATGTTCTTCAACTTAGCGCCGTGTACTTTCTTCATCCGATCTTTATAAGTAGAAACATACTCATCCGCTGCATCCCATAACTCTTCCAGTTCATTCATTTGTAACTTCCTTTCTATACCCGCAGCATCATAGTCGAGGTTAACTTCTTTGACTACCCACAATGCTCGATGTACAATCTCAGCCGGCATGTGGCATCCCTGCCATATACCAATCTATACGGTGTAGTGCCCATTGACGTTTTATATGCGGTGCGGTAAGCCCATAAGGCATCATCAAGCTTCCCTGACCAATCTTTTCTGTCTACCCGCACTGTTTTCAGGAGAATCTCTTTGATCTGTCTGTTGGACACTTCGACCTGCCCGCTCGTCTGTGGGTGATATGGGGTAGCTATTCTGTGATTGACTCCATAATGTTTAAGCAGTCTACCAAATTGGAAGTTCTTGAAATGTGATCCCCCGTCGCTTATGATTGCACGAGGGATTCCAAATCGGGAAAATATGTTGGTTTGCACAAGTTTGTACACCACTGCATAGTCGTTTGTCTTTGTTGCTATAGCCTCTACCCATTTGGACACGTAATCCACAACCACTAGAATAATAAAGATAACCGTAAGAGTTCGGAAATGGCCCCATGAAATCTATGCCCCATACGTCAAACAAATCCACAACCAAGATTGGTTGCAGTGACATCTGGTTCCTCTTTGAAATACTGCCCATCTTTTGACAGTTTACACAATTTTTGGCGAACTCAAAAGAATTCCGAAAGATGGATGGCCAAAATAGGTCTACTTCGAATACCTTTCGCCCTGTCTTTTGCCCACTGAAATGTCCTCCACACGCAGATGCATGTACCATCCCTAACACACACTGAATCTCTGATTCTGGTATATATCTTCTAACCAGTTGATCTGCGCCCACTTTAAATAAATCCGGTTCATCCCAGATGTATTGGCACGCCTGTGCAATGAACTGGTGCCTCTTCTTCTTAGACCAATGCTCCGGAATTGCATCTGTAGCCAAATAGTTAACGATGTTAGCAAACCAAGGAGTAATAGAAACTGATAATAATTGTTCATCAGGGAATGTTTCAATAATTTCTCCCTCAGATTCACTTCCTTTCTACACAATGTGTGACAAATGATCTGCCACGACGTTCTCACTCCCTTTCTTGTCACGGATATCCAAGTTAAATTCTTGCAATAACAAGATCCAACGGATCAACCGGGGCTTAGCATCCTTCTTTGCCATGAGGTACCTAACTGCACTATGATCAGAGTAAACAATAACTTTACTGCCCCAGATATATGACCTAAACTTATCCAGTGCATATACTACTGTAAGTAGCTCCTTCTCAGTTGTGGTGTAATTAAGCTGAGCATCAGAAAGAGTCTTACTTGCATAGTATATCACCACGGGTTTCTTATCTACCCGTTGTCCCAATACTGCCCCCACGGCATAGTCACTTGCATGACACATTTTTTCAAAGGGTAACGACCAATCCGGTGATTTTAAAATAGGGGCCTCCACCAATTTTTGTTTAATTAATTCAAATGAATCTAAGCATTCTTTATCAAAATCAAAAGGAACATATTTAAGTAGTAGATTACACAATGGTTTGGTTATGACACTAAAACCTTTAATGAACCTTCTGTAAAAACCGGCGTGTCCTAAGAAAGAACGGACGCCTTTGACATTGTTTGGTGGAGGTAGAGTTGAAATGACCCGGATTTTTGCATGATCGACCTCAATACCCTTACTAGAGATAACATGCCCCAAAACCACCCCTTCTTGAATCATGAAGTGGCTTTTCTCCCAACTGAGTACCAGATTAGTTTCAACACATCTTTTTAAAACCTTAGTTAATTGATTCAAACAATTGTCAAAAGTTGTGCCAAATATTGAAAAATCATCTATAAAGACTTCCATGGACTCCCCGATCATATTTGAAAAGATACTCATCATGCACCGTTGAAAGGTGGCCGGGGCGTTACACAAGCCGAAAGGCATTCGCCTAAAAGTGAAGGTGCCATACGGACAAGTGAACGTGGTCTTTTGTTGGTCATCCGGATGTATTGCAATTTGATTATAACCCAAGTACCCATCTAAGAAACAATAAAACTTCTGACCAGCGAGTTTCTTGATGATTTGATCAATGAAAGGGAGAGGGAAGTGGTCTTTTGATGTTGCAGCATTTAATTTCCTGTAATCGATGCAGATTCGCCACCCGGTTACTGGTCGAGTAGCAATCTCTTCCCCACTTTCTCCCTTCATTACCTAGATGCCAGCTATCTTAGGCACTGTCTGAGTAGGGCTCACCCTGCTACCGTCACAGATGGGCTAGATGATACCCGCATCTAACCACTTGAGCACCTCTTTCTTTACCACTTCACGCATGTTAGGATTCAACCTTCGTTGAGCATCCCGAGCAGGTTTTGCTCCTTCTTCTGTGACGATCTTATGCATGACTATTGCTGGTCTGATCCCTTTTAGATCTGCTATGGTCCACCCAATTGCTGCCCGATGGGCAATCAAAACCTTCATCAATGCCTGCTCTTGTTCTTCAGTTAAACCTGCAGCAATGATAACAAGAAGAGTGTTATTGTCACCCACAAATGCATATTTTAAATGTTTAGGCAAATATTTCAGATCCACCTTAGGTGGTGATTCCAGTGATGGCTTTAGCTGGGTATCGATATGATCTGGCAGACTCTCAACCTGAAGTGACCAGTTTGGCACTTTTTCTCTCAAAGCATACACCTCCACTTGTGTCTCTGCTTCCTGCATCTCAAGCTCATACTCCTCCTATTTCCTGTTACAAACAATACATGGTTCCAGGGTTTCACCCACATTTTCATGAGGGTGACACCCCTCAACAACGTCTGCCATTGATTGGAATAGGAATAGCATAGAAAATATGTTTAACCTTAACCCGCGGTTGCCAAATTCCATGTTCACTGTACCTGTTACGCAATTGATTACACATTGAGTTGTTCTTAAGAATGGTCTTCCCAATATCACATTAGGATGATTGTCATTAGCAGGAGCTGCATAATCAAGTACTAAGAAATCGACAGGATAGTAAATATCTTCCACCTTCACAATTACATCGGTTAGTATTCCCCTAGGAAGTTTAAGAGTAACAAAACCACGTTGGTATCAGCCTTTTGTAGAGGACCAAAGTCGTACTGGTCATACAAACTTCCCGGGAGAATACTAACACTAGCTCCAAGATCTATGAGAACCTTATTGATTTTTAGTTCACCAATTTGCACAGAAATTAAAGGTGCTCTTGGATCCTGCAGCTTAGGTGGCAATGCACCCGACAAAATGGCATTGACATTGTCTGTTAGGTAAAGATTTTTGGGCATTTTAAGATGCCATTTCTGAGTGCATAATTCTTTCATGTACTTCACATAAGCCGGTACTTGCCTGATTGCATCTAAAAGGGGAAGATTAATTTTCACTTGTTTAAACATGTCCCACAACTCGTCCTGTTGTGGGCCCCTTTTAGACACATTCTTCTTAGATGGTTCCAATAGAGCAGCAGGATAAGGGATGGTATTATTCTCCACCCCTACACCTTGAGTGACAGCTGTGTTCAGTTTAGTTTTTGATGTTTCGGAAAAAGTTACCTTTTTAGGCTGTTTAGTAAAAAGTGCTTCTGAAACACTGTAACTCTCACCATCCTCTCCTAAGTCAACTAACACTCCCTCAACATCCAGTGATGTTGAGGTGACATTGTTATAATCCTTACCGCTTCTTAGGATACGTACCTGGGAGACGTTTGCATTCCTTGAACCCGAGGAGCTGGCACCTTGGTGTTGAGGGTTTAACGTTATATCACTTGGAAGTTGACCTGGTGCACTCCCCACTACTTCTGCTATCCTCTCAGCCAACTGACCCAGTTGTCATTCGAATGACTCATTGGTTTTGATCTGGATCTCTTTATCTTGCTCAATCCTTTTCAAGGACTCCAGTATGGCTACAAGCTGCGGGTCACCGCCAGCTGCAGGTTTGTTCTGTTGGGGTTGATTCTGTTGGTAGTTTCTCTGCTGATAGCCCCCATGTTCGTACCCCTTATTACCTGAGTTCCTTTGGTACCCGCCTGGATTGTAGCTTTGTTGGCGGTTCTGGTACTACTGCTAAATCCCAACCTGCACATCAGGAACCTGAAAGTTAGGATTCATTTGATTATTTGCATTACTGTACCTGAAATTAGGATGATTTCTGAGTCCGAGATGGTAGTGTGTTGTATTCATGTTCGGCTTCCTATCACCTCCAATCTGATTCACTTCTTCCGGCTTGCCCTGCTCTCTTGGGCAGCTCTCCACAGTATGGCCCAGATCACCACAACCATCACACACTAGGTATCCCTGTGAGACATTGGGCACCTCTCTTCCAATAGGCCTACCAAGCCTTTCCATTTGAATTTCCTTGTCATACAAACGCTTTTGCGTTTCATAATCCATTGCTTTCGCAGTTCCTCCCATCTTTGCTCTTCTGCTGGCATTAGCTTGCCTTTTAGATGTCACTACCATCTTTTCCAAAATATCCCAGTCAACATCCACATGATTCTCAAAAATGACCCTGCACTGGTTGCATTAACATCTCTCACATCTTTCGGTAGCAGCCCGTCATAAAAGGCTTGAATCAGCTCCCACTTCTGTATCCCATGGTGTGGGCAGTTTTGAAGTAACTCCTTGAAACTTTTAAATGCCTCATAGAAAGGCTCCCCTGATTGTTGCTTGAAATCCCGTATATCAGCTCGGGCTTCATTCGTTTTATGAGGTGAAAAATATTCATCAAGAAACTGCTGCTATAACTCTACCAAGGTGGCAATGCTTGCAGATGAAAAAGATAAAAACCATTGTTTTGCCTGGTTTTTTAGTGAAAACTGGAAAAGCACCAGTTTCACCTCATCAGTAGGGAACCCCTGACCACCTATGGTCCCACAAGTAGCCTCATACTCAAACAGACGTGTATACGGCTCTTCAGTAGCTCTCCCATAGAAGTGTGGGAGGATTCCAAGACAACCCGGTCGGATCTCGAATGCATTCCCCCTACGAACTGGTGGAATGACGGGGGAAGCATTTAAAGCCAAAGCGGGGCGGAAGTGACTGTCCACCCCTTGATCATGTCTCTGTGGTTGTATGTTTCTGGGCTGTCTGTACCTGTTTTCTCGTTCCAAATTACCCATTTACCCCTGATGATGGTTCCTCGGTGGAAACCCATAATCTGCTCTCGGTGGTGGTTGAACCCATCCATCCATGTTCTGCCTCTGATTTTGGGGATGGAATGCCTCCTGATGGTTTAAATCATACCATTCTTCCTCTTCGTTCCAATTCTTATGCTGAGAACCGTGCTGTGGATGGTGGCTATCTTCATCTTCATAATCAGAGTAGATCGGGTAGCTATCATGTGGTTGGTATGGTCTGTTTCTGAAAAGGGTTGTGGTAGAAGTTGTTAGAGTTGGGGTGGTGGTTGGTTCTGGTTTTGTGGAGGAGGCGGTGGGTTGTGATTTGGTGGAATTGGTTGTTGTTGGTTTTGAGGTGGGTTTGGTTGGTTTTGTGGTTGGTTAGGAAATAGTAGATCTGGTAGAGGTGGACTAGGTGGGTTTTGTTCCCCACCTTGATTAGGTTGTTGGTTTACCGGTTGGTTCTGTGACATTCTCACAGATGGACAGTCAAGATTTTCAAGTATTGTTTGAACTGTTCCTGTAAGTTTTCTGTTAGCTCTTGCTGTTCTTTCTATTTCTAAATAAAAAAGAAACGGTGATGTTCTTCCTGAGCGCCTAGTACGCATGAAACTATCCCTACACACGTAAGCACAAAATTAGTAGCACTGAACAAAATAAATAAAAAATAGCACTTTACGCACAAGTTCCCCGGCAATGGCGCCATTTTGATCGCGGTGTCAAGGTCAATCAAAAATATTTATAAAATTCACTACTTAGCTACCTTAAACTGCAGATAGGGAAGTAGGGTTGTCGAATCCACATGGAACACGTGGAGAATGCTATTTAAATTAAACTGATTCAATTACTACTAAAGTTCTAAACTTTATTAATTAGAAGATTTAAATTATAAAAAGCAATTACTTTAAGTTGTAAAAACAATTGGAGAAAGACGGACCACTCCGGGATTCAGATTTAGCAAAGCATATGCACAATTTCAGTTTCAAATCAGATCAAAAATTACATAGACATAACCTTGTTTAAATTGCTTAACCCAACCACACAATAATCAGTTCAATCACAAAATTGGATTATTCCTGATGCAAGAAAACCAAGAAACGACGATAGATTCGATAAATCGAAACCATGCAATTGTTCATAAATCAAACACACAATTGAATTCAAAGAACTTAATAGGTTCACAAAACTTCAATCCAATACTGATCATCTACTAAAATTATACACATACGAGCATAAATCGTTCACCCGGAGGGATCATGAAAGGGTTTAGCCGCTCATGATTGTCGAAAACATTAAAGTAATTAAACTAGAACTTACAAGCATTAGAAAACAAGAACAAATGACCAAACTACGCTAAAAATCGCCTAAGAACTCCTGTGGGACGGCTGGAAAGAATGATAATCGACAATGGGATCATAATGGGTTTATAATTACAATTAGGTTTAAAATTGTCGTAACTCCTTTCTTCGCGTGTCGCGAACATCCATCCCCAGTTTTTCGCGTGACGCGAAGAACAAAATAGTCGCGACCCATCTTCAAGCCCCTCGCGTGTCGCAAACTTCTTCACCAGGATCTTCGCGTGGCGCGAAGATCTAACTTTTCAGGATTTTTACTTTTGAGCTTTGACTTTGACTTTCTTGACCTCTCGGGATTCGTGCCTTCTTATCAATCACTCGTAAAGTTCCACTCGTTAGCACAATTACCCTGTAACACATCAAACTACGAAACACACGTAAAACTATTAACACGTTCAAAACTCGACTTTTATACACGGGATATTTAACCCTACATCAGTGACGCATCCGGTGTACGAGATGGTTCGAGTGAAGGCTGTCGGAGTGGTGGTAACCGAGTACGCGGCGGCCAAGGATATGGCTGCGGTGGCGAGATAAGGACTGATGGCAGCGGTGCATGGTGGAGGTGATTCTCGGTAGTGAACGGGGAAGAATGCGAGGGTTTCTACATCCGGTTAGGGTTTCATGATCATGGGGTTTGCATGGACGTGCATGGGGGGTTTCCCGGCTTGGGTACATGCTACCTACGATACTAATGCATTGCATGGACGTGCATGGGGGGTTTCCCGGCTTGGGTACATGCATGCGGGTTCTAAGCGAGTTCAGGATGACCCGGATTAAGCGGAGACGTGGTTTAGGGTTTTGTGTGAACGAAGGGACGAGCGAGGGAGACAAGCGTTGGGATCATTTATATTCAACTAGAACCGACACATGTTTAGGATGTTCACTGACTATGTGATCATATGTTAACAAGTTCGGGTTCGCACGAGGAAGCGTTGCAGTGCTTGTGGGGATAGTCAACCCAGTAAGTTTCTAATCCCCCTCTTTTAAATGTTTTTTAACTTTTTGGGCTATCGTACATACTTACGAAATAAGGTTTACTCTATTTAATGTGTTAAGAACTTTGGGTTCTAACCCGGTGCGTTTTGAATATTAAATAATGGTTAAGTGATCGTAGAGTCTATGGTGGGATCATGGAAATGAGTGGGTTACGGGTATGGGTTATTAATGCTTGTCGTGTTGTGGGCCGCATGGAAAGAGTCATGTCGTATACTAAATGCTTATAATATATTATGTGACGTATATTTAACAGGTTAGTGATGAGCTCGAGGTGTGTCGAACGCCCTGACAAGGATGCAGTGACGAGGTATGTGTTTACATGGGTGTTTATATATGTGTAGTATTACATGTAAACGTTGAGTTAATAGATTATGCATGTGGTGTTATTAATGCCGTAATGTTAGTGTGACGTGTGGATGTCATCATTGTGGTATGTAGAGTTAAATTGACCGTTGTGTCGGGATTATGACGTGGCATGTATAAGAGTCATGTCATTTAATTGTGAGAGCCTTGGTTAAGGCCGAGTGTGTTAATGTTTAGAGTATGTTGTGTCAACCAAGTGTCGAGTTAATACTTGTTCTTAGGTATGAGTTATTAGTATAGTCAATTGAGTCTATGTCAACGGGTGATGAGATTATTATTACTACTATTATTATTGGAAGTACGGGCCGAGTCCCGGGTGATAAACGGTTATGGGATGTCGTGGCATAACAGGGGGTTAACTATTCGTTAATGAATCGTAAAACTATTTTGTTAAGGACCGGAGGGTCCTGGGTGGAATAAACCGACAAATATGACGTGATGGTTTTTGTTTAAATTAAACTATTATAACTCACTCAGCGTAGCTGACTTTGTGTGTATGTTAGACTGTTTTGTAGGTAAGAGTAGCGTTGACGTATCTTGGCTTGGGAGCGGTGTTACTCGGAATGGTGTGCAGGCATTCGTGAGGTAATCGTAATAACATTAAATAGAAATAAATGATATTAGAAAAACTTCCGCTGTAATTTATTTAATAATAAATGCATTTTGAATGAGGTAATCCCCTTTCCTTTTTGTTTTGCTTTATCCCTCCCGATTGGACGTGTTGGTTCATATTCCTCATACTATTCGGAAGCTTCATTGATATTGATGTACCAACGTGCTTCCGATCCGCTAGTCGGTGTCCCTTTCCGATCGGATGACTTTCTTTTTTACCCCATCGATTGGGATGGAAGCATCTCCGGCATTTTATGCCATTATGAAGAATTCTTAAGAACTTCCCAACAATGTAAAAACTTGAAAGGTTGTTTTTCATCCTCTCGATAATTTTGTAAACAAGCGTTCAAGATATCGGCGTTGTTTTCACCACTTTTGCTGTTATTGCTTCGGTTATTATGTATAGCGCAAAACTTCGCCCTTTTTGTACGTATCTCCTGCCACTTTGAAGTTAGTGTGTCTATTGAGCGGTATTCTCCACGGTTCACTTTAGTAAGGAACTTTTGTAAAATTCGTTCCCACATATAATGACGCATTTGAGCATTTCCGACTATTGGATCCTCGGATATATCCACCCATGCTTTAACTAATGCCTCTTCCTCATTGCGTGTCAACTTTTGAGGTACGCTAGATGCACGTTGTGACATCCCTGATTTTTATACCTGTTCCTATGATCCTACTTTGTAATCTATTAAGAATTCTAATACTATGAACCTTTTAATACCTCATATCACTTGTGATATCATTTCATTTCAAAATTTTGAGTCTGGTCTAAAGCGAGTATTCTATTGCGTTTTAGAACGACTTGGTTATTTAATTTTGATACTATATTTGATTCTTGTGATCATCCTATAACTTGCTACTTATGGTAACTTTAGATATCTTAGCCTCTATCCTAATTAAAACAATTCAAGTTTGTAACTTCATTTGACTAAAATAAAATTTCAAGGGCAAAAGTTACACATACGTAAATTTCAGGGTTTCTCTTGTAACGTCTTAGAAATCTGGTTAATTTTTGTAATTTCAATTATATATTATTATTATTTATATAATTTTCAGATTTTTATATATACATATTTATTATTATTATCATTTTTATTAAATCAATATAAAGCTTTAAACTTATCTCAAATAAATAAAAACTATTATTTTATTATAACTAATCCTAATCTAATCTTAAATAACTAACTTGAAATTTCATCCTAATCCTTTTTTTTCATTTGAACGTGATATATTTTCTTTTAATTATTTTTAATTTTATTAAATATAACTAATTATATTCAAATATTTTGCAATCCTTGTCCAAATAACTATTTAATTTTGCGAATAAGTCTCTAATCTCACCCTATAAATAGACTCCTTATTCCCATTCATTCTTCACACCTCAACGATCATATAGGGTTCTCTAGCTACTAAAGGTCATTCCTCTCATCTCTTGGAAGATTTTAGCTTAAATTCTTTCATTCTAAGTAAGTTCTTCTCGTGTTCTTGCTTGTTCATACTTTTTCTTTCATAATTCTTCATAACTAGCTAGATCTATGATTCCCTAACATGTTTATGTTATAATCATAGACCTATCCAAGATTAAAAGCCATATTTTAATTAAACTTGTTCAAACTTTTATTTAAAAATTTGGTTTTGATCTTCCTTGTTTCTTTTCAACTTTTAAATCATGTTTCTACTAAAACTTCTTATTTTTAAATTAAACCTTTCTAATATCCAACTTATTTCATTTCTATCCATCCTAAATTCATATTTACACTTTAACCCTTATATTTTCCAAACTTACCAAACAAACCTTAAACTTAGTCGAGTATACAAATAGGGTAATTTTCAAACCAGTATGTAGTTATCTAACAAACATTAAAGTTCTGGCTAGAAAAAGACGGGGTTCCGATGCAACCAACTCTTTCCTAGTAACTTTTCTGTTGGAGGTACTACTCTGGAATGATAACCACTCTAGTGTACAACAACCACTTTCAACTAATTACACTATCAATCCCTCTACTATCCTTAACTTGTTTCTGATTAACTTAACAAACTTAACTTAGGGAATCCTTAAGGCATTCAAATCCAAGTTACTACAAGTTCAAGTTCAACCCTTTCATTTACAAGGTGAGTTCATAGCCCCTCTTTACTTTCTACTTTGGGGTGGAAAACATGCTCCTATATTAAAACGAAATCGAATTCTGAAATCAAAACTATTCTTTTTGCAGTCAATAACATACTTTCTAATTCTTGTAAAAGTAAACTGGTTTATACATGTTGCTATACTATGTCTCTTTTCATTACAAAGTCTCTCATATTTTCTTAAACTTACACAACCATTAACTTAGGGGAAGCCACGGGAGTACGTAAATAGATCTATTGGCCTGACAAGCTCATCTAGTCCTTCAAGTTGTGGATTCTGATCAACTTGAAAGGAGCTGGATGTTCAAAAACTGCATTCTTGACACTTACACTTAGTCTAACATCTTGACAAGGTGTTGGACGGGAGAGCTATCGATCACTAGGGTTGGTTATGGACTCCTGTATAAAAGTTTAATTACTTGGAATTTGAAACGTATTTATGACTTGCATCTTGTTATCTATTGCTATGTATCTACTTAAACCTATGTTCTCACCAACTTTTTAGTTGACATATTTTAGCATGTTTTTCAGATAAAGCTAACTAGGATGTTGATAAGCTCATGCTAGTATCAAGGACTCATGCCTTAGTAGACTTAGCTAGATTTTAAAGAAAGAATAATGATTTGTTCTACTTGTTTGTTTGATCTCTTGTAACCAGTGTAATCAACTATTCAATCATCTTAATAGAAGTTTCTTTTGATCATGTGTAATGATTCAATTTCGTCGCCCCCTCGTGTTTCCGCCTTGGCGGGGGTGTGACACACCTACTTTTTCTTTTTGCGAGATGATCCAGATTGGGTTTCGGAAACGACCTCGGGTTGGGTTTCGGGAATGAACTCGTGTTGGGTTTCCTGTTCGTTCTTGAATAAAGGTGTGTAATCTTGTAGTGGTGATGGTGGAGGTTGTTGAAAAAAAGGAGAGACCGCTTGTTGTAGTTGATAGTTCCAAAAACCGAACTGTGGGGAGTCGCGTTGAAAATATTTACCGGAAGGCGGCGGAGGCATCCAAAATGGATTGGTGTTCGGTTGGTTGGGATTGTTGGTGTCCATAACTTTTAAAAAGAAATGATGGTTTGGATGATTTAGAGAGAATTGTAAGTTAGTTTTTATAAATTTTATGGTTTATAAAATGGGTAAATATAGAGTTTTTAAATTTGTAAAAAAATTAAAAATCACAAACTAGCCGTTACCAAACAGATACATCTACAACGGTCACAAACATCACATGGGCTTCCACGCCAGTGGACCACGGCCAAGGGGCCTGATGTTCCACGCCACCCACACCGCCACCCCATCTCCCACGGCAATTTCACAAGGGTAGTCCCCTCAGTCTAAACACACTCGTATCAAATGCATTAAAATTTATAGCACATCTACCGTAACTTCACCTAACAATTTGTAAACTTAATTAATAATCCTTAACTTCATCTTCTTCGTCCATTGTACATCGACAATCGCTAATCCTTCATTGAGTTTATAAAACTTTGTTTGTACATTCTTTTCTTATTCATAAGAAGAATGACTATATTATAAGGAGTTAAATGAATTGAGCAAAAATAGTTTATCAATTGCAATATACAATCATGAACATTACCTGATAAAAAGCATGTGTTCATATATAAGAATAATTTACTGGTGTTTGTTTAGTATAATAATTAATAATCCTAGAAGTGAACACCTTCTCAGACCAACTAAAATAAAAGGATTTATGCTATTTTGGGACTAGGAGATTGTAATTTAATCAATTATCAATCGTCATCTTAAAGTATAATATTTAAGATGTGTTCTTATTTTTAAACTAATATAACTAATCATATCTTAATATAAAACTGTATCAAGCAACAATAACAAAACACAATCATGGCCCAGTGTATACATAATATTTCCTTGCGACATTAATGTATTGAAACGACGAAACAATGACAAATTACATAATACCTTTTGGACCCTAATTGAGAATTATTATATGTTGTACATAAATATTTATGTTACGCCTTTATTAATCATTATTTAAAAAATTTCTGAAATTTTTTTTTAATTAATCAAAGATTTTTACAAAAGCATATTGTGGATGTCTCAAAATAAATATTAGTTATTCTACTTTAATTCATAATAGAAAATGTTTACTATAAAGATTTTTTTGATGAAGTTTTCATTTTTCACTCTGTCATTACACTGTTTCAATCATGAACATTTCATAAATTCAAATAAATATTTAATTAGTATATACGTGTGTTAATCTTATGTTTCTAAAATTATATATTTTGTTTTTTTGGATACTATTTTAGTATTTTGGAATAAAAAGAGTATGACAAATAAAATATGAGAGAAAATACACTAAAATTAATTTGTACATAAAATGAAAAATTATAAAATACAAACAACGTATAATAAGTTTTAGAGTACTCAAAGTTTTATTATATCTGAATTGATTTTAATAATAAATAAATCAATTATCATATATCTTCTGAACTCATGTATTTATACATATTTTTGGGTTTAAAAAAATCAGATTGATAGCTTTCAGACATGAAGTTTATCTTTAAAAAAAAATAGCTTCCAGACATAAACATAAGGACGAAAGCTCACACATTGGATGGAATAAGCATGAAAATATGAAGTTGACAAGTGAGAGAGAAGAGAGAGAAGCTGTCAAATGGCCCATCAATCAATAACCACAGTATTAAATGTGCGGGAAGAAGAATGCATGCACGACCCTTTTGGCAGGACCCAGAAGATGGATGTGAGAGCCACCACCCTCTCTACACCTTTGCTTTAAAATCATTTTGTAATCGATTGCTTTATGATTGAATGCCTCAGAGAGAGAAGAGATAGGGTTAGAGATGGTGAAAGAGAGAAACAGTTTATATATATATATATATATATATTATAATCCATTTAAAATCCATAATTCTTTTAGACGAAACCAATTTGTGTTTTTAAAATAATAAAATAAGTAAAAATCTAGACTAAGGAATCACGTTTTAATATGGGTTCGGTTATTGAGACACCCATCAATTTTAAATCAACACTCTGTCTCACTTATACATCTAGTATAGGTTTATAAAAGACACATAGACACAAACCTTAAAAATTCAGAGCATCATGTATGTTCTTAACTGGCGGATAGCCTATACGTGACGTATAGGGTATACAAGCACATATAGGGTCATACGTCACGTAGACGGACGACCATTCGACTATCTATGCAGACATAATGTTTATAGTCTAGAAAAGTAGAATAATACGGCTACTACGGTAGACGGAGGCCCTTATACGATGCCAAATTTTCATATTTTTTTCGCCATGTCACGTGATTTACTAACCGTCCAAACTTTAACAATAGCTTCGGAATCTGTCTTTTCTCTTAGTGCCAGGGTTTTATCGTTACGAATGACAAGACTAACCTCGGAGTCGGTAGAGATGTGTATTTGTTTAAATGAGCATTTGGACGCGGCAGATCGAATTCAACACAAGACAAACCTCGAAGACGAAATAACACTTGAAGGAAGAGTACACGACGAAGAGGTGGACGAAGTACTATCCTTCGGCATATCCGACGAAGAAATCGCACAGGATGAGGGTTTTGTGCGCAATAGAAGTATAGGAACAAACGTCTAAAAAAATATAATAAACGCTTCTTTTTTATTACTATTTAAAATAAATAAAATAGTTTTGTGTGGGGAATAAACATCAACAAATTCCAAAAACTGAAAAACTAACAAAAAATGTTATGTACACGGTTCTAGTACTCGAACTGGTTCCGACCCTATCACTATCCGGTTCTATTCAAGTAGGGTTATACCTCTCTATAGTCGGGTCCGGTTCGTACCCGATTCTTCATCGTACCAGGTTCTGTTCTACCCGAAAGGACCCAAGAACCGGTACCCAATTTGTGCATCTCTAGCTGGGGGAGTAGGACTTGAACCCATGACCTACGCAAAACTTTGTGTTCGAAGAGCTTATATTTCGATAACTGGACTAACAACCCCAATAAAAAGAAAAATAATAAATGAATCAACTTATTAATAACTTTATATATGTTTGTATGTGGAGAGAGATGTAGAAAGCTTTTATAAAGCTTTCCTTTTTCTTCAACTGACAGTCTGTACGTTGAGATGGAGAGAGAGGAGAGAGTTTTAGTGTAGATGTAGTCTTTTTACTGTAATCACAAGTGCATGATTGGTTTATGATGAGTATGTTATCTTCTTGTTGCAAGTATATGAGAATAGAATGGTGGTTTCATACTTTCATTGAGCATATCCATTTAATGTTCTGTGCTCCAACTCTTGCGATAGCTCTGTCATTAATAGTCCACTGACTCACAGAGAAGTTTGCTTTTTTATTTGTGGTTTATGTTTACAATGAATTTAATCCAAATATATCAAATACAACACATAAATTTAAAGTCGACGTGCATGCAGAGGTGAAGAATTTAGGTAACATGACTCTGAAATAGATTTTTTTTTAGTTCTAATGAATACTTTTGTTTTGGGAAAACTACATCAAATCAAATGCTAATCAAGTTTCTCAAATTTTTTATTTAATTTACTCAAATTTGTTTTGTCTCTTTAAAGCATTCATAACCCGTTTGGTATAATTATGTGAATAAGTTTTGTATATTTTAAGAAGTGCTTTAAAGTGCTTATAAGTGGAGGAGAGAGAAAAGATATAAGGTTTTTATAAATATAAGAATAAAAGTAGTGGTTTTTAGTATAATTATAAGGATAATGAGAGAGAAAAGTATATATAAAAGGTAGAAAAAGTAATGTTTTTTAGTGTAATTATAAGGATAAGGATACAGAATATAAATAAACGGGCTAGGAATGTTGTTAAAGTCACTTAGATTTCACTAAGTGTTTCAATAAATGAAAATTTTATTCCAGTTAATTTAAAATAGGAGCTAATAGTGAAAAAAAATTCACTAAATAATAAACAAGTTTCAAAAATTATATTTAAGTCGAATTGAAAAAAAAATACTAAATAGTAAACAAGATTCATATATGTTTTATTTATCTAATTCAATTTTAAAAAATTTAAACATTTATAGAAATATTACAAGGATTAAACATCTATAGAGGGACAAAAGAACTTGAAGTGAGTTAAAAGAAACATTTGAAAAACTTGGTTACTTTTGTGTAAAGTTATCCATTTTATTTTTGTGTGTTAATTATGACTCGTCTATATCTATATCTATATCTATATCTATGCTAAATAATAAATAAAGGTTTTTAATATGACACTTGTCACTCTCCTATACATTCTAATCATTTTTTTCTCGCTTCTTTCTCATATTAATTATACAAATTTTCTTTAATTCTTTTTATATAATTTTTTGTTTCCCGCCTATCTCTCCAGTTAAATAATAATGTTTTTTATAATTATTTTTATAAAAAAAAATTCAATTAAAAAAAAGTTTCTTCATAAAACATTTTTAAAAATTAAACGTTTCTTTCATTCTTTTTATAAAACACTTTTAAAAATAACTATATAACATTTCTAAATTTTATAATAAAAAAACTATATAATATATTATAAATATATAATATGTAAATATTTATAATAAATGTATAACATTATATTTATTTATCCAGAGTAATACATAGAGTTTCGAGTAATACATATAGTTTCTAACCTAATAGTAAAATAAAAAAAGAAGACACGAGAAAAGTGGAAAAAGGCATAAGTGATTCATTATCTTTATTAGAAATTAGAAATTGACACGAGTATAAGAGAAAAATATAAATTAAATTTTACATAAAAAACAATATATTCTTTTGTTTTCTCTTCGCTAAAGCATCCTTCTAACTATTTGACTTCCAAACTTTTAAAATATAAAAGTAAAGATTTAAAATAAAATGTCTTTTTGGTGTAGAACGTTGCAATCAGACTCCTACTTCAAAACAGATTTTACATTTTGTTCTTTTGGTTTACTTGTTACCACAAAAGATGTTATGAGAAATATAAAGAAAATATATTCGTATTGAGATCTAACCGACTTGGAACCATTTGTTTTTGTAAAAAAAACAAACTACATATCAAGACTATGTTACATAACCGGTGGGGGGGAGGGGGGGGGGGTCGTTACCAATGTCAATAATTGAAGACTACACAATTCGAACAATTTTAAATTTGTCTGAAATAAAAAGGGAAAATTTCAAGAAAAACCAATATACTTTTTGTTTTTTCTCATAAAAGTCACTCAACCCAATTTTTGCATATAAAAGTCCATCTACTTGTTAATTTTGAATAAAATCATGATATTTTTTAAAAAAGTAACCTGAAACCGGTAAAGCGGGTCATTTACGCTTATGTGGCCATTTTCATGGATTACGTGGCTTTTTTATTTATTTTTTTCTTTTAAAAAGTGCAGGAACCTTGTTTATTATATCCTAAACACTAATCAAGAGAGAATATCAAACGACTAACTCAAGAGTAAACCCTAATAATGGATGTCCATCTTTTTTCTGTATAATCGATCAGGTATTTCATCTAATGCTATTCTTTTTTTGTAATCTTTTTTCTAAATCGTCATTCTTATTCTTTTTCTTTGTTCTAAAACGATTTTATTACAGAATGGAATCAAACCATATTGATGATGAGGATGATTTCAGTGACAGTAGTTATGAAGCAAGTTCTGAAGATGAGGAGTCACCAGATTCATTGTCAATAGATCTTGAAGAGGAGGATCTTGTTACTATTTTAAATAGGACATCTGATAATCCTTTTCTTAATAAACTTTGTTATGAAAATATGCAGCTCCAATTTACTGATGAAGTTAGCGAGACTTTGCTTGAAATAGATGATGATGAAGTTCGGTACATGGATGAGGATAATGAAGATACACAACACGTTGAGAAAGGGAAAGTATATCCCATTCATGATCCAAACATGAACCGGAAAGACATGAAACCGATTCTTGGGGATAGGTATGAAAATCCTGCACAGTTAAAGTTCGCTCTATGTTGCTATGGAGTAGTAAATGGATATGTACTAAGTTATAAAAAAAATGAAACTAAAAGGCTCCTAGTTGTATGTGGAAACAAACATGTAGGTTACGATTGTCCATTTAGATTATGGGCATCTTGGATGTAAGTGAGAAGTCTTTTCAGATTAAAAGCCTTAATGATAATCACAACTGTAGTAGGAATTACAGTTTAGGATCCCTAGTGATAGCGTCATGGATTGCTAAGATGTACCTTAGACAACTCGTTGCAAGACCTTTTGTTAGAATAAGAGATATGCAAGCTGATATGTTACGTGACTACATGGTTAAAGTTAGTAGTGGTCAATGTTATCGAGCAAAATCTATGGAAATGTTTGAAATAGAGGGTGGTTTGAAAGAACATTATGCAAGGATATGGGATTATGCACATGAAATTTTGAGAACCAATCCTAGAAGTTCTGTGAAAGTGGGAGTGAATGGTATGCCAGATGGAAGTAATGTGTTTAGTAGGATCTATATATGTTTCAAAGCTTTAAAAGAAGGTTGGGTTACATGTAGGAATGTAATAGGCTTGGATGGAACATTTTTAAAAGGGTTATGTAAAGGAGAACTTCTAACAGCAGTAGGTCGAGATGCAAATAACCAGATTTATCCCATAGCATGGGTTGTTGTGGAAGTAGAGAACAAAGACAATTGGACGTGGTTCCTTGAATGCTTAAAAGATGATATTGGAATGTGTGATGGAAGGGGTATTACATTCATATCTGATCAACACAAGTTATGACCGTTTCAAGTTTATAGTTACTGCTCTTTTCATTTATATCTTGTTTATTCTATCTTATTCTATCCTCATGTTAAACCGTAAACCAAATTGTTCACTACGGTTTGAAACTTTTGAAACCGATCGACCAAAAATATAGGATAAAAACCAACCGCGAAACCGAACCGATGACCGGTTTCACGGTTTGAAACCGAACCGTGAACACCCCTAGTTCGTTTATGGGATCCTGACTGTTGTTGGCCTAAATGTTATTGGACAAGATTTTGGAGCTCCCTCCACTCCTCGTACTATTGAGATCCAAAAAATTACACTTTGTGTAACGAGCAATTAATAATATTTAGTCGTAAATATTATAATTCATGAATGACGCTTTTATTAAACGGCGAATAAATATTTAATAAAATATTTATCGGTTTATTCAGTGATTAATTATTTATAGGAATAATTAAATACGAAGGAATAAATGTTTAAATGTTAAACATTAAATTGTTGTGTTTTACTAATTGTTTGTAATTAGTAAACTCTGGGAATTAAAATTGATTGATAGCTATTTGATGGGGAACTAAAAGTTAATACCCTAGGGGTGCAGTTTGTATTTATGGCATCTAAAAATATAATCTTAACTGCAAACCCTAATGATTATTCTAGCCTCCACAAACCGACACAAGGAGAAGGCCGCCACCCCTCCCCTTGCCGACTGTATACCACCGCCGCACCACCATACCTCGCCGTCCACATCCGTCGGCTTTCGTCGCTGTGCCATTCTATCGTAGCCGAGCCGCCGTGCCGAGATATAACTGTTTTACGTTGTGTTGCGGGTTTTCGTGACTAGTCACCGGCGAGTCACCTGTTGTACAAGAGTGTTGAGCTTTTGGTTTATCATCGAATGTATAACTATTTTACCCACTATGGTTGATTATTTATTGTTTATTCGCGTGTAATCGGATCGTTGGAGGGATCCCGGATTTGAACCGTTAATTGTACTAAATGATTCCGCTGACTAATTTGATTTATTTATTTATTTTAAAAGGTTTAAATAATTATGTTTTAAAAATTAAAACTGCTACAAGGTATCCCAACAAGTACATAATACATGCTTTAGCATAGACAGTAGACAGTATGTGCCTTATAGTAGGGACTCTTAACTTGGATGTAAATGTTACTCTTGACTGGAAATGTTCAGAACTCGAGTAGTAAAGTAAATTAATAATTTCATACCGCTCTCTATAATTAGTAATTTACATTACTCAATGTGTTCTAAATTATTACCTATCATGATGACACAACTATTCCTTGTTCGCAGTTAGACACAAATGGATAGAGGAAAGAGAGGCTATCACGACAGAGGTCACTTTAGTTTTGAAGGACGTCTTACTGAAAGCACTAGTTGAGGCCCTTAAGGAGTTTGGAAAAGATAAGAAAGAGGAAAGTAGTAAAAGGACTGAAGTCACTGATAATTAATTTTTTATTTCTTTATTTTTAATACAATTCAATTTTCTTTATAACTTTCTGTAAAAAATATTTTGTAAAATTCTAAATATAGTTTTGTGACGTTCGGATTTGTACTTACGTTTCTTTTGTGAAAGACTAAACTTGTTAAGTTTATCTCTAAAACTCGGGTCATTGAACAACACGAATACCTTATCTCATATATGAATGTCTATTATATGTGTAAGGCTCCAAATCCCGAGAACCCAACACGTTGGCATACATGTAACATCTGCCCAGTTTTCGGGTTCATAGTCCGTAAGTTATCCATATACTTTAATATTCTATGTGCATCCATTAGTACTTAGTTAACATGAAACTAGGTAAACAAACTATGTCTACCATCTATACTATGCTAACTTCATAAAAGCATGAGAGTTCAAGACTCTAATATAGAAACTATGACATAAAATCACCTATAGTAGGTTAAGCTATGTCTAATTTTACACTGATTACTTAGTTATACACTAATCATAGTGTAATCAACTTAATTTAGTCTTATTCCATACTAATTAACCTAATTATACCATAATCTTGGTATAACTAACTAAACTATGTCTAATTACTACACTAATCTCATTAAACTTGGTATTATTACCCAAATTATGTCCATCCATATTTTATAAAACCATATCATAGGTATATGATGCAAAAAACCCTAATTCATTTATTTCATGTCATATTTATATAAAGACTTTTATATAAATCCTTTTATAAATCTTTCTTACATAACTATATAAATACATCTCATCTATTTTATGTAACACCCATATATATATATATATAAACACTTATGCAAGAGTAGAATCTTACACTATTTATAAAACGCCACCATTTTTATAAAAAAACTACCATTTATAATCTCTTGTATAAAAACCACCTACACTAGATATCATCATATCAAGATCTTACAAACTCAATCACACACTCCACCCCCATCCCAATTTTCCGGCCCCCCTGAACCCAGCACTCAACCTCCCATACATTTCTTACAACTTATCTCAATATAATCTCAAGAATTATTATTAAATTGAATAAACCATACTATCTTTTACCTATAAATACAAGAACAAATCCTTGTTCTTTCCTTGACCATTTAACAAACACTCTCACTCTCCTACTCTCTAAAATCTCGGTCAAGGAGAGGTGCAAGACCAAATACAAGAGCCTTGAATCTTTCACGCTGTTAGGACATAGAGTGCATTACAAGCTGCAATGGTTGCATTGACTCTAAACAAACGGTTTAACTTTACTTTATATATCTACCGTGAGTTGGTCATGCAAATCAATCCTCTAGAAGGTCAAGGGTTTCTTATGTACCCTAGGTTCGTGCAAATGATTCTGAACCATTTAATTCCAGATTTACCTCATGGATGATTTTGATAATGAAGCTGTGAACTCACTTATTCATGAAGCTGAAGGAAATGTTGTAGATACGAGTTCCGGTGATACTATTTTACCTGATTCTGAAGTTGCTGATTCTGATTCATCTAGAGATTTTAGCTCAGATCATTATGAGAGGTTGGCTACGTTACCATTGGTAAATGCGGAGAAACGTATTAAATCTAAAGCCAGAAAACCGAGGCGTAAGTCTGTTCGGAATCCTCCTTCTAGATCAGTACTTGGCAAGAGAACTTTAATTGATGAGAGTTCTGACTCGGATAGTGATGTTATTCTAGTTCCAAAAGCTTAGAAGCTTATGTATGCTTCTATTGCTGCTGCTCATTCATCTCAAGGTGTTGAGGACGCTACTTTTGTTGAATCCTTAGTGATTACACCTCCTACTTCTAAACATCCATCTCCGGTGCTTTCTCCAAATGTTCCACACACATCTGATGCTGGTCCTTCAAAGTCGACTGATTCTGAAAGGATTACCTTCCTTGAATCACATGTGCTTGCTTTGCAGAATCAAGTATATACTCTTGTATCTACTAATACTCAGAGACTGTTGGTCATTCAAGCTCAAGCTACACAAATTGCTGACATGCAGTTATTAGTGTCCAAACTTGTTGAGCGTATTGACGCTCAGGGGGAGTTAAGGATACATGATACTTGTCATGCTGATTCTGTTCAAAGAAAGGATGATGATGACAATGATCCTAGTGGTAATGTTGAGGGTGATCGTCAATACGCTGACGTGAATCCAATATCAAGAGCTCAGGGGGAGTCGACATCACATACTATTGAAGGAACCAAGAATGATTCTGGAGTGAATGAAGAAATTTTATTATTGGAATTATTTCAAGATTCTGAAGAAGAAGAAGCTGAGAAATTAGAATGTCTGGATGATATTGACGAATTATTTGATGATGTTGAAGAGGATGTGATGGATAATGAAGTTGAAGAAGGAGAGATTGTAGAAATTGAGATCGAAAAGAGTAAAGATAAAGTTACATATGAAGGAAGTGATGGTATGAATGTTCCGTATAAATTCATCCAAGATGATGTTATTCCTGAGTTTTCTTATGAGGGAGTAACATATTCTATGGACTATGTTGAAGATATCACTACACCTGATGATACTGCTCAATCCAAGATAGATTCTGATGTTGATACTACTCATACTGTGTCTCCTAAGCTGAATGAAGAACCTGTGATGTATAGAAATACAGGAATGACTAGAGAACAGTGGAGTGAAGTAGTTAACAGTTGGATGAAAGTACTACCAAAGTCACCTATACAACCTGCTCAGAAAGAAAAATATGTGAATAAAGAGAGGTGTATTGTAAGAATCATCAGTTGGTTTTATGATGATGACACGAAGTTGTTTGCTCTTAAAATATCTGATGGTGTTCAATACCTAAAGCCGAGGATCAAGTATTTCAATACCTTGCCAAGGTGTGAAATGAACGGTCTAGCTACGAAACCACTAATTAATAGATCAAAGTGTGGATTAGCTAATGTGATTGCTAACCTGATTAAAAGAGAAGGTGGACCAGGGAAGTATGAAAGGTTAAAACCACAGAATGGAAAAAGAGTGAAGATTGTAGATCAAAAGACTGAGATTGTGACTTGGAAGTATATGTTCAAGCCAGTACGTGCTGTACAGAAGATACCATTGAAGAAAATACCATAAGATTTTCTAGGGAATATGAAATGGTGTTACGTAGATGTGAATACTGGTGAAGCTAGGATTGATGATAAAGATAATAAGGTCATTGTTAGTTTCTATGATGCAATGAATCTTATTAACTTCTCAAAAAAAGATCAGAGGACTTTAAGAAAGAATGAGATTATGTTTACCGATGAATAGAGAGAACAAGGATTGCAGTATAAAAGAGTGTTGGAGATATGTCAGAGATATGGAGTGCACGCAAGAGCTCATAAAGACTGAAGACAGAAGATCAAGCTATTGTCAAGGGGGAGTCTGTTAGGACATAGAGTGTATGACAAAAGCTTTGTAATAGTTTAGGTCTTATTGTCTTTATGTTTTTATGTAATTGTTTAGATTTTGTCTAAGTATTAGAACAAGTTCGCCTAGTCTATTATAGGCGAACTTGTTAAGTTCGCCTATTGCAGAACGTGTGTCTATAAATAGAGAGTTTACAGAATCTGTTTAGAAAGAACTTGAGAAAAAGAGAGAGTATATTCTGTAAACTCTATGTGTTTGATGATATAAAAAGAGAAGTTTATTTACCTGCTGTTTCTATTTTCAATTAGTATACGAACGTTAATACGGTAGGATTCTGCACTCCGTGTTATCGAGACGTCCTGTCACGAGATAGATCTGAGATGAGTCATGTGGACCTACACACGCTTGTAAGCATTCCCTTCATCAAGTTTCTATCTTTCTTTCTTTCATTCATTCATTCTAGATCATGATCTTTGAGAACAAGAAGGTTTATGGGTTTTATGATACCATATACTTGTGATAACAAGTGGTAATCTATGGCTAAGGTCAAACCATAAACACACCTTCAAAGATCAAAGAACTAGTCCATGTACTCTATATTTTTCTAGATTATGATCTTTGATAACAAGAAGGTTTATGCGTTTTATGATACCATATACTTGTGATAACAAATGGTAATCTATGACTAAGGTCAAACCATAAACACACCTTCAAAGATCAAAGAACTAGCCCATGTACTTTATGTCTTCGCTATATATTTCTTTGCTATATATTTCTCTAGATCTTGATTTTGATAACAAAAAGGTTTATGGGTGTTATGATACCATCATACATGTGTAAACAAGTGGTAATCTATGGCTAGAGCCAAACCATAAACATACCTTCAACACTAAAGAACTAGTCCATTTAAATTCATGTGCTTACTTTATTATGCACTTTATTTTTCATGTTATTTGTTCTTACACTATTAATAACTACATGGACATAATATAGTTGGGTAAACATAAAAATCAAGTCTCTAAAGTCATAATAACAAAATATTAACACAAGATGTCATGTGTTGACTTGAAACCATGCATCTTGTGGTGACTTTTTCACTAACATGTCAAACACTTAAAAACTAGTTAGAACTACTTTTGTTATACTATATAACATATAGTTAAAAGGTTTGATGAGTTAAATAAGACTAAAATAGTCACATGCAACTTAAATAAGAACGTACACCGTTTAAAAACCCGGTTTTTAATCCAAAAATATGACTTTAACTTCTTGACTTCTAAAAATTCTCATATTTTGGAAATACTTCTAACTACTATAAAAGGACTCCATATAAAATTTTATGATTTTTGGAGTTAAATAGCTACGTTAATAAATTAAATCTTACGTAAACAAATTTCATTTTTATACTTAGACTTTTTATAAAATTCTTAAATTTTTATCAAGTAACCTAATGGTCCTAAGGTTGTTATAAAATAATAATCTTAATTTTTGGACATAACTAACCATCCTTTCAAAAATTTGCTATCTTAAATCATTTTTGGAAAAATATTAAACTATTTCAAATGAGACTACCAAAATTTCCAGCAAATTTCTAATGTTTTATAAAGCCTACAAACCAAATTTCAAAATGATTGAAGTTGGATAGCTATACTTTCAAAATTACAACTTATTTTGAACATTTATGACCGAAACAAACGATAAAACGTCTTTAAAATCACATTCTTGACTCGACCAACTTTTGAAACTATTTTTGTAAATAAAATAAGTCTATTCGAGTCATCAAACTACTATTTTACCAAGGAATCACAACCATTGTATTTTGTAAGTTTAATCCATCGAAAACCGTTGTGAAACGACGAATTTTAATAATAACATTCTTCAAGATTATTTGAGGGTTCAAAACCTTATAAAACTTAACACATATAGTTTTGATCATAAGTTATGAGTTTTACTAAGTTTAACCAACAAAACGTTACATCTATTATTAAAACGGTTTGCAAGATCTCAAGAACAAAACTTTTAAAAGAACTCTTTAAACATGTGTGATTTCTACTTATTTCCATCCATCCTATCTTTATAAAACCTAACAAGAGTTTGACATATTTTCTAAACCTCGTTACCATTACAAGACAATCTTATTCAACATCTAATCTCTAAATGTCTTGACGGTTACCGCCGTAAATCCAAACATGTCCTATGTAATTCACTAGAAAAAAAGAACTAACATTTATAAAAAAAATGACACCTTAATCCAATATTAAGTCCATAAAACTCATAAGAGTCCCACCATTGTAGGACCCTAGTAGGACATACTTCAACTGCAAGAACGCAAATTCACCAACACTAGGTGAGTCTTCGTAGCCCCTTTTTCTCTTAATATGCTCTAACTATTTTCATTATTTACTATATTGACTATTCACTTATCTATTTGATCATATAACTTGAGTTGAACTAGAAATATTATCACTTCTCAAGTCCCCTTTTTCCAAAACGCAACTTGTTAACTTTGTTAAGCCGACGGTTAAATATTGATAGATCTATCGGGGTGACGCCCCGTTCATCCTTCTGTCTGACGCGTTTAAAATAGCAGAAAACGTGGTGTATGTTTATTTCCGATTCTAGAAACAAGAATTAATGCTTCGTGATAAGGCATTAAGCATATTATAACAACTATTCATGTGAAAACTGTCTATACTCTTTCTTTATACTTAAACCTACGAACTCATCAGCTTTATAGCTGACTACTTTTAGCATATTTTTCAGGTAATCCATGAAGGAATTAGAGGTGCATGGCATACAAATATATGGATATTTTAAGAAAAACAATCTTTTGTTAGGATGGCTTTTGTTCGAAAAATCTCAATTTGTATTTTGAAACAATATGTCATGTAAACTATTATTTTGGAAATGACGAATGCGTAGTAAGTTTCTCTTATTAAACAATGTGTTCTTGATTTCCATACAACTGTCATAACCCGTGTTTCCGCCTTAGACGGGGTGTGACAGAAGTTGGTATTAGAGCGATTGGTTATAGAGAATTAGGTCATTAGAAAACCTAGACTATAACCTTAAGCTCTAAACTATAGTATACATTGCATGTAGATTTAACGCATATATATATATATATATATATATATATATATATATATATATAGTTCATACTCACCTTTCTTCTTATATTTTAGCCACCTCAACCATGACTGGTTACGGAAACAGGTTCCTACCGGCAGAAAGCAGCGATGAAGAACCCTCTAAGGTCCTCGAGTCGCCACTTAGCATTCAAGGATCTCTGACTCAAGAAGGAGCCATGTGAGGATGTCTAGCTATGAGCCAAGTAGTGATAACACTCACCTAATGACTGGATACCATGTTGAGCTATCTGACGACGCTTCATCCGAAGAGAAGCCGACACCACCTCCCATGAGGAACCGAAACCCGGAGACACCTCGCTGAGGCACTAGGGCTATGGCCCGAAAGACTACTTGGCTAGGGAAGAGAGTGAAGTCGAAGATTGCCGCGTAGTGTCTCCATCATCTCTCTGAGTGTTTGGAGAACCCTCATGTAGAGTTGAAGCACCTGCAGACTACTTGGAGGAGTATCAACAGTGGAAGGCTAAACATGAAGAGGAGCGTGGGAAGTTGTCTGATCAAATAACGTATGTGTGGTGTCACGTGACTATACAAGACTACTCTATATTTGGTATCACTGAGTCTATGGAGCTCTTACAAAAGGACAGAATGGCTGACAAGGATCAGCTCACGGCGGCACAAGAAGAAGCACAGGAGGCACGGGACCAGAATCACAAATGGGGCACAATCGTGACGCTGATGGTGTTCGTTTCCCTGATTCTACACTACTTTATCTAGAGAAGCCCGGATCTTCAATTTGCCACTACTACCTATCTAGTAACTATGTACTAGGCGATAAGCATATATGATCTCGTCTATAGTAGGACTCTTTGTATTTCAAGAATTTTATGTTTCAAGAATTATGAACTTTGTATTTCAAGAATTATGCACTATGTATTTCAAGAATCCTGCAGCTTCAAGAACTATGTATTATATTTTTACGATAACTAATTATGTAGCAACTTTATGATTATAATATTTGCATGTTAATAAATGCATAAATGTGTATCTAGAAAATGCCTCCAAGACAAGAAACACGCCACACCACCGATAACAACAATGAAAATCCTACCATGGCGCAAATATTTGCCTAACAATTGAACGACGCACTACCCAACATACTTACGCAAGTCAGCAATGCCATACGTAATGGAAATACTTCCAATGGAACTAATAGCGAAAGAAGCCATCGAAATGAAGGAGAAGGAGATACTGGGGATGGAGCTAGAAGAGGATGTTCCTACAAAGCTTTTAGTGCCTGTAAGCCAAAGGAATTCCATGGACATGAAGGAGCTCTTGGAATACTTAAATGGATTGAAAAGATGGAATCAGTTATCAACATTAGTGAATGCGCTGACAATCAGAAAGTAAAGTACGATGTTTGCTCTCTCTATGGCAAGGCGCTAACATTGTGGAATACCCAAGTTCAAGCAAGGGGCACTGAAGCAATTGGACAAATGTCTTGGGTGGAACTGAAAGCCTTGTTGCTAGAGGAATACTGTCCTAAAAACAAGATGCAACGATTGGAGTCCGAATTCTGGAACTTGAGTATGGAAGGTGCGGAACATCAAGCATATACTAACATGTTCCATGAGTTAACCTGCACGGTACCTCACATGGTACCCACTGAAGAAAAGAAGATTGACAGCTATATATGGGGTCTTGCTCCTCGGATACGGGGGATGGTTACCTCAAATGAACCAACCATTTTGAAGGCTGCAATTCTTCTAGTTGGTCAATTGACTGATGAGATGGTAAGATCTAGAATTCTGGTCAGGAAAGGTTCTTTGAAGAAGAGAGAGTGGTGAGAAGAAGGTTGGTGCTGACAAAAAGCCAAAAACTACCAAAGCTTTTGTGGCGGTTATTCCTGAAAGAAAGCCTTACAATGGACCATTGCCCAAATGCAACAAATGTCCACTACACCACAATGGAGCTTGTATTCAATGCATTAAGTGCAAAAGGTTTGGTCATATGGCTAATGCCTGTAAGTTCAACGGTACCAGGGCATGCAACGAATGTGGTAGCACTAATCACATGAGGAACACCTGCCCCAAGATTACTCGAGGACAGGGAAATGTTGGGAAGCAAGCTCAAGGACGAGCATTTGTGTTAGCAGCTAACGAGGCCTGACAAGATCTAAACGTCGTAACGGGTATGTTTCTTGTTAACCATCAATATGCATCTATTTTGTTTGACACGGGAGCAGATAAGTCATTTGTATCCACTAATTTTACACCATTACTTGAACTACCTACTAGTGACTTGCAAAATACCTATACCATATAATTAGCTAACGGCAAACAACTCGAAGCTAAGAATATAATCCAGGGTTGTACCCTAACTCTTAAGAACCACCCATTCGTCTTAGACTTACTCCCTATCGAACTTGGAAGTTTTAATAATGTTATCGATATGGATTGGCTCGCACATAACCGAGCAGAGATAGTATGTCACCGGAAAACTATTCGGATTCCCTTACCAAATGGTGAGACGCTTATCATCCAAGGAGAGCGACCCAGAATTAAGAATCATATCATGCATGAAGGCTCGAAGATATCTGAAAAAGCAGTACTACGCCTTTCTAGCTCACGTAGTAGAAAAGAAGCAGGAAGAAAAACGCATCCAAGACATTCCTATTGTCAGGGATTACCCGGATATATTCCCTGAAGATCTACCAGGACTTCCTCTAGTACGACAAATCAAATTCCAAATCGACTTAGTTCTTGGAGCTGCACCAGTTGCTAAATCTCCCTATCGATTAGCACCATCTGAGATGCAAGAAATATCAACTCAACTACAGGAACTCTTGGAGAAAGGATTTATTCGACCAAGTTTCTCACCCTGGGAGCATCAGTCCTATTCATCAAGAAGAAAGACGGTTCTTTTCGAATATGCATTGACTACATAGAGCTTAATAAGCTAACCATCAAAAATCGGTTCCCTCTACCGAGAATTGACGATCTTTTCGACCAACTACAAGGGTCTACTTATTTCTCAAAAATTGATCTCAGGTCTGGGTATCATCAACTAAGGATTCAAGATAATGACATACCAAAGACTGCTTTCAGAACTAGGTATGGACATTATAAATTCTTAGTAATGCCCTTCGGATTAATCAATGCACCGGCAGTATTCATGGACCTAATGAATCGCGTCTGCAAACCCTATTTAGATAAGTTTGTGATTGTGTTCATCGATGATATCCTAATCTACTCAAGGAGTCAAGAAGATCATGAGCAACATCTCAAAAAAATCGTAGAACTACTCACTAAAGAAAAGCTATACGCAAAATTTTCAAAGTGTGAGTTCTGGTTAAGAGAAGTACAATTTCTTGGTCACGTGATTAATGAGAAGGGTATTCATGTTGATCCAAGCAAAATTGAAGCAGTGAAGAAATGGGAAGGTCCAAAGACACCCACCGAGATCCGACAATTTCTGGGTTTAGCAGGGTATTATCGGATATTTATTGAGAACTTCTTGTCACACCCCCAAATTCCACTAACGGAGTTTTACCGTTTGGTGTGTGACAAACCAGAAATCTCAATCATTAGTTACATCAAACGACACTATATGAGACATAAATGAAATATCGTAAAAGTTCAGAGTTAATGCGGAAGCGTTTAAATAAGAAAATAAATGCGCAAAACAAGCGTGCCCAAGTTTAGTTTAATAAAACAAGTAAATTGTTTTAAATGTTTGCATAAGGATGAAATGATAGTAGGACTCCATGCATGTCCTAAGTATGCAACCTGTACCTTAGCGACCTGAGAAACATGTAAGAAAAAGTGTCAACACGAGGTTGGTGAGTTCATAGGTTTGCAAATGAATAAACTGTTTGAGTGTTTGCAAGATCCACATACGTAAGTCACACATATTGCTAGCTAGACAATGTACAAGTTACTCTAAGTGTTCGCAACCAAAGCTGACTGTTTATGTTTGGGTGCCTTCCGCCATTGCTAACATCAACAATGGCAAGTGTTTAGGACAATTTACACCCGGTCGACCTCCAATAGTGCTAGCGCGACTAGCTCGGGTGGGGTTTGTCAAACCCAGCAGTACTACTCAAATTTCCTCACTATACTCCATATATTAACGGTCTGAATGTGTAAGGACTTTACATGTTATGTTTGCACTTAGGTAACAAGTGGTAATGAAATACTATGTGATCCATGTCCGTCCGTATGTATGTCTCTCCCCGGCCGGAAGACAACTAAACGGATGTCTGTTCGTGTGCATGTTTCTTCCCAACGGGAAACAAGTAAAATACTGTTTGTTTGTATGCATGTTTCTCCCCAACGGGAAAACAAGTAAAATGATGTTTGTGTAAATGCATGTTTCTCCCTCAATAGGAAAACAAGTAAAAAGGGGCCGTGAAACTCACCTGAGTGTGCAGAGCGTAGTAATTAGCACCCCACAAGGATGCTACAAAACCACAAATAGCTTGCAAGCGGACAGTCTATGAACGTCCTAGAATATGATCACGATAATTAGGACACGTAGGAGTATGTGACGATGACACGGAAAAATCGAACGTTCTAAAACACACTTATGACTTACGAGTAGGAAATCTTGACATCAGGAATAGCAAATCCCTAGTTAAGTAGCTAGTATGAAAACGTCACCAAGGTATAATCACTAGAAAATATATTTGTGAAAATCTAATGTGATCTCATATGTATATACATACATATATATATATATATATAAATGTTTCTAGATAAATTTTGAAATAAATAATAACCGTACTATACGTAGAAAATCGGTCGATACATAAATAATGAAAGAGTTATTTTAGTAAGAGAAATAAGTGTTAAAATGATGTTGTAAATGAATATATTATTTTTATATTTAAAAACAATAGTTAAATTGAGTAACAAGTTCGTTTCCGAGCATACGATCGTTTTCTGGAAGCAAATCGTATTAATAAATCTTTATAATAAAATAGGGATTGTTTTTATTTAACAAGATAACATAAAAAGTTGCTCAAAAATAAAATGCGGGTTGTGGGATTCGAACCCGAATCTCTCCCACAACACACCACAGCTTTAACCAATCCACCCACTAGGGTAATCGCAACAAAAAGACGGGTCAGATTAGTTTTCATATTCAAGTGAAACCATGTTCATCCGCTATCGCGATTCGAACCAAGAACCAGTCCCAATCACTTTGAATTCGATCGCGATTGACCATAAATGTTTAGGGGTTTTGTTCATCAATGGATTACGAATCTGTGGTTGTGATTAATTTCAAAATCAACAAGTTTAAGAGCGTTAATTTCAGTTTTGAAACACCGAAAACCCTAGGTTTGAACATGGAATCGATTTGATTAACTTCGATAGGATTATCAGTTGCAATCATAGGGCTTTCAACAAGTAGGAGATTGCGAATCTAACCATGTATTACAATTGGATTGAGATTGAGTCTAGGTTAGGATTTGATTAAAATGAAATTGCGATGTACCCTAGATTTGGTTCTTGATTAATTCGATGTTATAAGCCCAAATTGCGTTAGGGCTTTCGTTCTAGACATGAAAACGAAGTTGTGGATATGTTTAATTACCTCTAATGATATCGAATTGATAGAGATCGGGTAGTTAGGGCTCCGACTTCGAGTGGTTTAATCCCCAGCGACTCCGGTTTCGTCCCTAGTCTAATTCGTGTTTGTAACAGCTTCTAGGAGGTGCGACTAAGATGTTTAGAGAGTTTGATTGCCCGAATAACAAACCGAATGCTCGGATTTGATGGTTTAGTTATGGAGGTCGACGGTTTCGGGTTTGGGGTTATAATTCGTAGTGATGAACAATGATAAACAGTTAGAAACGGCTCAAAAACGTTCGAAATCATCAATGCCGTACGTTACAACTTCGAATTCGATCAATTTTCAATTATGGGTTGAGAATTTAGATCAAGAGCAAGGGTTGTTTGACTTTTAAAAGTCAACAGGACAATAAACACATGATTTTGACTTCATAAAGTCAACAGATCGGTTTTGGCTAATTACACAACTAGTCCTTGTAGTTTTAAGTGTGTTTAAGTTTGATAAATGACATAACAAGTCCTTGAGGTTTGAGATAGGTTAGGGTTTAACAGAATTTGGTTAACGGGGTTAACCCTAAATTGTCGGATGTCACACTTCTCAAAAATCGCTCAACCTTTAACTATGTTAACCCAAAAGGATAGAAAATTTGATTGGGGGCAAAAGCAAAAAGAAGCCTTCACTCTACTAAAGCAGAAACTGTGTCACGCACCTATTCTAGCTTTACCTAATGGTACGTAAAATTTTGTAGTATACTGTGATGCATCCCATCAAGGCTTTGGATGTGTATTAATACAGAAAGACAAAGTAATCACTTATGCTTCACGACAACTCAAGGTTCATGAAAACATCTACACCACTCATGACCTAGAACTAGGAGCGGTAGTTTTTGCGTTAAAGATTTGCAGACACTACCTTTATGGTACGAAGTGTTTAATCTACACCGATTATAAGAGTCTCCAACATATATTTGATCAAAAGGAGTTGAACATGCACCAATGAAGATGGGTAGAATTGTTGAATGACTACGATTATGAAATATGATATCATCCAGGAAAGGCCAACGTTGTGGCCGACACTCTAAGTCGCAAGGAAAGAGCGAAACTTATCCGACTACGAGCACTCGGGATGATAGTTCAAACCGACTTAAAAGCACAAATCCTTGAGGCTCAAAAAAAGATTGTACAAATGGGTGATCTAAAGAAAGAACTACTTTGTGGTGCCGAGACACACCTGGAATCAAGATCCGATGAAATTCTTTACTTTAAGGATAGAATGTGGATTCCACAATCTGATAAGCTAAAAAAATTAATATTGGATGAAGCTCATAAGTCCAAATACTCAATTCACCTAGGAGCCGAGAAAATGTATAAAGATCTCAAGGAATTCTATTGGTGGCAAGGTATGAAGAAAGACATTGCGGTGTATGTTAACAAATGTCTAACCTGCCTAAAAGTAAGGCCGAACATCAAAAACCATCCGGGTTACTAACTCAACCAGAAATTCCTCAATGGAAGTGGGAGCAAATATCTATGGACTTCATAACGAAGCTGCCAAGGACATCCGTTGGTCACGATTCTATGTGGGGCATCGTAGATAGACTAACCAAATCAGCTCATTTCCTAGCCATCCATGAAGATTACAAAATGGAGAAATTAGACAAGTTGTATACCAATGAAGTGGTGATGAGACATGGAGTGCCTGTCTCCATTATTTCTAATAGAGATGGACGATTCACTTCAAGATTTTGGCAGTCGTTACAAAAATCACTTGGATCTAGACTTAATCTAAGCACAGCATATCATCCCCAAACAGACGGTCAGAGCGAAAGAACAATTCAGTCTCTGGAAGATATGCTTCGGGCTTGCGTAGTAGACTTCCGTGGAAGTTGGGACTCCCACCTACCTTTAATCGAATTTTCATATAATAATAGCTACCACACGAGTATCAAGTGTGCACCTTTTGAAGCTCTTTATTGACGAAAGTGTCGATCTCCTATCTTTTGGACTGAAATTGGCGACAGTCAGATAACAGGACCAGAAATTATACATGAGACTACTGCCAAGGTTGCCCTGATAAAAGAAAGAATTAAAACTGCCAGAGACCACCAGAAAAACTATGTTGACAACCGTCGAAAGCCTCTAGAGTTTAATATAGGTGACAAGGTCATGTTGAAAGTATCACCGTGGAAAGGAGTGTTCCGATTTGGTAAAAAGGGCAAACTTGCACCACGTTATATCGGACCCTTCGAAATCATCAAAAGGATTGGCCATGTAACCTACAAGCTTAAACTACCACAAGGACTCAACGGTGTACATGATACATTCCACGTATCAAACCTCAAGAAATTCTTGGCCGAAAAGTCTTTACACATACCTTTGGATGAGGTTCAGATTGATAACAAGTTGCGATTCATTGAAGAACCAATGGAGATTATGGATCGAGAAGTAAAGAAGCTCAAACGAAGCCGAATTCCGATAGTCAAGGTAAGAAGGAACTCTAAGCAAGGTCCAGAATACACTTGGGAACGAGAGGACAATATGAAGTTTAAATACCCACACTTGTTCAAAGATGAACCAATCAAAGAGAGTACCGGTTGAATTTCGGGACGAAATTCTCTTAATTGGAGGAGACTGTAACATCTGCCCAATTTTCAGGTTCATAGTCCGTACGTTATCCATATACTTTAATATTCTATGTGCATCCATTAGTACTTAGTTAACATGAAACTAGGTCAACAAACTATGTCTACCATCTATACTATGTTAACTTCATGAAAGCATGAGAGTTCAAGACTCTAATCTAGAACTTATGACATAAAATCACCTATAATAGGTTAAGCTATGTCTAATTTTACACTGATTACTTAGTTATACACTAATCATAGTGTAATTAACTTAACATGGTTTTATTCCATACTAATTAACCTAATTATACCATAATCTTGGTATAACTAACTAAACTATGTTGAATTACTATACTAATCTCATTAAACTTAATATTATTACCCAAATTATGTCCATCCATATTTTATAAAACCATATCATAGGTATAAGATGTAAAAACCCTAAATCATTTATTCCATGTCATATTTATATAAAGGCTTTTATATAAATCCTTTTATAAATCTTTCTTACAAAACTATATAAATACATCTCATCTATTTTATGTAACACCCATATATATATAAACACTTATGCAAGACTAGAATCTTACAGTATTTATAAAACGACACCATTTTTTATAAAAATCTACCATTTATAATCTCTTGTACAAAAACCACCTACACTAGATATCATCATATCAAGATCTTACAAACTCACTCACACACTCCACCCCCATCCCAATTTTCGGCCCCCCTTGAACCCAACACTCAACCTCCCATACATTTCTTACAACTTATCTCAATGTAATATCAAGAATTATTATTAAATTCAACAAACCATACTATCTTTTGCCCATAAATACAAGACCAAATCCTTGTTCTTTCCTTGCACCATTTCACAAACACTCTCACTCTCTTTCTCTCTAAAATTTCGGCCAAGGAGAGGTGCAAGACCAAATCCAATAGCCTTGAATCTTTCAAGCTAGTAAGCAAGTGGTAATCGATGGCTAGAGCCAAACCATAAACATACATTCAACACTCAAGAACTAGTCCATTTAAATTCATGTGCTTACTTTATTATGCACTTATTTTTCATGTTATTTGTTCTTACACTATTAATAACTACATGGACATAATATAGTTGGGTAAACATAAAAATCAAGTCTCTAAAGTCATAATAACAAAATATTAACACAAGATGTCATGTGTTGACTTGAAACCATGCATCTTGTGGTGACTTTTTCACTAACATGTCAAACACTTAAAAACTTGTTAGAACTACTTTTGTTATACTATATAACATATAGTTAAAAGGTTGGATGAGTTAAATAAGTTTAAAATATTCACATGCAACTTAAATAAGAACGTACACCGTTTAAAAACCCGATTTTTAATCCAAAAATATGACTTTAACTCCTTGACTTCTAAAAATTCTCATATTGTAGAAATAACTTCTACCTACTATAAAAGGACTCCATATAAAATTTTATGATTTTTGGAGTTAAATAGCTATGTTAATAAATTAAATCTTACGTAAACAAAGGACGTTTTTATACTTAGACTTTTTAAAAATTTCTTAAATTTTTATCAAGTAACCTACTGGTCCTAAGGTTGTTATAAAATAATAATCTTAATTTTTGGACATAACTAACCATCCTTTCAAAAATTTGCTATCTTAAATTATTTTTGGAAAAATACTAAACTATTTCAAATGAGACTTCCAAAAATTCTAGCAAGTTTCTAATGTTCTATCAAGCCTACAAACCAAATTTTAAAATGATTGGAGTTGGATAGCTATACTTTCAAAATTACAACTTATTTTGAACATTTATGACCGAAACAAACGATAAAACGTCTTTAAACTCACATTCTTGACTCGACCCACTTTTGGAACTCTTTTTGTAAATAAAATAAGTCTATTCAAGTCATCAAACTACTATTTTATCAAGGAATCACGACCATAGTATTTTCTAAGTTTAATCCATCGAAAACCGTTGTGAAACGACGAATTTTAAGAATAAAAATTTTCAAGATTATTTGAGGGTTCAAAACCTTATAAAACTTAACACATATACTTTTGATCATAAGTTATGAGTTTTACTAAGTTTAATCAACAAAACATTGCAACTATTATTAAAATGGTTTGCGAGATCTCAAGAACAAAATTTTAAAAGAACTTTTTAAACATGTGTGACTTCTACTTATTTCCATCAATCCTATCTTTCTAAACCCTAACAAGAGTTTGACATATTTTCTAAACCTCATTACCATTACAAGTCAAATTTATTCAACATCTAATCTGTAAATGTCTTGACGGTTACCGCCGTAAATCCAAACATGTCCTATGTAATTCACTAGAAAACAAGAACTAACATTTATAAAAAATGACACGTTAATCCAATATTAAGTCCATAAAATTCATAAGAGTCTCACCATTGTAGGACCCCAGTAGGACATACTTCAAATGCAAGAACGCAAATTCACCAACACTAGGTGAGTCTTCGTAGCCCCTTTTTCTCTTAAACTTTTGGGGGGGGGGAAATATGCTCTAACTATTTTCATTATTTACTATATTGACTATCCACTTATCTATTTGATCATATAACTTGAGTTGAACTAGAAATATTATCACTTCTCAAGTCCCTTTTTTTCTAGAAACGCAACTTATTAACTTTGCTAAGCCAACGGTTAAATATTGATAGATCTATCGGGGCGACTCCCCGTTCATCCTTGTGTCGGACGCGTTTAAAATAGCAGAAAACGTGGTGTATGTTTATTTCCGATTCTAGAAACAAGAATTAATGCTTCGTGATAAGGCATTAAGCAGGGGCAAACATACTAGGTCATCAAATTTAGTTGCGGACTCAATGTTTATATTTTCTTATTCACATGCGTAATTCTTTAACATATTATAACAACTATTCATGTGAAAACTGTCTATACTCTTTCTTTATACTTAAACCTACGAACTCACCAACTTTATAGCTGGCCACTTTTAGCATATTTTTCAGGTAATCTATGAAGGTATTAGAAGTGCATGGCATATAAATACATGGAGATTTTTAGAAAAACAAACTTTTGTTAGGATGGATTTTGTTAGAAAAATCTCAATTTGTATTTTGAAACAACATGTCATGTAAACTATTATTTTGGAAATGACGAATGCGTAGTAAGTTTCTCTTATTAAACAATGTGTTCTTGATTTCCATACAACTGTCATAACCCGTGTTTCCGCCTTAGACGGGGTGTGGCAATACACGTAAGCACAATAGTAAATGACATCAAATAAACTCAATAAATGCAGCGGAAAACAAACATTCAAAAGTAGTCAATGACCCAAATCTCAAACACAAGTCAATCAAGTACTAATCTCTAAATCGTTCAACATCATAACAGAAAATAAATGTCATCACAGCGATCGCGGTAACCAAACGCCATCCAGAAGCCGCCGGCTAACACTTTCTCTTTACCTGAAATACATGCTAAAAGTCAGCTACGCTGAGTGGGTTCTATAGTAATTCGTTCCGGGGTATTAAGTCCCGAACCTTTATTAAAACATGATTTACGTCCCAAAGGTTTTCTCATTTAATTCACTGTTTATTCAAATAATATATTTTATCTACATACACGAAATAATGTCGACTAGTCTAAGGACACGTGCGATCATGACTCGTTGACTGATCACCGTCAGCCATAACAACTCACCGACTAACATTGACTTACTATCAAGCTTGAGCGACCCATTTCATCTGATTAATGTCGGACTAATTTTCCATCGACTAGTGACGACACAATGTCAAATAATTCTAAATTAACAGTCACGATATTTAATTACGTGACATCAATCCTACGCATGCAATTATAACTATTATTTCACAACACATATATTAACGTCAAAACCCTTTTATCGCGTGCATTCGTTATATCGCACGTTGCATGTATTTATGCCGAAAACTATAAAACATTTAAAAATGGGCGATAGAAACTCACATTTGCTAGATACGCCTTGATCTCTAAAACTTGCTAACTTCTCGTGCTCGTCCTTCAAACTCGTACCTATCATTCACACAATTCATGAGTCAATACGCGACTCGACATTTACTCTCTCGTTCCCTCACGCAACCTGACCCGAAGAATTATCACCCACGCATTGTCACACCCCGACCGGCGGCGGATTATACGCCGGGGCTGACGCGGTTGTTCATAAGCACATGATCATCTATTAACAAGTGATAATATTATTTCATCATAATTAAAGCATCTGTTACAAATAGAAATGGAAAACAAGAGTTCAAACATGACATAAGTTGAATTTAATCTTTAATAAATCTAGGTCTAAAGTCCTAAGTGATCAAGTAGTGTCCTCAAACTGGTGCACCTGAAACATGTGAGTAAATGTCAACTACAAGTAGTTGGTGAATAACATAGGTTTTGACACTAAACAAAAGTTAAGTAAAGGTTTACAATTCAAAGCATGTATAAAGCATATATGTGAAAACAAACAAGGTTCCAAGCGTACAATCAAGCCGTGTAAATGGAAAACTAGTTACGCAATCCCACTGATTTGTAAGGCCCCTTTCCCGGGTGACCTCACTTGTTGGATTTACTCATAAACATAGCCATAAATACTGAACTTAAATTCAAAACATTCATCATTCAATTACATTACATAACAGCGGAAGTCTTAACAATTAAAAACACAACATTGTCTTAACAAACAAAAGTGGGATGTCAGTCTTGTGCCGGGTAACCTTCACGCCATCGCACGACCTTTTCTTCCTTTACCTGAAATGTATACTAAAATTCAGCTAACGCTGGTGAGTTCTAGTTTAATGCAATTTGATATAAACATTCTATTCTTTACTTTATACGTATGCATTACTGTATAGTCATTCATATAAATACGTATTCATAACTTTTGTCTTTCTTTTCATCTTTCTTTTCTGTATTTTTGTGATTTCATATATATATATATGCATTCACCCTTTTCTTTCTTTTCTTTCTTTCTTTAATTTCATGGGTCATACTATATAAGGGTGATCAACCCGTCATTTGCTTACGAATGTCACAAAGACAATCGCCGTGGTCCATCGTCATGGCCCACCTATACTTACAACCGTCTGGCAACTAGTGTCGTCCGTCATTTTATTCTTACAACCGTCCGGCAATCTTTGTCCGTCCGTCATGACTTACAACCGTCCTACCGTCGTAGGCCGTAATTCGCCCGTCTACCCGAAGGTATCCGTTTCCCATGCGACTATTATTTATACAACCGTTCTACTATAATATGCCAATTGCTTCGACCGTCCATTAATGGCATTCGTACGTCCTAGCCGATGAAGGAGCGCACTTGTCCCGGTTATAAAATAGTCACATGGTCGTCCGTCTACCGAAGTAGCCGTTATCATCGAAGCGTCCATAACATTTTCTGTACTTGGCAAGCAATATATACATGGATATAAAGCAGGATTTCATTCTTTCATATTGTGTTATACTTTCATTCATTCTTGATAATCATGCTTTTCATTCTTTATTCATAATTTCTCTCTCATGTATAGGTATATATATATATATATACTTGTATAACACATATGATCACATTGGCATTCATAACATTTATTCACTTAGTGTATACATCTCAGCCCCAAAACATTTGAAAACATTTGCACATAACATAGAAGGGGGCACATAGAACTCACCTGATGAGTAGTTTCTGTAATACACTAAGCTGGCTACTGGGCTTCACTAATGTCACTCACGATCTGTATAATAAAGTCATACACATAAGATGGTGCTCCTAGATGACACTAGACATTACTATGCTTGAACATAGTAGTTTCGATTGATTAGCTTATATCGAAACTTGGTAGTTTCGATAGGTTGTTTCTGTCGAAACTTGGTAGTTTCGATAGGTAGTTTCGATAGATAGTTTCGATAGGTAGTTTCGATAGATAGTTTCGATAGGTAGTTTCGATAGGTAGCTTATGTGTTATCTTAGGTTCGGATCGGGGGCTCATATCGAAACTATGGTAGTTTCGATTGGGCCTGCATATATCGAAACTGGGTAGTTTCGATAGGTCTGCACATATCGAAACTAAGTAGTTTCGATGGGTCTGCACATATCGAAACTAAGTAGTTTCGATGGGTCTGCACTTATCGCCTTCCCCAAAAATCCGAATGTTCTGCATGCGAATCTGATCATGTCGATATCTAGATTTTCTTTGATCAAAACGTTCGTTTTTCATTCTAGATGCTATACCTAAGTTCACTTTCAAGTTTCATCCGCAAAAATCGTTATCTTTTAGCCAAAACCCGAAAACTCCCAAAACGAACAAAAACTCATAATGTGATCGAATCGTTACCTGGATTGGATTTTTGATTCAGAGGATATGATCACGAGAACAGCAGCAACGTTCTCCTGAATTCCCGAGTTGATCCGTCACTTTCTCTCTCTAGACCCGAGCTCTCCTCTCTCTCTCTAAAAGCTGCGTGAGTTGGGGAAATGAGCAGGGAAGAGGGCTGCCTTGCCTCTTATGCGCATGGGCTTCCCTCGGCCCATTGAAGCCGGGCCCAGGCCTGCTCCCTTTTTGTTTAAATATTCCAACTAAACCACCGGTCTCGCTATATTTATTCGTTTTATTATTTTTAGGATGTTACAAGTCTACCCTCCTTAAAGAGGTTTCGTCCTCGAAACTGTTCATACGTTAAACAATTGAGGGTATAGTCCCTTCATCTCGTCTTCTTTTTCCCACGTAGCTTCTGACCCTTTTCTGTGCTTCCATTGTATCTTGACTAACGGTATCGACTTATTGCGTAGTCGTTTCTCAGCTCGGTCAAGAATGGCTATTGGTTCCTCTACATAATTTAGACTGTTATCCACTTCGATCTCGTCGTAAGGTATGTGAGCTATGTCGTCAGCTAGGCACTTGCGTAAGTGCGACACGTGGAACGTAGGGTGTATTCCACTAAGCTCGACGGGTAGGTCGAGTCTGTAAGCAACTTGACCCACTCTTGCTACAATCTTTAAAGGTCCGACAAACCTTGGACTTAGTTTGCCACGCTTTCTGAACCGAATGATTCCTTTCCACGGTGATACTTTCAACAGTACCATGTCCCCTACTTGAAACTCTAAATCCCTCCTTCTCTTATCCGCGTATGATTTCTGTCTGTCCTTTGTGGCTTTCATACGAGCCTTGATTTGATCAAATTTCTCAGAAGTAGCTTTGACCACTTCGAGACTTGCAAAATCCTTCTGTCCAATTTCCCCCCAACAAACCGGGGTCCTACATTTCCTCCCATACAACATTTCAAATGGCGGCATGCCAATAGTCGAGTGATAGCTGTTGTTATATGAAAATTCTGCCAATGGTAGATGGCTGTCCCAACTCCCACCGAAGTCAATGATACAGGCCCGGAGCATGTCCTTCAAGGTCTGAATGGTCCTTTCCGATTGTCCATCGGTTTGGGGGTGGTAAGCGGTGCTGATGTTCAGTCTAGTGCCCATTGCTTCATTGAATTTCTTCCAAAACCTTGACGTGAATCTAGTATCCCTGTCAGACACAATCGACAGCGGCATACCATGTCTGCTCACAATTTCCTTGATAAATACTTCTGCTAGCTTTTCAGAAGAAGAAGTTTCTCGTATTGGCAAGAAGTGAGCACTCTTTGTCAAGCGGTCGACGATCACCCAAATGGTATCATTGCCTTTAGCTGTTCGCGGTAGCTTGGTAATGAAGTCCATTGTGATCTCTTCCCACTTCCATTCCGGTATTGGTAAAGGTTGCATTTTGCCGCATGGTTTCTGGTGCTCGGCCTTAACTAGAGAACACGTTAGGCACTTGCTCACGTATTCTGTCACATCATTCTTCATGCCAGGCCACCAGTATTCTTTCTTCAAGTCTTGATATATTTTGTTTGTCCCGGGGTGGATAGAATAGCGAGACTTATGGGCCTCATCGAGTATTTTGGCTCTAAGCTCACCAATCTTAGGTATCCACATCCGGCCAAACCTAGTTCGTACTCCGTATGCATTCGCATCTAAGTTCCCTTGTTGTCCTACTATTCTTTCCCGTTTCACATTTCTTTCTAACAATGCTTCATCTTGTGCCTTTGATATTTCACCCATTAAGTCTGGCGTTATAATTAACTGACACGCTTTGATCCGGATAGGTGCCGATTCTTCCTTTCTACTTAAAGCGTCAGGCACTACGTTTGCCTTGCCTGGATGGTACAATATCTCACAGTCATAGTCTTTCAGTAGCTCTAACCATCTTCTTTGCCTCATGTTTAGTTCCTTTTGTTCGAAAAAGTATTTCAAGCTTTTGTGATCGGAGTAGATGGTGCATTTAACTCCATACAAGTAGTGTCTCCATATTTTCAACGCGAAGACTACTGCTGCTAATTCTAGATCGTGTGTTGGGTAGTTAACTTCATGAACCTTTAGTTGCCGCGATGCATAAGCAATTACCTTTCCTCGTTGCATGAGTACGCACCCTAAACCTTGCCCTGAAGCGTCAGAGTAGACTACTAAGTCTTCATTTCCCTCAGGTAGTGTTAATACTGGAGCTTGAGTTAATCGTGTCTTAAGTTCCTCAAACGCGTTGTTTTGGGTTGGACCCCATTCATACTTTACTTCCTTCCGTGTCAGTTTGGTTAGCGGCGAGGCAATTCTTGAGAAATCTTGGATGAACCTTCGATAGTAGCCTGCCAACCCTAGAAAGCTTCGTATCTCTGTTGGTGTCTTTGGGAAGTTCCATTCCTTTACTGTCTCGATCTTTGCAGGATCCACCATGATGCCGTTTGGGTTTATTACATGACCTAGGAATTGGACTTCCCTAAGCCAGAACGCGCATTTGGAGAATTTTGCGTACAACTTTTCCTGCTTTAGCACCTCCAGAACCTCTCTTAGGTGACAGTGGTGATCACCCTCGCTTTTTGAATACACCAGTATGTCATCTATAAAGACTATCACCGATCGATCCAACATTGGTCGACATACTCTATTCATCAAATCCATGAACGCTGCTGGTGCGTTGGTCAATCCGAAGGACATCACGAGAAACTCATAATGCCCATAACGCGTGCGAAATGCGGTCTTTGGAACGTCTTCTTCTCTTACTTTCAACTGATGGTAACCCGACCTAAGATCGATCTTTGAGAACCAACTCGCACCTTGCAGTTGATCAAAAAGGTCGTCTATTCTAGGCAGTGGGTATTTGTTCTTTACTGTTCTCTTGTTCAATTCGCGGTAGTCGATACACATGCGCATACTGCCGTCCTTGTTCTTTACAAATAGTACCGGAGCGCCCCATGGTGAGATGCTCGGCCTAATAAATCCTTTCTCGGTTAGTTCCTCTAGTTGGGACATCAATTCCTTCATTTCTGACGGAGCCAATCGGTAGGGGGCTTTGGCAACGGGCTCAGCTCCTGGCAGTAAATCAATCTGAAATTCTATTTCCCGATCGGGTGGCAACCCAGGTAGATCCTCAGGGAATACTTCCGGAAAATTGCACACCACGGGTACATTCTTGAGTTCTTTCGTTTTCATTCTATCATCTATAACATATGCCAGATAAGCTTCGCAGCCGCGCCTCATGTAACTTTCGGCCTTAATCATCGAGATGATGTTCGGCATTGTGCAATTCCAATCCCCATAAACCGTAATTGGACTGCCGCTAGGACCTTTGAGGTGTATCCTCTTACGTTTACATATGATTTGAGCTTCGTTGGCAGCTAGCCAATCCATACCCAATACTATATCGAATCCTCCTAAGGTGAGAAGGAATAATCTAGAAGGAAATTTATGACCCTCTATTTCTATTATGCAATCCTCTGTTACTTGGAATACTGCCGAATTTTTACCAACGGCAGTTTGTACACTAAAGGCCTTTACTACTGTGTTGATAGTGCAATTCAGTTTTCGACTAAAGGCATTTGATATAAAGCTTTTACTAGCACCCGAGTCAAATAATATAGCCGCATGTTCATCATTAACTAGGAACGTACCTGACACAACATCAGGATTTCCCCTTGCTTCCTCCTCAGTCAGGGCGTAAGCTCGAGTCCTAGTCTTTGGTTGTTCCTGTTCCTTTTCTTTTCCCGAACCAGATTGTCTGGCTTTTCTGCAATCCTTAGTCAGGTGACCAAACAGTCCACATACTTGGCATTTAGTGTCTCTCAAGCAGTCACGAGAGTAGTGCCCCGCCTTCCCACACCTGTAACATGTGGTGGAGCCGACCCGGCACTCGCCAAAATGTTGCCTTCCGCATTTCTTGCAGGTTTCATATTTGTCCGACCTTGGTTTCTTATTTTCAGTTATTACGTTCCCTCTTCCGGTGCCTCTAGACGGGTTCTCCCACTTTCTCTTTTGGGTTTCTATTGGTGGGTCCTCATTGGCATAATCGTCGTAGACGATTTCGCTCAGATTCACTACCGACTCGAAGGTCGAGGGTAGGTTGGCTTTCACGTGGACACGGACCCTTTGAGGTAGGCCCTTCACATAATACTTGATCATTCGCTCTTCTGTCTCCACCAGGTGGGGTACCAGCTGTGCCAACTCATTAAATCTAGAAGTATACTGGCGGTGTGTCTTGTTGCCAGCTTTAAGGTTTAGGAATTCATTTTCCACTCGATCAATTTCGTTCTGGGGACAGAACTTTTGAATTACCAGCTTTTTCAGTTCTTCCCATGTCATTCTTGCAAGAGCGTTTGGGGACTTTGTCCTCTGAATGTTCCTCCACCAACCTAAGGCTTCGTTGGTGAAAGAATGAGCAACATATTTAACAGCCTGGTCTGGTCGACACTCGCTGATGTTGATTACAGCACTCATCCTCTCAATCCATTCAAGCGTTGCCACTGAATCTTTGCTCCCATCGAACTTGGGTGGGTCTCCGTCCTTGAAACCTTTGTAAGTGCACCCACGATTGCTCGATCCAATCTTTATTTCATCCCCATCACTGTCATATACTTTCTCTTCATTGTCTCCTTCATCCTCCTCCTTACTTTTCTTTATTGCCTCGGATAGTAGATCAAGCAATAACTTTTTCAAAGTGAGCACAACTTCACGGGTAATAGCATCCCTGACTTCAGGTTCCAACTGTATAGGCCCTGGACTGTCGTTCATAATTGGGGTCACTTCTGTTTCGTGCACACTTTCGGTGTGCTCTGCGTGCACACTCTCTTCTTCTTCAAATCTTGGGTTCAACGGAGGTCTACCTCGTCGGCCAGTGCGACCGCCTCGAGGTCCTGTTCTTCCTCCACCAGCCATAGTTCTTAATTTCCTGATAGTTAAAAAGGGAATACATCAATGTCATTTCTTCAGATCATAGTTTGGAACAGTACGAGCAAGGTAAATTCTTAATTACAGTGACCGGTTTGTGATTACTAATTTACATTGCTTTTCGGGTTCGAAACTCTTCAAATCAGTCGTGGCATTAACATCTATTTGTTCTAAGTTAAGGTATCTATTCCTATGCAAGAGTATTAACTTTATGACTTACTTACCGTGCTAGCGTTGGCGTTGGTTACCCATACTGACATCCGTGCGTTGGTCCCATAATCAGTTTGAGTCTAGACATTTAGGGATGTCTAAATCTCTCAAACTATTGCTCTGATACCAACTTGTAAGGCCCCTTTCCCGGGTGACCTCACTTGTTGGATTTACTCATAAACATAGCCATAAATACTGAACTTAAATTTAAAACATTCATCATTCAATTACATTACATAACAGCGGAAGTCTTAACAATTAAAAACACAACATTGTCTTAACAAACAAAAGTGGGATGTCAGTCTTGTGCCGGATATCCTTCACGCCATCGCACGACCTTTTCTTCCTTTACCTGAAATGTATACTAAAAGTCAGCTAACGCTGGTGAGTTCTAGTTTAATGCAATTTGATATAAACATTCTATTCTTTACTTTATACGTATGCATTACTGTATAGTCATTCATATAAATACGTATTCATAACTTTTGTCTTTCTTTTCATCTTTCTTTTCTGTATTTTTGTGATTTCATATATATATATATATGCATTCACCCTTTTCTTTCTTTTCTTTCTTTCTTTAATTTCATGGGTCATACTATATAAGGGTGATCAACCCGTCATTTGCTTACAAATGTCACAAAGACAATCACCGTGGTCCATCGTCATGGACCACCTATACTTACAACCGTCTGGCAACTAGTGCCGTCCGTCATTTTATTCTTACAACCGTCCGGCAATCTTTGTCCGTCCGTCATGACTTACAACCGTCCTACCGTCGTAGGCCGTAATTCGCCCGTCTACCCGAAGGTATCCGTTTCCCATGCGACTATTATTTATACAACCGTTCTACTATAATATGCCAATTGCTTCGACCGTCCATTAATGGCATTCGTACGTCCTAGCCGATGAAGGAGCGCACTTGTCCCGGTTATAAAATAGTCACATGGTCGTCCGTCTACCGAAGTAGCCGTTATCATCGAAGCGTCCATAACATTTTCTGTACTTGGCAAGCAATATATACATGGATATAAAGCAGGATTTCATTCTTTCATATTGTGTTATACTTTCATTCATTCTTGATAATCATGTTTTTCATTCTTTATTCATAATTTCTCTCTCATGTATAGGTATATATATATATATACTTGTATAACACATATGATCACATTGGCATTCATAACATTTATTCACTTAGTGTATACATCTCAGCCCCAAAACATTTGAAAACATTTGCACATAACATAGAAGGGGGCACATAGAACTCACCTGATGAGTAGTTTCTGTAATACACTAAGCTGGCTACTGGGCTTCACTAATGTCACTCACGATCTGTATAATAAAGTCATACACATAAGATGGTGCTCCTAGATGACACTAGACATTACTATGCTTGAACATAGTAGTTTCGATTGATTAGCTTATATCGAAACTTGGTAGTTTCGATAGGTTGTTTCTGTCGAAACTTGGTAGTTTCGATAGGTAGTTTCGATAGATAGTTTCGATAGGTAGTTTCGATAGATAGTTTCGATAGGTAGTTTCGATAGGTAGCTTATGTGTTATCTTAGCTTCGGATCGGGGGCTCATATCGAAACTATGGTAGTTTCGATTGGGCCTGCATATATCGAAACTGGGTAGTTTCGATAGGTCTGCACATATCGAAACTAAGTAGTTTCGATGGGTCTGCACATATCGAAACTAAGTAGTTTCGATGGGTCTGCACTTATCGCCTTCCCCAAAAATCCGAATGTTCTGCATGCGAATCTGATCATGTCGATATCTAGATTTTCTTTGATCAAAACGTTCGTTTTTCATTCTAGATGCTATACCTAAGTTCACTTTCAAGTTTCATCCGCAAAAATCGTTATCTTTTAGCCAAAACCCGAAAACTCCCAAAACGAACAAAAACTCATAATGTGATCGAATCGTTACCTGGATTGGATTTTTGATTCAGAGGATATGATCACGAGAACAGAAGCAACGTTCTCCTGAATTCCCGAGTTGATCCGTCACTTTCTCTCTCTAGACCCGAGCTCTCCTCTCTCTCTCTAAAAGCTGCGTGAGTTGGGGAAATGAGCAGGGAAGAGGGCTGCCTTGCCTCTTATGCGCATGGGCTTCCCTCGGCCCATTGAAGCCGGGCCCAGGCCTGCTCCCTTTTTGTTTAAATATTCCAACTAAACCACCGGTCTCGCTATATTTATTCGTTTTATTATTTTTAGGATGTTACATGATTGCCATTTTGATAAAGTAGCAAGATGTATACACAAAAACCTGCCAAGGTTCTGTGTTATGTATGTATCGGTTTCCCCTATAAATGATCATGTTAGGTACTATCTTAGGCCTGGGTGGCAGGTTAATGATTGCACTGACATGAACACATGTACCGGTCACCAAGCAGTTTAAGGCATAAAGCATAAAGACCATAGCATAAGAACACCGGGTATTGAATTGTGTAAGTAGATGTATTTGTAAACATGTTCCACCCCAAAAGTATAAAAAGAAAAAAAGGTGTTATGTAAACTCACCTTGCAATTAGTAGCTTGGATGTCACACAAGTATATTGTTTGTTGCACAAATGTTCTAGCTAACCACAAGGTTAACCTATGTTTGATGTAATATATGTATCAATGATTTCTACAACTGAAATAGAGAATCCTAATGTGCGAGGAGATTGATGTAGGTGTCTTCATTTTAATAATAAAATAATTATTTGAGTTGCAAATAATATTTTATGTAAATCTTTGATAAATATTTTTATTGCAATAAGTGAAAGAATGAATAAAGATTTTGTTTGTTTTTAATAATTATATAAATATATGAATAAATAATTAGGTTTCTTTTGTTTGTAAATAAATACATACATAAATAAATGACTAGTTTTCTTTATTTGTATCCGCATAAATTAATAGATGGATAGATAAATAAATAAATGAGTAATAATTAGTTGAGTAATTAAACAATTTCCTACATAAATAAATGAATAAAACATTTCATTTGATTTATGAAAAATGAGTGTTAAAAATAATGATTTAATTAGTTGGTAATTAAACCAAAATTTAAAGTATAATAATGTTCTAATTAATTAATACTTAAACCATAATTTAATTATTAATTAAAAGTATAGAATTGTGTTTTAAATGTTCTCATATAAAAATAAATTATATAAAAGTTTGTATAAATCTTTATAAAGAAATGAGTTTATAATCATAATCATATTTAGTTGAATGTGGTTGTTATACACTAGAATGGTTATCATTCCAGAATAGTATCTCCAACAGAAAAGTTTCCAGGAAAGAGTTGGTTGAATCAGAACCCCGTCTTTTCCTAGCCAGAACTTTAGTGTTTTCCAGATAACTGCATACTTGTTTGAAATTTACTCTATTTGCATACTTAACCAAGTTTAGGTTGTGTTTGGAAAGTATATGGGCTAAAGTGAAAATATGAGTTTAGTAAAAATAGAAATTGAATATTAAATAATTTAATTTAAAAATAAATATTTTTAGTAAAAACATGATTTTTGAAATTGAAAGGAGTAAGAAAGATTAAACCAAGCTTTTAAAAAAAAGTTTGAACAAATTTAATTAAAATAGGGCTTTTGATCTTGGATAGGTCTATGATTATAACATAAACATGTTAGGGATCATAGGTCTATCTAGTTATGATGGATTTTTGAAAGGAAAAGTATGAACAAACAAGAACATAAGAACTTACTTAGAATGGAAGGATTTAAGCTAGAATATTCTAAAGGATGAGAATAACGACTTTTAGTAGCTAGAGAACCCTAGAGGATCGTTGAGTTGCGAATAATACATCAGAAATAAGTGCTCTATTTATAGGGTAGTATCAGGGGCTTATTCACAAAATTTAATTTGTTATATGGACTAAGATTGCAAAATATGAAGAGTCGTTTTTAATTTCATAACATAATTTAACTTAAGTGCTCATTAATTTTATGTTTATGACTTCATTTCATCATAATTCATATTTGAAATGTTTATAAATGTAATTATATACTTATTTGTTTTATTTACCTTTAGTAATTTAAAAATACTAGTAATATTAATTAACAATGTTATATTTTCATAATAAATTGTTTAAATGGTTTATTTATCATTTGTGTACATATATAGTCACATATATATTTATAAGTACACACATAAGGGATATCAATTTATAATCAAAGCTTGTAAGCTTAGATTTGGTTATTATAACAAAGTGTATATATTTATTTCATAACAATCATATAAGTATGTATGCACACTCATGAATTATAATGAATAAATAGGGTACATTCATAAATGCGAAACATAAAATAATGAAATTACAATTTGCTTGAATAGTTAAAATAAAGGTCGGAATTTACTGGGGATTACACACATGCACGTCGCCGTGCATGACTCGCATGCAACGCGTAAACTCCCGAACCGTACTCAACCCGACTTCACTGACAACCTCGCACCTTCCCTTCGGCTTCCGGCAGCCTCCACAGCCGTCGCACCACTGCTGTCGGACCATTAGAGCACCGCCTTGGTAACATGCAAGCCCCCCACCGTCTTTGTCGCCTCAACGCAACCGTGTTCAATCGCTCCCTCACGCATCACCACCTCTCCCGAGCCTTCATCGGTCGCGAACAGCCCCCGACAGGGACCACCGTGACCTGCCAGCACCACCGTCGGGCGCCTTGTGCATTTCAGACTTCTCCGAACTCTCGCCGGACCCTCGCTACCTCCACCCTACAACCTTAGGGTTTCCAGTCGAACTTTGCTAAACCCACACGAGTCTCACCAACAAAATCGATTACACGAAAGAGATTTAGAGGATTTACCTATCGGATGGATGACTCGTGTGAATCGAATCGAATCGCCAATGGAACTCGTTTTCCTCAACCGGTGCCTCCCTTCGAAACCCTATAACCGAAACCATGTTATAACAAGGATTCGAGGATCTAGATACGTAAACAATGATTAGGGAATCGCAACTATACCTTCGCTTGATCGCCGATGCAACCCGCGATGTGTTATCCCTCTATCTCCCTTCTCGGCAGTCGCAAACACGAAATGGGGGAACCCCCCCACCCATTGCCGTAACACCCTAAAGGGGTGGTGGTCGGACCGGCATCGGCCCTTGTGCGCTACTGGCTAATCCTCGGCCTCGGCCTGTCTTGAATTCTTTTACAAAACTCTCCCTCGAGTCCCGTTTATTACATAATAACCCCCAACTATTATCCACGTAAATAAAAAACGTACAACATCCGTTAAACCGTCTACTCTCTAAAACAATTATTTGCAACCCGTTCTCTAAACGAGAAACCGGGATGTTACAATATGATTGTTAGTTTAAGAAAGATTCGACATCATTTCCCCTTAGCTTCCAAGTATTTATATTTAGAAATATATATATCCTAGGAGCAAAGAGAAAATAACAACTGAATCTTTTTTAAACCAACAATCATGTAGGACATTCACATCCTAAATGAGATAAGGTATTCAAAAAGTAGCCCCAAAACGGGGACAATTCAAAATTTAACTCTATTAGATAAATTTTGGACAGGTATAATCTAGGGGTTATCTTATGCTAAAGTTATCTCGTGTTCCGGTCAACAACGCGAATACGTAATCAAATAACATAATTCAAAAACTAAACAACTAATATATATGATTCAATGTTTCTAACTTACATAAATAAATACATATGTTAACTTAAATACATACTTACATACACATGTACATACATTACATACATACACACGTACATATATACATACACAAGTACATACATAAAAAAATATACTAATAAAAATATTTTCTGTACATATAATTATTCACTATATCAGGGGTGGCTCGACCATTTTGGGGGGCCAAAGCGATCATAAAATCCCGGGCCCTTTTTTAAATTCGAGGTTTGGGATCAACAACTAATAATGTAATCAACTACGCAACTAATAAGGTAATCAACCAAGTTTCTAATACACAAACAATTTTTTGAAATCGTGAAATACGTCGGCTATTTATTACTGTATAGGTTTATAAATCGTAAAATACGTTAGAAATTTCTTTGAATGATAAAAACAATCTAAATAATAAGCCCAAACCACCATGGAAAATAGGACATATATTCTTATTTTGGATCAAGCTGGTTAAAATAATTAAATCATATAGATGAGAAACGAACTTTAACTTAATAATATAGAAAAGTATTAAAAAGATATATTCTAAATTATTTTCACACTTTATTTTATTTTATGTTTAAGTTTGTTAATTTAAATAAAGAATTATTTATAAATTATATTAGTTTAAAAAAAGTTTAAATAATTAAATTAGTTATCATGTATTGGGATAATCATGTTAATTAAAAAAATTAGCTTCAATATATTAAAAAAATAGTTTTATTTTTCCTCATATTCAGTTTTTTTATAAATATATATCTAATAGATTAAATAAAAATTATATAATATTCATTAATAATAATAATAAATTACATTAATAATTAAAAAAAACTACATTAATAATAAAAAAAATACATTACTAAAATAAAAATTACATTACTAATGATTTGATTTTTCGTAAACATACTCAATCAAGTCCACCTTTAGTGCGTTATGAATTTCTCGATTGCGTATTTCATGACGGTTTACTCGCGTTTGATCTTCATCAATTTCTTCGTACGTAACCTCCTCCTCATTTGGGTTGTATTGATAAATTGTCGCTACTTGATCCTCTAAAATCATATTATGCAAAATCACACAAGCATACATAATGTTCCATATTTTGATTTGAGACTAAGATCGAGCAAGCCGTTCAATTATATGTCACTTATTCTTCAATAGACCGAACGCTCGTTCAATATATTTTCTTGCCGCATCATGAGCCTTTTTATAATTATTACATGTAATAACTTCCAGACACATAAAAGACTTGACAATTGTTGCATATTCCGGATACATTCCATTGGCTAGATAATACCCACGCTTGTAATGCGATCCTCTAAGTTCACACGATAAGTCTGGTGCGGTTCCGTTAATCATATCGTCGAATATAGGCGATTGATTAAGAACATTAATGTCATTGTTCGCACCGGCAACATTAAAGAATGCATGCCAAAACCATAGATAATTTGAAGCCACAACTTCAAGCATAATACTTGGTCGAGGATGATCGCCGCGTGCAAACTGACCTCGCCACACATTTTGGCAATTTTTCCAATCACAATGCGTGCAATCGATGCTACCAAGCATCTCGACAAATCCGTGTTTAGCTTCATGAAAATCATATAACTGCTGAATGTCGCTAGCTGACGATTTACGTAAATATCTCTTACCGTACAATAAAATTATAGCTTTAGAAAACTTGTAAATACATGACCTGATCGTTCGTTCTGACATCTTCAAATAATCGTCAAAATAATCGTCAAACGTCAAACGAGTCACGGTTGAGACGTGTGCTTCGTTTTAATGGTCTTGAGGACGATTCCGCCTCTTGCCACCACCTAACCTCCGCCGATGACATAGCTCCGAACGCCATTACCCGGGCTTCCTCGCTTGATGATGAATACATTTTATAAAAAAATTTGTAGTATAGAGAAGATGAGATAAATTGTTATTGATTTTGTATTATATAGGAGGTGTTTATATAAGTTTAGAGAATGAAATTTATAAAAAAAAAACTCTTTTTTATTAAATAGGAATATATCCATTGTACAACGGATATATTTTATTAAAATGGTGGGATGAATGGCGTGAAAAAAAGCACGGGAGATTGAAGACGGCGTGATTATGAATCAAGGAGGCGGTGTTCCACTGAAATCACGGCGTTATTTCATAGAACATGCAGGAACACGGGGTGGTTTCATTGAGTATACTGGATGACCATAAGTTCCTCCCCTGATTCTCATGATTTTCTCTTGACATAAATAAAGTTTTTTTCTAAAAGAGTTTTGATAGAAAACTTATTTACCAAAATAAATGATTTGAAACTTATTTACCAAAATGTGTGTTTTTCTTAAAACCTTTTTTTTATCACTCCTTTTTTTTTTAAAGAGTGTTGATAGAAAACTTATTTATCAAAATAGGTGATTTGAAACTTATTTATAAAATGAGTGTTTTTTTGAAAATCTTTTTTTATCACTCCTAATCTTATTAGATAAAAACATTTCTATTTAAAAAATGTTAAGAAAAATGTTTCTAATAAAATATAAAAAAATTGTTGGGTCCTGATATTTTATAAAAAGTTTTTTAAATATTTTATAATTTTTTAAAAACGTTTAAAATAAATAAATAAATAAAATTTTAACCTTTTTTTCTAAAATGTTTACTGAACTAGAATAGACATTTTTTAGTATTTCATAAAAAAGTTATTTCAATTGGAATTATTTTTTGTAAACTTTTTTTGTTTATAACTTTTTAAACAGTTTTTTGTAAACTTTTTTTTTTGTTTTTAACTTTTTTTAAAGAAAATCGTTTTATTTTTTTAAAGAAAGGTTTTTAATAAAATTAAAACAATGTTTTTATTTTTATTTTTTAAATAGTCTAATATATAAAAACTGTTTTTTTTTCTTATCATGACAAAAAAAATAATTTTTTTGAATGCTTTTTCTTATTACATTTTTTAAATTAATTAAAAACATTTTTTTAAAATATATAAAAACTGTTTAAAAGTTAAAAACAAAAAAATTACAAAAGATAATTTCAATCGAAATAACTTTTTTATGAAATACTAAAAAATGTATATTCTAGTAAACATTTTAGGAAAAAAGGTTAAAAAAACATTTATAAAAGAATTATAAAACATTTAAAAAACTTTTTATAAAATATCATGTCCCCACATTTTTTTATATTTTATTAGAAACTTTTTCCTTAACTTTTTTCAAATAGAAAATGTTTTAACTAATAAGATTAGGGAGTAAATCACTAGTACAAAAATCACCAAATAAAGCGGTGATTTTAAACCTTATACAGCGGTTTCTAAATCAACCGCTTTAAATACTAATTCATCATGCATTTACAGCGGGTTTTGAATTTTAGGGTTTAATAATTAAAGCGGTTGAAATATTAAACCTAATTTTTGGTTAACAATTAACCATTTACAGCGGTTAGGGATATTAACCGCTTTATTTGGTCTTAACCTATTTAATAATATAATATTTTATTGATTTAATAATAACCAAATACAGCAGTGGGATATGAACCGCTGTATTTGGTCTTAACCTATTTAATAATATCATATTTTATTGATTTAATAATATATGAACCGCTGTATTTGGTTAATCTATTTAATATTCTTAATTTATTGATTTAATAATATTTTTAATAATAACCATTTACAGCGGTGGTGAATTGAACCGCTGTATTTGGTTTTAACAGATTTGATAATTTATTATTATATTATATTTATAGATCCCCTAATTCATATTTCCCCTCTTTCTTTCCCTAGTTAGTATTATTTTATTGTTGAAAAGGTTAAATCTTAAATCAATTGTATAACATATTTATCATTTAAAGCGGTTTTTATTATAATATAATTAAAAAACCGATGTATTAGTATTTTTTTTTAAATTTAGTTTATATTTATTGATACTTTTATCAAACTTTAAAAATATATAATCTGGTATAAAATTAATAATAGATATTGCTTGAATTAGTTTTGGATTCATTCCTATTTAAATTTTTTTGAAATCGATTAAACCACGTACGTATAATCCAAAACATCCAAATAGGCCCATTTAGTTATTTTTAATATTTATATATTAGTTTTCTTCTTTCTCTATTCAAATTCCCAAACTTCTTCATATTGAATTTCATTCCTAAGAACTAGTTTTATTTTTCTGAAGATTCATCCGCAATAATCAAGTAACGATTTTATTTACTTTTGTTTTTTTTTGTTAATTGATCGTTACACCGTTATCTACATTTAGAAACCTTTTAGATTACACCCGTCTGAAATTAATCTGATAGAGATTAATTTTGGATTATCCCCTTTGGGACTGCTTTTTGATTATTCTATCTCATTAGGGTATATATACACGTTATAACAGGTTGATTATTTTAAAAAATCGATAAATTTCTCTTTACTCCATCGAGTTTGCTATTTATATGCATACTTGAGGAGTTAAAGGGAAATGTTGTCGATTTTTTAAAAAAAATCAACTTGTTATAACATGTATATATATGAGATAGAATAATCAAAAAGTGGGTTAGGATCCACCACCTTAGATTAGTATCGGTTTATTGATTCACATTATATATTAGTTGTTTTGTTTATTTACAATTTTCAGATGGATCGGAGTTGTTGGATGTACAACATTGGACGTATTAACCCATCATATTTGACTGGCGTGCAAAGTTTTCTTAAGATTGCTGAAGATGACCGTGTGATAAAAGGAAAAGAACACATTTATTGTCCTTGTATGGATTGTAAAAATTTCAAAAAATTTAAGCATGTTAAAGATATCGAGTATCATTTGCTTAGATATGGTTTTATGTATAATTATACTTGTTGGTCAAACCATGGGAAATCAAATGACAATCGTAGCACAACGTCGACTAATTTTGTCAGTAATATTGATGAGAACAGTGATACATACATTAGTGATGATAATGACAATTTAAATTATATCAATGATAATTTAAATGACATGCGCAATGATATGGAAACTAATATCGGTGACAGTGATCAAGAAAAATTACATCAGATATTTGTCGATTCTGAAAAACCGTTATATGTTGGTTGTGATAACTTTTCGAAACTTAGTGCTGTGTTGAAACTGTTTAACTTAAAGTCGAACTACGGATGGAGCGATAAGAGTTTTACAAGTCTATTAGAGATTTTGCATGACATGCTTCCCAAAGACAACGAGTTGCCCATATCCTTATACCAAGCTAAAAAGTTGATGTGTCCAATGGGGTTAAAAGTTAAAAGAATACATGCATGTCCAAATGATTGTATGTTGTATAGAAATGAGTTCGAAAAAATTCATAAATGTGTTACATGTGGTGCATCAAGGTATAAGCGAAAAATTGAAACTGATGAAATTGATGACGATGTGACAAAAAATGGGCCACCTGCAAAGTTATTATGGTATTTCCCTATTATACCGAGACTGAAACGTTTATTTGCTAATGCAAAAGAAGCAAAGTTATTGCGTTGGCATTCTGATGAGCGTAAAGATGATGGAAAGTTCAGACATGTGGCGGATTCACCTCAATGGAGAAACATTGATTATAAATTTCCAGATTTTGATAACGAGATTAGAAATATACGTTTCGGTCTTAGTTTAGACGGTATCAATCCGTTCGGAAACATGAGTAGTCGTCATAGTACTTGGCCGGTTCTTCTATGCATTTACAACCTTCCACCATGGTTATGCATGAAACGTAAGTACATAATGATGTCGTTGTTAATTCAAGGTCCAAAACAACCTGGTAATGACATTGATGTTTATTTGTCTCCATTGATTGATGACCTTAAAACTTTATGGACTCCGGGTGTAGACGTGTATGATGCTTATAAAAATGATAACTTTAAGTTGAGAGCCATAATTTTTTGCACAATAAGTGATTTTCCAGCATACGCCAATTTGTCAGGATATAGTACTAAAGGTAAACATGCTTGTCCGGTATGTGAAGATGAAACATGCTCGATGTATTTAAAAAATTGCAAAAAAACAGTGTATATGGGGCATCGACGATTTCTTCCGGATAATCATCCTTATAGAAGAAAAGCGAAAGAGTTTGACGGAAAAAATGAGCTCAGAAGGGTTAGAAGAGGTTTTGATGCATTTTCGCGAGTTGAAAATATAAATACCATTTTGGGAAAAAGAGCTCGAACTGAGAAAGTAGGCAACTGAAAAAAAAAGTCAATTTTTTGGGAGTTACCGTATTGGAAATGTTTGAAAGTTCGACATTGCCTAGATGTTATGCACATTGAAAAAAACGTATGTGATAGTTTGTTGGGCTTATTGTTAAACATTCCCGGGAAAACTAAAGATGGGATTAATACTCGTAAAGACATGGAAGAAATGGGAATACGTAAGGAGCTTGCCCCAGTTGAAAAGGCCAATGGTATTTATCTGCCACCTGCATGTTATACAATGTCGAAAGCAGAAAAAACAAAGTTTTGTAAATGTTTACATGATATTAAAGTTCCATCTACCTATTCTTCAAATATTAAAAGGTTGGTGTCGATGAAAGACTGTAAATTGCTTGGTATGAAGTCCCATGATTGCCATGTTTTTATGACACACATGATTCCTATTGCACTTCGTGGATTGTTACCAGAGTATATTCGACATACAATCACAAAACTTTGTTTGTTTTTTAACAAGATTCACTCAAAGGTTATTGATCCTGAAGAATTGGATTATTGGCAAGAGGAAATTATTATTACCATTTGTGAACTAGAGATGTACTTTCCACCGTCTTTCTTTGATATAATGGTTCACCTAGTGTCTCATATCGTACAAGAGATTAAGGCTTGTGGTCCTGTATTCATGCGTTACATGTACCCGTTTGAAAGATATATGGGTTTCTTAAAAGGTTATGTAAGAAACCGTTATCATGCTTCCGAAGAGGTGACTGAGTTTTGCACCGGTAATAACATTTATAAAAGAATTTAGTTTATTTAAATATAATTTAGAATGTAATACTTTATTTATTCACAGGTTATTTGGAAGGTGTCAAAAGTGTTGGTGTTCCTATAACTCGTCATTCGGGTCGACTTTTAGGTATGGGGGTAGTTGGTATGAAATTATCTGTACCAAGTCGTGTGAATCTACAACTTGCACATTTCGTTGTTCTACAACATATGGCATGCATCACTCCATATGTTGAAGAACACATGAAACTGTTACGGTCGATACATTTTCACAAGACTGCAAAAATGGTATAAAACAAAACATAATGAGGAGTTTTCAGAATGGATGAAGAACAAGGTTGCGAAAACTTACGGTCAACCAAATGTTGATAAAACTGTGAAAAAGTTGGGGAATGGTCCTGATTTTAGGGTAAGAACTTTCCAAGGGTATGATATTAATGGGTATACATTTTACACTAAACATCAAGACGAAAAAAGTGTAACACAAAATAGCGGAGTTACACTAATAGCCGCATCCACAGAATTCGATATAATGGATCCTAACGTAAGATTAAGAATCGCCAAAGACTCATATTATGGTGTCATAGAAGAAATATGGGAGTTAAATTATGATGATTTCACTATACCTTTGTTCAAATGTAAGTGGGTCAATAATCGTACTGGTGTTAAAGTTGACGAACATGGTTTTACACTTGTCGACCTTACAACAGATGGGTATAAGTCAGAACCTTTCATTCTTGCAAGTCAAGCCACACAGGTGTTTTTTATCAATGACCCGAGCAAAACAAGATACCATATAGTATTGCAAGGTAAAAGACGTATTCTAGGTGTTGATCATGTTGTCGACGAGGAAGAATACAATCAGTTTGATGAGCTACCATCATTTTCAGTTGGTATTCAACAGATAAATGAATGTGGAACTGATGGCACCACATACTTACGATCCGACCACGACGAAGGAATATATGTTGATAAACCACGTAAAAAAGTTTAATCAAGGTTTGATACGATATATATTTTTATTTATTGTTAATTTTTTTAAGAATACACGTGATTTTATTTATTTTTTGCAGGAATATAGAAAATCAAGATAAATGATAAAGATGGAAGAAGACACATGATTTTATTTATTTTTAAATTTTGATACATGTTTGATAAGTAGATGGTGTGGTGCGCCTACTCCTTAACTATATTATTAGTTTTTATTTATTTAACCGTTTGAGGCTGTGTTACATTTTCTTCGTTATAGGTTGTGTTTAGTGGCGGATCCAGGATTTTTACTCAGCGGGTGCAGAAAATACAGTAATTTTTTTCATAATGTAAAAAAATTGTAAAAATAAACGATAAAAATCAATACACTTTAAAGAGGTGAAACACTGTTATCTATTTACAAGTGCTAAAACATATAGTATAAGTTCTTAATGTTTGAATTTTTACACCACATGGCCTGTTTACAAACGCATCATCTACGTGTTAGAATAAGAAAAAAATGATAAAAATAAACAGTAAAAATCAATAATAATTACTATTAGAATAAGAAAAAATGACGACTATAAAAAAGAAAGTTGTATTAATGTAAATATGTAATTAATAACTATCATTAGAAATTTATGTATTAATCTTATTATTCAAAAGAAAAAAAAATTAATGTATATTAATCTTTGACGTTCAAAATAAAAGAAAGGTTAATTTATAAAATAATTTAAATGATTTTAAAAATAAAATAGATAGATACGTGGGTTAATTTTGAATGAGATATAGCCACATCCCACTTATATAATAATTTAAAATAAATTACACTCTTCTTCTCCAAAACCTTTGAGATCTCCCTCCATTCCTCTACTTTTCCCTCCTTCCACATTCCACAGCGGTTTCATCCCCATTCACGGAAGCAAATCGACAGAAAAATAGGAAGCTTTTGATTTCCTCTTCAAGGTAAATATCTCCGCCATTGCTTTCCTCTTTTTCACCTTCCCCGCCCTAATTTTTTACTAACCTTGTTAGGGTAGCAGTAAGGAGCAATCTTCGCCATTACCGTAGGAACTAAAAAGTCTTGTTTTTACCGTAAAGAGGCAGCCGAGAGCTAGGTGATGTCGTCATATCTTTTTTTAAAAGTTTTATTAGGGTACCATGTCCCCACATCTTTGATTTGTTAGACTTTTTAGTATTTTTTATATTGATGAATTTAACCGTTAGTTTTATGTGATGTTTTACATTATTTGGTCTCATTCCCCAAATCTTTGACTTGTTAAGTTTTTTTAGGATCTCAATTTGATGAATTTACCTGTTCTCACATCTTTGTTAGGGTTTTTTTTAGGATTTAAAGTGATGAACTAACCTATATTGTATTATGTCTGTTTAGGTATTGTTTGACTTCTAATTAAATGTCGAAGGGGGAGAGTACATAGTCTAGTTTCTGTACTCAACTTTCCTTTACATCATCTTCAAATGAAATTAGGGCAATTTGGTTTACATCAAACCTTTCCATCTCAGATTCCTTGTTACAATTTGGAATTTGATTTGGATTTGGAAACATACAGTGTTCATATTTAGGGCAATTTGGTTTACAATTTGTGTTAATTTGATATTTACTTGGCTAAGTTTGGTGCAATGGATGATTCTTTGAAGGTAACTTATTAGCTTACATTATTTATTTATTGTACACTAATTTATTATTTTTTGTTTAAAAGAAATCTACAACCAAAATGTCTAGTTCCCGCAAACGTGGAACTGCAAAATGTAAAAGTAGGTATACCAACGCAGCAAGTGTTAACATTCAATTTAACGAGGACGGTATAGCAATTGGCCCAAATAGGGCTGATTTTATGTCATCGGTCGGCTTAGAGTTCAGAAACAATATCCCATATCACCTACTGGCTAAAGATGTTGAAAAAAAAACTATATGATGAAGTGTGGACTAAAATTAAGGTAATGTATTTTTTTTCTTATTATAGTAAAGTTTATTTATATACATTGCAAAAAAAAAATTCTTCGTATTCGTTAACTTTATCTTTTATAAATGTAGATAGCGTTCAAAATACCTGATGATCACGCAAAAAAAACAACATTGAAAAAGGGGAAGGCTATTATGAGAAACTTCCGATCTATACTGGTGAATAAGTACGCTAAGAAAAATAAAACTCCTTTTAATGATTATGAGGGTCTAGAACAGAAATATTGGGATTCATTTGCTGCAAAGGCTTTGACAGAAGAGTATGAGGTATTTGTTAGACTGTTATTAATATTATTATCATTATTGTAATTAGTATTAATTGTTTTTCTTAATATTTTATGCAGGAAAAAAGTCGAAAAGCAAAAATTAGTGCACATAAAAACGTTGAGCCTGCACGTGTAGGTCGCAGAGGAATGAATGGGTTTATGGATGTTTGGGAAGATAGATGGGGCCAACTCTTGTCAAAATATGATTTGTTATCTGATATACAAGACGAGCGTTCGAAAATATATACTACCAGTAGAGCTCAACTTAATCCTGTTACAAATTTATATCAACTTGGACCACACCAATCATCAGAAGGTGTATTGACAGGAAGACTAAAAGAGTTGGTAAATATTTATATTTATTTTATGTAACTATATACATTACTCAAATTTTTAAGCGTAATATTTTTTAATAGTTGGAAAAAGAGAGAGAGATGAAGGCGAATGGTAGCTATTATGAAGTTGGTAAAGATGTGGTTACCGAGGTTGTTGGAAATGGACAGGAACATGGAGGGCGTTCACGTTTAGTTTCAAGTGTTATTGGAATTTCCACACAAAAAAGGAAGAAAACTAAAGAGGCAGAAATATTACATGAGGAGATAAACGCCCTATAGCAACACCATGATCAAGATGCTACAGAACCAGGGCCTAGTACAGGTAGACGTGGAAATACTTGTACGTCTGATAGATCGTACAACGATCTACCATTAATCGAGGTGATTTATTTTAATGTTCGCTTACTATTTTTTTTCTTGAAAAAAAAGTTTACTAAATATGATTGTCTTTGAAGAAAGTCACTACATGTGACCTTACATGGCCATTCGATGATGGTTATCCGGATAGAGTATTAGCCAAGGGACGAGTTTATCCTGCACATCAAAACACCTTACGTGGGTGCCCGATACCCGATGGTTTCGTTAAAGTATATGTAGATTTAATAAACGAAGATTACAAGGATTACGATGTACCGATTGAGACACAGGCTATAGGCATAGAGATAATGAGTCAGACTGATGGAAAGTATATTCAATGGCCTAGGAAAGCAATAAGGCTGGTATATTTTATATGAAAATCATTGTATATTATTGTATTTATTGTTATAGTAATATACTTTATGATAATGTACAGGTTGTTGCATCTGATCCTCCTCATACTACAGAGACGCACCAACATTCTACGAGTTCAGTTTATAGTCCGAAGGTAGTTTTTAATATACATATTTACTTTTATAAAAACTTGATATAAAAATTAATTTTTTCCCCTAATGTAGTATGATGATGATGAAACACACGAGTATCATGATCCTAATTGTACTGAGCCTATTCCTACCAAGTCTGATCCAGTTTCGGAACCCACTCCTAGTATTTTAAGAGTAATAGAACTTTTTAGCAAGGTAGATAAAAGGCGTGGAAAAATAAATGCATTAGCGGAACGATTGGTTCTTAAAGCTTATGATAACTTAATGGTTACGGCTACTTCACCAATTGGGATGTATGATGAACCTTACGCTGAGGATATAGAAATAGAGTCGATGTTAATACTTTGCGTCAACGAATGGGCGGAGATCGGATCTTTGTCTTGGTATACAATGTAAGTTCAATTATTTTTTGTTAAAATATGTATGCGAACATTTTTTTAAAATGTTAACCTCATGCCTTGTCGTGTATTTTTTTTTTACCGTAGGTATTTATATTGTTTTGGTAGAGCTAAAGGTTTTAATGAAACGACGTACTTTAATCCTCAATATATCACACATGAGACTATAACAAACAATAGTAGCCTTGCCTTAGATCATGTGAAACGTGTACTGGAGCATCATAAAGGTAGACGATATTTTATGGCACCGTATTTAGACGGGTATTATACTTATTTTCCTTGCTTATGATGTTCTTATTTATTTCATTAATTTCAGTACTCGAATATTAATATTCTAAAATAAATTCATTTATGTAGGAACCATTTTTTGTTATTTATTATTCAACGCAACTTCAAAGATAATACTTACAGAGGATATGTAATCGATTCAATAAAAAGTGGAAATGATGATTCGAGTTACATGTTTACAAAGTTGTTTGAGAAAGCTACGAAACAGAAAATAGATTGGCAAATGGTTAATGTAAGTTTCCTATTTGTTATCTTTACTATTTGTTTGTTTTAGTGTTTTAACTAGTTAAATGTTAATTCAATGTATTAGTGTCATCAACAAAAGGAAGGTTGGGAATGTGGATATTATGTGTTGATGCACATGCATGATTTTGTACTTAGTTGCAAAGAACACCTCGTAAGTATATTTTATATTTTTGTATCTTTTATACATTAAACTAGAATATGTATGAAGTTGTAATCCAACTTTGATCTATTATTCTGTTTCAGATAATGAACGATTACAAGCCCTATCGTCAAGCTGAAATTGACGAATTTCTAGAACATATATTAGAGACGTTTTTGGGTTTTTTAGGGGATGCTTGAATGAATTTGGTTTATAAATATTTGCAAAATCTTGTCATCTATTAGGTAAGCTTTATGTTTTTTTTATATGATCTTCATGTATGGACTTGTAATCTATAACATTGATGGACATGTTATAAAAATGTTGATCTCTAAAGCTTGGTCTTTCATTATGCAGATTTCAAACTGTTGGTTTTGATATACTAGCTATGAAAAGCAAGAAGATAGACATGTTCAAATATTTGGTTTGGAAATATGTGATTATTTCTTTTTACTATATATAGTTCTGTATTAGATAATTTTTTGGTTGAATGAAAATTGTTTTTTTTTTGTATATATGCATTGCTGGGTTGTGTATTTGAATTATCAAATATTGGTTTTGAATGTGCCATTTTTAACCGGAATTATCAAATATTCGTCCAAAAGAAGTCTTAAAAAAAGACCGTTGTATTTGGTAAATGACCGCTGTATTTCTTTAAAATGGATAATATCGCTGTATTTGGTTTAAATGGGCAACCGTTGTATTTGGTTTAAATGGACAACCGCTCTATGTGGTTAATTAATGATGCGCTGTATTTGCTCTATTTTGTTAATTAATGATGCGCTGTATTTGGTCTAAATGGACACCGCTGTATTTGATATTATAAATGACCGCTGTTTTTGGTTAAAAAGAACTGCTGTAACCTTTTACAGCACTGTCAATTACAGCGGTTAAGGAACCGCTTTAAAAGGTTAGTTTCACCGCTTTATTTGATGTATTTTTTTGTACTAGTGAATAAGTTTCAAATCACTTATTTTGGTAAATAAATTTTTTATCAACACTCTTTTAAAAAAAATTTGACATAAAAACTTGACATAAAATAAGGTCATAACTTGACATTTTTTAGAAAAACGATACACTTTAGGGTTTAGGCCGGTAGAGAGCCATTAATTAAGAGAGAATATATGTGTCAATGAGGTTGGTGGCCTATTGATAAAGAAAAATCTTATAAAAACACTAAATATTGAGTAGGTTATAGGTTTAAGTCAAACTCTCATTAGAATAAAAAAATTTACCTTAAAAAAAATATATATATATGTGGTGAAAATATGATATCAACATCTTGAAAGGAGCTGTGTGTAGGGGACTGCCATCGTCCTTCCACAAAGTCACTGGTGGTATTGTCTGACCCGCATTAAATGCGCTTCATTACGTAGTACCTTACGTATTAAACTAGTACTCATTTGTATGTGTGTTACACAGATAATAAAGCAAGTAAAGTATCACACACACGCACACACGGTCAAAAGGTAGGGGATATTAAAATGGCTTCATGGGAGAATGGACTGAGGCAGCTGTCACCTCTATCTTTATTAAATCCAACTACAGTTATATAAATTGACGTTTTTGACAACCCACCAATCTGGAGGGGTTAAAATGAAAATATGAAAGATATAGTTAGGGTGGACGGAGTGGTGGTGCGGGTGACATTCCCGACTTAAACGAATAATCACTACCGACTCAACTGACTCGCAAAAGCAAAGGAAAGAAAGCCGCCGAGTCTTCAAGCAATAGTTTGGTAGAGATTCTTTCCAAATTTAAGGCGGCTAAATATGTTGAAAGAGAGAAAAATGAAATATTACAAGAAAATGGAGGAAACAAAACAAAGACGGCATGAACTTGCGGTTCAAATCTTGGATAAATAACAAGAAATGCTTTCAAAATAAGAACATGACCGCGACTTGGAATACCTTCTAAAAAAACATGACGATATCCCCGAACATTTTATTTTGATCGTACTCCAAAGTAAACGGGAAATTGCGGCAAAATACAATTGGCCGTGTAATTTTTAGGTTATTTTAGTTTTTTTATTTTGATGTTTCATGTTTTTTAGGTTAATAATCTTATTTTTTTCTTTTTATTATATTTAAATTTTAGATTTTTAATATGTATCATTTTTATTTAATGAGATGTGGTTTTTTATTATTTTTTTAATGAAATAATATATATATATATATATATATATACACACAATGGATTATTGGTTCCACATCGAAGTTCAAAAAGGTAAAAATGATATGACAAATTTTAATTTGGTAAAATGAGAGGGTTACATGAAACCTACCACTCCCTCCACCCTTATAGTTGAGTAATTGAGGTATGTGTCTTATCTTTAGTTCGACCATTAATTGCGAATGAATCAATGTTCTGTTTTGGTGGTCAGGGGGGGTTTTCTTAAAGGGTTTCCCCTCTATGGAAATCATGGTTCGAATCTTCTAAGGTGCACTTCATAAAAACTAGGAACATCGTCTGCAGATTTCGAATTTCTTAGGGGATGTTCGGGTAGATTGATGTACGAGTCTCCCCTGACGGGACGTGCCAGTAGAGCCCACGTCGTTAAAAAACAAACTGTAGTAGGCTGCTGGAACTAAAAAGGGTTTTTAGTATGAGTTTTTAATTCCCTTAAAGTAATTAAAAATAAAAAGTAAAACAATCTTGAGAAATTTATATAAATTAATAGAGTAAACTATAATTTTTTTCCCTTAGCTTTGATGGTCTTATCAGGTTCAGTGCACCTTAACACTCTAAGTCCCTAACGTTTAAATTCTTAACACTGCATCCCTAGACTAAACAATCGTTAACTTTTCAGTTAGTTTTTGTCTGAAATTACCGATTTGCCCTTAACTCTGTCTTCTACCCAGGCCCCAGCCGTCACCCACCACCTATGACCACCCCCACTTGCTACCACTTGAATAAGAAAACTCTTGCTTAGAGACCTCGTAATCAGATTCACGCTCCCTAAATTCATTGTCATGGTATCCCCTATGTTTACATGCCCCCATATACTTGTTCATGTATAAACACAACATAATCTAAAACCCTAACTCACAAATTTTAGGTATTTAGACGTAATTCTAGGTCAACTGGCACAGATAGGAAATCAATAGAATATAAAATCAAAGTATAATTGTATGGAGCGCCTCAATTTTACGAAATTCGGATCAATTATGAAACCCTAGAAATCGAATAATATGATAAAAAAGAAACGAAACCTATAAGCTTCTACTCATCCAGTAGTTCGTTTCCTTTTCTTCGTGTGGGATTATAGAAAGCTTACAGGCGGTGTACAAGCGGCCTTGACCTAGGTGGCTGTAGAGATTTGAGAGGGTAAAAAGATACGGGCGGATGAGATGATTGAGAAATTAGAAATGAATCCCTCTTGTTGTTATATATGTGTGGTGGCCGAAACATTTTTTAAAGTTAGAAATGATCTTTTATTTTCCTCATTTTAGTTAGTTTCTTTATATATAACTATAATAATGATGCTGGTAGCGCAAGTGGGGTGGTGACTGGTGGGGGTGATAGTGAGGGCCGGTTCGAGAAGATAGGGCTATATCAATAATTTCACATAAAAATTAACAGAAAACTTAACGTCTGTTAGATTCAGAGACGCATAGTGTTAAGAATTTAAACGTTAGTGACTTAGAGTGTTAAGGTTGCACTGAACCTGTTAAGATAATCAAACTTCATGGACAAAAACAAAAGTTTACTCAAATTAATACCAGGTGTTAAGAAATTAAATTCCTTTTTCTAAAGGGGAACTAAATAGTAATCTAAACTCAGACATTAGGACTATCGTGCAAAAAACATTGTTATAAGTGGTTACATTCTCACATAATTACTATTTTTTACATTTTCTTTCAAAATTAAATTGTTATTTATACCAAATCAAATTATTTATAAAAAAATTATACAAATTATTATGAAAACGAATACTTTGTTGATAAATAACTTATATAAATTAATACAAACAAACAAACCTAATACAAAAAATCTTACTAAAAGAGTAGTATGTGAGAATTTATATAAACTAATTTGTTGTATAAATAAACAAAAATTCTGTAGAAAGTTATATAAATTAATGTTTCTAATACTATCACATTACATATTTTTGTTATTTTACTCGATTACTATATTTTAAAAAAAACAAACTTGATGTACAAGTCACTAAAACACATGATGTATAAGTCATTAAACCACTACAAATCAAAATTAAACAAAAAAAAGAAAGAAATACATAAACTTACCCAGGCACCACCTACCTTGGCCATTGATGCCCTTCAGTAAGACTAGCAAGATACTAGTTGAAAAAATTAGAGGTATAATGTTGGATTTTGAAGCCACTCGATCCTAGACATATTGCATATTCGATTCCTACTACCATATCAAAAGAAAAGCAATTTGAACCACCTCATCAAACAAGAACTTCTTCCTTAATTGTTTCTTTGAAAACAATGACTTCATTCCAGAGTTTCCACAGCAACCACCAAATTACAAAACAAATTGCCCCACCAAATCTTACTTTTCTATCTTCATGTTCCCATTTTCCACCCAATCTATAATGTCAACCGGATTATTTATGAAAGAGGATTGAATGTCTAACCAAGCCGCCACCCTATCCCATATCCATCGAGCCGCCACCGACAGTGGCGTACCTAGCATTTGCTAGGTGGATCGGCCGATCCCGATAGAATTTTTTTTTTCTGTTTGTTATATATGCGACATAATCTCAACCTACCCCTATGAAATTTTGATACCGACCCCAATAAAATTTTGGCCGACCCCCAAACGAATTATTTTTTAACACCAACCCCAAGAAAATTAATTTTTAACACCGATCCACATTTAAACTAATAACTTAACTGGATTTGGAATAAACGGGACTAAAAACTTAGTCATTTAAATAATTAAACTCATATTTAATTAACTCGTGACCAATTTAGAAAATTAAGCCCACATTTAGTTAACCAACTACCCATTTAAAAATTTAAAAAATTTATCCTGATAAAAAACCTAAGTAGTGGCAATCCTGATCCATCAACGTCTCGACATTTCAAATTCACGCTTCACGCGGACAGAAGAACGACAATTTGCTAATTTCCTCATCACGATTTCAGACCTCTTCGCTAATCACGAATTTCGATTCTATACCTACAAGTCGATTCACTATTCACAGTATTGCGTCTACAAGTCTATACCTACAAGTCGATTCTATACATACAAGTCGATTCTATACCCGACCCGGCTTGAACCGGACTGAAAAAATTAATATTTAATGATGGATAACCGACCGCAAAAAATTCCGACGCCCATGAAAAAAAATTCTGAATCCGACACCGGTGTGTTACTTGTTGATGTCCGGCCTCCAATGAAATCCTTTTCAAGGATGGTCTAATAAAATGAAGGTAAATAGCATGAAATAATCTTTTTTCAGTTATATTATTATCTTTTTCGCAACGAAATACATTAATCGATTTTTTTATCAACTTAAATTTTTTTGAATTTATAGATTTCAGTCAAAGGCATATTATATGTCCGATTTTATGTTTACTTATTTGTATGTATTTAGATTATTTCGCATATCTGTATGAGACTGATATGAAAATATAAAGTAAACCGTTGATTATAGAGATAAAAGTTTGTAACATATATACACACAGACATGTGAATACACAAAAAATAGCCATTCTTATTAATTTGTTTATTTACCTAACATGGTAAAATGCAATGTTTAAAAAACCCGTTTTTAAATTATATTGGATTGGGCTCATAAATGGGTTAACCGGTTATACCGAGTTGTACCGGGGTGTTCAACCGGGTTGACTAGTTAACCCTATAATTCCATAAAAATACAACTTCAACTCAAAAACAATCCAAAACTACATAATTACATAATAAAAAATATTTTAAAAGTTAATCCATAATATAAAAATAATCTAAACTAGGTCGTAGGTAAGGTAATTGATCAACAAACCTCCTATTTGTGACTTTGTATATCCCGGTAAACAAATTATTTTTTTTAAGTTTAAACATAAAATTTTACTTGTAACTAAAACCGGTACAACTGTATAATCCGGTATTACTGGTAATACCGACGGTTCAACTAACATACTGTTCTACCAATTTACCGGACTCAACCGAGACCCGGTTCAACCGGTATTACCGGCCTGTTTGAACCCGTTTTTAAAACATTGGTAAAATGAGATTAGAAAAAGTATTCCCTAATATACTACACGATTACTTGAAAATTGTGAGTAGAAATTTTACGTTTTACATCAAGTAAAATTTTGATTTGGACGTTTTCAGATGCCGCTAATAACCAACGTTCACTTCTATTTAAATAAACAAACCTTTTTCAAAGTTAAAGTTCTTTTTTACTTTTTATCTTTTAAAGCTGTACTTATTTATAAATGAAACCACATCTTAATATACTAACAGTATAATATCTCAACAAACATTGTGACTTGAAAAGAAATCTGGTTTCCAATATTTCACATATGTTGAGTAAAACTAAAGGTGTTCAGGCTTGGTTTTTCCGGCTATAATAAAAATTATGAGTCGAACAACCAACTATAATTTTAATAAATGACAAACAAACCAAGCAGGGTTTGCTAGGACAACGGACTGGTCAAACTGGCCAAAATAGTTCGGTTTGACAATTTAAATCGTCTTTTAATTAATTAGAATTTTCAAAATGAAATATCTTCCATGATATATCACTACAAAGAATTGGGTCAATAGTGGCGGCAAATGTCGCCGCTAATACACCGAATTGTCGCTGCTAATACTAATAGTGGCGACAGTCGCCGCTATTAAGTCGCTGCTATTAAGTCGCCGCTATTACTTCGCCGCTAATACCCCACTTGTCGCCGCTAATGGTGGAGTATTAGCGGCGACATGTGTCGCCGCTACTACCATTGTGTCGCTGCCAATTCACGTTTTAGCGGCGACATGTCGCCGCAAATACTCTTGTGCGTCGCCACTAATACACATGTCCGTTTTTTAAGTTTTTTCTGCATTTTCTCTTCTTCCAGTTTTCCTAAAACATATTACAAAACCTGCATATTTTTTATTTTTTTGCCGAATATAACAGAAACATAACCACAAATATACTAATATATAGCTTTAGAACATAATGTAAAGTTTTTGACTCATTCAAGTTATTCTGAATCTTAATACAACATAAAAACTAAATTAATCTTCATCCATATCGTCGTCGCCCTCGTCTTCGCCCGTGCTACTTTGTCCAATTTGTGAAAGATTAAACTTGTTAAGTTTATTTCTAAAACTCGGGTCGTCGAACAACATGTTAGTTAGTTCCTACAATTACATACAAATTTAGTTTCTACATATATATGTCTACATAGATAAAAGTTTCAAGTCAAAACAATTCATTTTACATATATATATATACATGCATACAAGTTTTCCGGTCAAAACATACAAGTTTCAAGTCTAAATCGGTCAAATAGTTCATTTTACATATATATGTCTACATACAAGTTTCGAATCTAAACGGGTCAAATGGTTCATTTTACATATATATGTCTACATACATAGAACTTTCAAGTCTAAACGGGTCAAATGATTCATTTTATATATATATGTCTACATACATACAAGTTTCAAGTCTAAACGGGTCAAATGGTTCATTTTACATATATATGTCTACATACATAGAACTTTCAAGTCTAAACGGGTCAAATGATTCATTTTACATATATATGTCTACATACATAAAACTTTCAAGTCTAAACGGGTCAAATGATTCATTTTACATATATATGTCTACATACATACAAGTTTCAAGTCTAAACGGGTCAAATAGTTCATTTTACATATATATGTCTACATACATTGAACTTTCAAGTCTGGGTCAAATGATTCATTTTACATATATATGTCTACATACATACAAGTTTCAAGTCTAAACGGGTCAAATAGTTCATTTTACATATATATGTCTACATACATAGAACTTTCAAGTCTAAAAGGGTCAAATGGTTCATTTTACCTGTGTGTTTGGGAGTGTAGGCTGCACAAACGACTGCTCAAAAGAATCCGACGCTTGAGATGAGGAAGGTTGTAGGATCGTGAAATTACAAGATAGTTCTATTCTTAGTTGAGATTGGCGGAAACAATATCAACTGCACAATTACAATCGAGTAAACAGAAAGAATACTGATAAGAACACTGTTGTATTAAGCTTTGAGAATAAACGATTACAAGTGAAAACTCTAATTCCAAAACGCACACTTACAATGAAGTGTTTACACAGTATTTATACTAACTTAGAATCAAGACAGACCCTTGATTCTAAGGATCAGATCGAACACAGACCGTTGATCTCTTTTACAAAAACTAACAATACACGTTAAAGCTAAACTAGCTAACTTTATTGAAGCGTCTTCTTTATGCATCATTGCTTGCCTGTCTGGAGAAGAGCATTGCTTAGTTTCATTGGTTGTGCCATTGAGGTTCCTTCTGCTTTGAGTGTGTCAGTTGCTTTTGCAGAAAGTTGTCAGTGACTCTTGGCATGGATAGTCAGCTGCGACAATTTGTCTTCAAAGAACATAGCTATCAGCAGCAAGAATGAGAATAATGTTGCTGATAAGCCTATCAGCAGCAACTTGTGTTGAACGCTGCTGATAAGCCTATCAGCAACATTTGTACTTAGAATAATTTGGTAGCAATCAGTCTTTGGTTCTACAAACTCCCCCTAGACTGATGCAACCAAAATTCTTCTAATCACTTTGCTGCTGAAGCTTTTGCATGTGGCTAACTATCCTTTCAACCTCATAGCCTCTTGGATCCTTGCTGGGATTGTTCAGTGGAAGTGCAGACAGAGTCTTGATGTCTTTATTTGGCATTTTGTAGATTGTTTTGCTTGAACATCTCATCTTCTACTTCCTTACATCAGTTAAGGTGAACTCGTCCAAATCAGCATTATAGGACCAACTTACAAATGGAGAGTGTTTGATTGCTAGCACAAGAAGTTTCCCACTCTCATTTGCAGGCTCATGAGCTTCACCTAGCTCCAGAATTCTGCCAAGATCTGAATCTGGAAATTGCAGAATTTCATCGACAGATCTGTAGATAAATCTTCTTCTTTCAGTTCTCCCCCTGAAGATCTCAAACCTTTGATCATGTGGATCATAGACCCAATCAACTATGTCTCTTGAGTCTTCTGATTTAGGTGTGGGTTTGGATTTCTTCAAGGGAGGCTGTTGATGAGTGGGGGCTGGGTGAGATGGTTTGGACTTTTTGGAAACAGTTCTCAGTATCATGTGCCTGGAACACCCACTGTCTACCACCCAAGTGTTATTCTTGTGACCTGGCTGTCCCTGCACATGATATGTTTCTAATTAGTAGAAGGAGCCCAAGAGTCTGCAGACTTGAAAAAGATGGTTGTTAGTTTATCCTTTTCAGTATGTTTGCAGTCAATGGAACCAATGACAGTGCTTGAATATGGTTTGGCTTTCCATTGCCTTGTTGATGATTTTCTAGTTTTCCTCACACTATCAGCAGCAGATTTTGCTACTGATGTTTCTGGCTTGTTGACAGCAGATCCTGCTGCTGACAGCTTTGTTGAAGTGTCAGCATTCTTTGCTACTTTAGGCTTTGCCTTGGATTTTGCCTTATCAGCAGTGGGCACTTTTGCTGCTGATGTCTTTGCCTTATCAGCAGCAGATTTTGCTGCGGAGGATTTTAGCTTATCAGCAGCAGACTTGGTTGCTGCTGAAAGCTTCTCCTTTGTTTTCTTGGGCTGAACTGGACTAACAACCGATGTATCCTGATCTTTCTTTACCCTTTGTCTTTTAGGAGCTTGATAAAGAATCTGGTTGAATGGGTTAAACTTACAGTTTGCAGCAAAGTGGTCTGATTCACCACAAATGATGCAAGTTTGTTGAGATCTAGGCAGCTTCACTTTTGAGGGAGATAGAGACTTTTTGAACTTTGTTGCTTTGTCTTTGTAGCTTCTTACCTTCTTATTTTTGTTAGTCTTTTCAAAGGCATGCTACTTTGAATGTCTTTGATATTCCAGGTAATGAAAGCAGGTGCTGGCAGTGTGGTTATATCTGCCACACACAAAGCATGATTTTGCCAGTTTGTCTTTTGAAAGGTAGACATAGTCCTTTCTTTGGAACAGATTCGTGAAGTTCCATGGATGAGCTTTGTTATGTTCAAAGGTGGCTTCTTCTAAGGTCCTTTGAACATATGAAAATTTTTCTTCAGGCTTACGACATACATCAAATACCTTTCTCTTTGTGATTGGATTGAACTGAGGCTTGGGGTTTGTGGGTTCTGATGTCTGTCCCTTTTCTAGCTTTCTTCCATCTGGAGGATAGCTGATCTTGATCTGTTTGAATGGCACAGGGGCTATAACAGCTGGAAGAACAGCAGGAACTGCAACTCTATTCAGAACAGCTTCAGATGGGACTGCACTGGTTTCATCATGGTCTGAGTGAGTTGACTCATATTCCGATGAGGTAGTGCAGTCTTCGATGAGAGGTTCATCCGTTGAAGGATCAAGGTTTCGGTTTGTAGTGTCAAGATTTTCAACATTGAAGCTTGGTTCGTATATGGCAATATAGTCAGCAGGAGGAGGAACATATTTGTACCGATCATTGTTATACCCAAGTCCAGTCTTTACCTTCTCATGGACTTGAATATCTAAAAGTCTTTGTAACTTTTTGGAGGAAAATTCATATTTTTCAACATGAACTTTCTGTTCTGCCAGTTCAGCTCTGGTAGCTTTTAGTTTGACCAGTAGATCATCAATCTGAGTTTCAAGATTAGTTTGTTCGTGTTTTAGCGATGAAATCTCTTTCTTAAGGCAGTTAACCTTTTCTTTATAAGTATTTTCAACCTTTTTGAACTCAGATTTCATCTGATGAAACTCTTCATTTTGATCTATGAGGTTTTGGTTGTGCTTTCTATAACCCAAAACTTTATCAATACAGGCTTGAGCGCAAAGATGTTCAAATACCTGAGGTGGTATCTCTGTAGCGTCTGCCATTAGAGCTTGATTGTTGACGGGCAGTTCTTCATATTGAACGCTCCAGTCGAACTCTCCAGAATGGGTGATGATGGGAGGATAGTAGTTACTTGAACTTGGACCCGAGTGCTCAGAATGGAGGGCAGAGGAGGTGGTGGTGGATGTTGAGGCTGTTTGGTAGCTTGAGCTTCTTTCTTTTGCCTGAATCATTTCTAGCTCATAGGTTTTTAGCATACCGAAGAGCTCAGTCATTTGGAGAGTCTTCAGATTCTCAGTTCTTCTAATGGACACCGTGTAGAGTGTCCATCAGCTAGGTAAAGACCTGATGAACCTTTTGAGAATATCTTCATTCTCTAGCTTCACCTTTGAGCACTGCAGCTCCCCTACAAGATAGGTAAATCTGTTGTATGAAACAGTTAGAGACTCATCTTCCTTCCAGACGAAGTTTTCATACTGCTGCTTCAGGATGTCTTCAAACCCGTTGCTTTGTGCCATTTTTGTTCTTGGTGACTTGATGAAATAGAGAAAGTTTAGAATAGAACCAGAAGTGATTAAACAAGTGTGAGTTTGTTTAATCTGAGCCAAAGCTCTGATACCACTTGTAGGATCGTGAAATTACAAGATGGTTTTATTCTTAGTTGAGATTGGCGGAAACAATATCAACTGCACAATTACAATCGAGTAAACAGAAAGAATACTGATAAGAACACTGTTGTATTAAGCTTTGAGAATAAACGATTACAAGTGAAAACTCTAATTCCAAAAAGCACACTTACAATGAAGTGTTTACACAGTATTTATACTAACTTAGAATCAAGACAGACCCTTGATTCTAAGGATTAGATCGAACACAGACCGTTGATCTCTTATACAAAAACTAACAATACACGTTAAAGCTAAACTAGCTAACTTTATTGAAGCGTGTTCTTTATGCATCATTGCTTGCATGTCTGGAGAAGAGCATTGCTTAGTTTCATTGGTTGTGCCATTGAGGTTCCTTCTGCTTTGAGTGTGTCAGTTGCTTTTGCAGAAAGTTGTCAGTGACTCTTGGCATGGATAGTCAGCTGCGACGATTTTTCTTCAAGGAACATAGCTATCAGCAGCAAGAATGAGAATAATGCTGCTGATAAGCCTATCAGCAGCAACTTGTGTTGAACGCTGTTGATAAGCCTATCAGCAGCATTTGTACTTAGAATAATTTGGTAGCAATCAGTCTTTGGTTCTACAAAGGTTTAAACCCAATCCCTTTAATCCATCCGCGCCGAGTACCTAGGACCTTTTCAAATGCGTCGACTTCGTTCGGTCGAGATGAAGAAGTCGCTTGATTTGTTTGAGTTTGGGACTCTATCTCAATCTCTAATTGGGACTGTTTTTAATTTCACAAAGATGATTTAATGCACACACAAATACATATTGAAAATTATACTTTAAATAAATTCTTACAATTAGTTGCTCTGCTTCGCTGTCAACCGTCCCAGCTTTACTTGTATGAGCAGCGCGGTACGTATCTAGTCGACTCTGAGCCTGTTTAACATTAAATATTAATTATTTTATAACAAGAACTACTATATATAATACAAATAATACATGTATATATATATACATAGATATAATATATATATATATATATAGCATTACTTTTTTATAACAAAAACTACTATATGTGGACGTTCCTCCACGGTTTACGCATACTTGCTGTTTAGGATTGGCTTGGTTAACTTTTGAACGTTTTTTATGTCTATCCGAACAAAAATGTTCAATAACTCTCTGCCAATTATCCGGGTGCATCCCCTTTGGGACGTTGACCAACGCTCTCGGGGCATCATCAAACCCTCCAACGTTTTTAAATCGATTTGATGCGTTGGATTTTCGATCTCTGTATCGCTTTGGATATATTGAATGAATTCCCAACTTTAACTTTGTACGGTCGGTGCTCTCATGAATTCGATTAAGATCGAATGATTTCTATAAATTAAACAAAAGAAGTTAGTCAAGTAAAATAATAAAATAAAATATAAAAGAACTTAAATAAATCATTTACCGCAAGATGTTGGTACATCGCATTCTTCTCGGCGTCTGAAACTTCATTCCAAGAAAATCAATCAAACGCGATGTTCCGCTACATGTACAACCCCACTTCACGAGTGAATAAATCATTATCGATCAAACAGGTGTATATGTAGCTTGCGTATCAAACGTCATAGATAAAGGCCCCCTGTTCTTTTCTACTTCGGCTCGAAGGCGAAGGTTTTTGGCCATCCCTCGAGTATTCCGTCGTGGGGCCGCTGCAATTATAATTAAAAAATTATTAGTCATGATGTTTATAATAAATGAATGAATGTAGTAAATAAATAAGTTATAATAAGACTTACCGTCTTCCTCATAGTGACCATGCCCGACACCAAAGCAGCCGGGAGACGGTGGATCCTGGCCTGCGCCATCTCCTCCATGGCCCATCACATCGGCCATGACGTACAGTAGCAAATACCAAACAAAAATTTTGCTGAAAATTTATAAGATATAAAATAAAAAAATATATAATGAATAAAGTTTTCTATTACAACATGAAAATAAAAATACAAATTACAACAACTTTTCTTTTAATCAGACCCCTAAGTTGGCCCCTCCCCCTCAGACAGCTCTCCCTCAGATATTTCAGTATCACTGTCAGACCCCTCAGTGTAATACTCTGATTCGTCCTCAGAAACTTTATCGGGCTCGCCCTGAGTAGCTTCATCAGTATCATCCTCAGAAACTTCACCGGGCTCACCCTGAGTAGCAGAATTGTTTGGAAAGAATTGCCTAAAGTCGACAAACAAATTTATGCCCGATGAAGAGTTGTTGTGAACGACGTCAAGATCTTCGGTTAAGTCATTGTTAACATTTATATATATATTACTCAACGTTTCTAACTTAAATAAATAAATACATATATTAACTTATATGGACATTCTAAATTTGGGGTGTTTCTATTTTTCACATCATAATTTCTGGTGGTGCGACTTTTGTTCTAAAATCAGATATTAGGGCTTCAAATTGTTCTTAGTTTTATTTTATCTATTTTTTTCTTATAACTATTTCAGCATCATCAACAACAAGTGTTACACTACATGTGTGTATTGTAAGACTATATTTGACACATGATATATCATAGTTAGTTAATTAAGCCGACTAACCAGTCATATAATATTAGTTATATTTATTCACAGGTTAAGTTTACTGATCTTCCTTATAGTGATTTTTGGTTACATTTGTTAATGCTTTTAGATGGATATGTATAGCTCAATAAATCTAACCCTAACTTAATCTCCAAGCTTAATATTCTCCTAAATTAAACATACCAAAATAGAACCCGTACCAATAAATTAAAAAATACCAAATAATAAATAAACCATTTGAACAGAAATCACTACCTTAAGTAGGTGGTCCGGCGAAGAGAATGTGGTGTTCCGGCGAGCAGTAGGTGGTCCGGCGAGCAGAAGGTGGTCGGCGAGCAGGTGGGGCGTTGAGGAGGTGCCGGTCGACGAGCAGGGGTGAGGTCAGTGGAGGTGGTGGTCGGCAAGCAGCAGGTCGTCGAACGGTTGGGGTGTTCCGGCGAGCAAATCGTCGGAAATCGCCATCGAATCGCGAGAGAAATGGAAAGCAGGGAAAAGGGGAAAGTGAGGCCAATGGAGGGAAAAAGTCTGCCATATTGTTCAGGGGCATTAGCGGCGACCGTCGCCGCTAAAGACTTTAAAACAATGATCGTCCGATTAAAATTCACTCCACCGTCAGATCTATGTAACGCGGATCATGAGCAATAGCGGCGACATTTCTAGGTGTCGCCGCTAATAGTGTCGCAAATGATCGATTTACACTACCGGTTGCATGTTTCACGTTTCAAATCGTGAACTAATTAAAACGTTAAACCGAGTTTTGCATAACATGAACCAATTTGTATAAATCTTAAGCGGGCTGATTTGTTTGGATAGATCGATTTACTATAAACACGATCATTAATTAAAAAGGAGATTTTTTAGATTCGAAGATCTCTTTAGAAGCAACATATTTAGCCCGTGTTATAAAGATAAAGTTTACTCTCATTTTAACCTCCAAAAACCCCCCCACGGTATGATTAGGATTTTCGTTAGGAATGTTATGTTACAATCAAATATTGAAAAAAAGCAAAATCTTATATCTTGTTATTATTGTAAAAAATAAAAATAAAAAGTACTAAAAATATGCTTTTCAAAATTATTGTACAACATTATTGGTTGTACATGTTTCATAAAAACCTTTTCTATTATAAGAGTTTGACTTTTTTTCCCTCTCTCATCAAGCAGATGCAGCCATATTACATTAAATTTTTATACAATTTATTTTTGTCCGCATAGTTAACAGGTTTGTATTTAATTAAATAGCAGAGGTATTTTGTCTACTTTCAGAAACGTGTGTGAAGTTCGATTGAGCTGACCGATATGCCCTGGGGTAATATTGTATTTTACTCCTCCGTATTTTCTACATGTATATATGCTTAACATCAAATTATAATTTTTGAAACAATACACTCTTCTTTAAAAATTATAATTTAATTAATTTCTTTCCAATATTCCTTCTTTTTTTTATTAAATTGTTATATAGAGGAGATTATTAATAAGAAACAAATATTTATAGAAGTCTTTACACGTAAACAAAAAATTAAATATTTAGTATTATATACATATAAGGAATATATAAAACCCACATAAATTGTGAAAACATTGAAAACTCTAAGAAAAACGGGTTCATACGAGGTTTTTTTTTTAGAAAAGCTTTTATATATAATTTCAAAACTTTTTTAAACTATTCTGAGAGGTTAAGGAGGAAATCACTACTTCTTTGTATTAATGGTTCTAAGGTTACACCATTGATTAATTTACATGTATCTGTCTATTTTGTGCATGCCTCTTATCTATGAGGTCATGAGTATATAGGCTACACAAGAAATCTTAACATTTTTAAGGCTTAACCGAATGATGTTGACATCTCTTTCTCTATTGGTAGAAAACCTTCATTCATTCCTTTGGCGGATTGAAATGTTGTACCCTTATATTATCATACATCTTCATGCCCCCTAGTTAGGTTTCTATGACTCATCGTACCGGACTAAAAACCGAAGGGATTCTCAGGAGGAACGATCATCAAAGGTGAACCGGGTTTTTATTTTTACTTTTGGCGACTCCTTTCTCTCTACTCATTAAAGTCATGGCAATAAATGCAAGGTCATAGGTTCTACCCTAGAAGAGACATTCTGCATGTTAGGTTCATGTCGTGCGGTTGCCACCATATCCTGTAGAGGTGTCTATTTTGACGTGCCACGCGTCTGCTAGTCCTTTCAAGGTGACGCCCTTTGATTTACATTTCCCACTCGTTCTTTGCCTATAAATAGGGTAGCCATATCCTCTTTACTTACTTATTTTCCGATTCCAGGCCTTTCTTCCCTCTCTTCTTACTTTCCCTTCTTGTTTACAATGTCTTCCGATAATGTCGATGTTACTCTCATCTCCATAAACTAGAGCGAGGATCGTTTCGAGAACTTAAAGCGTCAGTTTGGCATTCCCAAAGATCTGGATCCGGAATTTCCTCCTCGTGGAAGCACCACGGCGAGCCCCCGGAGGGAGAGATTTCTTTATAAGCTGATATTTTCTCCAAGTGCAACTTTCGGGTGCCCATGACCCCTTTTTTGTCTGGATCTCCTTCGTCACTATGGTTTGCACCTTTCTCATGTGCATCCGCTAGGTATGTGTAGGATTCGTTACTTCGAATTCTGTTGTATAGCTTTGAAGCAAGGGCCTCTGGTGGATATTTTTCACAATTTCTACAGACTGTATATGAAGGACAACTGGTTTTCTTTTGTCAAAGGCCAAATATTGATTCCCATGTCGGGGAAGTCCTTGCCGGCTTCCGGGGTGGAAAGATGAATCTTTCATATAAGTGATCGGATGATTCTGGGTGAGATGCGTCTTCGTTCTCTCCAGGCCCGGCTACTGATGTTGTTCCGGATATAGAGGCTTTGAAGAGGACTCTCCTATTTTCCATGTTGACTGATCGCCCTGCCAATATTCAATCTATTATGGAGTATGCCCTGGTCGGGGTTGGTGTGAGTCGTACGTGGGATCGTCTTGACCGCATCCCTATTTACTATGTTGGAGTTGAACGTGAGTGTATGTTATTTCTCTTTTTTTCTTTTTTACTTGTATATTATTTTTTCTCTTACTTCCCCTTTCCTTTTCTGTTTTGCTCATATTGCGGTTGCAAGTTATTATGATTTCTTGATTTCGGAAGCTAGGGAAAACATGCCCCTCTTATCTATGAGGGCATGTGTATTTATAGGCTACACAATGAATCTTTATATTCTTAAGGTTTAACCGAATGATGTTGTCATCTTTTTGCTAGTGCCACGTCACCCATTTGGGTCCCATTCTTATAACCAAATCCTTTCTAGAAGCTTAGTCGAATTGAGATGTTATACCCTTAGATTATCATACACATTCAATAATGCAATTATATTTCTCAAAACCGGTACATTAAGGTTTCATGTTTCAAGATTGTTTATTTAATATTAGTTATATTGTTTGGGTCTTCCAAATCTAAATCAAAACCCTAAATTTATTCTACAAATCCACGAAAATTTATTTTTTTACTCAGAAGTATTAATTTCGGCTCACTATATTTATTTAATATTAGTTATAGCGTTTGGGGCCCTCCTATCCATCCACAAATCCACTCAAGAATTGGGTTTTTTTATTAGTATTTTCAAACCCTCATTTAATTGTTAAAGTTTTGCCACCTTACATATTTAAAGTTTTTGAAATTTGAATAAACTCTTTTCATATATAAGATGTAAATGAGGTTAAACATGAATTGTTAAAGAAAAAACCATGAAAAATATATCAAGTCCAGTTACTCCTAATGTTGTCCGGTAAATACAACCTTCAAGCCCAATGAAGTTAGAGGGCTTGGGCTAACACCGATCCAAAGTATTGGGTTTAATAATATGGGCTGCTTATTTAATCTTTTATTAACAAATAGAAGCCGTGTATCACTAGTGAAAAATATCAATATATAAAAAATTCTTATATATATATATATATTTTATAGATATAAAAATGTATTACATATACTAAGAATAGAAAAAAAATCAAAATATATAAAAATTAATATATAATTGGGTTTCGAAAATACGTTAATTACTATTTAATGTAATTTGGCTTTCATTTACGATTTGATTGAAAATAAAAGTTACATAATTAGATTTTAAAGTTTCTTATAATAAATGATAATTTAAAATAAATATGTTTTATTAGTATAGTTAGATTTTCTTTAAAAAGTTTTACTATTATTAAAAGATGATAATGAGTCATTGAAAAAATCTTTATTTTTTATATAGTATAGATATAGATTCTGTACATTGATTTAGAGGTGCACGTTTCAGTTAATTAAAAAAACTAGACCGGCTAATAACCGGTTCGGAGAGGTCGAGAATCATAGCCTATCTAACCGGTTAGGGTTTTTCTAGACTGGTAAAGAGTACCGTTTTTTTATAAATAAATAAAAAAAATCAAAAAAATACTAAACATATGAAATAAACTCATCCAAAATGTATTTCATTTGAAAAGTAATTCGTCTGAAAACCTTTTCGTCCAAGTAGCTTTTTTGAGCAGATCACAACGTTTCTCATTTCAATCGAAAACTTTTTCGATCGAAAACCCTTTTTGGACCCTTCAACCACTTTTCGGACTAACCTAAAAACCATAGATTTATCTTCATGGGTAGTAAACAAACAGTCTAGACATAAAAAGTTGGGAATTTTGATTAAAAAAAAACATCTCTAGCCAAGAACTGTATATGTAAAAATCCGAGCTTCTTGGATGAAACTCACTTTACCCACTTAAACCCCCCCTCCCCTCCCCCACCCAAAAAAACCCCCTAAAACAGAGATTTAGACGAGATCTTTACCTCAAATCAGCTCTTTTCTTTAGCAAAGCATCGAGGAATCAATAGAGAAGGAGAATGGATTGATCTCTGATAAAAAACGTCACTTTCTCTTTCTAGGTATTTCTCTCGCTAGAAGATGTGGGGAAGATAAAGTGAGAATGAGGTGGGAAAGGGGTGAGCTAGGATCTTGGAGGCTCTCTCTCCACCCTTAGACCCATATATATATATATATATATATATATATATATATATATATATATATATATATATATATATATATATACACGAGGGATATTATAAGAAGTGAAAAAAGTGTAGGAAGTGTAGAAAACCAACATGAAGTGGCATGTGTTCAAGGAGGGGACCAAGGTGGAAGGGCAAAATCGTAAGAAAACATGCGCTTGATTTTTCAAATGTATAAAATATGCACATACAAGTCACATGCATATTCCCCCATATTTTTTAAACGTTCATAACTTTTTAATGCGTTATTATTTAAAAAAAATTTAAACCATAATAACGAGCGTTTTTTTATCTTTAATATGAGTACACTGTTGCTATATAAAGTTTAAAAAAAATTACGTGTTAACTTGAGTTTTTTATTTATGGTGTTTTTTGCACTAGATTGTACAAACTCTATACAAACATCATAAAAACGTCATAAATTTAAAGAAATCATAAAAAAAATTTAAGCTCGACGTTTTATGGTGTTTTTGAAGTGAACGTGTTGTATTGTATTTAGAACTGGGTAAGTTTTTGGTGTTTTTGATCCGAAGGAATTTATGATATTTTTAAAAGAGCTTGTTTCATCTAGAAAAGAAAAACACCTAAAACCATTATGGTAATAGCGTCTAGAAATGCGTTTTCTGTTTTCTGCTTGATCGCGTATGAGCTCCTGCAACTCTCGCATTCATAGAGCTGAGCACCAAAGATAACGATTACTCGGAGGTGTTGGAGAGTCTGAAAAACACATTTTATGTTTTCTGCACAATCACAATTCAAAACACACCATAAAGTTGCCCGGTTTAAAAACACCATAATACAGCCAGTTCAAATACACTATAAAAGAAGACACCAAAAAGAAAACACCTAAAACCATAATGTTAATTGCATAAAAAACACCATAAAACGCATTTTCTGTTTTCTGCACAATCACAGTTCAAAACACACCATAAAGTTGCCTAGTTTAAAAACACTATAACACGCCCAGTTTCACATTCGTTTTTTTGGTTTTTCCGCATGATCGGTGATAAAAAAAACACCAAAAAACTCCATGAAAAAGAGCTTGCCCTGTTTAAAAACACCATAATAAACATTTTCTGTTTTCTGCACAATCACAATTCAAAACACACCATAAAGTTACCCAGTTTAAAAACACCATAAAATGCATTTTCTGGTTTCTACACAATCACATTTCGAAACACATCATAAAGTTGCTTAGTTTAAAAACACCATAACACGCTTAGTTTCAAATGCATTTTTCTGTTTTCCGCACGATTGGTTATCAAAAACACAAGAAAACTTTATGAAAAAGACACCATGAAAAACGTCCACGAAAAACGCAGAGAAAAAAGTCATAAAAAACGCGTTGAAAAAACATCATAAAAACGTTATTAAAAAGTTTTGAAAAAACACCATTAAAATGACACTATGAAAAAAACATAATAAAAAAACGCAGTGAAAAATGTCAATGAAAAACGCAGTGAAAAAAGTAATAAAAAAACGTCATGAAAAAACCCAGTAAAAAAACATCATAAAAAACGTTATGAAGAAGTTTAAAAAAACGCCATGAAAAAAACGTCATGAAAAAAGTCTTGAAAAAACGCTATGAAAAAACGGCATGAAAAATGTCTTTAAAAAACGCCATGAAAACGTACAAACCCAGTTCAATGATTTTTTATTTTTTTTAAATATAGCAAGACCATACTCGTTTTAAATATAAAAAAACGCTCGATTTTATGGTACAATTTTTATAAAAAATAATGACGTATAAAAAATATATAAACGTTTAAAAAATGAGGATGAAAAATGCATATGACTTGCATATGTACGTTATTTCTCTCTCTTGGAAACAATTACTATTATATCCTGTTGAAGCACTTTTGTGTGACAGACACTCTGGATAATGTCTTAGTTTATTGTACTTGTCTTGTATGTATTAGTCTTTGTATGTTAGTGTCTGTATGTATTAGTCATCGAGTTATAATTTCTAATGCATGTTATTGTTGTATTATTTCTCTAAGTGTTTTGCGCACTTAGCATGTGCGCAGGAATTACTTCCTGTGTACTTAGCAAATACGCAAGAATACTCTGCGTACTTGCTAAGTACGCATGAACAATTTTCCCTGCGCACTTGTTAAGTGTGCAGAGATCAGGTCTAGTATAAATAGAATAGGTTGACAAAAGATATGTACGCAGACATTTTGCACTCATTATTTTCTCTCTGTAACCGTTCAAGTTTATAATAGACGGAGTTTTAAAGTGATTCCATTGTCAGTTTACTTTGTGTTGTTTGATTCTCCACCTAGTCACGGGCATTCCGCACCCGGTCCGACTAGTCACACACCCACACGTAACGATCCGAGACACCCGGGGACCTACAAATGGTATCAGAGCTTAGCTCTTGATTTCGAGTATTGTGAGTGTGTTAGGAGCATCTTCTACACATCCTATAGAGTTTTTGCAAGCAAAAGTGGGTGTTTTGTTGATTTTTGTGATAAAATAGGGGTAGCTCTTGAGCACTATTTTAGAAGCAAAAATCACTCAAAAAACCGACTTTTGTTGTGTATTTGAGTGTTTTGATCATCAAAGGTTAGTTAGAAACGAGTTTCTGACACTTTGGCTCATTTTGTTTGGTCATATTTTCGATTTCTGCCGTCTCCGGTGAGATTCCAGTGACCGAAAAAAGTTAGTAAGAGTTGGTGAAAAAGTGACCTGCGTACTTACCTTATTTGGCAACAAGTATAGTCTTGCTACGTACTTATCAAGTACGCAAGACCATATTTGCTACGTACTTAATTCATCTCCTGCGTACTTATCATTTTCTCCTACGTAGTTGCCAAGTACGCAAGAGCAAATTCTAAATACGCAAGACCAGATTTTTTAAGTGCGCAAGGCAAGAGACAAGTGCGCAAGTTGTTTTGACTTTTCTGAAATTTGACTAAGTGTTACACTATGGCAAATTTTCAGAACCTCGGTAACCTACTTAATTATGACAATGAAATTGAAACCCCACAGAAACCACCAAAGCTGCTTAATGTAAATGATTATTCAAACTGGAAAGCACGCTTTGAGCACTATATCTCATATACCGATTCTTCACTTTGGATACCCATACTAGAGGGTTATAAGCATCCCACATATATATATCTTGATGAGGAAGTTCCCAAGCCTATCTCCAAACTTGATGAAGAAGAAAAGAAAGTTTATGACAGAGAGAAGAAGGCACACGGATCTATTACTATGGCCTTGACCATGGAGTTATTCCACAACTTTAGAGGATATGATAACTCCAAGGATCTCTGGAAGGCTTTGCAAAAGTGATTCAAGGGAAACAGCGACATCAAGAAGAGTAAGAGGGATCTTCTTACGAAGCAGTATGAGTGCTTCAGATATCTGGATAATGAATCTATAGATGAACTTATCTCTAGATTCTATCATCTGCAAACTGAGCTGAAAGCTTATGACCTGATCTATCCAAATGAGGAGTTAGTTGAGAAATTTCTGGATGCCCTACCACCAAAATTTGAGATGTACACCACTTTGATGAGAGAGAACTCAAAGTTTTATGAGATGACTATTGATGAAGCAATTGGAAAGGTTCAAGCACATGATATGAACCTAAAATGAAAAGAGAGCTCAGGGAGACCTCAAATACAAGACCCTTCTATGTATTTTGGGACGTCTTCCACAGCCAAGTCATCGGGTTCTGGAATTGCCCTTTTCTCAGGGAACTCTCATGAAGAGGATATCTCAAATGTCTGTGGTGGTCATGCTTGCTATGCAGCATCTGGATCTCATCACCAGAATCCCTCAAGAAACCCTTCTCCTACATCTTTAGCTAACCAATCAGCAATAGCCAAGATAGCTGAAGATCATGTGGCTTTATTCTCATCATGCATGCTTGCCTATGAGAACTTCATTGGCGGTAAGCTCACAGATCCTGAAACCATAGAAGAAGACTTCAATCAGGTGGATCCGGATGATATGGAGGATATGGATATTCAATGGAATATGGCCATGATCTTGAGGAGGGCGAAGCGTTTCCTAAACAGAACTGGCCGAAAGTTTATTGGTGGGCATTCAAATGCCAAGGTTGGTTTTGACAAATCCAAGTCCAAATGCTACAAGTGTCTGAACTTTGGACACTTTGCTCGTGAATGTTAAAAGGACAAAGTACCTGCCTCTGGATTCACAAGAGCAAGCCAGGGAAACAATTAAGGGTACAACTCTAACAACCGCAATCAAAGTCAAAGTGGAACGTTCAATGCATTGGTGGCTCAACAGGACGAAAGCTTTTATTGGGGTGTTCATTTGGAGGATGCCCTTATTGCACAAACACAGGTTGGTCTCATAGCTAAGATTATGGAGATGATGGAAGTTGAGGAACGGGAAGCTTCTGTGGCTGATCAAGTAGAGTCTATAACTGCAGTTGCCCTCATGGCTATTGGAGAGGCATCATGTTCATCGCATGAGGTAGATTCTAATCCTTTTGCTGTCATTTCTTGTTCCAAATGTGTAAGCTTAAAGGTTGAAAATTCTAAGCTTCAAGACAAAGTCAAACCCCTTCGTATTGCAGCATTAAGCTACAGGGAAAATGAAAAACGTTACAAAGATTCAATTGAAACTTTAAAGAAAGAAAAACGTGACTATTCACCTTAAAATAAGCGATCAACAGTTTCATTTGGATGTTGCGTACAAGGGGTTAGAGAAAAGGAACAATGAGATCAACAAGCTGCAAAATGAGATCTTGTAGTTGAAAGGTAATATTGAGAAGTTGAAAAATTCTCGTTTTGTGGTGGAACACTACGAGTCTGTAGTGAGGCAAGTGAATGGCTTAGGACTGGGTACTAATGCCATTCCTCCACTAGTTAGCGGGAAATTTGTCAACAACTTAATTGACATTGATTTGTCTTGCCTTGATGAGTCCTCAAGTTAGGATGATTCCTCTAACAAGGATGATTCCTCAAGTAAGGCTGGCTCTGCATCTAATGAAGAGTTCTTTACTGCTTCCGATGATGGGTCTGATAACACCTGCCCTGAAGGAGTAGTCTCTGAGGAGTTGCTAGGTGAACAGAAAGTTAAGAAAAACATTATCACTGATAGTGATAATTGTATTTTGACTGAACCCGATATCATTGAATCAAATGAAAAATTAAAAGTGATGCTTTATGGGGGATATAAAAACATTAATCAAGTTAAGAAAGAAGCTTTTTTAGCTCATTTTGGGCTTGGTTATCAAGAAAATTTGCAAAAATTTTATACTCCCAAAAACCAATCATCATCGGGTCAAACCACTGTTCACCAAACAACTTCTCCTGCTCATCATGCTGAGTCATCTAATGAGCCCTACAGGAGGAATTACAAAGAAAAGAGAACTTGCTTTCACTATGGTATGGTTGGTCACATTCTTGTGAACTGTCCTGCTAAGAACCAAGGGAAATGACCAATTGTTTCACAACCAGCTGTTATCCCTAAGTCACCACTAGTGAAGCATTCCAAAAGTCCAAAAGAAAATGTGGTGAAACCACCAGTAAAACCTATGGTAAAGCCAAAGATCACATCTGAGGCTAAACCATCTGTTTCAAAATAGGGAAAGCTACCTGCTAAACCTAGTGCATCTACCTCTGGTAGTGCACCAACTGGTGAGAAACCTGTGGTGAAACTCTCTAAGCCACAGAGGAGAAGAAGGAACAAGAGATTGAGAAAGCTGGAACAGCTGGCTGGAATTCAATCAGGTGAAGCTTCCACTAGTTCACCTGCTGCTGTTGAATCTAAGTCTACTGTTCCAGTTAAGAAAAAGAAGAGGTCCTGGAATAACAAATCCAAATGTTCTCAATCTCCTGATCCCAATTCTTCTAAAGATTCATCCATTCTTGACAGTCATGACTGTGAGTTAATTGAGGTTGTTTATTTTAAGAAAGATGGACGACCCAAGACCACTCTGGCTTGGGTCTCCAAATCTAATTAATTTTTTTTTACTCGTGCAGGGACATCCGAAGGGTTCTATCTCTAATCGTTGGTGTGTAGATAGTGGATGCTCCCGGCACATGACAGGCAACATGTCCTTGCTTCAAGATGTGAAACCATTTAAAGGCGGCTACGTGGCCTTTGCTGGAGAGAAAGGCGGTAGTATCACGTGTCAAGGCATGGTTTCAAATGGTTGTGTCAGCTTCGACAATGTCAACTACTGCGTGCAGCTGAAGCATAACCTGTTGAGTGTCTCCCAGATGTGCGACAAGGAGTACTCGGTGATGTTTGACAAGACTGAATGCTTGATTCTCAAACCTGGTTTTGAGGTTCCTGAAGACTGGATTCTGATGCGAGCGCCAAGGACAAACGACACCTATCAGATCGACATGAGCGTGGCGAAAACCACCTCATCAGTTGCTACTTGTTTGCTTACAAAAGCGACAGAGCTTGACTCTATCTTATGGCATAGGAAACTCGGACACATTTCTTATCGAAAAATGAATCATCTTGTCCGAAACGGTTTGGTAACCGGTGTTCCTAAGCTGAGATTTACCATTGCAGATGACTGTATGCCTTGTAAAAAGGGCAAAAAGCAACGGAAGTCTCACAAGCCCAAGCTCCAAAACTCCATCGATACCCCTTTGGAGCTATTACATATGGATCTGTTTGCCCCATAAGTATCAGGAGTATTGGAGGTAAGTCATTCTGTCTGGTTGTAACCGATGATTTCTCACGTTTTTCTTGGGTGCATTTTTTAGGTACAAAGGACGAAACTGCTGATATTCTTCAATACCTGATCCTGAGCTTGGAATCTCTTTGCATGTTGAAGGTTAGAAGAATACGGAGTGACAACGGAACTGAATTCAAGAATAATTTGATGGAACTTTTCTATCTCAAGAAGGGGATCCATCACAAATTTAGTGCCCCGTACACACCTCAGCAGAATGGAGTCGTAGAACGGAAGAACAAAACCTTGATTGAGACTGCAAGGACAATGCTGTCAGATGCAAAGCTTTCTGTCACTTTCTGGGCTGAAGTAGTTAATACAACTTGTCACGTCTTGAACAGAGTTCTGGTTATGAAGAGGCACAACAAGACTTGTTATGAGTTGATTAACAATCGACCTCCCAATCTTGACTATCTAGTTCCTTTTGGTAGTCCATATTCCTTATTGCTTCAATACTAAGACTGAAAGTCTAAGTTTCATGCAAAAGCGGTGGAAGGCATCTTCTTAGGATATGTTGCCAACTTGCCTTGCAAGAGAGTGTACAATATAGGAACTCGTACTGTCGAGGAATGGTTTGAAGTGGATTGTAGTAAACACAACATTCCAAAAGAACCAACTGGTCTAGCTTGGGGTTTTGATTATGATGCGCTATTCAAATCTTTCAACCTTACTGATTTGTCTGCAGATGATGCCGCAAATGTATATGAATTATTTGGTGGCGGTGATGACTCCAGTTTCTCAACACGTGCTACTGTACTGATTGTAACTCCTGATTCCTATGCTGCATCTGCATCTGGAACTCATGACAGTGATAACATTGAAGATGTTAATGTTGATGGAAATGACGCTCAAGCTAATCCTAACACTCGTGTAGGAAATGAAGCTCCGGCAGATCCAATCAACATTGAATCTTCTTCTTCTGGAACACAGGATATGGGGGAGTTAAGCACGAACCTAGATTCAGAAATTCAGGAACCGAATGTACCAGAGACGAGAGTGCATAAGAATCATCCAATTGACAACATTATTGGTGATCCTCATGCCGGTGTTCAAACTTGTCATCGAACCATTGCTGAGAACACTAGTCTTTACTCTGAGATACTTGACACTGGTGTCATGGAAACATGTTTGCATGCTGCATTCGTGTCCCAGTTAGAGCCGAAGAATGTGAAGGAGGCTCTCGCTGACAACTGCTGGATTGAGGCAATGCAAGAAGAACTGTCTCAATTCCAAAAGTTACATGTGTGGGATTTGGTTGACTTGCCAAGAGGCGTACAACCAATTGGAACCAGATGGGTGTTCAAATGCAAGACGGATGGTCATCATGTTGTAGTGAAGAACAAAGCAAGGTTGGTTGTTTAGGGTTTTTATCAATAAGAGGGCTTGGATTACACAGAAGTATATGCCCCAGTTGCTAGAGTTGAGGCCATTCGACTGTTTCTGACTTATGCCTCCTATGTTGGCTTCAGGGTCTATCAACTTGATGTGAAGAGTGCTTTCATGTATGGAAAAGTTCATGAATAGGTCTTTGTCACTCAACCTCCCGGCTTTGAAAATTCGCATAATATCAATAAAGTGTTTAAGCTTGACAAAGCACTTTATGGTCTTCATCAAGCACCTAGGGCATGGTATGAGACATTATCAAAACATCTACTGTCAAATGGTTTCGACCGTGGACAGATTGACTCGACCCTCTTCATACAGAAAGCAGGAGGTGATATTCTTCTTGTACAAGTGTATGTCGATGACATTATCTTTGGGTCTACAAATGAAGTGATGTGTAGGGAATTCGAACAGGTGATGAAGCCCAAGTTTGAGATGAGTAACATGGGTGAATTGTCGTTCTTCCTAGGTCTGCAAGTCAATCAAAGAGAGGATGGAATTTATCTGCATCAAACCAAGTATGTGCAGGACATCTTGTCAAAATACAAGATGAATGATAGCAGTACTTATGGCACACCTATCCCTGTCAATCATGGTCTGCATCCTGACAAAGATGGAAAGGATGTGGATTGCAAATTATACAGTGGGATGATCGGATCTCTTATGTATCTCACAGCTTCAAGGCCCAACATAATGTTTGTTGTATGCTTGTGCTCAAGGTTTCAGTCACTACCGAAGGAGTCTCATATGATAGCTGTCAAGAGGATTTTCAGATACTTGAAAGGGAAACCCTGATTGGGTCTTTGGTACTCTAAGCAGCAGTCATTTGACTTCAAAGCCTACACTGATTCAGACTATGGCGGTTGTAACCTTGATAGAAAGTCAACTTCTGGTGGATGTCAATTCTTGGGAGACAGACTGGTTTCCTGGCAGTGTAAGAAGCAGTCAACGGTTTCTGTCTCAACATGTGAAGCAGAATACATTGCTGCAGCTAGCGGTTGTTCTCAGATATTGTGGATTCTACAGCAATTGAGAGACTACAGCTTAAACTTCACTGGAACTCCACTGTTCATTGACAACAATGACACCATGTCCATCACAAACAACCCGGTGAAACATTCCAAAACTAAACATATTGAAATTCGCCATCATTTCATCCGTGATTGTGCTGAAAAGCATCTCATTGAACTTGTAAAGGTTCACACGGATGACAACTTTGCTGACCTTTTCACTAAGGCGTTTGATCGAACCCGTTTTGAGCATCTTGTCAACTTGATAGGAATGTTCAATCCAGAGTGAAAACTTGTTTTTCTTAAATGAATTCAATTCATGAAAGTTAAATTGTATTTTTTTTAAGTTTTCTGTATAGTTCTTTTAATTTTCAAATATTTTACAAAAATTCAAACAAAATAGAAAATGGATAAAATTTCAAAGTTATCTTGAGAAAAGAGGAAATGATAGTACATCAGTAATGATCTAAATGCCATAGATTGCTCATATGGCAAATGATTGCGTCATGCTTACTTGATTGTTTAAATTGTTATGTTTTTAATATGCTTATTTACAGGTAATTTGAATTGTCAGTAGGCTGTAGGCGTCTTTGAATCATTAGTAGTGTGAAAACTAAATCTAGACTACAACTGTGATTTGAACCCATGTATGTATGTGTGCATGTGTAAAAGAATACAAAAAGATCATTATCAGATAAAGGATGTAAGATTTTAGCAAATATTTTCTTAAGAGACCAGTTTCGGGTTATGTCTTTAGCACAATTACTGCGATTCATCTCACTGCCCATACTCACAAGTATGTAATGAGAGATTGAATCAAGACATGTCTTTACATCAACCGTTGAGCATGTATTCACCCTTGAATCATACCTGATTCATTGAAATCAAATCCAGAAAAAAGTTGGATCACCTTACCTAAATCCTCAGACTCCATATCTATTAACCTGAATCATCATATGATATTCATAGAAGAAAATCCAATCAAACCAAGACATCTGAATCACTCGATTCTGAATCTTATGATTCTTGATAATCTTTATGGATTATGCTTGATTTTTTTCTATGCTAAACGATATAACTTCATTCTGGAGATTTGAAAATCTTTGGGAAAATCTAAGATGTCTTGAGATAGTGCAAGTTACATTTCTGTAGCATATCAGTGGGGTACACGTTGTATATCTTAAAATTAATACCTTAACACACAAGAACGTGATACAAAGATGCTTATGGTTTCAAATATCATAATATTACCAACTTGAATTACTTGTTTATGTGCTTATTACGTATGAATAAATTGTAATTCATGACATGATCCCATATTCTTTGACGTTTATCTTGTATCGTTTTGGCTATAGTTTAGCCTGATATGATCCTCTGCTCGTATCTTTGACCAAAAATTGTGTGTTTGTATATACTTGTATATTTCTATCTAGAAAAGATCAAAAAGATTCTAAGTTTGTGTTCAATTCAATTTTAATTAGAAAAGCCAAAAATATTTGTGTTTAACCTTCTTGAATTGACTTTGAATCCTCTTGATTGAATGTGTTTATCTTGTTCGTTAATTTACTTGAAATCTTCATAATTTGAGTTGAAAGTTTGAGTACACAAGGGTCTCTGCGTACTTAGTAAGTGCGCATGAGGTAAACCCTGCGTACTTAACAAGTACGCAAGACTTAAGTCATGTGTACTTATTAAGTACGCAGGAGTTAAGTCCCGCGCACTTAACAAGTACGCACGACCATTTTGTGTTGGGTATATATACATGAGTTAGAATTTTTCTTGAGTTTCACCTCATTTCAAACATTTCACGACTGTTGAATACCTCGACTCATTCTTACTCGAAATTTTTTAGTGTGTCCCTAATCGATTTTCCATCACGATTCTTGTTTCATCTTCTCCTTAATCATCTTTGGTGAGAATCTCAATGAATTTCATCCGTAAAATCTCCGTTCATTGACTGATTCGTTTAAGGGTTTGATAGTGAGGTTTTAACCGATTTTGGATGTTCTTAATGAAAATTAAGACCTAAATCTAGTTTTAAGTCACTAATCGAAGCTCCTAGACTCCTAATTTGTCTTTAACAGGGTTTGATTTTGACTTTGATCCCTTGTTTGACCGTAGATTACCGTCGAACAAAGGCTAGGTCAAATTTGACTAGTTTAGCGGCTCATTGATGTTGATAGTGGCTCCATAGGTCATCATCATGAATTTCGACCTTGTGGTGACCATAATCCACAGCAATGCTTCTCCTCTGATGAATTTTGGAGTTTTGAAATTTGGCTAAGTGCAAGTTCTTGCGCACTTAACAAGTACGCAAGAAGTAATTCATGCGTACTTGCTAAGTACGCAAGAACTAATCCCTGCGTACTTTCTAAGTACGTAGGAGGGACACTTGTGAAAAATTTCTAAGTCTGAAATTCAGTTCATTATGTAGCTGCTATATCCCATCATGTCTGATCCATTCCAATGATGCTTATTGTTCTTATTGTGTTTATTGTTTGTTCTTGCAGTGATGGCTCGTGCATTCACCAGCGAATTCAATCTGCTAGCACTAACACAGCCCGAGTGGAAGGGTGCTGCACTTCAGTATAGGGAGATAATCGACTTCCTAAACCGATCATAGCTCAACTATGCCATATCTGCTGATCTTGTTGTCTCAAGACCGTATCTGGAGCAATTCTGGGAATGTGTTGATCATGACTGTATAGTAACCCCAAACGTCATTAGGGCTACTGTAGCAGGACATGACATTGCTATTTCTGAAGATACCATTAGACGCGTGCTACAGTTTAGGGACTTATCCACTGATCCGGTAAGTTACCCTGATTACTTCGTTGATAGATGCTGGAGACAAAGGATGGGGTATGTCAGTACCATGGACTATTCCTCATACAAGAAGATGTGGGTACTTGATCAGTGGCGTTACTTCGCACACGTCATGATCATGTGTCTGTCTGCTAGAAAGTCTGGAAAGGATGCCATGGGGCATGGCTTGGCGGCTGCAATGGTTGCCCTCTCTCTCAACAATGGTTATAACTTCTCGAAGTATATCTACAAGTCTATCACCGATCAGATCAATGCTGCTGATAAGTTTAGACTTCTATTATACCCTAGGTTCGTGCAGCTGTTGATTAATGATGCTGTACCGAATCTACCGACAATTGGAGAGAGACTACAAGTCAAACGGGTGGACAAGAGAGTGTTTGCACAATTTCTAAAGCCAGGCAGTGTAGAACCTACCCCTGAGCACACTCCTCTCTTTGGCCACCTGATCAATGAAGCATATGTGGCCCCTGCTTTAAGATGGTATAGTGTCGTGTCTAAGCCAGAACTCAGTCAGCACAGTGATGAACATCAAGAAGAAGAGGAAGTTGGATCTGAAGAAGATATGTCTGAAGATGAAGGGGACGAGGAACAAATAGTTGGAGGTGCTGAAGAGTCCGACTCAGAATCGACTGAGTCAGATTCATCTGATTCTGATGATGCACCATCCCAGGCACACCCAAGAAGACTGACGAAGGTGACCTTTCCCGAGTCATCTTCTAAGAGAAAGCGACAATCGACTAGCAGTGAATACGAGCCCGACTCTTATTCGGACGCTGCTATACAAAGACGTAGGAGAGAAAGTATTAATAAGCAACGGGGGGATAGGCCGCAACAAGCTATCATTCGTGAGGTAGAAGTCAGTGCTCAGAGGCAAGCACATGTAACGGCTGCGAGTACTGATTCCGCTTCTACCTCACGTTCGCAACAACTTTACAGGCGACATCGGAGGAGGCCACAGGTAACACCTGATGTGGCTGTCACTGCTATCACAGAGGAGGTTCCTGTGATAGTGACCCTCCCTGTACCATCTGTCCAAGTGGCGGTGACAACCCCTATTCTTACCGAGTCAGTCACCATCACCCCTTCCACCACTCCTACAACCACCATCCAATCCACAATCCCTACTACCACCATTGAACCTATCAGTCAACCCTACAACTTTGGAGACTTTTCCCAGGGTTTTGAATTTGATACGATCTTCTCATCTCCCCTCCATAATGCTGAAGCCTCTACATCCAGGAATCTTGATCCAAATGATGCAAGGATAGATACTTTGGAAACACAAGTTGCTGGTCTACTTGAAACTGTTCGGAAATCAAGGGAAGAATCTGAGGCTCATCAGGCTAAGATAAATTCGTTGGTGGACGAAGTTACTATTATGTGAAGCCAGAGGACTGGGACTGAAGAGAGACTTACAAATGTGATGGCCCAGAATGAACTACTGATCAAAACGAACAATATGATTCTGGGACACAGAACGTATTAGGAGGTACGGTTTGACATGCAGCGGAAAGAACATGAAATGATGGTCAAGTTAGTAGCTGAACTGACCAAGAAGCTTGCTGCTCAGGGGGAGAGAGAAAAAGAGAAGGAGAAGGCATCAAAATCTACCGGTGATGAGGCTTGTCATCCGATTGATCTAACAAAGGATGATGACAAAGAAAAGGATCTTGAAGTCGGTTCTAGTGGAAGTGAGCAACAAGCTTTGGCGATAGTGCCCATTTCTGCTGTTCCAATGGTTGAGGGGGAGTCGACTCACCAGGAAGGTGGTGATGCTTCAGGTGGAAATAAAGGAAAGTCGGTGGCTGACGTTTTGAAAGATCTATCTAACGACGTGTCGGATAATGTGATCTTATTCTTAGAGCCAGACTATTCCAAAGAAGCATAGATCGAGGCTCTCTGCAATCTTGAAGAGGGAGAGATCGACTCTGGTGACGATTGGGATGAGTGAGATGATGATGTGGTGATCGAAGTTCCCAAGGGCGACGGGGAAGGAGAGTATGAGTTTAAAGACGGAGAGATCTTTGAAGTTCCATCCTTTAAATCTCATCTTGACACAGGTTCAGTCGAGCCTGCTAGTACTGTTGAGGCGTCGACTGAAGCCTCCCCTGCCGACCCTACACCTGTGGATCCAGAGGCAAAGAAAGACAAACATATGCCTGCAAGTTCATCGAAGGATCCGGCTCCTGTATGGCAAAAGACTTCAATCATAGACAAACACGGAGCGACAGGGATGATCTTAGCTGTGAGGTTCGACGAGGATCAGAAGTTGTTTGTAATCAAGCGAGCTAGGGGGGTTTAATACTTGAAACCAACCAGTGAAGCTTTCAACTCCTTGCCAAATAACGTAGTAGCGATGGGTCACTCAAATAACGCAGTAGCGATGGGTTTGTGGCAGGTTCTATAGCAAGAGGTAAGATCTGGGAAATTCGAAATGTTTAAGCCTCAAGTGCCCAAGCGAGTCAGGGACAAGAACGCTAGACATCCTGTGACTAAGAAAATCTTAAAGAAACTGGTATACAAGCCAGTGCTGTGTGAAACCAAGATTCCCCTGAGCAAGTTATCTCAGGATATCCTCGGTAACATATGGTACTGGTACGTAGATCCTAAATCGGGCGAGGCAGTGGTGATTGGAAAGGTGTGGTCCGATAGTGAAAGCTTAGTGCCAAGGGAACTGATCAGAGAGTTTGATGAAGTCAGCTTCATAAACTTCTCTGTAAAGATATGGAGATACTAGCTGACAAGTACTGCATGTACACGGACGAGTGGACAAAGTTCCTTGCTTCTAAATACGACAAGGTGATCAAGTTCTGCCTTGACTACAAGAAGAAGATGGAAGCTAAAGCTGGGGAGCAGTGAAGACCGAAGACAATCCAGAGCTGTTTTCAAGGGGGAGTTTGATGAAGCACTTTTGTGTGACAGACACTCTGGATAATGTCTTAGTTTATTGTACTTGTCTTGTATGTATTAGTCTTTGTATGTTAGTGTCTGTATGTATTAGTTATCGAGTTGTAATTTCTAATACATGTTATTGTTGTATTATTTCTCTAAGTGTTTTGCGCACTTAGCATGTGCGCAGGAATTACTTCATGCGTACTTAGCAAGTACGCAAGAATACTCTGCGTACTTGCTAAGTACGCATGAACAGTTTGCCCTGCGCACTTGTTAAGTGCGCAGAGATCAGGTCTAGTATAAATAGAATAAGTTGACAGAAGATATGTACGCCGACATTTTGCACTCAGTATTTTCTCTATGTAACCATTCAAGTTTATAATAGACGGAGTTTTAAAGTGATTCCGTTGTCGGTTTACTTTATGTTGTTTGATTCTCCACCTAGTAACGGGCATTCCGTACCCGGTCCGACTAGTCACACACCCACACGTAACGATCTGAGACACCCGGGGACCTACATATCCTTCAAAGCTTAAATTCCCTTCCTATTTACGTGGCATTCTTAGAAATTCTCCATCTTAAAGATCAAGAGCTCAAAATCCTTCCTACACTTTTTCCCTTTTTACTGGAACTGTATACTATATATATATAGGTGAGGGATAATCTAAAAAGGCTAAAAAGTGTAAAAAGTTTAAAAAAGTCTTTTAAAATCCCCACCACCACCCTCAAAAACCTAAAACCCCCACCCCAACCGCCCCAAAACCTAACCCCCACCCCACCCCACCCTGAAAAACCTAAAACCGCCCACCGCACCCTAAAAAACTAAATTCTAACAAAAAAACCCTAAAAAGCAGAAAAAGACGTCTAAAAACACCACCACCACCCTCTAAAAGCCTAAACCCCCAACCCATTTCACCCAAAAACCTAACCCCCACCCCACCCCCAAAAACCTAAAGCCTCCACCCCCACTCACCCCCAAAAGCCTAAATCTTAAAAGCTAAACCCTAAGGCAAAAACTAAACCTTAAAATCTAAATCCTAAAAGCTAAACCCTAAAATCTAAGAACGTAGAGTTCGACCATACGGTTCCAACGCCGTCGAAATGAGTAAAATCGGAGTTTGTATGAACCGGTTATGAGCGTTTTAAAATACTTTTTACACTTTTTACAGTTTTTACACTTTGTAGCGGATCCCTATACTATATATATATATACGTATATATATACGTATATATATATATACGTATATATATACGTATATATATATATGTGTGTGTGTATGTGGAGGTTCAAATAAGAAGTAGTTTTTCGCTAAAAAATATAAGAAAATGACCAAAACTGTCACATTCCCAAAATCCACTAACGGAGTTTTACCGTTAGGAGCGTGACATACCAAGATCTTAGTCATTAGTTATGTTGAACGACTCTATATGAGTTTAAGAAAAACACTAGTATTGCTCATAGTCACGATGCAACACTATTAAATTAAAATACTGAGTAAATGTGGTATGCGGAAGTGAAAAGGTTTAACGAAATGCATGCGCTAAAACAAATGCGCCCAAAACATACAAGTCAAATTAAATAAATAAGTAAATCCGATGTTTGAAAAATAAATGAAACTCCAATGCATGCGTGCCCTATCTCGTGCTCGTACCTTAACGACCTGAGAAAAACATGCTAAAATGTGTCAACACTAGGTTTGTGAAGCTCACAGGTTTTAATTGTAAGTAAAGATACTAGATAAACAATTACAATTATATCAATAGGTAGCTAGCCTAATAACATGTTACTAAAGCGTTTCGACACCGAAGCTGGCTGTTTGTGTTTGATTTGCCTTCCACCATGTCTATCATGAAACAATGCAAAAATGTTAGGTCAATATTACACCCGTTCGATTTCCCGTCATGTTAGCGCCACTAACGCGGGTGGGGCTTGTCATGCCCAGTTGTACTACTCAAGATTACCTCGCTATTCCATATATTAAACGATTCGATATGTAAGGACTTGTATGATATGTTTGCGCTTAGTACAACAAGTGATATAAACGAAATGTAAGATCTAACTGTTTGTGTTCATGTTTTCTCCCCCAAGTTTAAAACATAGAAAAAGGGGCCGTGAAACTCACCTTAGAATGCGTGCAGATGAAAGCTATTTAAAAACTGCTTGACTACTAACCGCCACCTATAAATATTGGTTTATAAGTGTGTGTTTGTGTAAGTTGACATGAACCCTAAGTATCCAAACAATCCCATTGTTTTAAGTGTTTAGAAAACATTTAATAGTTTGACCAAGTTTGACCCGACGACCCGTTGGTGACCCGTTTAGTGATTTAAAGTTTGGTTTGAATACTAACACACATAGTATACAAGTAATTCAAGTTTCATGCTACACATGTCACAACTAACTTATCATGGCAAGTTATGTCTACACAATGCACGTTCAGCAAAGTTCCTACTTTTAACAATGTATGAACACAAGTTTGGTTTCAATAGATTACATCATCTATAACACGTTTGCATGATCATGACATGTTTATATACACATACTAATGCATGAAAGATCATCATAACATACACCTTAGGTCTAGACATCAAGTTTCAAATTCTAAAAGTTTCTACTTTTAGTAACTTATGATCAATGCATACGATTTGTACCAAACAACACTTTAACAAGCTTTAATACGTTCATAATAACATGCTAGCATTATACAATAACATCATGCACGTAACAGAAATTCACATTCAACAAACACCTTTCAATAAAGTTTCCACTTTAGGAAAGTCTATGATTTCTAGCTTTGTTAACAAGATTCAACGCATCCATAGCATAAATACAATCATAACAATCATCATTCACATCTAGAATGCAATCCTACAACATCACATAATAAAAGAGTCTCTACTTTAGACAGGTTATGAATCATAAAATTAGGGTTTTCTAAATAACAACATACTCATCAAATAGATGCAATAACATCAATCAAATAACCAATTCATCAACATTATTTCAAAAGCTCATGTTTGGATGAACTAGGGTTTCAATCATATCTTTTATAATAAAAAAGTAACGGAATCGGATGAAATAACTTACGTAGGAGTGTTAGAAACGCCTAGACTAGCTCGAACACACTTCCAATTGCAAGATTGAAGATCAAAGAGGGTGTGTTTGGGTTGCTTGAAGCTCTCAGCTCAAGGGAGTTCTTAGGGGGGGGGGGGGTCGCGACGGCTTCAAGGGGAAATGGGTTTAGGGTTTTTAGGTTTTATAAATTTCATTTTATACACATTTGCATGCATGGGTTTTTAAATTGGATTATGGGCTTTCTAAAGGTCCATAGGCTAATTTAAAACTAATTACACTAATAATAATTAAATCCCTTCATTATTATTTTTATAAAAACTCCATCTTTTATAAAAATTAACTAATACAATTAACATTCAATAAACATGTGCGATGTCAAGAGAATTCACATAATTCACGTAAATCATATAACATGCACAATCACATAATTTATATTAATTATAAATTATTAATTGTTCTAAATATTATTCTTTATTAATCACCAACGTTCCGGTTTAGACTCAAGTGTGATCCGGTAATTCTACGAGTTACCGCTGTGTGTGTATTAATTGACACATTTAATTAACCTAATTAAATGTAATGCACGTGTGACTAACTGAGATGACTGGGTTTGTATGAACGATGCTTGAGATAACGATGTTTGTGTTAACGGAGTTAACCTGAATTTGCCGGATGTCACAAAGACGCTAAGAAACGATATCAAACGAACTCCGATTCATTTCAACGGCGTTGGAACCGTCTCGTCGAACTCTACCATCTTAGCTTTTAGGGTTTAGCTTTTAAGGTTTATATTTTACGTTTGAATTTTAGGGTTTTAGCCTTATGGTTTAGGTTTTTTTAAGGGGGGGTGTTTAGGTTTTTTTTTTTGGGGGGGGGGGGGGGGTTAGGTCTTTGGGGGTGCAGGTGGAAGGGGGTTTAGGTTTTTGGGTCCGGATTAGAGTTCGATAAGATGGTTCCAACACCGTTGGAATGAGCTCAATCGGAGTTCGTTTGACCCACTTCTTAGCGTTTCTTAGCGAAAAACCAATTCTTAGTGGAACCTTCTCCTATATATATTCATATATATATATATATATATATATATAATCGGGTTCTTTCTTCGGCTATCACTTAAAGCCGCACCCATTGACTCGTGTATGCTTGATGTGCAACCATATTAAAGTAAATAATGATCCAACATATTTTGTATTGTGATTTTAGAAAAAAAAAAAAAAGCATCTTCATTGTAACACCCCAAAAATTAAGGAAATAAAAGTCCAGGGGTCAAAGTGTAATAACCCTAAAATTTAAGGGTTGAAATTAAAAAAATTGAAAAAAGAGGCGGTAGCGGACCGCTACCAAAGCATTAGCGGTCCGCTAGACGCAATTTGTCCGGACAAAGAGAAGCTGACACGTGTATGGTGACTCGCTGAACAAGATTGGGTAGCGGACCGCTACCCAAGTCGTAATAGTCTGCTATGTGGTGAGCATGTAGGATAGTTGGCAAAGGGTGGTAGCGGACCGCTACCCCCTTGCTTAGCGGTCCGCCACCGATGCAGATTTAACCCTACAAATAAGTTCACTTGCTCGATCAATTGGAACAAAAAACACCAACACCAACACCGTCATCACTAACACACACAAACACAGACGCATACCGAGGATATCATAGTGCAGTTCGAGTTCGGTGAAGCATTTAAAACAAGGAACGAACTTAGGAACTACCCGAGGATAAAGTATGTACACTTAACCCGTACCCTAGACACGATTATGTGAATTACGTGCTTAAATGATATGTGTTATGTGTTATGTATATGAAGAAGGTACGGGATAATGACGAATTAGTCTAAACACTAAACGGGAATAATGGAGTAGCCACAACGTATCTAAAGGGTGGTGGATACGCCGCTGATACTTCCTATATATAAATTTCTTGGTGTTTCGTGGTGAAACCATTATGAATGTTTAGGGGTATAGACTAAAAGGCACTAATAAAAATATACTAAACGCACGGGAGAATTTTTGTCTGGCATGTAATTATCTGACAAACGAAATATTTTGTCGAAGGAAAAAGTGGTGTACAAATCTCTCCTAGACTCGTCACTCTTTCCTGGGAACATCTGTGTTGGAGGTACTACTCTGAAAGGATAATCACCCCAGTTTACAACATATGATAAAGGGACATGATTACGAAAATATATCATGCATGATAAATATGAATACATGATGAATATGAATACATGATGAATATGAATACGTGAAATGCATGATAAATACGTGAGTGCATGATGATACATGCAAATATGAATGCGTATGATGGAACGAGTCTAAACCCTAAAATGGATAACGGAGTACTCATGGATAATTAAAGGGGTGGTGTATACGATGGTGGTACTTCCTATATATAAACCCTTTTATTGTATCGTGGAGAAACCGTTACGAAGTTTTAAGGTGAGGACTCGTTGGTGAATAAATCAAGCATATACATGAATTGAAAAGAAATGCTTGATACATTTGAGAGGCTGTGAGTCTAAGATACTCAAGGTCTCAAATGAAATGTGATACTAGGCATGTAAGGTGGATCTCAATAATAAAAAAGAGAACTAAAAAGATTCCAAGCCTATGAGGCTGAGGAATGAATGAGTCTTCGTGACGAATGCAAGGGGTCTATACTGACGAGTATAAGAACCTTGCCAATACTCAGACCGGAGGTACGACCTAAGACGGCTGCGAGGGAGTTAGCATAACCATAAAATATACGAATGACGTGACCGAAGGTGCGTCAGGAGATGGTCACGGGGGCGCCGAGAGCCTAGGAAACTTGAACAATTATAAGACCCTAAAGGGTTCATAATAAAATGAACGATGTAGTATACTTACTTAGCGTAAGCTAATTCAAAAGTGTTTTTCAAATACTACAGGAAAGAAGCATGTGGAATAAAGCTTCCTGAGGACGGAGCGGTCGGAGTTGGAAAATCCCTGTAAGATGATGTAATTATATTATCTTTTATAAAACAATAATATTATAAATGAAAAAAGTTACCTTAGCCATTATGGCAAGGTTTTGTCAAATCTGGGACTCGTTTTCAGCATTAAACTCTGATAAAATAATAGTAAGATAAGTAGGGTGTTTCAAGATGGTATCAGAGCACGGTTTGAGAGATTTAAGTATCAAAAAGGGGTACTTAAACTCAAACCATGAATGCTCGTGTCATAAATAGGGATTCAATTCGAGGCCGTCCAATGAAGCAGATATGTTAAACTCCAGTTCTTAAACAGAAATGTGTGAGTATACGTGAGCAGAACTTTGTATGAGATAAGTTTCATATGATAGTTGGGAGTATCAAGACAGTAACATACATCACCTCATACCTGGCCAGTATAAGGGTTAATGCATGGAACCATCATAATATCGCAAACACCATATGATAACTTATATAAACAAATAGTAAGCCGGGATTGTGAATATGCATGATTAAGGATACATGAATGGATGTATATATATATATCGAGTTGTGAATATGCATGATTAAGGATACATGAATGGATGTGTATATATATATATATATATATGCATAAATATGAGTATGAGTTTTATGTGAAATCATTGATTAGGATTAAATTGATACGAGGCTTGTAATATAAAACCCTAGATTATAATTAGGGCAAACGAATGAGAGATTAAACCAATGCCATGTTTCAGCAAATGGCTGAATATCAAAATGATGAGGGAAGTCACGGGAGAGCTGAATCTCCACATCACGATGAGAATGAAGTGGAACAACTCCCGGAGACTATCCGGAGACAAATCGCAATAGAAGTAGGAAAGGCATTCGATGCAAACTTCCCAATCTTACAAGCAAATTTACAAAACTCGTTAGGCAATTGGTTTGAAAGACAGAAAGACGTTCCTCATAATGGAGAAGGAAGGAATCCGAAAGTTGATATGAAATCAACTCTATATACATACAAGGATTTCATGACTTGTAAACCCTTGGAATTTAAGGGAGCGGTTAATCCCTTAGAAAGTCATAGATGGATCGCTTCAATTGAAAGGGCATTCGATACATGCCACTGTGAGAAGGAGGATGAAGTGACGTTTGCCACCAATCAATTGAAAGAACGAGCCGGCGATTGGTGGGGAGTGGTAAAAAGGGATAAAGGCAGAGATAGAATTAAGGAGATGAGATGGGAAGAATTAAAGGACATATTCCTACAACACTATTTCCCTCGAGCGGCAATCGAAAGAATCACTGAGGAGTTTCTTCAACTCTGTCAGACAACAGAAATTATGGATGAGATAACAGAGATCTTCTTTGACAAGGTCAGGTTCTGTCCGACTTTGTTAACAACTCCAGAGATGTGGATGACGAGATACCATCTCATTTTGAAAACAAAGATTAGAGAATTCATCCATCCGTCCAAGGGCGCGAACTTGGAGGAGATGATTGATTGGGCTCGGGAATGCGAGACTGAGCTCAAGAGGAAGACTGAGAGAAACAGGAACAGGAAAGGAGAAAGTTATCCTTCTACTATGCCTCTTAATAGGTTCAAGTTCAACAAGCCGGGAGGCGATTCCTCCCAAAGGAAAGGTGTACATGATTGCAAGAATTGTGGGAAAGGTCACCCGGGAGGGTGCCGATTCAAGTCAATAACTTGTCACAAGTGTGGAAAGGCGGGACACACTAAATTGTAGTGTATGAGTGGCACCCGTTTGTGCTACAACTGTTAAAATCCATGACACTTAGCAGGGAATGTCCTGAGCTAAAATCTCAGACGGAGAAACCCGGAGAAGGATCTAGTGTGGCAAAGAATTAAGTCAAGAGGATCGAAGCTCCGAAGCCACGGGGTAGGTCTTTTCAGATTACTACAGAGGAAGCGAAAGATATTCCTTAATTTGATACGGGAGCCAGTCGATGCTTTATTTCATTAAAATATGTGAACTCTAGAAATTTCAATAGAAGTAAGTTGGCTAAGGCACTAGAAGTCGAAATCGCGAGTGATCGAAACTGCGTAGTAACTAAAATATGTCGAGATTGCCGACCAGTGATAGAAGAAGAATATCTTATCTACCTAATTCTGATGTCGATGCAAGAATTCGACGTAATCATTCATGACGCCTACGGGAAAGGAAGTTGATGTCATTGGTGAACGCCAGAACCAGATCACACTATGTACAATGGACAAGATAAGTAGCTACGTAAGACAAGATCATCAAGCCTTCTTAGGCTATGTAGCTGATGTAAAGATGAAAAGGAAAGAACCGGATCAAGTTCCAGTAGAGAAGGAATTCCTAGAAGTATTCCCAGACGATCTTCCAGGTGCTCCACATTAGAGAGATCGAGTTTAAAATTAATTTAATTCCTGAAGATAAGCTAGTAGCTAAGATTCTATACCGGTTAGCACCAATAATTATGGCACCATCAAGTGAACCTTGAAAATCATTCATCAACAGTATTATGGAGCCATGTATCACAATTATCTATTTTTCTTAAAACTAGTTATATTCACCCGCGCGCTGTCGCGGGGTAACTGATGTATTTGTGAAAATTTATAAATTAAAATGATAATTACGTTAACTCAAAACACACACAATAGGCAAGTGTACCTATCGCAGCGTAATATAGTTAGGTAAGAACCAAGTATCGAACCAATGGACACGGTCGAGTTCCAATACTCGACTTTTGTTATCGTTTAGCCGGATCAACTAGTGAGTTGGTTTTGTGTGCTTGTGAAGCAGAAAAGTAAATGACGGTAAAGTAAATAACATAAAAGTAAAAATATGCGTGAAGTGTGTAACAGAAATGTAACTAGCAGAATAGTAAATAGCAGTAAAGTAAATAAAGAGAAAATTATCAGATTACGAAATGTATTGCTTCGGGATTCGAATCAGCTTGGTACATGATAATGTTAAGTTAACTAATTCAGTGGTATGACTACTACAAACTTGTGATCCGGGTCACCGCAAGAGCCTCGTCCTCACTACATTTGATTTGCAAATTATATCTTTAAAAAGTGGTAGTGCCTCCCGTTAGGGACAACATTTACCATCAACCCATCAAATGGTCATCTCCGGGTTGGTTAAAGACATCGGACTCAAAATGATTTATATCAAGTTAAATAGGTGATTATATTTTTATCATCGGGAGGCGGTGTAACAATGGGACCAAGTATAAAGACGTACCGTTCCCAACATGAGTTCACCAATTCTTGGTCGCATAAGAATCTCGTATAAAGACGTACGATTTTAGAAGTATAGACCAAGCCTTGGCTTTTCAATCTCTACTCGTATAAAGACGTACGAATTTCAAAAGAAGTTTGATTAAAAAGGGTTTTACGATCTTACTCTTTAAAATCAAGACACTCACAAATTTAAAGACGGATTTAGACAATAATAAAAACCCATCAAATGATTGTTTTTGATGACGAATTAGTTAAAGACATAAACATACCAATTCATTAATTGGTTAAACATTAACATGCACTAAACATCATCTTCACCCTAGCAATACAAAGAAGTTTTAGCCACGAATGGCCATAACGACTAGTGTAATGATGAGTTTCGTAGGCTCCCCTATTGTGAAACAAGGTGGAAGAGCACCTCTACTCTATACTCTCTACTCTAACTATGAGAATGCTCTCTTCTTGAGTGTTATTTTGCTCTGGATTGGTGTGTTGAATGAAGAACCCAAGCCTCCTATTTATAGGCCTCAAAATGTGCAATGCACGACTGTGCAAGGCACGGCCGTGCAATGGATTGCACGGTCGTGCAAAGGCCCATGGAATCAAACAGGGTACAAAGGACATGGTACTGGACCGTGGGGAGCAGGGGAGGCCAATGCACGACCGTGCAATGGGATGAACGACCGTGCATCTCCCTGCTTTTCCCCAGTTTTGTCTTGTAGCTTCTTGTTGACTATTGTTGACCAATTTTGACTTCTTGGGGGTCAATGCTCCGGGAATGAACCTTCTAGAAGCTTGAATTCTTGGTGTTTTTGATAAGATTTAGCTTGATTTGTATTTTCAACATCGAATAATCTGCAACTACAAAATAGAAGTAATTTAAGCATAAATTGCAAGGTTATCATTCAATTAGTACCATAATGTGGGATTATTATGTATGCTAAATATGTATAAATGATGACATATCATAACACCCCACACTTAAACTTTGCTTGTCATCAAGCAAACTCATGCATGATCACACCCATAACTAAAAACTTTGCGAAGGTAATGGAATTTCAACTAGTGTTGAAACTCCGGGATAACTCTTGAGCTGCTTATTCTATTTTTGTGTTTTTCTTTTTTTAAGATGATGGAATCCATGACAAGCCTACTAGAACGTTGATTATGCAAAAACTCCTCACTACTCACAATGTTCACTCAACTCTAGGGTTATTTGTGATAATTCAGACTTTTAGGGTTAACCCCGTTAGCAATCCAGTTAAATACTCAGTTAACTCCTAACCTAATGAACCTAAATCAAACCATAGGGATCATTTATGTCATTATCTAAACTTACAACTACAAGGACTAGTAGTGTAATTAGTCCAAACCCAATTGTGATTGACTTTGAAAGTCAAAATTTAGTAATGGTATTCCTATTGACTTTTGAAAAGTCAACTAACCATGATCAAACTTACCTCAAAACTTGAGGAACTGTTTCTGCCAATTTCTAAACTCTTGTGCATGAAACCAGAGGGACTAGTTTTGTTGGATCTGAGTTTGATTGTTATGAACTTTTTGCTAATGTAACAGTGAAAGATGAATGAGTAAATATGGAAAGTGCAGCGGAAATAAGCTTTAATTCATAACAAACAGAAGATTGCTTTTCATCAAGTACTTTTCATTCATTCATATAAGAATAACAGTACAATAATTACAAACTCCCCCTCAGCCCGATCACTCAGTTTGTTCGTGAAGAGAATGTGTGCAGAGTGATGAATAGAACAGTACAGGTACTGATCTATTTATACACGAACCAAACATCTGTTGATCAAGGCTGACGTCACCTAAGACAGCGACATCTAACAACCTCTAACAAACTCTAACATCTGTTTACATAACATATGTTCTATAGCTAAACACTGTTGGCTTGAACAGACCTTGTGTCTTCATCAGCAGAGGTTAGCTTTAGCAGACTTTAGCTCAAAACAGATCTTGCATGTTCTTGGGCAGATGTTAGCTCCGGCAGATGTTAGCTTTGACAGATCTTGTATAAGCAGAGGTTGTAGTATCAACAGTCTTTTGGGCAAACAGATCTTCTAACTTCTGTTTTATTAAGGATCAGATGTTAGCAAGTTTTGGCTTTCCAATCATCTGTTCTTCTTGGGTCCAGCAGATTCCAACAATCTCCCCCTGGAACGGATGATGCCAAAACTCAGTCTTTATTGCTGATCTTTATTCCTCATCATTGATTCCTTAATTTGTCCCTTCAGTTGAAGTTCAAAATTAAAGGAGATCACATCTTCAAAATCCCTTTCTAGTTCTAAATTCAGCAGGTCTTGGTGATCTTGTTCACTTAAGTTGTAAGCATCGTCCATGCTGAGTTTTTGAACCTCCCCATCAGATCTGAGCAGAGTCAATTCGTGGGTGTCTTTATCTGACTTCCACTTTAGAATTTTTGAATCTGAGGGGTTTCTTGGGTGAAGCTTTATTCTTGATGAGTTTGGTGAAGAGGGTCTACCAAAGAGCTGTCTTATCTCATTTGAAACATCATCTGAGAAAAATCTTAATTGATGAGACAGCCCTTCTTTCCACAAATCGTCATGAAAGTTCTTCTGATCCTCTTCAGACATTTCTTTTTGCCTTTTGGCTTGTCTTCTTGCAGATATCACTGCATTGGATACAGAAGGCTGTGGATTGTGAGTTTGGGTCTGTCGAGATGGTTGGTCATCTTCCTCATCAGATGGGTAATCAGTTCTTCTGGGAAGAGAAGGATTTATTAGCCTGTCTTGTCTTAGCTTCTTGTAAGTTTCAACTAACCTCAACTCAGACCATCTTGCAACTGATCTCATGGGACCATATTCAGCAGCTACCAGCTCTTCTCTCATTCTTCTCAGTTTCAAGATATGTTTTGGATCTTTACCTATTCTTGGTGGTGGAGTGGATTTGATAGAAGAGTTTTTTATCATACCTTGAATCCTGTCAATTTCGTCTTTGAGAGCTTGAGTGGTCCAGCCACTGAATTGCTTTTTGGTGGCTTTGTAGGGTTTGTTTTTCATAATGTGATCCAGATAAGCTTCCCTCACTTCCCTTTCAAGATCACCACTGACTGGTTGTTCTGACATGGACTTGCTCAGGTCCTTAGCATAATCTTCTATGAGTCTGAGTTTGCTAAGTACTGCTAACAAGATTCCCTGAGCAGCCCTGTCATCCTTCCCCTTACTTTTCTCCCTCCCAATAGTATCAGCTTGTTGAGCTTTGATCTTTAGATACTCCTCAACATTTTTGGGTTTAGGGTAGTTTTGTAGAGATGGAAAGGATAGTTGAGATGGGTCATCAGCATAATAGAATGATTTGATTTCATCCCTAATAGCTGCAAGCTCAAGTGGGTATTGAGCACCCAATGGGCCAATGGAAGAAGTGGTTGCAGTGGGTGTGGATGATGTGAAGGGAATGGCTGGTGTGGGAACAAATGTGTGGATCTCCTCTTCATCATCTACAACAACGAAAGTTTTTCTTTTTCTTTTAGTTTTGATGAGAGGAGATGGTGGTGATGGTAATTTTGAAGTGGTGGTTTGAGTGGGAATTGGTTTGGATATAGTGGGAGAAGGTGGTGATGTAAAATCTGTTGGATATGAGCTAAAGGGAGTGGGATTTACAAAGGCTAGAGCAGTGGTTACAGAAACAGAGGTTTTAGGAGCTGAGGAATCCTCTGTTGAAGAGCCAACATTTTCCTTTTTCTTTTGTTCTTCTTTTCTTTGCTCAATCAGCAGACAAGCCTTTGCCTCCCTTGTGTCAAACCTCTTTTGTTTTTCCAAAGCAACATTGTCAGCAGTGATGTTGAGAGCTTCATCAACTTTCTTTCCTTTGTCATCTGCTGATTGCTTGGCAGAGGTTTGAGGAGCAGATGCTTGCACATTTGGAGATGGTTTTGATGGGGCTTCAGTGTGCAGCTTTCTAAGACCTTCCTGTTCATTCTCCCCCTTTTTGGCATCATCAGGGTTATCATCCCTGAGAACAGTGGTAAGGGTTGAACCAGTGGTCTTCAATAGGTGGTCTTTGATGGCCTTGATATCTGCTTGGGTATCCTTGTATCTGGCCTCCACCATGTTTCGAATGAGCTCCATGTGGGAGTCATGGGTGATGTCTGCTAATTTTCGTTGAGCTATGATGATGGGATTGACATTTTTCCATAGCTCATTGGCAAGATCAGCGGTTGATGGTTGACTGTTGGAGAGATTTTCTAAAGAAGTCATCATAGTCTTCACGTCAGACTTGATTTCAGTGATTGATGACTCAATATTTTTCACTCTTTCCGTCAATTCCTGGTATCTTAATCCATCACCTAACTGAATAGGATCATCTGAATTCCTACCAGATGTGGTAGTTGTAGTTGGTTTCTTCCTAGGAGGTGAGTCCATGGAAGAGTAACCAGCTGCCCCTTGTTCATGGTACTGGGGACTTCCAACTGGAACAGAGGTTACAATTGTAGCCTCAACAGTTGTTGCCTTCAAGGAAGACTTAGCAATGGAACCACTGTCCAGTTGTGAGACAATGGTCTCTACAACTGTAGTGGCTGCTTCTCTTGAACTACCACCAAGAGTTACTTGTAACCCAGGGTGTGTAGCCTCCTCTGTTTGTGGGATAGCTGATAAATTTGACCCAGGCCCAATCACTTGTTGAAGTATACTCTCAGTGATGGGTGGTTGAGAGGAACTGGTGTGTGCCTGAGTTTGATTTATAGCTTCAAACAGTGATTGTAGGGTAGAGGGAAATGTAGAAGATGGTGTGGGTTGTGTATGAAAAAGCATTTCAGCCCCGGGAGAAGGACTTGTAAACAAATGATCAAGTGATTCATAAGTTTCATTATGTGGTTCCCCTTGGCTTTCAACATGATCCTTTTGAGAGGATACATGAGGAGTTTGGCTGGGTTGAGATATTTCCATCTATTGAGAGGAAGTATCAACAGTGGTTGTTAGTTGTCGTTGTGTTGCAACAGGGTCATCCTCTGGTATCTCATCCTCCAGAGTTGCCCTTTTTGGTTTTGTTTTGGTGGGCTTTTTGGATGGAAAGTTTCTTGTGAATGTGATAACTGGTGGGGGTTCCACAGCACTGGTTGTAGTACTGTGGTCACCAGGAGCAGTGGGCTCGGCAACAGATGTTGTTACAACACTGCTGGTGGGTGGTGCAGAAACAGATACTTTTGAAGATTTTGCTTGGGGTTTTGAACCCATCATTCTTGTAAAAGTTTCATGTGAAAGGCTTGTTATTTTGTAAGCCTGACCATCTTGAAAGTCTTTTTGAGGCAAAACTTTTTGTAGGTAAACACTTAGCAGTCTATGGTATAATAAAAATGCTTTGTTGGACCCTGACTTGATGGATTTCACATTTGCTGCCAAGTCCATTAACAATGTCTGGGATAGATTATAATCAGTGTCTGATAAAATCGCATATCCCAGATATTGAACTTTCAAGGGAATCTCATTAAAAGAAGTTGTCTTGGCAGAGAGACATATGAGAAGGGTATGGAAGAAAATTTTCATTTCTGGGGGAAAGTTAGGTTTAAAAATGGTTGCCCCAGTTGTCTGACCATCATAACCCCTCTTAATGAACTCTGTGTGAAGTTCATGCTTGGTGAATTCAGTTTTACCGTTTAAGTCATTCAAGTTGAATACTGCTGAAATGCTCTGTGGTGTGATTTGGATGGTGGTGTCGCCGATTTTTGAAATAATGGCGGATGGCTTCTTGTTGGCCATGAGTGTGTTGGCATTCAACCAGAATGTTTGAAGGGTGTCGGAGAAAATGGGAGCATCAGCAGTAAGAATGGAGAGATATTTAGAGTTGGTGAGCATGTCGATGATTGGATGAAATGGTGTGTTGGTATCTGTTTTGACCAGATATGGAAGATGATTGTGTAGGGTTTTGATTGGAAGATCCATGACTATGAACGGAGGTGACGGTGTTTGTGAGAGAGAGGAAAATGGTTCGCAAGAAATTTAATTTTAAGAAGACAACGTAAACTCTGTTTTGGGGAAAAAGGGTTTTATAGAATGAAAAAGTTATGCTGACATGGTCAAACGTCTGTTTTTGAGAACTGACGTGGCATCTGTTGGAAAATATCTTTTCGAAAGATCTGATGATCAAGGTCTGTTGACCTTGTGCTAAACTCTGTTTAGACAAACATCTGTTTGACTAGTCAACAGATGTTGAAAACAGTGGTTATCTTCAACAGTGGCGGATTTTTTTTTATATATATATCAAAGTGAACAGATGTGGAAAACAGTGGTTTCTGAACAGACTTTTGAAATATCTGAACAGATGTTGATGTTGCGAAAACAGTGGTTTCTGAACAGACTTCGAAATATCTGAACAGATGTTTTGATGTTGAAAAAAATGGATTCTGAACAGACTATTGAAATATCTGAACAGATGTGTAACAACAAGATGGATTTTTATGAAAGATTTGAATTTTTCAACATTTTTAATGTTTTGAAAACAAATTTTTGTTGTTACTGCATGTTTAACATGCCTATCCGAGAGATCAAGCTTTCAAAGGTGGATGTGTCTAAAGGTTTTGTTATCACATCTGCCAGTTGATCCTCTGTTGGAACATGATGCAGAGAAATCAGACCTTTTTCATAGCTGTCTCTGACAAAATGGTGTCTGATGTCAATGTGTTTGGTGGTTGAGTGTGATACTGGATTTTTGATGATATTTTCAGCTGCTTGACTGTCCAGCATGAGTGGAGTCTTTAGAGCAGTTATACCAAAATCCAGCAGCTGGTTTTGAAGCCACAGAAGTTGGGCTGTACAGCTGGCAGCTGCAATGTATTCAGCCTCTGCTGTTGAGGTTGAGACAGCTACCTGCTTTTTGCTTTGCCAAGAAACCAAAGCATTGCCTAGGAACTGGCAGCCTCCTGAGGTGGACTTCCTTGTTGTTTGATAACCAGCAAAATCACTGTCTGAGAAACCTGAAAGCTCAATAAAACCATTAGCAGGATACCAGATACCAAGTGTGGGAGCACCTTTTAGGTATCTGAAGATCCTTTTAACAGCTATGAGATTAGACTTTCTGGGTGAAGCTTGGTGTCTTGCACAAACACAAGTGGCAAACATAATGTCTGGCCTAGAAGCAGTTAGGTACAATAAAGAACCAATCTTGCATCTATAATGTGTCTGATCTACCAGTTCATCGTTTTCCTCAACAGTGAACAACTTTGTGGTGCTCATGGGTGTACTGCATGGCTTACAATCATTCATATCAAATTTTGTTAGTAGGTTTTTAACATACTTGTTTTGATGAATGAAAGTTCCATTTTACAATTGCTTAACTTGGAGACCAAGAAAGCATTGGAGTTCACCCATGACACTCATTTCAAACTCTGCTGTCATGAGTGTCCGAAACTCCTCACACATTTTGTTACATGTGGACCCAAAAATGATGTCATCCACATATATTTGAACAATCATTAAATCTTTTCCTTTCCATTTTAGAAACAAGGTTTTGTCAATTTTACCTCTTGTGAAACCTATGGATAAGAGAAAAGTTGAGAAAGTTTCATACCAGGCCCTTAGTGCTTGTTTCAAGCCATACAAAGCTTTGTTGAGCTTGTAGACATAATCAGGATGGAATGTGTCTTCAAAACCAGGTGGTTGGCACACATATACCTCTTCCTGAATTTTGCCATATAGGAAAGCACATTTGATGTCCAGCTGATACACCTTGATGTTGTGGTTGACAGCAAAGGCTAGAAAGAGTCTGATAGCTTCCAACCTAGCTACAGGAGCGAAGGTTTCATCATAATCAATTCCTTCTTCTTGTCTGAAGCCTTGAACCACAAGCCTGACTTTGTTTTTGACAACAATGTCCCTTTCATCAGTTTTGTTTTTGAAGACCCATTTTGTGCCAATTGGATAAACATCTTTTGGCAATGGTACAAGTTCCCATACTTGTTGTCTTTTGAACTGAAGGAGCTCTTCTTGCATGGCCTCTACCCAACTGTTGTCTCTTAATGCCTCTTGGTATTTGACAGGTTGTATGAGTGATAGAAAGCCAGCAAAAAGACAAATGTTAGAGGTTTGACTCCCTGTAAGGACCCCGTCATCGATGTTGCCAATAATGAGATCTGGTGGATGAGCTCTGAGTTAAATGAGGTCTCCTGAGTATGGAATAATGGCATTTTGAGGAGAGGGACAGAGATGTGAAACAGCTGTTGCTGTATCTGGTGCAACATCTGTTTGTTCTTCAGAGGTGCCAACAGATGTTTGAAATGGAGGTGTAGGTATGGGTCCAAGTGGTGTAGCAGTGGATTGACTTTTGTCACCATAGGATGAACTTTTGTCAGGAAATGAAACATGGGCAGCCAAAGATTTTAAAAAATGATATCAGTGGTTTGATTTTGAACAAGATTTCATAAGCAGTCTTTTGATGTCTAGGATTGATTAAAACTCTGTTTTGTACATAGCAAGCAGTGTTTACAACCTCTGCCCAAAAGGACAGTGGTAAACCAGAATCTGCTAGCATAGATCTTCCAGCCTCAATCAGAGTTCTGTTTTTCCTTTCAACCACCCCATTTTGTTCTGGTGTCCTTGGAATGCTGTACTGCCTCACAATTCCTTTTGACACACAAAACTCATCCAACTCCTTATTTCTGAATTTTGTTCCATTGTCACTTCTAAAGACTTTTACTGGCAAGTCATATTGTTTTTCAACTTTGATGACAAAGTCCTTCAAGATACCTGCAGTCTCATCCTTAGAGTGTAAAAAGTAAGCCCATGTAAACCTAGAAAAATCATCAACAATGACAAGACAATATCTCTTTTTCTTTAGACTCATGATTTTAACTAGGCCAAACAAATCCATATGCAACATTTGAAGACATTGGATTGTTTTGGACTCATCAATGGATTTGTAAGAGCTTTTATGCTATTTTCCTTTTAAACAAGAAATGCAATGCTCATTACATTTAAAATCTTTTGGTGGAAGACCACGGACAAGGCCTTGTTTGGAGAGTGTGTTAATTGTTTGAAGGTTTGTGTGACTCAATCTCCTATGCCACAACTCTGTCTCTTTTGTAGAAGCAGGGGTGAATAGGCAAACATTTGCCATTGGGTTATCCCTCATCATATCAACAACATACACATTGCCACTTCTGTGAGCAACAAGTTGTGCTTTGCTCTCAGCAATGATTGTTTCAATCTTTTTCACCACTTCTGGCCCAATGATTTTACAGGTGTTCTTAGTGAAAAATGAACCATACCCTTTGTCACTCATTTGTGAGACACTCAAATGATTTTGTTATTATTTTTTTTAGCTTAAATATGTAGTTTTTTGATTTTCTCATGAACAATGAGTTTTGTTATGATTCTTCCCCAATATATATATATATATATATATATATATATATATATATATATATATATATTCCTATCAAATATATTAGCGCAATCGAGAAACACGATATGAAAATAATCAGGGTTTAGATTAACCATTTTAGCATGTTTTAAATAACGGGTCGTGTTCAGGTTGACCCTTTTAGTAAATGGATCGGGTACGGGTTGACCCGTTAACCAGTTTAGGTTACAATATTTTTTTAGTTTGAATAGTTATCTCTACGCCATTAAAAAAAATAGTCATCTCTACAAACAAATGTTTAATTACTTTTGTATTTAGTGTTTACCATAAAGTAATTGAATTATTACAAAACTTTTCTTTTTGTCCTTTCCAAAGATAACTATTAAATTACTTTTTGGTTTACCTTATATTAAATAAATTTTGGCTTGAGTAGTTTATTTGTATCCAGGTTAGGATTATATAAAACTCCGAACTTAATGGCTAGCAACACAATCCCAACATAACCCTTTTATCGAATGCATTAAACACGTTAACCAAAACACAACTTGTTTTTTATTAAACGGGTTAGATTCTCTAACCCGAAACCTGATTTTTTTTCACGTTGTGTTTCTAGTTTTGTCATGAATTGCCACTCCAATTATTACCTTGTATACTTCAGCGAAGCCTCCTCTTCCTATTTTGTAGTCTTTACTAAAGTTACCAGTTGCTTTTAGTATATCCTTGTATCTGTAATTTACCGCCCCTTGTAGCTCAGATGCATCTGAAATACCAAATGGTAGACTCATTGAAAGTAATATCATATTAGGCATGAATTTACTAGAAAACTCATCTTTATTATAAAACCAAAAAACTCTTACTGTGTATGTGTAGTACACCAAAATTAACCCACTACTAAAAACCTAAACCCACCACCCCACCCCCACCCCCACCCCCACCCAAAAACCTAAACCCCCACCCCACCCAGGGACGGACCTACCTAGAGGGTAGGGGTAGCCCCCGCTACCCCTCAACTTTTAGGCGCAGTGCAAAAAAAATTTTTTTTTACGGTTTTATGTATCGGGTTACCTTTTACGTCACCCCTCAAAAATTTTTAAAACTCAACACTTCATAAAAAATACAAAATTTTATAAAAAGTCCCCACATTTTATTAAAGGTTTTGAGGTACTGAGTTTTAATAAAACATTTGTGCTTTAGCCAGACCAAATGTTTTATTAAAACCCATTACCTCAAAGTCTAAATTCTCAGTCCCAACTTACCAAACGGCCGACCAAGAAGAAAGACAGAGAGCGGGAACTGTGAGACATTGAGAATCAGAGACTGACCACTCGACCAGCCGCTCGACCTGAGTTGAGACCATCGCCCAACGCCGCCTTCGCCAAACCCCAGTTAAGGGTGTTCACGGTTCGGTTTGAAACCGTAAAACCGCCCAAACCGGTCATTGGTTTGGTTTCGCGGTCGGTTTTTCTCCTTTACTTTCGGTCTGTCGGTTTCAAAAATTTCTAATCATAGTGAGCGGTTTGGTTTACGGTTTATACCAAAAATTCCAAAATTTTATAGTGCCTGCCCCCCCTAAAATGAAAAAAAATCTCGGGCCCCCTACGTTTTTTTTCAAGCTATACCACTGATGTTACCGTAAAAAAAAATTTGTTTACATGAAAGTACGGTTTTAAAAACTTTTTGTTTCATTTACAAGAAATACGGTAAAAAAAAATTCGCTACCCTTGAACTTTTGTTCTAGATCCGCCACTGACCCCACTCACACCCAAAAACCTAAACCCTCCACCCCACCCACACCCAAAAACCTATCCCCACCCCAACTACCCCCTCACCTACCCCCAAAAACCTATACCCCCCACGCACCTCCCCCCAAAGAAAAACCTAAACCCCCCATCAATCCCACTCCTCCAAAAACCTAACTTAAAAGCTAAACTAAATCCAAAAAACTAAACTCAAAAGCTAAACCCACTACTTTTCGAGTTTTTTTATTTTATTTTATTTATTTATTTTTTGAACGAGGACGACGTGGTGGGAAACAAGGTCTCCGAAGCACTTATTTAATTTTTGAGTTATGATTTTTTAATTATATTTTTACCTTTAATACATAGTTTTTTTGTTTTCTAATAAATATTGAGTTTTCTTATGATAATTCCCTCGATCATATTAATCATGCAATGCTCAAGTGAGTTACAAAATAATATGTATGTAGTCACCTTCTGTTCCTTCCTTGGACCTTTTTCGTAGACGATACCACAAAAACATAACTAGGATAAGCAACAAAAGGACAGCACCAACAATTACTGCAGCAATTATGGCTAAGTTGTTTGAACTTCCTGCAACATAAACATATGTCATTTTACATAATTCACATAACTAAATAGAGTGATAAATATAAGTGAATTTTGAAGTTAAAGTAAATACACTATGTATTAACTATTTTAAACCACTTTATGTATAAAGATGGAATTAGTTAAATTAGGGAAGGCCTTATCCTACCTGTTATCAGCTAATTAAAACACAAAATTGCCAAAATATATATTTGACAAAGAAAACTGACAAAATGTACATTGACTTTTTGAAACTTATAACATCCAAATCCAAAACAAACCAATAGAATTCTGACATGTAAGTTAAACTAATTAGGATGCACTATTTTAGCTGGCCACGTGTCATACAAGAGAGTGTCTGCGTGTTTTTAGCCGGCTAAAACATAACCGTTAACTCAACCAATGTCTTCACCCTAGCCGGCAAAATCAACGACAATTTAGCCGGCAAAATATACGTGGACATGCTCCATGATTGACACGTGGTCGGCTATATTGGAGCCTTCAAATTAGTTTTAACTTACATGTCAAAATACTATATATTTTTTAAGTTTCAAAAAGTAAAAGTATATTTTGCCAATTTTCTTGGTCAACATGTTCATTTTGGCAATTTTCTCTAATTAAAAAAAAAAGGCTTACCTTGATTTAGGAAAGGTGTGATGTTTGTTGTCTGGTTATCTTTAAAAAATGGTGTGACAGAATACCTCATAAAACACCCCAAGTCAGTAGCTCTTCCTTCTGTATGTGGATAACAACCATATAAATTGTTATAAGCTGTATTCAAGCAGTTTTGACAAATTCTCTCAGTTGTGTTTTCGATGCATTGTGAAATTGCATACAATGTTACATTCCCGCTTGAGCTTCTCCGTGTTGACGAGACATAAAAATTAGATGTTTTTGGTGTGACTACTCGAATATCTGTCAAAAACTCCTCCACAAATTGGTTGGAAAATGTTGGCTCAGATACTGATTCATTACTACATATTCCAAGTGCAGTCTGCCCTACATCTTCAATAATTGTTGGATCATTGTAGTAATCTCCAAAATTTTGATACCTTAAAGAGAGAGAGAGCATAGAGTTGAGAATGATCATGTATAGTTTAAAAAAAATATTCTCAGGTTCTTGTCTACTCTACTTGATCTCATTAAATAAATCATTGCAAATCAAATAAATTTGTATGAAAACTAAGTCAATGTGGGTTTCTCATGTGTTCCTTAGTTTGTTGTTCCATACATACTGCTCACATGACTTTTTTTTTCGTTTCATCTTAGGTACAAAAAGAATCATTGTTAGTAACGATATGTCGCTTCCTATCACCCATATTGGCCATTCCTTACTATGTTTATATTATATCAACATACTTTTGTTCTAAAAAAATGTTCTTGTTGCTCCTGGTTTAGCTAAAAATCTATTATCTATTACTCAACTTGTAATTGAGATCATCTTCACACAATCTGGTTTATGTGAGGTAAAATGTAATTGATTCCATAGTAGCTTGAAAACAATATAAGTCGTATATATAGGCTATATATCTAAAATCCTATGATAACAAAATGACTATAGTATCCTCAACTAATATTATGCTCTAACATTCCCCCTCAAACTTTGCAACAAACATGATCTATTAACCTACATTCGGGCTTCCATGTTGATCTAATAAACAAAACCTTAGGCCCATTAGTGGACCCAATACTCAAGTCAGATCCAGTAAAGTGTCATGATTCAGTAGTACAACATATGTTAATGTTACGCCTGTGGCCCATACTTAAATGATGCCCCTTGATCATGGTTGAAGTTCGTGGATCTTGCTTACCCGGATAGGAAGTTCACGGGTCACTTTGACCCGATGCAGTTAGTCAGATTTCCCAAAATCGGGGGTTTGTTCATTTGCTCCCAAATTGAAGTTGCCAACAAAATTAGGGTTAACACCACCGTTCATCCCGACTGCAAATGCTTGCCGCCATCCACTGAGCGCTACCTTGTTGCCAACCATTTTCGCTATTCGGGCTATTGGAGTTCTCATTTGCACCATACCATTGAGAACCACCAATTTGTCCACCTTGAGAACGGTTGAAGTGACCGTCGTCGATGTTGTCCCAATTGTAAGGTGTGTAAAGGACTAGAAGAACATTGTAAAGGAATAGACCCTTGAGGTTCCATTCTATATAGTTTTCATTGACAAGTTTGATTGAAATTAGATTAGCTTGGTTAGCGAGATTAGGGGTTTGATATGTTTGTTGATTTGATGAAACATAATCGGATGAAGCAGAGTTTGAGGATGAGATTTTGCTGAGAATCAGATGCATGGGAAATCAAATGCAGATGAAGATGAAAATGCATAGGGGATGACTCAGTCTAATAAGAAAGAACGAATATGAAGATGTATAATATGAAGAGAAATTTGAAAAGAGCCCTCTCATACTATAATAAAGTTTTATGAGGTAAAATGTAATTGATTCTCGCGGCGCATCTAACTCCGTTGTAACGGTACGGAACCTAGTACAACTATGCATCTAACCCATACAGTGATGCGTTCAAGTTTCTCATTTAGATTTTTATTGTTGATTCAACAATGGGTCTAGCACATTACAATTGTACACCCAAATTTCCAGGTTGTTTCTTTTTTGTAATAAGTTTTGATTACAGAAGTACCCTTTACATATTACACGTGCATTTAAGCCATTTGAAGAGGAAGTCACACCAACATATATTGCTGCTAAGACCGCATGCAATTAAATGGACATATATGATAGTTAATGAAATTCAAATTTAACTTTAGACAAACGATTGAAATTAGTTTACACACACCGTTTTATTAGGCTTAGAAGATGCACTAGTTTAATTGCAACTTAGATGTACAGTTATAGAATCAACATTTAACTAAAGAAACGTTGGTTTCATGGTTTTTAAAATAAAGTATAGCAATACAATTCTCAAGTTAAATATAAATAACTTTGTGTTTTAATGCACATTTATTTATAAGAAATCTATACTATATAATAAATAAATGTTTTTTTCATTTCACGTGTCGATTCTATATTCATTCTTATCATTTTTTTCGTCTCTCTCTTTTATTAAATATAAATATTTCTTATTAAATACGTATTTATATTTTGATAATAATATATTTTTTAAGAAAGTACTAATCTATACTACCTAATAAACAAGTAAATTGGGATGACACTTGTCACAATTCTAGGTCTCATCATTATCATTTCCCGCCTCTCTATTCTATTAATAATCAACTCTACTATTTTAACCAACACAATTAATTATTTGTTTAAATTTTTATCTACACATTTTTTAATTTAAAATTGTGTTTATCATCAATTAATTTGTTAAATCATACTTTTATGAATTATACAAACGGAAAACAATTTTATAGCCAACTAGGATTCAAAAAAAAAAAGTTAATCATATATTTACATATTCACATTGTTCTATTTTGACGAGTGTATGTGTTGATAGATTACATTATATTTTATTCAACTCGTGTAATACACGGGTTTATTCAACTCGTGTATTATACAGGTTTTAAAAACATAAACTTTTTATTACTAAGCATATAACATTACATTTATTCAGACCGTATAATACACGGGATTCTAACCTAGTAATAAATATATAAACAATTATGCGAATTTTAAAAAATTCGTTGAACTAGATATGAACTTTTTATTTTATTTCATATTATATATATATATATAGTAAATAAATGTTTTGATTTGCCACTTGTCACTTTTTCATGCATCCTCTAGTTTTTTTTCTCGCCTCTCCCTCCTATTAAATATACAAATTTCTTTACTTATTTTTTCTCTCTCCTATTAAATAATAATGACTTCTATAATTTTTTTATAAAACGTTTTTCATGAATATTTAATATGTAAATCTTTATTATTAATTATATATAACATTGCATTTATTTAACACGTGTAATACACCGAGTTTCTAAAGTTTAATATGAATTAACATTTATCAGTTACATAAAAAAAGTTAATACTCTGCTAAAAAATTGTTTAAGAATGAACTTAAACATAATTTATAATTGGCACGTAAAATTTTATTCAACTCGTGTGATACACGGGTTTTTAAAAACATAACTTTTTTATTACTAGGTATATAACATTACATTTATTCAGCCCGTATAATATATGAGATTCTAAACTGGTATATATATATATAATCAGGTTAAAATAAAAAGTTTAAAATACTTAAAAAAAATATAAGAAGAGATATCAAACATTGATGATGAGTAATCAATGACTATGATGGGATGAATGGCATGTGAACTCCATTATCACACAATTTTTGTCAACGATGGGCAAAAGAATAACAAATATCATTTGTTTGACTTTTTTAAACGGTGTTTGAACTTGGCGTGCTTATAACTGTGCGTCTAGATTTTTTTATGGATTTTATATATTTTTTTTTTATCTAGGCATTCAGAGTTTAATCAGGGTGCTAATCGTGTCACTATTAGAAAACAATTATATTTTGTATAATTGTTTTTTACAAGTTATCAATAAAAGAAATTTTTCACAAGTTAGCGACAACTTTCTAACAAAACAAAAACAAAAAAATAACCAAAAGATTTCTTACAGTTTTCCAACAAATTTATTAAATAAGTTAACTTATTAACTATTTAATATAATCGTCGTAATATTGTCGGAAATTACCGACGAAATGCCTTTGTCGCTAATTCGTTGGAAACTTAGTCGGGTTTTTGTCGGAATAAACATTTCCTGCAGGGTTTTTTCAACAAACACTTTGTCGGATACCTGTCGATAACGACCAATTTCGACAAATTTTCCACGAAATATGGTGTCACAAATTTTTCAATTTTTTGGTACTATGTGGAATCGTTGTCATATTTTTAGATTTTGTTGGACACAATTACGCTCTACCCCTTGGGACACGTGACGTCTTATCTTCCTACACTTTTTCTGACATAATTATATTTATATATCAGCTTCAAGTTCATTATGATGATCATGGGGGAAGTAGTTATTACTTATTATGGCTGAATATATCGGACAAAATATATAGTAATTAATGAAAAGAAAAATTACTCACCTGAGAAAACAGTCATCAAGAATGACATATGCACCATTTCCACTAGTACAACGGGCCAGAGTAGACACCCCCACATCAAAGCAAGCGAGACACTGGGCTGCTGAGAGGTACTCCCTGCACTGCACTGTACCATAAACTGAATCTGCATCCCCCAAATTTTGCGCTCTCGCAAAGTATACACCGTCCCTCGATAATTGTCCTCTGAGTGAAGCATAGGTCGCGTTGAGATTGCTGAAAAACACCGATGGAGACATGGGATCTACGCGATCACAGAAAGATCTAATCATCATGTTACTGGTGTTGTTTGATTCCGCAGTTCCGGACTTTAGAGTGGTTAATAGCAACACTACCACGATGATCAGCCACGGTGACATGTTGATATCACTTGGGTACAATGAAATAAAAGATGACAGAAAAGGGATATGTAATATATGTTTTCATGAACAAGATGACATAATGAAATAATTAATGGTGGCTGTTCATTCTATATCGCAATTAAAAAGTATGGGTTGACTTTGTGAGTATTAAACTCAACAGGTAAGCCAAATACATAAAAAAATGTAGATCCACAAAGTCTAAGCCGCCTTCTTTGGTGATATGATTAGTAAAGTTGAACAATTGTTTTAATAATGATACTTCTAATAAACAATTTCATTTAATATCATAAAGTAACACTATATTTTTTCTTATTAACATCTCTAATTTTTTCTATTTTAAGTAACTTTAAATTTTAATATTTAATTATGTTAATGTTGTTTTAAAAAAAATAATATAAGATTTGAATTATAATTATTACTTAATTTGAATTCTAATATAAAATTTGAAATCTAATTTTCTCAATACATTATTGTATTTTTATTTTTCTATTAAACAACCTCATGTAATACATGGGTATATAACCTAGTAACAGAATAAAAAAATATAGAATGTAAAAAATGATCTAATAATCATTTATCCATAAACTAATCTCGAGGAAATTATCTTTCCATTATTATAATAGTAGGAAACTCGCGCGAAGTGGCGGGTGCAACAATTTACAACGCATTATTCGTTTTCTGTTTTGTATGTAAAAAATAAAAATGTTAAAAATTAAAACGCGGTATTCATTTTCTGTTTTGTAATAATATTTTCTCAGTTTGATGTATCGCCGCCTGATATTTTGGTAGCATTTGATTTTGAACTGATGGGCCTGACGTAGCAAATGAGTCAGCTATTTTGAATGGATTGGGTGCTGGAGATCCATAAACGGGCTGCTGAGCAGCTCTATATGCTCCTTCATCATACAAACTGTTAAGAGTGTGAGCGAGTCCAATCCGCAGGCTACCTATCTGGATTGATTTATCAGTTAGTAGGTTAAGAAAAGATGGTTCTATAATGATGCTACATATGGAAGTATAGACGAAAACAAATATAGAAGAAGAAAAAATCATAAGAAAGTTTTTAGTTTAATGGTATTGTCCAGATTTGAACACTTGATGTTAACTTTTTTAGTTTAATGGCCAACCAACTCAAGTACCTAACCTTAACGTAACATTAAAACACCCCCCAAATCAAGAAACCTAAATTTCTCTTCTAGAACACTTTTTTTTATAATTATTTAGAACACCTCGAGTAATGTAAATTACTAATTTCAGAGTATGAAATTACTAATTTACCTTACTTCTCGGGTTCTGAACATTCCCTTTCAGAGTAGCGTTTGCATTCAAGTTCGGAGTTTCTACTATAAGACACATACTGTCTATTATACATTGTCTATGCTAAAGCATGTACTAAGTACTATCTATGCTAAAGCATTTACTGTTTACTATCTGTACTAAGGCATTACTGTGTATGTTCTAAATAGGACATTGACTACCTTCTGTCTACTATCTTTCCATGGACAGGTTGCTCTGATTGACATTCCTTTCCTTCTTTCCTTTGCCCCATCCTCGGTTTAAGTTTAGACATTATCGCAAATGTCCGAATCTCTCAAACTATGGCTCTGATACCAACTTGAAACGCCCCAAACCGGGTACAACTCATAGTTGACACAAAACATAACAAACATAGTTCTTAAACTGTTAATCAAAATCTATTACAGTGGAAGTATTTAATTCAAACATTCATAAAAACCTAAACCAAATAAAACTTTATTCAATCATAACTATCGGGAATAGGAAATGTCAGTCTTCAGCACAACATCCCGATGTCTATGCTATCCAGCCCTCGCGGCTCCTTTACTTTGCTTCCTCTTTACTTTTCCTACTAACATGCATACTAAAAGTCAGATAACGCTGGTGAATTCTATCTTTACTTTAAACTGAAACCTGTCTTTTTTGTTGCGTAGTTTTATGAAAATAAAATAAGCTTTTCTTTCTCTATCTTTAAAACACTTTAACTTTACTTTAAAACTTTGTAACTTAACAATTATAAAACTGTTACGTTATATCTTTTATTTAAAACTTTACTTTTGAGGTAACCGGTTAAGGTGTCCTCCTTTACTCTTTGCAACTTTTCGTTTCACTCGTACAACACAAGTTACTATAACATACTTTAACTATTACATATGGATCATTGCCTGAGAGCAAGATCCCTTTTGTAACATCCGGCCTCTCGTACCAACAATATTGTCCACTTTGCCCCCTATGATCTCACGGATTTTTTTTTGGTTGCCCGGGTGAAAACTTCCCAGTGAGGTGAACCATCCCTGGATTACTCCCACCCGAGCACGCTTAACTGTGGAGTTGTCTTCTCATCCACTACATTAAGCCCCAAAATGCATTGTTGTATTTTAGGCGGGGCATTCTCTTATGAACCCAACATCTCTCCCGTGGATAGAACATAACAGAACGATATGGGATTTGCCTAAGGTGTTACAAACACCTCCTCTTGGGACTCATCGTCCTCGATGAGGTTTGCCCCACTATCGTAAACAGAACACACATGAGTGGCTCTGATACCATTTGTAACATCCGGCCTCTCGTACAAACAATATTTTCCGCTTTGCCCCTAAGAGCTCACAGATTTGTTTTTGGTTGCCCGGGTGAAAACTTCCCAGGGAGGTCACCCATCCCTAGATTACTCCCACCCGAGCACGCTTAACTGTGGAGTTATCCTCTCATCCACTACATTAAGCCCCAAAACGCGTTGTTGTATTTGAGGCGGGGCATTCCCCTTATGAACCCAGCATCTCTCTCGTGGACAGAACAGAGCAAAATGATGTGGGATTTGCCTAAGGTGTTACACCTTTGCTCGCTTACACTCAGGGTAAGACTTTTACTTTGTTGTGCCCACACCTCAGGGTGGGACTTTCTCGCTTACACCGAAGTGAAGACTCCTTTGCCTGCTCACACCTCAAGGTGAGACTTTCTCGCTTACACCGAAGTGAAGACTCCTTTGCGTGCTCACACCCCAGGGTGAGACTTTCTAACTTATACCGAAGTGAAGACTCCTTTGCTTGCTCACACCTCGGGGTGAGACTTCTACTTTGCTTACCGACAGGACTTTTTACTTTGCAACTACTATTCAATTATGCTATGTCACATAATGTAATGCCATTGAAACACATAACACATAGACAAATAACACAAATTAACACATAAGCATATAATATGACATTTGTCATTGTCACTGTCACTATCACTATCAAGCTGCACCGAGATGCGGCTTTTTTACCATTCTTTACTTTGCTTTATTTTCTTGAAATTACATTTCAAAGATGGTACTATTCTCTTTAACACTTTAACTTTCTTTTTATAAAAATGACCTTTTTATAAAAAGCTATGCCTTTCTCTTCCATTTGATAAAAATAACATTTTTATAAAATACTATACTCTGTCTTTCATTTTATAAAATAACCTTTTTATAAAATACTATACAAGTATGCATGCCAGCCCAAAACCATTAGGAAAAAGGGCAATAAGAACTCACATGTCCAGCTATCCTCTACATACTAGAACTGGTCCAATACGCTTCACTCTATATCTGAATTAATAATTAACATATCATTAATCCACTATTTTCTAAGTTTAGTAGAAACTACATGTTCAGTAGAAACTAATTCTTCCATAGAAACTACTCTTTTAATCAAAACTACCCTTTTAATCGAAACTACTTCTTGGATTGAAACTATTTCTTTGATCGAAACTACTTTGTTCAATAGAAATTATTTGTTCAATAGAAACTACTTTGTTTAATAGAAACTATTTGTTCAATAGAAACTATTTGTTCAATAGAAACTACTTTGTTCAATAGAAACTACTTTCTTCAACAGAAACTATTTATTCAATAGAAACTACTTTGTTTAATAGAAACTATTTGTTCAATAGAAACTACTTTCTTCAATAGAAACTACTTTCTTCAATAGAAACTACTTTCTTCAATAGAAACTAGTATCTTAAGAACAAATTCAGATATAATTTTAATACGTAAAGCTTCCAACTTTAATCGTTCAAAAGACTTGATATCATCATATATCCATAACTCGTGTACCACTCTTTGCTAAAAACGTAAATTCTATGTAAAGTTGTTACCTTTGTAAGATTTGTTGACAAACATACGAGTAGCTCAAAACTATAGCAAACGAACTCCGATTGAGATGATTCAAGTGTACACAGAACCGTCTCTACGATATGTACCAGATCCCCACTTAGCCTATGCCGGAAATCACCTTCGCCGTCGCTGGAAAACCGAAACAGTCGCCGGAATCCTTCCAAAATAACTGTTATGTTCGGAACAGAAAAGCTCAACCTCCAGGCCTCCAAATCCAAAACCCAATGGTGGAAGCCTTCGTTTATATCTTATGAAGCTCCAGTAAAATTTTGAGAATGATCCGACGGTTAAATCTTCGAGGATCATCCGATCTTTGAAGCTATGCACCCTAAAAACGGGATTTCTCTTGGTTAAAATCTGGAGGAGAAATGAGGTGGTTTGCACCTATTTAAGCCTACTAATATAACCCTAGCTTTCCCTCCAAGTTTGCCTTCATTTTTTTACGTTTTCTAACCCAGATGTTACTTTAAATTACAATTTCATGCTTTTGCATTTGTTTCTGAAAACGGGATATTACAACCCACCCCCCCCCCCCCGCCCAATCAATTCAGTTGGGGTTCTCTAACACAAAACCCGCCAAGAACATTGGAATGAAGATTTAGACATGAAGTGTACTTACTTGAATGCTTAGAGGATGAATAACACTTCAAGATTCACAAATTAAGCAATCAATTTCTTAGAAACTATTATTGGCTCCTCTCTCCCTTTCTCTTTTGTAAATAACTACACACACAAAAGTGTGTGTCGCCACCCTTACACCGACCTAAATTCTAATTTTCTAAATTTACAAAAAAAAAACCCCTTTAGCTTTCTAATTTACCCCTTTTTTACACAAAAGTTAAAAAACCCCTTTAACTTTCTAAAGGATTAGTTTCAAATGAGAACTCTAAAAATTTATAAAAAAAACCCCTCCACTTTATGTGATTTATTTACACCCAATAATATGTTTTAACATAATATTAAAAAAAAAATCCTGAAAGTTGGTTAGTTAAATGATTCCTTTTCTTGATGTCTTCATGAATATTTGGTGTTCCTAGATGGAGAATCATGAGAATATTTATTTCTTCTTGAATACTTGGTGTTCGCGAATAGAAAATGGTTAACCATGAGCGAATGTCGATTTCATCGATCAAGGAGGTTCTAGAAAAATGGGGGCGATAATCATGATGTTGCTTCGGTGGTCAATTTCACAGCACTGGGGATGAAATTAGGTGGTGTTGGGTAAAATATGTCGGTGGACGGTGGTGGTCGATTTCTTGGTGTTGGGGATGAAACAAAGTTGTGGTCGATTCTTGATCGCGTGTCGAAAGTCAATCAAAAACATATATAAAACCAGGTTATCATCTACCTTAAACAATAGTATATCAAAGTAGGGTTGTCGTATCCACAGGGAACTCGTGGAGAATGCTATTTGGAAAACTGATTCAATTACTACTAAAAAGTTTCAAACTTTATTATTTAAAAAAACTTAGAATTATAAAAAGCCACAAACTTTAAGATGATAAAACAATTGGGGAAAAGTGCAATCACTTCCAGGGTTCAAGTTCAACAGATTCACAAAGGTTAGGTCTGATTTATTTGATTCCGCTAAACGTGACACTGACAGTTTGATTAAAGTGATGATTGTGGGACAGTCTTTTAATATTCGTTCGTCCGCCCAATCACCAATATACAGTTGCAAAGATAGTCAAATTAACCAAATAGCTCACGATGCAAGAAAACCGAAAACAGATGTCAATTCAAATAACTCAAACAAAAGTGAACAATTTAAATTAATCAAACGCGTGTGTATTTAAGTTGTCATCCAAAAACACAAATCAAACACAAAAACACCATAACCCAAGCTTCACTGAGACGAACTATCCACCCGACAGCATTCACAATTGGATTAGCCGCTCATGATTGTAACAAGCATCAAAGTAATGATCTTTAAACTTACAAGCATTCAAAACCACAAACAACTAGCCTAGAAAAACTTGGAATCGCCTTAGAGCACCTCTGGGACGGCTGGGAAGAAGATAATTCGAGAATGAGAGTCACCATGGGTTTATAATTCGAATTAGGTTTAGTTTGCCGTAATTCCTTTTCTTCACATACCGCGAAGCATTCTGGCCCGGCCTTCACGTACCGTGAAGGGCAAATTAGTCGGGGCCCTTTTTTAAGTCCCTCGCGTACAGCGAGAACTCCTTGGTACGCGAAGACCCCAAAATTTAGAATTTTGACTTTTGATCTTTGACTTTGACTTCTCGGGCATTGTACCTTCTTATTTATGACTCATAAATTCCCGCTCTTTAGCACAATTGCCCTATATCATATCAAACTACAAATACCACGTAAAACTGACTCGATAAACAAAACTAAACTATTAAAACGTATAAAAACCGACTCGTATACACGAGATATTTGAACCTACATCACATCCCCACACTTAACCTTTTGCGTCCCGAAAAAGAATACTGCAATGGAATCATAATCGGAAAACTTGCAACTTATACTTTCATTATACACAACACAGATTTCAAAACACGTTAATCGTAATAATCGGTATTTCGATTCGATTAAACCCATCCACCGTCTCTCGAGCCCCAATTCTGTGATCTACTATATCCTATTACCAAGCCAACAGTCTATCTATGAGTCTCACACTCAGAAAGATACAACTCAGCCTACTCCCACCTCAAGGTCATGTTTAGGCCCAGGTTAAACCGTATAGATTTTCCCACCTCAATAAACACTAATTCATAAGTTTTAAAAATCACGTGTGACTGATGGATCGATGAATGAATAATTTGACCTTTTATTAACTTATATGAATAAACCTAACCCAGTGGTGTTTCAATCAAGCCGGAACTCGACGTGTGACACGTAGGCTGCAGTTTTGAGCAATGAAGTACATAAGCTTTGCAATAGTCGTGTATCCTTCAAGTCGCCATCCTGAAGGGTAACACATAAACCTAACTTAGTCATCCAATTTTGATCATTTAAGTCCCGCCCATGGGTGTATCAACCAACTCACTATCCCGGAGGGTAACACATAGGAAAAACCTAAGCTGTCAAATTTAATTAATTAAGCTCATTGAATGATGGATTATGAAATGCGTGCGCCGCCAATTTTCAAATTCATTTTCATAAAAAGAAAGCGATGTGCGAAATAATTTTAAAAACTTATATATTTTTGTTTATAATGGTACCTATCACCCTATATTAATAGTTTCGACCTTACCGACACCCCTAAGATGAGAACCCACAAGACATATTAAATTAATTATTCAATTTAAATCTAGATACACTATCAGGATGTTTAAGCTCTTAAGTCGGTTGGGCCTACCAAAACGTTACAAATCAGTCATGTTTGATTATCATTATTATTACATTAAATTCTCCACGCAAAGTTCCCGATTGTACTATCATTATCCATTTATTTGCAAAAATTCTAATGCAAGGACATATTTGAAGTTTTTTTTAATTTTTTATGGTTTTTCTGATTTTATGACTTAAACTGACTCAAAACAAAAGATTCAAACACAGACCTGGACTAACGTCTCCACTCCCCATACTTAAACTTACATTGTCCTCAATGTAGGAAGAGCGACTCAAAAACCAAAATAAATATAAAATTAGGGAAAAATGGCCAAATAGGGTGGTCTCGCGTGTCACGAAGACCAGGGGGAAATCCCTCGCGTACCGCGAGGGACAAAAAATGTCTGGTACCCCTTGTTTGTTCTTCGCGTGACGTGAGGAAGGGTTTTTGGGATTTCGCGTACCGCGAGGAACACTCCATCACATAAAGATTGGACGAATTTTCAAGTTTTTGCCTTAGAAAAATTTTGACATCCTAAAAATCAATTTTTTCAACTTCTTCAAAAACTCATTCCAACACATAGATTATATGCACACATACCTGGAATGTCATTCCTGATGATTTTTATCACCCAAATGACCACAAATCCCTGCAAAAACTTACAAAAACACAAAACTATACCTAAAAAAATCGAAAACTTTAAAACTTGTACAAACTCTGCAACGGCATCCTACCCCATGGGTTTGTGTATTGCCCTCAATTACACGCATTCCAACCATAATCTCCCTAGAGATGTCCCCACTCATGTCCAATTGCATACAACTAAATAAAATAAAGAAATGACAACCTAACTCACTTTCGTAGGAATCACGGAAGCATTTAGCATACGCAACAAGCCTTTTAAACCCCTCGGTAGCCCGAGTGGACGAGTTAAGTCTTGTGAGAGTTTCTAGAGAACACACCCACAAATTTCATTTAACTACTCAAGAAAAATAAAGCTAACTAACCTTAGGTTGCCTCCTAAGAGCGCTAAGTTTAACGTCTCCAGCCAGACGCATGTTATGATGCTCCAACCTCTTCCACCGTGCTTAGGAAGAAGCTCTCGAATTGCACTGACGGGTCATTGATATCCATCAACTCTAGGTATGGTTTCAACCGGTGTCCATTCACCACTTGCTTCAGATGGTCCTTAAAGTCTTTAATCTCCACATCTCCCTACTGTCCAACTCTTGTGACTAGATAAGGACCCATCCATTTGCTTTTCAACTTTCTAGGAAAGAGTTTGATCCTGGAATTGTACAACCACACCTTTTGAATTTTCATAGGGCCCTCCCGGAATTCCTTCTAGGGCCTGCTGAATAATTTTTATGGATTCTGTCATTTCACTAATCCGTACTAAATAACAAGCTAATGAATCCCCCTCTTTTTGCCATTGGACTTCCCAATCAAATTCATGGTAACATTCATAATGATAAACTTTACGAAGATCCCATTGTATTCCTAAAGCTCGTAGCATTGGTCCCGACAAACCCCAATTTATTGCTTCCTCACCACCAATAATGCCTACTCCTTCAACTTCTCAACAAGACTACTAATTCTTACTGTTCATATAGTATGATATGAATATACCACATCAATTCGTTATGTATGGATGATGATATTTCATTGATACAGAGCCAATTCCAATAGACTTATTGGAGGGTCCCATTGGCGTGCATCTAGTAGGAATTGAACCTACGAATTCAGGTCTTCCTCTTCAGCTTCGCATCATGCACTGCTTTTGTCTTTGCTTTGTATGCTGCTGCACTTTCATATGCCTCATCTCTTAGCTCTTCAAGCTTGCATAGCTTAAGCTTTCTTTCCTTACCTGCATTGTCATAATCTGCATTAACATTCTTAAGAGCCCATAAAACACGGTGAGTTAGTTCCACAGGTAGGTGACATACTTTACCATAGACCAATTGATATGGCATGGTACCAATAGGCGTTTTATAAGCAGTGACGTATGCCCACAAGGCATCGTTCAATTTAGTTGACCAATCCTTGCCTTCAGCATGCACAGTTTTATGCAAAATCTCTTTTATCTGCCTATTTGATACCTTGACTTGCCCACTAGTTTGAGGGTGGTATGGTGTGGCAATTCGATGGTATATGCCATATCGTTTGAGAAGTTTTCCAAAGTGAAAGTTTTTGAAGTGTGATCCCCCATCACTTATGATCACACGAAGGATTCCAAATTTTGAAAATATATTAGACTGGACAAACTTACAAACGACACTATGGTCATTGGTTTTGGTGGCGATTGCTTCAACCCATTTTGAAACAATCAACTGCCACCAAAATATATAGATTGCCAAAAGAATTTGGGAATGGACCCATGAAATCAATCCCCCAAACATCGAAGATGTCTACCACCAGGATTGGTTCCATTGGCATCTCATTCCTCTTTGAAATACTGCCCATCTTTTGGCAATTGAGACAACTTTTAGCGAACTCGAAGGCATCTTTTAAGATTGTTGGCCAATATAGGCCATATGCTAGCGCTTTCTGCCCTGTTTTCTGTCCACTAAAGTGACCCCCACATGAAGATGCATGCACATGAGTCAAGACTGCTTGGATCTCTGAATCAGGGACACAACATCTTATGATTTGATCTGCTTCCACTTTGAACAAATCTGGGTCCTCCTAAATGTTATGCTTGGCTTGGGCTGCAAATTGCTGCCTCTTCTTCTTTGTCCAAAATTTTGGGACAATTCCTGCAACCAAATAATTTGCAAAGTTAACAAACCTTGTCTCAGTTGAAACAGATAACAATTGTTCATCCGGGAATGTTTCATTAATGTCATCACAAGACGTTTCCTCCTCCTGAACAATTCATGACAAGTGATTTTCCACCACATTTTCACAGCCCTTCTTTTCCCTGACCTCCAAGTTAAACTCTTGCAAGAGCAAGATCCATCTTATCAACCTTGGCTTAACGTCTTTCTTTGTCATCAAGTACCTGACGGCACTATGATTAGAATAAACGATTACTTTTCTCCCCCAAATATATGCTCTAAATTTATCAAGAGCATAGACCACTGCAAGTAGCTCTTTCTCAATGGTTGTGTAATTTAACTAAGCATCTGAAAGAGTCTTACTTGCATAATAAATAGCCGCGGGTTTCTTGTCGGCCCATTGACCCAAAACTGCCCCAACTGCATAATTACTGGCGTCACACATGATTTCAAAGGGAAGAGACCAATCCGGTGATTTTATAATGGGTGCCTCCACCAAATGTTGGTTAATTAGATTGAAAGATTTTAGACATTCATCATTAAAATCAAAAGGAGCATCCTTAAGCAATAAATTGCACAAGGGTTTTGTTATTGCACTAAAACCTTTTATGAATCGTCTATAAAAACTGGTGTGTCCCAAAAATGAACGGACACCCTTTATTTGAGTATAAATAACACTATAAAAAATAAGAATTAACTCGTCTTTTTTTTCTTCTTATTTTCAATACTACATATGTGTAGTATCACCCCAAAAACATAACTCACCACCAAAAACCTAAACCCCCACCCCACCCCACTCCACTCCCCACCCAAAAACCTAAACCCCCCACCCCACCCCTAAACCTAAAACCCTCACACCCACCCTCAAAAACCTAAACCCCCACCCACCCCCACCCAAAAACCTAAACGCACCACACCCACCCATTCCTACCCTAAAAAACCTGACCCTAAAAGCTATACCAAAAAACCTAACCCTAAAAGCTAAACTAAACCCAAAAACTAAACATAAAGCTAAACCGGGCATTTATTATGAGTTTTTTTTAACGAGGTCGACGTAGGAAACATGGTCTCCGAAACACTTTTTTAGTTTTTGATTTATATTTTGAGTTATTATTTTTTTATTATTTTTTTGATTTATATTTTGAGTTATATATATATATATATATATATATATATATTTGTAAACTTGTAAACCAAAAAACCAAATTCTGACCACACATTTAATTTCATCTTATTTTAATCCAATCCCTAAAAGACAAACATCATATTAAATATAATAAATATGTGACAAGAATTTGATTTTTGGTTTACACACTTAAAAGTGGTTTACATTTTATCCTTTTCCTATTGTCTTTTTAAAAATCCTATGGTCTATAATTCTTAAATGTTTTTAATTTTATGCTATAACTTTATAATAACAATGTTATTAATGTTTTGTATTTTATAATAATAATATTATTAATGTTTTGTATAGATCCTGAATTTATGGTATAATATATATATATATATATATATTAAAAGGAGCTGTTTTTTATTTTATTTTTTAAAATATTAAAGGTTATTTTGGTTGTTTTTCTCCACTAAACAAAAAAAAGTTAAGTATTCATCCAAACATGTTACGTTTAAGAATAATTCATAGTACACAATTAATTTTTTTAAAGGAAAATTTATTAATTACTGGTACACAATTAATATATATATATTTATATATATAGGGGAGGGATTAAGAGAAAACCACAAATTTAGGCGAAAACCACTAAAACAATGTGTAATACTATGAGTTACGTATACGTAACCGTAATTTATTTGTTTTCTATTTACGTATACGTAATAATATGGGTTATGTATACGTAATCCAATATTTTAATTTTTTTTGGTAAAAATGTGTAATATTAAATTGATACTCTTATAAAAAAATAAAAATAAAATAAAAAATAAATATTATTATATTATTGGTTAAAATCAGGTGCGTAGGTTAGTTGGGGCCAGAGGGGGCCCCGAACCCTCCCGAGTTTTCGCTCAGAAGTATAAATATATGCGGATTCGGGATAAAATTTTATAGGTATTAAGTTTTGCACCCCATGATATTTTTCCCAAAATTTAAGGGGTTTTTTGTAAAGTTTTAAAACTTATTTTAAAAAAGAAAAGGCATCCGCGTGGAGGCCTTAAGCCTTTTGGGCTTTGACCTGACCTTTCATTAAAAAAATGTAACATTCCTAAAACCAAACAACTGATGGGTCGGGTTAAGAAGTAATCCAAACTTCTAGTTAATGACATAGTTGGTTGAGATCGACGCGTAAAGCTTGGTTTAGCAAGACTAAGGGGACTCAGTTAACCGTTAATAGCAAGGTTTGTGCAAGGAATGCATTAAAGGATTTACGAAGGACTCGAAGGGAAATATCAAGAGGTTTAAAAGCCATCCTTGCGCAAACCCTAAGCCATTCGGCTTGGGATTGCGTGCGACGGCAGGGAAGGAAACCGGAGGCAGCAGTGGTGGCTTTGCAGGGTTTCATGCAAAGGACTTCGAATCAACGCGGAGGTAAGCCTCGTTCACGTTTGTACTTTAATACGTGTTTATGTTTACAAGAAACCAGAGACGGTTTTCAATTAGGTTAGGGTAATCAGAAGGGAGGCCCGACTATGGTGGTCGTAACGGAGGATGACGGTGGTTAAGGGGAGGTGTGCGAGAGTATCAGTGAGGGAACGGGGAAACTCGTTGGGTTTACGACCTTCGGAGGAGGGCGGCTGAACCGACATATGGAAAAGATAGTTGTGTGATGTTATGTGAGTGGTGTGGGATACATGTGCATCCAACTTGTGGGAAATATAGAAAGATAGTGTGAATATGATGGGAAAGGTTTCGAGTACGAGCAGTTATGTGGACCATTAAATTGCATTTGATCACCGTAATTTGGCAGTCTGTGATTACTCTCATATTCTGAATTTGTGCCCATAATAATTACTCCAATGTTCTATCTTGTGCTGGTACTGATGGTTAAGACAAGGCGGACTAGATCGGTCAGGCGAGGAGCTCTGGCTAGGATGGGGGCTGACAGTCAGGATGAACCAATGGTTGCTGTAGACCAAACGATCAGTGACACGGGAGCAGATTTGGGTCTCCCTACACCAAACATAACTAGGACTGAGGATAATGACGTTCCGCATGGTTCTATGACCAAAACTATCGGATGGAAGAGGCGAGCGGTGACAGCGGTACGCGATTTCCCTCTAGGATGTGGACGTGCATTGGTGAAGGATCAACCGCTTTTGTCAGCTAAGAGAGCGTTATTTCAAGAGGAACCGGTGAATGATCTGGGAACCGACGAGGAAGAACCAGAGGAGGATGCAGCAGATGCACCTGAGGTGGTCGAGTAACAACTTTGCGAGCACGATCTGAGATATTTGATTTTGAGTGATCGGTAGTAGTGACAATTATCATGAGATGTTGTGGGATGACTTAACATTTTGACTGATTAGATACTTATGTGGTGCGGTGTTCGACTGGAAGGTCGACTATTTGGTTTTGATATTGAGTTTTGCTTTGTCGTGATGTGATTTAGATGTGGTTAACAATAATTGTGTTCATGAATGTGTTGTATGGTTCTTGCAGTAGGAAGCTATATGTAGTATGGCGTAGTGTGATAATTATATTTTTGGGGCTGTGACAATACCAAATGTAAATTCTGATGTGGTTGATTAGATGGTGTGAGTAGACTTGTGTAGACGTGAATATGCATAAACGTGAATTTTAAACTGGTCCGTGTCAACGGTCGTATGATAATATCACCTAAGTGTTAAGGGTGATGGTTTGAAGCGTGATGGGTGCATTGCATTCTGCGTGAATATGCAGGGCGCGGGGTCCTGTGGAGAGATTATGATTATAGATATTATGTGTATGAATGTGTAGAATATTAACTTGTGTCTAGGTTGAGTGATGTGTTTCCTTAAACCATTAATACTACCCATAGGGGTACGACTGTGTGAATTATGTGTGAATATGTGATGACGTGTGGCCGGAGCTACCATGATAATAAATAGAAGGAAGAGTCCAAGAGTTCGTGTGTTTATAAACGGTGAAGTCTTATTGTATTCAGGTAAAGTTACTCAAGTCTAGCTAATGGTGTGCATTTTGTGCTTGTTGGAAAGTGGGGTTATTAGTATTCATGTAGAACATGGTATGTTCTGTAGTTATCTTGTGTAGATGTGTCCTTGTAGTACACCTTTAGTCATGCATAGGACGGATAATCGGGGTGTGCAGGTATAGTGTTTCTATACGTTTTTCTCAAAGGTGATACATCGATGCGATACACGGAGTTTCAGTTTTATTCCAGATGGTCATAAAGGTGCGCTTATGAGATACCTATACATATATCTCGGGAATGCGGAGCAAAGAGCCAAGGAGTACAATGGTGTTATATGACGAAAGCGTTACGTAGACGCTTGATCGGAACTAATTATGACGGGGTCAAGGTGACGACGCTAGGGATTTTAGCACGGAGTGGACATAGTGTCAATAGGTTCTCCATGGGATACATTCCATTGGAGGAGTTCTGGCAATATAAAATATAAGGGGAGTAGATGTGTTCTCTATGAACAAGGCGGTGGATAGCTGAGGCACCTACTGGGGCGTACTTAATGATCGTACTTGAGAAGTGAGACGCGATCGAGATAACATGGTAAAGATAGAGCAACGACAAGGAAGGTAGAGCGAGGAAAGGGTAAGTGCAGGTTTGCACATAAGTGACTGTAAAAAGAATGCTTACGCTGGTACGCATACCGGCAAAGTTATAAGGAGCAAGCTCCTACGGGGTATCAAATGAGATAATGTTAGGATTTTAAAACAAATATGATTGACTAAGCTGAGTCATCAGGGGACGGTGATCGAAAGCTAATGATAAGCGGCATGTGCTTACCAATGAGATGCAACGAGCATGAGTTAATGTAGTAAGGAGGTGTTGTAGTAGTAAAACCTGAGATGAGATCAACAAAGCTTGGCACGAGCTCTTGGTGATCACATGAGAGGGATAGATGTCTAGCATCTGTGAGAAAGGCTATGGTGCCTGAGTTTGAATGAATCATCGCCAGGTGGCGATTAGAAGAAGAGACGAGAAGGACGGTGAATGATCCAATAATGGAAAGCAAGGAACCCTACCTGGGTATGACCGTCGGAGTGACGAGGACACTCGAGATTATAAAAAGGAGTGACGTTATGTATGAGGTGAGCGGATCAAGAAGTGCAACAAGTAAGCAACTAATTGACAATGAGTGCCTTAGGAATAATGGCTGGGAAGGCGAGTAATAAAGGGATATGTAGGTAATCCTACAAGTCCCAAAGTTGAAAGCGGGTAAAGAGGAGACCTCTTTGAACACCAAGAGGGTGGTTGAAATGCAAAGCAAAGTGATATAATTGGTTAGTGTGAAGATGAATGCTTGACACCAGGAGGATTTGGTGCACGAGCGAGAACGGAAGGATTAGTCGTGTGAGTTTGTGTCGACATAGGATTCGAGGACGAATCCCCTTCTAAGGAGGGTAGACTTGTAAAATCCCTAAAACCAAAAAACTAATGGGTCGGGTTAAGAATTAATCCGAACTTCTAGTTAATGACATAGTTGGTTGAGATCGACGCGTAAATCTTGGTTTAGCAAGACTAAGGGGACTCAGTTAACTGTTAATACCAAGGTTTGTGCGAGGAATGCGTTAAAGAATTTACGAAGGACCCGAAGCAAAATATCAAGTGGTTTAAAAGCCATTCTTGAGCAAACCCTAAGCCATTCGGCTTGGGCTTGCGTGCGACGGCAGAAACGCGACGACAGGGAAGGAAACCGGAAGCGGCAGCGGTGGCTTGGAAGGGTTTCACGCAAAGGACTTCAGATCATCGTGGAGGTAAGCCTCGTTCACGTTTGTACTTTAATACGTGTTTGTGTTTGCAAGAAATCGACGACGGTTTTCAATTGGGTTAGGGTAATGGGAAGGGAGGCCCGACTATGGTGGCCGTAACGGAAGAAGACGGTGGTTAAGGGGATTTGTGCAAGAGTGTCAGCAGTCGTAGGTGGTGGCGGAGTGCGACTAGGTGTCCGACAGGAGATGGAACGAGGTAACTCGTTGGGTTTACGACCGTCGGAGGAGGGCGGCTGAACCGGCGTGTGGGAAAGATAGTTGTGTGATGTTATGTGAGTGGTTTGGGATGCATGTGCATCCGACGTGTGGGAAAGATAGAAAGCTAGTGTGAATATGATGGGAAAGGTTTAGAGTACGAGCAATAATGTGGACCACAAAATTGCATTTGATCACCGTAATTTGGCAGTCTATGATTACTCTCATATTCTGAATTTGTGTCCATAGTAATCATTCCAACATTCTATCTTGTACTGGTAATGATGGATAAGACAAGGCGGACTAGATCGGTCAGGCGAGTAGCTCTGGCTAGGATGGGGGCTGACCGTCAGGATGAACCAACGGCTACTGTGGACTATCATTGAGCAATTAGCACCACCATTATGCAAGAATTAAATCGAATAATGGTTAATCAAGTTGTAACCGTTAAAACCGTCGGCCCCTTTATCAAATTCGATGAATTCTCGTATTGCTTTCATAAATCGAACTCTCACACACCTAAATCGCACGTCTTTGAATCTATTACGCACATCAATTCAACCGGATTCAAGCCCGAAGTCGCCATAGAGCAACCCCGTCACCGTCGGCTCTTGTGTTAGTTGGACCCTACTGAATTGGCATTCATTCTAGTAATTTCTTACGCCGTTAGTTTAGGTTTATCTCTAGAGTGAAAGCCCTATATCATTTGAGGCTTACAACATCGAATCGGTCATGATCAAAATTTAGGGTTCGTATGTGTTCTTGTTTAATCTAATTCCTACCTACACTTGATCTCAATGAAATTAAACTATTCCAATCATTTTTATCATCAAATCGAACCAATTCGAATCTATGCTCATAAACTAGGGTTTTGGATTTCGATCAAGTAATTAACCGACCTAAACATGATAACTTTTCAATTAAACCCACCCGTAGATTCGCAATACAGTGTTTAACAAAGGCCCTATACTTTCTGGTTCGATCGTAGTCGAAATCTGTGGATTTGGGATGAGATTTGGGTTCGGATCGCGACGGGTGGGGGGGGGGGGAGGGTTTGATGCCTCTGACTGTTAAAACCAATTTGGATCCGGAACTTGTAGCGATGACCTAGCGGCTGTGATGGTTAAAACATTTGACTGTGGGGGAGGAGACCCGGGTTCGAACCCTCCTCCCTTGTTTTCTTTTTAATATTTTATTGTGATTATATTTAGAACCAAAAATAAATTCCTATATTTTTGTATTATTGTAATAAAAGGTTTTAACTCGAAAAATCACCCATAGGCTCGGGTTTGGAGTTTTTAACGCATTTTTATTATTGTTCACAATATTATAATAATATATTATATTATTATTAACTCCGTGTCTCCAAATAAAATAATATATTTATATTATTTTTCAATCCGCGACCCCGGTTAAAATAATGGATTTATTATTCTTGTTTCACATTTGTTTAAATATTGTTTCACTACGTTTGTAAATATGGGGAGACGTTTTCAAATGTATAAATAATATATTTACTTATTATACACGTATATGTCCCCGAATAAAATAATGGATTTATTATTCTTGTTTCACATTTGTTTATGGTATTGCTTTGCTAAATTAAAAATAATATATATATATATTATATCCTTAGGACATTATTTAATGGCGAAAACGCTCGAATATATTTATTATATATTATTTGTCATTCGTCGCGAAACGTATTTATCCTAATTTAGAGATCTGAATTCCCGTAAACACGTTCGTTTACTCTTTAATCTTTAGAATGTTTAAAGACGTTCAAATCTTCCGTGTGTCGTCACAAATCCCAGTGAGTCCCTAATTGTTGTTTAAAATCTTAGGGCATACGTAAGCCGTTGCAGGCTAACACTTGTGTACCAAATCTCATACTTGTGTGATATTACCTTCTACGCAAATCAGGTGATTTTTCACGGCCCCTTTTACTGTTTTAACTTGGGGAAGAAAACATGTCGCAAATTATTTTGGATTATTGTATTCATATGTTATCAATGTTAAAGCTAAGCGTAACACGCTATCACTGAAAGTCCTCAATACACTTCGAACCGTTGATATGGATCTTACGAGGTAATATTTAGTAGTATTACTGTGTTTGACAAATCCCACCCGCGTTAGTCACACTAACTCGATTGGAGGTCGAACCGGTGAAATGTTAGCCTACTCACATTGTCAGAGTTGATAGACCTTGCAAGAGGCAAATAAACACAAACAATCAGCTTCGGTTGTGAGCGCTTTAGTAAGACATGAAACGTAGGTTAGCTACCTATAGATACATATTGAATGCACAATAATCTGGTAAACGTTTATTTATATATTGAAACCTGTGAACTCACCAACCTCTTGTTGACATCTTTTCTTACATGTTTTCTCAGGTCGCTAAGTTAATGCACATGTGCACGACTAGGACATGCATGGAGTCCTATATTTAATTTCTTATTTATAAAGACGTTTGAACTTTTTTAATTTATGTTTTGGACTGGACTTTTGGGTGCGTTTGTTTTACGCATTTACTTTCATTTATCGCTTCCGCATTTACTCTGAACGTTATGATATTTTTTATTTGAGTCCCATATAGAGTCGTTCAATGTAACTAATGACTGAGATCCTGAATTTTCACTTCCCAAACGGTAAAACTCCGTTAGTTGAGTTTGGGGTGTGACAATACCAAATGTAAATTCTGATGTGGTTGATTAGATGGTGTGAGTAGACTTGTGTAGAAGTGAATTTTAAATTGGTTCGTGTCAACGGTCGTATGATAATATCACCTATGTGTTAAGGGTGATGGTTTGAAGCATGATCGGTGCATTGCATTCTGCGTGAATATACAGGGCGCGAGGTCCTGTGGAGAGATTATGATTATAGATATTATGTGTATGAATGTGTAGAATGTTGACTTGTGTCTAGGTCGAGTGATGTGTAGCCTTAAACCATTAATACTATCCATACGGGTACGACTGTGTGAATTCTGTGTGAATATGTTACGACGTGTGGCCGGAGCTACCGTGATAATAAATAGAAGGAAGAGTCCAAGAGTTTTTGTGTTTATAAATGGTGAAGTCTTATTGTATGAAGGTAAAGTTACTCAAGTCTAGCTAATGGTGTGCATTTTGTGCGAGTTGGAAGGTGAGGTTATTAGTATTCATGTAGAACATGGTATGTTCTGTAGTTATGTTGTGTAGATGTGTCCTTGTAATACACCCTTAGTCATGCATAGGAAGGATAGTCGGGGTATGCATGTATAGTGTTTCTATCTATACGCTTTTTCTCAACGGTGATACATCGATGAAATACGCGGAGTTTTGATGTTATTCCAGATGATCAACAAGGTGCGCTTATGAGATACCTACACATATATCTAGGGAATGCGGAGCACAGAGCCAAGGAGTACAATAGTGGGATATGACGAAAGCGTTACGTAGACGCTTGATCGAAACTAATTATGACAGGGTCAAGGTGATGACGCTATGGATTTCAGCACGGAGTGGACATAGTGGCAATAGGTTCTCCATGGGATACATTCCATTGGAGGAGTTATGGCAATATAAAATATAAGGGGAGTAGATGTGTTCTCTATGAACAAGGCGATGGATAGCTGAGGCACCTACTGGGGCGTACTTAATGATCGTACTTGATAAATGAGACGCGATCGAAGATAACATGGTAATGATAGTGCAACGACAAGAAAGGTAGAGCGAGGAAAGGGTAAGTGCAGGTTTGCACATAAGTGACTGTAAAAGGAATGCTTACGCTGGTAGGCATACGACAAAGTTATAAGGAGCAAGCTCCTACGGAGTATCAAAAGAGATAATGTTAGGATTTTAAAACAAATATGATTGACTAAGCTGAGTCATCAGGGGACGGTGATCGAAAGCTAATGATAAGCGGCATGTGCTTACCAATGAGATGCAACGAACACGAGTTAATGTAGTAAGGAGGTGCTATAGTAGTAAAACCTGAAATGAGATCAACAAAGCTTTGGCACGAGCTCTTGGTGATCACATGAGAGGGATAGATGTCTAGCATCTGTGAGAAAGGCTATGGTGCCTGAGTTTGAATGAATCATCGCCAGGTGGCGATTAGAAGAAGAGTCGAGAAGGACGGTGAATGATCCAATAATGGAAAGCAAGGAACCCTACTTGGGTATGACCATTGGAGTGACGAGGACACTCGAGATTATAAACAGAAGTAACGTTATGTATGAGGTGAGCGGATCAAGAAGTGCAATAAGTAAGCAACTAATTAACAGTGAGAGCCTTAGAATAACGGCTGGGAAAGCGAGTAATAAGGGGATATGTAGGTAATCCTAGATGTCCCAAAGTTGAAAGCGGGTAATGAGGAGACCTCTTTGAACACCAAGAGGGTGGTTGAAATGCATAGCAAAGTGATATACTTGGTAAGTGTGAAGATGAATGCTTGACACCAGGAGGATTTAGTTCACGAGCGAGAACGGAAGGATAAGTCGTTTGAGTTTGTGTCGACATAGGATTCGAGGACGAATCCTCTTCTATGGAGGGTAAACTTGTAAAATCCCTAAAACCAAACAACTAATGGGTCGGGTTAAGAAGTAATCTGAACTTCTAGTTAATGACATAGTTGGTTGAGATCGACGTGTAAAGCTTGGTTTAGCAAGACTAAGGGGACTCAGTTAATCGTTAATACCAAGGTTTGTGCAAGGAATGCGTTAAAGGATTTACGAAGGACCCAAAGCGAAATATCAAGAGGTTTAAAAGCCATCCTTGCACAAACCCTAAGCCATTCGGCTTGGGCTTGCGTGCGACGGAGGAAACGTGACGGTAGGGAAGGAAACCGGAGGCGGGTGCGGTGGCTTGGTAGGGTTTCACGCAAAGGACTTCGGATCATCGCGGAGGTAAGCCTTGTTCACGATTGTACTTTTTTACGTGTTTGTGTTTGCAAGAAACCGGAGACGGTTTTCAATTGGGTTAGGGTAATCAGAAGGGAGGCCCGACTATGGTAGCCGTAACGGAGGACGACGGTGGTTAAGGGGAGGTGTGCGAAAGTGTCAGCAGCTGTAGGTGGTGGCGGAGAGCGACTAGGCGTCCCGCAGGAGAAGGAACGAGGTAAATCGTCTGGTTTACGACTGTTGGAGGATGGCGACTGAACCGGGGCGCGACGGTGGTGCTAGGGGGACCTGGTGACGGCTGATGTGGCAAGATGGGAACCCGGTGGTGACCCGTAGGTGTGTTAGCCGGCGATCGAGAAGGAGAAAAGAGAGAGGAGAGATAGGATGAAAAGGGGGGCGATGAATGAAGGTGGTGGTGACTACAGAAAGCCGAAGACGGGGACGGCGACGAGAGGTGGTGGCCACGGTGGCGGTACATGAGAGAAACGGTGGTACCCGTGGTGGTACGTGGACGGGTTCGGTGGAGTAAGGGTTGACATGGGAAGAGTGCACGCGCAAGAACCTGGTTCGATTACACGCGTATCGTGGGATTAGGGTTTGCATGGCATGGTTTACGTGTGTGCATGTAGCCCGATTTGTGTATTCGGGTTCCAACCAAGTCAAAGATGAGTGATACGAGTATTTGGGGTGACAAGAGTTCGATGAACCTGCCTAACAAGCAGATGAGACGAGTGTCGGGTTTTATTTTATGTACGCGTTATTCGACGTAGGGTTTAGAACATGTCTAATCATGTGATCGTACATTGCAGGTTTAGATATTTAACGGGTGATCAAGGTGTAGAGCAAGGATTCGAACACGGTGCAAACAATGAGTTTTTAATCCCCCTCTTTAAATGTTTTAACGTTTTGGGGCTATCGTACATACTTATGCAAAAGGTTTATTTTATTAAATGTGTTAAGGGTTTTGGGGTTCTATCCCGATGAGTTTTGAATATGAGATAATTATTATTAAGAGGGACGTAGAGTCCATGGGGAGATTTAGAGTAATGTGTGAGTTAAGAGTATAGGTTGTTAATGCGTGACGTGTTAAGGGCCGAACGGGAAGAGTCGTGCCTTATATTATATGTTTGTGAATTCTTGTGAGAGATATGTTGTTCTAGGGTTATACGTGAGGTATAAGCGTAGTTAATGAGTGTAGGATCGGTGATTAGAATATGGTTCCTGTTCTAGTTGAGATTAGCGGAAATAATCACAAATATGCAATGTAAACAGGCAAACAAAGCTAATACTGATAAATGCAAAGTGTATTAATCTTCAATGTTTTCAAGATTACAGAGAAAACTCTAAGGAAGCACACTTGTACAAAATGAAGATACAACACATATAAAAGAACTTAGAATCAAGACAGACCCTTCATTCTAAGGATTAGATCAAACACAAGTTGTTGATCTTTGACAGTTACAAGTTGCACTACAATTGGTAGACAACTAAAAGACAAGTTGCTGCAAACAGTTCTGTTCAGGTCAAAAGTCTTCTTAGGAATCTTTACAGGAGACTTCTGAAGTGGTAGCTTTATCTTTAATCATCTGCACCAATAACATTCCTTCTGCTGATAGGTGTGTCAGTGTTGTAGCAGAGGTGTCAGTGGCAAAGTTAAAGCTGCTGATGATTTGCTTATCAGCAGCATCAAGTGTTTGATGCTGCTGAGAAGCCTATCAACAACAACTTTGGACTTCAGCAGATAAGTCTATCCGCAGCATAGTTGTTCATCCGCAGGAGAACACACTATCCGTAGCACTTAGGATTATCCGCAGCAACTTGTAGGTCAGCAGCAAAATTATGGAGTATGCAGCAGTTGTACTTAGAGAATTTTGTAGTCATCGGTCTTTATCTCTATAAACTCCCCCTAGACTCATGCTACCAAAACTCTCTTACTGCCTTTGTTGCTGAAGCTTTTGCATGTGAGCAACTATCCTTGCTGTCTCATAGCCTCTGGGGTCCTTTCTTGGATTGTCAAGAGGAAGTTCAGATAGAGACTTGATGTCCTTGCTTGGCATACTGATGATGGCCTTGCTTGAACATCTCATCTTCTGTCCTCTGACATCTATCAAAGTGTACTCATCCTGAGCAGCATTGTAGGACCAACTGACGAATGGAAAGTGGGATTGGAGAGGTTTAGCATCAATAATTACATCTTTGCTTTGATTGAAGCGATGTTTGATCACTAGCAACATATGCCTCCCACTTTCATTCTCAGACTCATGAGCTCCAACCAGTTCCATCATTCTTTGGAGATCAGAATCTGGAAGCTGCATCACCTCATCAGCAGATGTATAGATTGATCTTTTTACTTACGCCCTTCCCCTGACGACTTCAAACCATTGGTCTTGATTGCTATAAAACCATACTACAATCTCTCTTGAGTCTTCTGGTGTAGTGGTAGGTTTGTTTTTCTTTTTGGGAGGCTGTTGATGAAGAGGAGCTGAGTGTGAGGATTTGGATTCTTTGGATGGAGAGGAGGGAGGTCTAGGAGGGAGAGTGGAAGGATGTTGGACAGAGGAAGGAGTGGATGAGGGAGTAGGCTTAGGTTTCTTTTGTTTTCTTTCTGTAGTTTGAGTGTCTACCCTTCTTTTTTAGCCTATCTTCCCCAGGCTCTCTTCCTCTTTCGTCTTTACTTTGATATAGAGGGCTTGAAGGTTCATGAAACTCATGGGACCCAGCCTCTTTCCACTCTCACCTCTAGCCTTTAGGAGGTCCATCATAACCTTCCTTTATTCATGGGATCTGACATTAAATGCAATGGTCTTCCTGGTTTTCTGTTTGGCCTTTTCTTCTTCTTCAGCCATTTTCTTATTTGCCAGTTGACCTTGCTGTCCCAAGAAAGCTCTGTATATTTTCTTATTTGATAATTTCTCAAGGTAGTCTGCATCCTCACCATGAGAAATTAGAGCTTCAGTCCACTCCTCTCTCATTTCTTTTGCTAATTCAGAATCAGTTGAAGAGCTTCTTCTCTTCTTTTCTCTCTCTTCTTCTTCAGAAATTAGAGATTCTGAGTTTAGCTTCTTCTCTTCTTTTCTCTCTCTTCTTCTTCTTTATTCAATTGTTCCTGCAGTTGAAGAGCTAAAGCTTCATCTTCATTTATTTGAGCGGCTACAGAAACTTTAACTTTTAATTTATCCAGTTGCCTAGCATGCAACTGGATTTGCTGTTCTCGGAGGAGTATGGCAGCTTTCCTTTATTGAGCCTTTTTGAGCTCAGCCATCTCCTCCTCTTCTCTTTCTCTTCTTCTCTTCTCCTTTTCTTTCTTCTCTTTCTCTATCTTTTCTTCTTCTTCTTCAGTCATGATGCCCTTCCCTTTGTCTTTATTGGATACCTCTGCTTCAGCTTCATGGATTACAACAGCAGATGTGAGAGATGCTGTTGAGACCTCAGCTTCAACTTCATTGGAAATTTGAGGAATAGACAAAAGGGAAGGAACTTCTTTATTTTCACCCATCTCCCATTCCTTTCCAGATTCAGCCTTATATGCCTCTTTAATCTTCTGTTCAGCCATTATTTTTTATTCTTTTTCTGTGTTTAATTTGAAAGTTGGAGAAGAAGGAAGGGACATGTCTGAATTAGAGTCATCCATTGCATTGCATTCCATCCTTCCTTCTCAAGAAAGTTTTTAACAACTTAGATCATTTCTTGGCTTCTTCTCGAGTTGATGTTGCAGATATGTGATTTGAGCTAAATACTTTGTAGAGGAAATCTGGGTTGAGGAGAAGAATTTCTTGAATGTTGTTTATGATAAAGGATGAACCATCACACAAAAGAAATTTGAAGTCTGATGGCTCAATTTCTGACCATCCATACACCTCCAATCCCCTGACAACATCATTCTACAAGAATCTTCTCACGCATAGAACTTGTTCTTCTGTCAAAGCCCTGCTCCTTATTAAATCAAATCTTTGAGCTTGTCTTCGTTCAGCTTCTCTTGAAGACTCTGCATTGTTTGGAGGCATGTCATCTTCCATAAAGGCCTGAAATGCAGAAAGATCTTTGGTTATTTGTTTCTGATTCTTATGTTTAGGATAAGCCACCATGTTCGCTTCTTCTAGAAACCACTCAAACCAGGGCATGTTGTCTTCCATCAGGTCATAGAATCTTTCAATGCCAAGTTCAGCAGGAAGATCAGTTGAATTGTTGATGCGTTTTGTGAGATAGAGATCCAAGATATGAAGGGGATTTAGATTATTCTAGTTGAACTCTTCAATTTTACCAGATTTCCATCCAATCCAAAATCTTTCTGATAGACCATCATATCCCCAAGATAGAATTGAGTTAAATTCTGGGTTTTGTGCAATTAATGGGAAATGAAGGAATATGACATGTCTTGAGATGCTGGTTGCAGCTGGAAGTATATTAACTGAGTGAGGCACATCTTCATCTTCATTGTTTATCTTCATCTCCTCAGGGAACACTTCATCTACAGCCCTAGCAACTAACTTCCAATCCTCAGAGATCTCTTCCTCTTCATCTTCTGAGTCTAGCAAGTCATGAACTTGAACAAAAGCAGGCTTGAATAGTGTACACTGAAAGGCTGCCTGCTCTTGAATCCATTCATCAAGACTATCTCAATCATCTTCAACAGTAACTATCTCCCCCTTTTTGGTTGCATCAGTGCATAGGGTTTGGTCTGTTTGGGTTCCTACTGATACAAGGGAATGAGAAGTCACACTTGGGCATTGAAGGGCTTCATGCATAGAGACTTGGTGTCTTAATTTGGAAACTTTAGCCTCTAGCATGGCTACCCTGGCCGTCAATTCCAAATTTTTAAGTTTCAGTCTGTCCTCCTCCACAGTTGTAGAATCCTTGGAACTGGATAGGGCTTTAGGCCTAGCCTCTACATCCCCATCACCCTGGTTTTCTTGGCGTCTGGGATTCCTCTCAGTGAAGAGTGTTTCAAAATAAACATCCTCACTGTGAGTTGCCGTGGTCAGGGACTTAGTGATGTTATCATTGTCCTCCTGGTCAATTGATGAACCAGTAGTAGTGATAGCCCCTTCCACATTCACTCTATCATCATTCCCAGAGTGAACCTTCTCAGGTGATGAACTTGTGCTAGGTACTTTGGTAGCCAAGTCAATCAGTACCTTTGAGATAGTGGCAGTTGGAGAAGGTACATCATCTTGACTAGGTGCCTCTGCACTTAAGTTTAGTGAAGAAATAGAGAGAGAGGGCTCAGAGGGTTATTCTATGGATCCGAGATGTGATCCTAATCCTAATAGAGGGACTTCCAAGGAAGTCTCCCTAATGATGTGGCTATCCTTTTTGATATTCTCATCAGAATGTTGGGATTCTGAATGAGGGCTTTTGGGTTGTGATTGGGCCTGAGAAACAAGAATAGAAGGAGTCTTCTTGCATCTCTTTCTCTTTCGGGTATAGCTTACCTCAACTGGGGCCCTGTGTTCCAGCTGGGCATGAAGAGCTGGGGTAGGTATTTGTTGGGCCTGTGCACCCTCAATAGGCTGCACAGGGGTTCGATTAAGGGAGACTGTTTAATGTTCAGGCTGTGAAGTGGAGGGTGTGGGATCAGTATCAGCTAGGACTGCCGAACTATCACACTGGGTGCTTTGTATGTTCAACATTGTAGATAACAATGGAACATTGACCCCTGAGAACTTTTTGGAAACTGTTCTCAAACTTTGAAAAATATTATTTTTATGACCTAACATCAAGTAGATTGTTGCAGGTTTTGAAAGATCTTTTAGTTCATGATTAAAAACTTCCTGTAAGAACCGTGGGTACATAAAGAAGGTTTGTTTTGCACCTTCCTGAAGGTTATATCTCAGACCTTTAAAAATCAAATGAGAAAAATTGAAACCCTGCCCTGTGACCATACCATGAAGGCGGAGGCAAGAGCAGAACTCAGTTGATGCCGTCCACTCCTCTTCTAAGAGATTCATTGTAGAAGAGTGTGGCATAAGAACTTCCAAGGAGGGTCCATCAGTGCCTTCTCAATCGTGTAATCGTCCTGATTTCCAGTGTACCCTATGGATACAAAGGTCCTCATGTATTCATTCTTTGTATATGAGTTGGTGGCACCCTCGTCTTGAAGTTTGATATGTTTTCTGAGAGTGGCTTCTGTGATGGTGATGTCTTTTCCTTCTACCGTAGCTTTTATTTGGGGAGTCCCTTGTTTGGTAGAGTAGACGACCGAATTCCAGAAATCCTCCATGTGAGGTATATAGATTATAAGGTTGACAATGAGTGCAAAGTGGATTTTTGATCGACATAGGAAGTCAATCATGTCGTCGAACCCTTTGGATTTCTTCCCTTTGACAAGATATGCCGTTAGATTATGATAGGTTGAGAACTTGTCATTAGGATTGTTGATGTCGACTTCCGCCATTATGGTTAGATTTGGAGGGAAAGAGGAAGCTTTTGAAAGGTGGTTAAGTATGGGAAAGCTTTGAATGCTTGAGAGAAAATGATGAGGGTTAGGTTGGAATTGAATGTGAAGTGGTGAAGAAGGAATTTTGATTTGTGTTATAACAGAAAAGGAGGGAAAAGGCAAAATTACTTGTACAGTACAACCCATTTACTTTTCAGTGTTTTACAGCTGTAGCACACTGTAGCAGTCCTGGTAAAGACTGAAAGTAGTTTTACAGTGGGTAAAAGTTAATTTGGACTTATTTTACCCATCAGCAGCAAACGTGGTTGCTGCGGATGGTTAAGCCTATCAGCTGCAAAATTGGTTGCTGCTGATGGATAAGTCTATCAGCAGCAAACTCGATAAATGCTGATGGATGTAATGGTCCGCAGCAAAAATGTTGTTGTTGATTGCCTTAAAGCTACCCGCAGGAAACTTGTTCCTGCTGATAACTTAAGGCAATCAGTGGCAAATTCGTTACTGCTGATGATTAAACCTGTCAACAGCAAAAATGTTTGCTACTGACTGGTAACTTTTTATTTACAACAAAAGACAAACACAATTTATTCAAAAAGTTTTTGGAGACAAATTTTAATCAAAGTTCATCATGCCAATGGATTCAACTAAATATCTAAATCTAGCTTCATCAAAAGGTTTTGTAAACAAGTCAGCATATTGCTCATTGGTATGAACTTTGGTTAAAGTAATTCTCTTTTTCTCAGCTTGATCTCTTATGAAGTGATACCTGATATCAATGTGCTTTGTCTTGGAATGCTACACCGGATTGTTTGTAATTGATATAGCACTCATGTTGTCAATGTGAATGGGAGTTGCCATGAAAGTCATCCCATAATTCAGCATTTGATTTTGTATCCAGATGACTTGTGCACAACAACTTGAAGCTGCAATGTATTCTGCTTCTGCTGTAGAAGTTGATACACAGGTTTGCTTTTTTGCACTGCCATGAAATATGTCTTTCTCCTAGAAACTGACATCCCCCTGATGTGGACTTCTTGTCCAAGTTGCATCCTCCATAGTCACTGTCAATGTATGCATACAGATTGAACTTGTCATTTTTATAATACCATAGCCTAAGTCTTGGGGCTCCCTTTAGGTTTCTAAAAATTCTCTTGACAACTTGAAGATGTGTATTCTTTGGAACTGCTTGGAATCTTGTACAAAGGCATACTACAAACATGATATCTGGCCTTAAGGCAGTTAGATACATGAGTGATCATGTCATTGCACAGTACTGATGTTGATCAATGTCTTGACCATCTTTGTCTGGAGTCAGTTGATGGTGCACTTGCATAGGAGTTCTTGCAGCAGAGCAGTTAGCCAGCTTGAATCTTTCCAAAATGCTCTTGACATATTTGGATTCGATGATGAAGGTTCCATTTGGAACTTGTTTGACTTGGAGACCCAAGAAGAAATTTTGTTCACCCATTGAACTCATTTCAAACTTTAAGTGCATCAGGACCTCAAAGTCTTTAAACAACTTCTTCCTTGTTGATCCAAAGATGATGTCATCAACATAGATTTGTACAAGTAGTATTTCTCCCCCTTCATCTTTGATAAACAAGGTCTGATCAATAACACCTCTTCTAAAATTGTTGCTGAGTAGATATTCAGACAAAGTTTCATACCATGCTCTTGGAGCTTGATGTAAGCCATAGAGAGCTTTGTCTAGTTTGAACACTTTGTCAAGATGAGAAGGATCTACAAAGCCTGGATGTTGTCTGACATAGACTTCCTCATCAATCTTCCCATACATAAAGGCACTCTTGACATCCATTTGATAAACAGTAAAGCCCTTGGATGCAGCATAAGCTAAGAAGATTCGGATGGCCTCCAGTCTGGCAACAGGAGCAAAGAATTCATCATAGTCAACTCCCTCTTCCCGAGTGTAGCCCTGAGCTACAAGTCTGGCTTTGTTCTTGACTACAATGCCTCTCTCATCTTACTTGTTCCTGAATACCCATCTTATGCTAATAGCAGTTTGATCGGGTGGAAGATCAACCAGTGTCTACACTTCTTGTCTTTTGAGTTGTAGCAACTCTTCCTGTATTGCTTCAATCCAACTGCTATGTTTCAAAGCTTCATCTATCTTCTTTGGTTATACTTGAGATAAAAAGCACGAACATAGACATATATTGGCCTCATGATTTTTGCTTCTTGTTTGAACTCCTTGCTGAACTTGGCCAATTATAATTTCCAATGGATGTTCTTTGTTAATTCTCAGTGCTGGAACAACATCCAACTGTATTCCTTGCTCAATATTACTTTGATTTTGATCAGGAACATCTTCATTCACTGTGGAGGAGTCTTCAATGTCAACAATAGCATCCACAGCAGGTGCTTCTACTCCAACAGTATCTTCTTGATCAGCAGCAAATGCCTCTACTCCATCGGTAAAGATGTCATGAGTGTCATGAGCATCGACTACATTTTGATTTTCATGCTCAGAGAGACTGCTGCTTGTGACATTTGATAGGCTGGTTCTTGCTTCACTGACTTCAATAGATTCCACAACAGATGGAGGATCAATGGATGGTCTTTTGATTCTTATAGAGGGACTATTGAATTCCAATATGCAATCAGTTGATGATGTGGAAGCCAATTCTTTGGAAGATGTAGACTCCATGTTTGAGAAGATGAGGGGCTCAAATACTTAGGAGAAGGAGTCTATATCAAAGAGCCAGTCTGGTCCTTTACCCTTTTCACATGCAATGTGTTCCCTACATTCCACATTTGCTGATTCTTCCACAATTCTTGTTCTTAGTTGAATACTCTGTATGCCTTGGATTGAGAGAAATATCCCACAAAGTATCCTTCATCTGATTTGGAACCAAATTTAGGAAGAACCCCATGTGTGGTGAGAATGGTACATGGACATCCAAAGGGTTTTAGAAATCCAATGTAGGGAACTCTTTTGAACCATAGTTCATAAGGTGTTTTGTTGAGAGGCTTGACAATGAGAACTCTATTCTGCACATAACAAGATGTGCTTACTTCTTCTGCCCAGAATGTGAGAGGCAGTTTTGAGTCAGCCAACATTGATCTTGCTGATTCAATTAGAGTTCTGTTTCTCCTTTCAGCAACCCCATTTTGTTGAGGAGTTCTTGGAACACTGTATTATCTTTCTATGCTCTTGCTCTCACAAAAGCAGTTCAAAATGTGGTTTTTGAACTCTGTACCTTGATCACACTTTATGACTTTGACTTTCTGATTGCTTTGATTCTCTACCCTAAGAATGTAGGATTTGAGAATCTCATCATTTTCATCTTTTGTTCTCAAGAAGTATACCCATGAGAATCTGACATAGTCATCAGTTATCACCAGACAGTATGACTTCTTGCCCATTAACATGACATTTGTAGAACCAAAAAAATCCATATGCAGCAGCTGTAGTGGAGTGTCATTTGTATTCAATGTCTTGGGCTTGTGAGAACTCTTGTGTTGTTTCCCCTTCAGGCATGCTATGCAATAATCTTCAAGTTGAAATTCCTTGTCAGGAAGACCTCTGACAAGATTCCCTTCACCAACTTGTTGATGGTTTTTACATTAACATAGCTTAATCTTCTATGCCAGAGAGCTTATTCATCAACTGATGCCTTGGACAGAAAACAAGATACACTACCAGATGGAGTGACCTCATTCATGTCAAGCACATATAGGTTGTCTTTTCTTTGGGCAGTTAATAAAATCTTATCCGGAGGAGGTTTGCTTAACCTAGGGGAGAGTGTCACACCCCGCCAGGGCGGAAACGCGAGGCGCGACGTTCACTTGTTTCCAAAGCATATGATTACCGCAAACACATACATGTAATTGGATACATAATTGAGTTTAAAATATTTACATTACAAAATATCAACTTGAGTTTACAAAAGGTTAAGATTTCGCAAATATGACTCAAGACCATGAGTTATACAGGAGAAATCCTCCCAAAAGCCGTATCCACGTGCATGCATGTATCCTACATTGCTAACCTGATGACCACGTTCAATTTCCTGAAAACATACTTAAAATTGTCAACACGAGGTTGGTGAGTTCACAAGTTATTATAAAGAGTTATCCTAAACCCAATGTTTAAATCTGATCATTTTCCGATCAAAACTCTTTGGTAAACCTGATCACTTTAACCTGATCAGTACTCTTTTGTTTAAACCTGATCACTTTAACTTGATCAGAACTCTTTACTTTAAAACCTGATCACTTTAGCCGGATCAGAACTCTTTTGTTTAAAACCTGATCACTTTAGCCGGATCAGAACTCTTTTGTTTAAAACCTGATCACTTTACCCTGATCAGAACTCTTTACTTTAAAACCTGATCACTTTAGCTGGATCATAACTCTTTTGTTTAAAACCTGATCACTTTAGCCGGATCAGAACTCTTTTGTTTAAAACCTAATCACTTTACCCTGATCAGAACTCTTTACTTTAAAACCTGATCACTTTACCCTGATCAGAACTCTTTTTTGTTTAAACTTGATCATTTTAACCTGATCAAAACCCTTTTGTTAAACCTGATCACTTTACCCTGATCAGAACTCTTTTTGCATGTATTACCAATGAATATGATTACTAATCCGATCTATTGACCCCATTTGTAAGCTTGTAAGGAATACAAAATAGTATGTAATGTACGAGACCGTAACCAAACCCCAACTTTCTGTGCCTCACCTCGCCTTTCTGCGAGTAAGACAATATGCGGTCATTCGGCCATTTGGACCCCTGGTTAGCGCGACTAACCATGACCGGAGGCGTCACCCCCAATAGTACTATTCATATAATCCCGGGCTAAGTCCATAGCTAATGGTTACTAATTTATTCCGAGGACTTTAAGCGCTCTATTGTTCCCTCAATACATACATACGGTCAGATCATTAGTTTCATTCATTTACATACGAAAATTCTTTTACAAGTATATTTCCACCCCAAATCATTTCAAAACTTAGAAAAAGGGGGATTAGTGAAACTCACCTCGACAATATGAAAGCTAGCAAATATTTGAATATCAGCAGATTTGCCTATCCGTATCCTAATTATACAAGGATAACATACACGTTAAGACTACCCGTATTAAACGCAAGTTGTTCACCGACTTAGCAAATCTGATTGCTTTTTAAATATCTTTTTAGTTTTTCCAATCTTCGTTTTGTTATCAAAATAGTTCTGAGTTACTGCCCTATGGGGCTGATGAACAGGTATCGAAACTTTCTTAGTTTCGATTAAACAGAACAGACGTCGAAACTACCTAGTTTCGATTGAGTAAACTGGGTATCGAAACTACCTAGTTTCGATTGGCAAGAATAGTATCGAAACTACCTAGTTTCGATAGGGCAATCGGTATCGAAACTACTTAGTTTCGATTGAAAATAGGTATCGAAACTCCTAGTTTCGATTGAGTAAATAAGTATCGAAACTCCTAGTTTCGATTGAACAACTGGTATCGAAACTCCTAGTTTCGATTGAACAATCGGCATCGAAACTCCTAGTTTCGATCAGCAGGTATCGAAACTCCTAGTTTCGATTACTGCACTTTGATTGACAGAATTTGTCCTGTATATTTTTATGTTCAAATCTTGAATTTGACACATTTTTCTTGTTATCTTACTTGCGTTTTGAATGATTTGTATGTTTAGTTACGGTTTTAACGAAAATGAAATGGATAATATTGAGTTTTTACCTCAAACAGAGAATGGTGATTTCTAGAGAAACAGAGAAGATAGTCTTGAATTCTTTTGCTAAGCTCTCTTCAGGAACACTTGAAATTCTCCTTATAACACTGAATTATGGTGGATTTCTGCCATAAACTGCACTTCGATTTGAAGGAGAAATTGGGAATTTGCCGTAAGAAAATGAGAAAGCTTGAAAGGGATTGTGAGACTTCGACTGAGGAGGTATGGTTTTTATCTGAATTCGAGTGAATTTCCAAGTGGGAGAATGGCTCCCCTGACTCTCGGCCGAGAAAGTCAAGAAAGTAGTTTAGGGTTAATGATAACTATTTTTAACCATTAATTTATTAATGGTATTAGTATCAATTAGAGTTTTATAGGGGTAATTTAATCCGGTTTAGATTCTTCACGGTATTATGATTTTAACCATTTTATGGCTCGCTGAAGAAATTATTAAAATCTTGGTTCAACGTAAATTTTGTGTAACATATATATATATATATATATATATATATATATGTATTTTTCTGGTTAATTTATTTAACCATTTACGTTCGCATTTAGTCGGGTTATTCTGCTTACTTTTTCTAGTAATTCTTTAAGATTTACTAGACTTGGAATAACTCCTTTGCTAGACTTCTTGACTTTACTTAGTCAAAATAAATATCAGGAAATAATAATTATGAACGTGCGTTTATGAAATGTGGATATTGACCTGAAACGCTGGGTGTCACAGAGAGCATAAAGCATTCTTTGTCTGTGAAAAGCATCCAATGCTTTTGATCACAGATCTGAGAAACACTCATGAAATTGAAGTCCAATTCTTTGACAAAGTTTACCCTTTCAATACTCATTCTTTCATTGGACACAGTTCCTTGTCCAGTTATAGATCCTCCCTTTGAATCACTCCCAAAGGCAACATATCCTCCATTGAAATGTCTGAAATTGGAGAGGATGGACCTGTTGCCGATCATGTGCCTGGAACAACCACTGTCTACAACCCAGGTGTTATCCTTGTGACCTGGTAGTCCCTACACATGAGAGATATCTACTTAGAGGGAGGAAACCAAGAACTTGCAGACTTGGGTGAGTGTGTCTTTGGAACAATAGCATCAGTATGCTTGCATTCAATGGACCCAATGATGATGCTTTGAGAGATGGAAGTTGTAGACTTGGCTTTCCATTGTTGGGATGGTTTTCCAGATCTTTTTACTCTATCAGCAGCTGATGTTGCTTTGGCTGCTGATCGTTTTGATTGATCAGCAGCAAACTTTGCTGCAAAGATTTTGGCTTATCAGCAGCAAGCTTGGTTGCTGCTGATGGATTTACATGATCAGCAGCAGACTTGGTTACTGCTGAAGGCTTGGTTCTTGGCTTCACATGATTAGCAGCATTTTTGCTGGCTGCTGATGGTTCAACAGATACATGTTTCTCCTACTTTACCTTTCTATTAAAAGTGGGTTTCTCTGTGGGAGTTCTTCTATAGATTGGCTTCTGTTTTAGAGTAGCTTGAACTGCCATGGAGGCTGGTTGAAAGATCTAGTAGAAAGGATTGAATTTACAATCTGCAGCAAAGTGGTCTAATTCACCACATATGATGCAGGATTGTTGAGGTTTTTGAAGCTGCTTTCTTGGAGGAGGAGAGAGACTTTCTGAACTGAGTTGTCTTGACTTCATAGCTTTTTACCTTCTTGTTTTTGTTTGTCTTCTCAAAAGCATTCTGCTTGAGGTTTCTTTGCTGCTGAAGGTAGTAGAAGGTAGTAGAAGCAGGAGCTGGTAGTGTGATTGTATTTGCCACAGACAAAACAACATTTAGCTGATTTATCCCTTTGAAAGTATACATAATCTTTTCTTTTGAATAGATCTTTGAAGTTCCAGGGATGAGCTTTGTTATGTTCAAAATTCGCTTCCTCCAATGTTTTCTAAACATATGGAGGTCTCTCTCCAGGTGCATGAAAAATGTCAAACACCTTCCTGGGTTGATTCGATTTTGATTGGAGATTGGTGGAGGTTAAAGATTGTCCCTTTTCAACATTTAACTTTCTTCCTTCTGGAGGATAGAGAATTTTGATTTGTTTGGTGGGTGGAGGTATTGGTATTGAGGGAATGAAGGGGCTTGGTCCGTTGGTTTGGGTCACTTTGCCAGACTTGGTGGTTTTAAGAATTACTTCATTTGTGGGAAGTAATGGAGCTTCACTTGTTTCAGTGAAGTCTGAGCATGTGGACTCAGACTCAGATGAGGTAGTGCATTCTTGCACAAATGGTTCCTCCTTTGAAGGATCAAGATCTCGGTTTGCCAGGTCAAGATTGGAGAGATTGAAGTTTGGTTCATGGATGGCTACATAGTCAGTAGGTGGTGCAACAATTTTGTACTGATCAGCATGGTATCCCAGACCAGTCTTTACTCTTTCATGAACTTGGACATCTAAAAGTCTTTGCAACGTTTTGGATGCAAATTCATATTTCTCAACATGAACCTTCTGTTCTGCCAATTCTGCTCTAGTAGCTTTTAACTTAACCAATAGATCATCAATCTGAGTTTCAAGATTTGTGTGTTCATGTTTTAATGATGAAATCTCTTTCTTTAGGTAGTTAATCTTTTCTTTATAACTGTTTTCAACCTTTTTAGATTCAGATTTCATTTGGTGAAACTCTTCATTTTGATCTATAAGGTTTTGGTTAGGCTTTCTGTAACCTAGAACCTTATCAATACAAGCTTGAGAACATAGGTGTTCATATACCTGAGGTGGTATCTCTGTAGTGTCTACCATAAGTGCTTGGTTGTTGGCAGAAAGATCCTCATACTGAAAGCTCCAGTTAAACTCACTTGTTCCAACAGCTGCACATGATGCGGTCTGAGCAAGAGGGGTGTTGCCTTGATTTGCTTGGCCTTGATGAGCTTGTCTTGGCTGAGCAGCAGCTGGATTTGCCTTTGGTGCCTTGCATTCTCTAGCAAAGTGACCAAGTTGGTTGCAGTTGTAACATCTAAGCTTGCTCTTGTCCAACCCTACTCTAGTGTTAGAGTTGCTTCTTAGTATGGGTCTTCCAGTTCTAGAGTAGAACCGTTTAGCTCTGAGAGACAACATGGCATAAGAGTGTTGCATGTCCATTTCTTCTAAATCATCTGGATGAAAACACTCCAGATCTTCTTTGATAAATGACATGTTACTTGAGTTTTCAGAGACAAAAGAAGCAGAAGTAGTTTGAGGTGGGGCTTCAAGGAGAAATGGTGAGTTATTTGATTGTGAGTTTGGAGTCTGAGGATGGGTAACAATGGGAGGATAGTAGTAGCTAGAACTAGGAACTGAATGGTCAGAGTGTAGTGCTGAAGAAGTGGTGGTGGATGAAGAGGCTGATGAATAACCTGAGCTTCTCTCTTTGGCTTGAATCATTTCTAATTCATAAATTTTCAGCATGCCAAACAGCTCAGTCATCTGCAGAGTCTTTAGATTTTTGGTTCTTCGGATTGACACTGTGTAGAGTGTCCAGCAGCTTGGCAGAGATCTGATAAACGTTTTGAGAATGTCTTCATTCTCCAACTTCACTTTAGAGCATTGGAGCTCTCCCACAAGATAGGTGTACCTGTTGTACAGAACAGTAAGGGACTCACCTTCCTTCCAAACAAAATTTTCATATTGTTGCTTCAAGATAACTCTTCTATTTTCCTTCACTTCTTCTGACCCATCAAACATCTTCTCAAGAGCTTCTCATAGCTCCTTAGTAGTCTTGTATTCTCTGAAGTTGAGGAAAACTTCGTTTTGCAAGCACATCTGAATGGCTCCCAAAGCTTTAAGATCTACCTCCATCTTCTTGATGTCTTCGTCTTAGTACTTTGAAGCTTCTTTAGGTACTGATGGACCTTCGAAAATAGCAGAGGCCACCATGGGTACATACGGACCATCTTTTATGGATCTCCACATTCCATATTCTTGATAGCAGAAGAAGCATTCCATCCTGCTCTTCCACATATCATAGTCTTCTCCAGAAACCAGTCTTGGTGGTCTGTTGATGCTTCAAATATCATCAAAACCATTTTTTTGTGCTATTTCTATGTAGATGGTGCTTAGCATAGAGATGGTAATGAACATAACCAGAGAGTGATTAAACAAGTGTGAGTTTGTTTAATCTGAGAGCCAAAGCTCTGATACCACTTGTAGGATTGGTGATTACAAGATGGTTCTTGTTCTAGTTGAGATTAGCGGAAATAATCACAACTATGCAATGTAAACAGGCAAACAAAGCTAATACTGATAAATGCAAAGTGTATTAATCTTCAATGTTTTCAAGATTATAGAGAAAACTCTAAGGAAGCACACTTGTACAAAATGAAGATACAATACATATAAAGGAACTTAGAATCAAGACAGACCCTTGATTCTAAGGATCAGATCAAACACAAGTCGTTGATCTTTGACAGTTACAAGTTGCACTACAATTGGTAGACAACTAAAAGACAAGCTGCTGCAAATTGTTCTGTTCAGGTCAAAAGTCTTCTTAGGGATCTTTGTAGGAGACTTCTGAAGTGGTAGCTTTGTCTTTAATCATCTGTACCAATAACATTTCTTCTGCTGATAGGTGTGTTAGTGTTGCAACAGAGGTGTCAATAGCAAAGTCCAAGTTGCTGATGATTTGCCTATCAGCAGCATCAAGTGTTTGATGCTGCTGAGAAGCCTATCAGCAGCAACTTTGGACTTCAGCAGATAAGACTATCCGCAGCATAGTTGTTCATCCGCATGAGAACACACTATCCGCAGCACTTAGGCTTATCCGCAGCAACTGTAGGTCAGCAGCAAAATTGTGGAATCCACAGTAGTTGTACTTAGAGAATTTTGTAGTCATCAGTCTTTATCTCTACAATGAGTTACGTAGATGATGTGTGATAATATGTGTTATATGTATGTGTCGTGTTTGCATCATTGTCATTATGGCATAGCTAACGGGATTGTGAAGGATGAGGTCCTTCGGGAAGTCACCAACGGTGACATTTATTTAACAGGTTAATGGTGAGCTCGGGGTGTGTTGAACGCCCTGACGAGGGTGCAGTGACGAGGTATGTGTTTACGAGTATATTTATGTGGTGTTGAATTACATGCAAACGTAGAGTTATAATTATTATGCATGTGATGATATTGATGTGACGATATTAATGTGGCGATGTTAATGTGATGTGTGGGTAATATTATTGTGGTAGTCGAGTTAGATTGACCGTTATATCAATACGGTGACATAACGTATATGGATGTCGTGTCCGTTAATTGTGACAGCCTTGGTTAGGGCTAAGTAAGCAAAATGTGTGGTTTTGTTGTGTTAGTCAAGCGTCGAGTTAATACGCGTTCTAGAGTATGAGTGACTATTGTAGTAGGTTCGACTTATGTCGACAAGACTGGAGAAATATTATTGTTATTATTATTACTATTATTATTGTGGGACGAGTCTTGGGTAATGAACAGGTATGGGATACCGTGTGATACAGGGGTTATCTATTTGTAACGATTTGGTAAACTAATCTCTAAAGGTCGTGGGTCCTGAGTAAACTTTAAATAACCTTTATGACGAGTTGGCTTTTAATTAAACTAAACTATTAGAACTCACTCAGCGTAGCTGACTTTGTGCATACGTTAGATTGTTTTGCAGGTAAGCCTAGGGTTGACGTACCTTGGCTTGAGAGCGGTGCTACTCGGATTGATGTGTAGGTATTCGTGAGGTATGTTAATAACAATAAATGGTGATAAATGATTTTTGAAAGACTTCCATGTAGATTGATTAGTAATAAATGTGTTTTTAAAGAGAATGGCCCATTATAAGAACCAACTGTAGGGTACCCGGGTTGGGGTCTTACAAAAAAAATACTAATTCAATTAGTCTAATTGGATTTGGCCATGGCCCATTTAGGTCTCTCTTTTGTTTCGTGAAGGGCTGAAGCAGACGTGAAAGGTGAAGGGCTGAAGCAGCAGTGAACACTGAACAGGGGCGCAGGTCAGCAGTGAACACCGGACGACGAGCGAACGAGGAGAGGAGCCGACAAACTAACGAAGAATAGCACTAGAGGCTAGACCGAAAATCTTGAAAGATAATATTTTTTTCTCATAGTTTGTTCTTGTATTGAATGTAGGTTGCGAAAACTAGGGTTTAGAATAGTGAAATTGGGTATTACTAATGTTTTAAACGTTAATTGTTTCGTTTGGGGTGATTATTGTTCAACAATTCTAAATTAGGGTTTATAATGGTAAAATTAGGGAAGATGCTTAGATGCTCAATTAAAGAAAAAATTGGTAGTTTTTGGGCATTTGGTGTATTGATGATCATGAAATTATTATTTATTAGGTATGGGGAAGATGAAAACTATTGGTTCTTATTTCAAAAGAATAGATGATGAACAAGAAAGTAAATGTCACAAAGAAATTGCTGAAAAGTTTGATTCGGAATCCATAATCGATGAATTCAAAGATCTTAAACGTCGTCGAGCTCAACTGTAATTCTTTTTTCAGGTACACACCCTTTCTCTTTTAAATATTTCATCTTTGTTTAATTGTTAGTTAAACAATATCTAGTTTTTTTAATGTGTAAGAACGGTAGTTTGTTAGATATTTAAAGTTTATATTGTTTGACCCGACCCGAACCGAATCGCCGACCCGAAAATTAAAGTCGAAACATAGCGATAGGAAACAAAATTAGGACTCCGCCTCGGCCCCCGTGGGCTTCTCTTCAAGCTTCGCCACTTATTAAAATTGGTTTTTTTAATAGTTTTCTCGATTTTCGTCTAACTATTTGGTTTTCTCTGGAACCCTCCCCTATATATATATATATATATATATATATATATATATATATTAAAAGGAGCTGTTTTTTATTTTATTTTTTTAAATATTAAAGATTATTTTGGTTATTTTTCTTCACTTAACAAAAAAAAAAGTTAAGTATTTATCCAAACATGTTACATTTAAAAATAATTTATAGTACACAATTATTTTTTTTTAAATGCAAATTTATTAATTACTAGTACACAATTATTAATCAATGAAAAATATTGTTTCAAACGTACACTTTTATAATTGTGTGGTGAAAAAATATTATATAAATAACATTTTTTAATCTTGAGGCATACTATTTATCATGAGCATAATGTTTGGTCCATTCCATTTTTCATGATTTATCAATTTGTTTCTCTGGCCTTAGTTTTAGTAAGAATGCCCACTTATTTATTTTAATAAATAATTTCAAATAATAACATATTTTATTATCATATTTTTTTTATCAAAATTTTCTAATTTTTATTATTTTTAATAAGTTTGAATTTTGAAATCTACTTATGTTAAATTTTTTCCTAGAAAAAATAATATAAAATTTGAATCATAATTATTACTTAAGTAAGAAAACAAAGAATTTTATTTATTATATTTTTATTTTTTTATTAAACAATCCTATTTAATACATGGATATATAATCTAGTAATTAATATAATTCATCTACGTCGCTACATTTAATGTTGTCCAAATTTTTCTAAAGCGATTGTGAAATGCCAACTTCTCTTATCCATATATGTATACCAAAATTACTAAAGTGAGTTTAAAATGAAACGATAGTGAATAGTAACTTACTATTTTTTATTTTTTTTATTTTTTTATTTTCAACTTTTATACTATATATAATATACACTTTTAATCCGTCAACTTTTCTAATAATTTCATTTCTCTGTTATAACTTTCGTTCTTTACTTTTTCATTAAAAACGGAATGCGCAACTTTCTATAATTTTATTTTGTCAACGTTTTGATATAAATTTTATTAAATACAGAGTTTTATTCAAAAGCGAGTATTATTTTTGGTACGATATAGCGACTGTACGTAACTTTTAGCCACGCAAACGAGTCCCCGCCGTGTTGCGAGGGGAATCGTTTTAGCCCCTCATAGTATGTATAATATACGCTTTTAACCATTTAGTTTTCTATTAATTTCGTTTTTCAGTGCTAATTTTCGTTCGTTTGTTTTTTTAAAAGGAATGCATGGTTTTCTTTGTTTTTTTGCCAACGCTCAAGTATAATTTTTATTTAAAAACGGAGTTATGTTAAATATCGAGGGTTTTTTTTGGTATGCTATATCGAGTCTACATTTTGACATAAGTTTTGTCCACCAAAATGAGACGACCCTGATATCGACCCGACTCCCGCAGCGAAGTGCGAGTGAAAAAAATCTAGTTAATATAAATGAGTAAAATAATTTGCACCATTAAAACAAATTTCAAACCAGAAACAATAAATTCTTGAAGTGTATTTAACTAGTCTAGGTAGCCCGCGTGTTACGGCGGGGACAGTGATAAGATTTGAAACTTTATCAAAAAAATGAAACCGTGAAAAAAGTTCTTGTCAGAACATTAACTAAGTAAATCATGTCATTGAAAAGTAGAAAGGAATAAACACGTTACAACGGTATATCTAAAATTTAAACAAACATCACATTGTTGTCCTAGGTTAGTTTGGAAAAAAAAATTATAACGAAACTTATACAAAAATATAGTGATTAAAATTTAAAAAATAAATAAAGAAGATAGGAAAAGAAAAAAGAAACTTAAACACAAAAAAGGAAATAAAAGAGAAAAAAAAATTAAAAAGGAAATATTGGAAAAATGGGCCAAGGATTGTGGGGTCGATGGGTTGAAATACGCGTCCCTGATCCGTGTGTTGTAGCATGTTAAACCGAAAAAAAAAATTATCATTAAAATGGTACTTAATCCCTCAGAAAAAAAAATAACATCAAACCTTTAAAAGTTAAAAGAGAAAAGTTAATATAAAGAATAAAACTATTAAGAGAAGTAAAAAAATTAATATTATTGTCCGCACGTTGTGTGGGTGGTGTTAAAATTCGTAAGACTTAGTTTCGACGACCGGCTTACGACGCGTCAACCTGTGAAAAAAAATTAATGTCACTTTATAAGCTAAAACTTTTACGTAGACCGTAGAAAAGAAAATTTAAATGGAAAACATCTAATAGAAATAATCTTTAAACTTAAAGTTTTACAAATATTTATCTAGGGTGAGGATCATTTGTTAACTTTTAATTAAAAAATTAAATTCTGATCACACATTTAATTTAATCTTATTTGAATCTAATCATTCAAAGTCAAACACAATATTAAATATACTAAATATGTGCCCAGCATTTGATTTTCACGTTTAAATGTGGTTTACATTTGGTATTTTTTCTATTTATGGAACTTTAGTACTTAATTTTAAATGATTATAAGTACAAAAAAAAAATAGTAAAAAGAAAACGAAAAAATAAATAGAAAAGAAGAAGAAGTAATGGTTTCCATATTCAACATTTAATATTTAATTGTTAATTGTTTATCTTTCAATTAGTTCAATGGTTCTTACTCTTAGTTATATGTTTAATATTATAATGAGAGGTGGAGGAATGGAGCACAGGAAACCGATATCGGAGAACATTCAACATCGTATCACCAAGTTCTTTATTTCTAATTTGCCTGATCGATGTAGCGGTAATGATTTGGCTGGGTTTGTAAGGGAGCTCGGAATGATTTTTGATATTTTCATTGCTAGGAAGCGGGATAGGTTCGGTAAACGATTTGGTTTTCTGTCAATGTTAGATGTCAAGAACAAGGCTGAGATGGAGAAATCGTTAAGATTGATACGTATGGGTGGTAATACGCTGAAATGTAACGTGGCTCGCTTTGTTTTGGAGGATGGTGAGATTAACGACAAGGGTAAGGAGGCTAGATCTCAAGGGGGCGGTCATAGACAGTCAGAGCATGCAACTAACGGTATCAATCGGGATGAGGGTTATACGGGTAGCAATGGTTTGAGGTCTTTTCGGGACATTCTGATGGGGAGGAAGAGCGCTTATGAGGATCAGAAAATCGTAATAGTTGATAACAACTTGCAGGCCTTCGTCGGATTGCAGGGGAGAGCTTTGGTGGCGAATATGATTGATATGGAGGCTCTAAAGAACATCACCTTATATTGAAGGAGATCAGTCCGGCAGGCGGGATGATACAATACTTGGGTGGAGTTACGGTTCTGTTGTCTTTCCTTGATAATAAATCAGCGGTGTCTGCTATGGAAAAGGCAAGAGATATTGTGGGCCGTTTTTCAAAGATTGAGTTGTGGGAGGGTTAAGTTTTGAATGTCGATAGAATAGCTTGGCTAAGAATTTTTGGGATGCCGTTACAGTTATTAAGAAACGAAGTGTTAGATTCCGTTGGAAGGTTATTCGGGACGATTGTGCAAAACGCTAACGTATCGGAAGAAGAGGGTGATCTCTCGTCGGAATTTATCGGAGTTTTAATCGGGAATGGTAGAAGGGTGTCGGAGGAAGTTTCCGTCCAATGGTAGGGTAAAAGGTTCCAGGTTTGGGTCCGTGAAGAGGAGGGAGCATGGGTTTCGGAGTTCTTATCCGGCGATGTCCAGTCAGTAAACTCTCGGGTTTCTAATGAAGAAGATATAGATATTGTGGAGGAAGGTGTGGATGAAATGGAGGATAGGGAGGATTTATGTCAACCGATCGACGGTGAAACGATGGCCGGAACTAAGGAAGTCGGCATCGAGGAAGAAGGACCCGGATGGAAATCCTCTAATTTGGAAACCGACGTGGAAATTGATCCTCATTTATTGCAAGATACGTTTTTGGAGGAAACAGATAATCAAGAGGAATATTTGCCGGGTCCCAATTTCCTTTTTGAAAATCCAATAAATGTAGAAGAGGATGGCTTGAATGGCACGTGCAACATCACCAAAAGAAAAAAGATTAATAAGTGGGAGGATTTGGGCCGGCCCAGTTGTTATTCTTCTAGTGGATCAGGCCATTGCAAAGGTAAGAAGGCTAGGTCTAAAGACCCTTTTGGGTTAAATGATATTCTGGGCTTGGAGGAGGAAGACCGGAATGTAGTTATGGTTCAATTCAATGAAGAGGCAGCTGATTATAATTCTCCGGGTGGAATTGATTTAAACATGGATCCGTCTAAATGGGTGGAGACGCAGCAATCGGACGGTGGTTCGGAGGAGGTGCCGATGGGTTATTTGCCTGGTTCTTCGAATACAATTATATCCGAGATTGAAGCAACAAAAATTTTGGGGGAAAGTGTGGGTGCTAAGCTCGCGAATTTTGATCAAATGATAGTGGATTCTATTGTTCAGGAGAGGTCACAATTGGGTAAGTCATGAATATAGTCTCTATTAATATTCGTGGTCTTGGGGTTGTGGGGAAAGCGGCTTGGATTAAGAAGACTAAGTTGGATTTTAGTGCTTCTTTTATTTCTTTTCAAGAGACGATGTGTTCGGATCCTAATCGGGAGATGCTTCCTAGTTATTGGGGTGATTTGGGGTTTGATTTTGACTGGGCCAACGCTTATGGGAGATCGGGGGGGCTGATCAACATCTGGGATCCAAAAGTTTTTCAGAAGGATGGCTCTCTCAATCACAGGAACTTTCTGGTCACGAATGGATGGTTAAGGGAAGGGAATTATAGGGTGAATATTGTGAATGTCTATGCTCATCAGTCCAATTCGGATAAAAAAGTTCTGTGGCATGATTTGATTGGGGTTATCCAATCGGGTCAAGGTTGGTGGGTGGTGTTAGGGGACTTCAATTCAGTTCGGTATCCTGAAGACAGAAAAAACTCTTTCTTTGATCCAGTGGGGGCCAGAGATTTTAATGAATTTATTGACGAGGCTGAGCTTAGAGAGTACAATATGACAGGTATGAAATATACTTACTTGGCTAGTAGGGAGGGGTGTAAGCTAAGTAAAATTGATAGGATTTTTGTATGTTCTGGGGTTTTTAATAAGTGGCCTAATGCTTGCTTGAAAGCTCTACCTAGAGAATTATCAGACCATTCCCCTCTGGTTTTACATCTTGTTGATTCTAACTTTGGCCCCAAACCGTTTAGATGGTTTAATTCTTGGTTGGATAGGGTCGGGTGTGAGGAGGTGGTTAGTAAGGCTTTGGAGGGTTTTGTCGGTTATGGCCCCCCGGATGTGATTCTAATGAAAAAAATTCAAGAGGTTGAGCCTTAAGCTTAGGAAATGGTCGAAGGAATGCATTTCTAAGGATCAAGATGAATTGGAAAATATAAAATCTGAAAAACAAGAGCTTGAAGTGATCATGGAAGACAGGGAGCTTTCAGAGGAAGAGATGTGGGTATGGTTGGAATGCAGAAAAAGAATTGAAGAGATAGATCTATAAAGATGTAAAGATTTGATGCAGAAATCTCGGGTTAAGTGGGCTTCGTTTGGGGACGACAATTCGGCTTTTTTCCATAGTATGGTTAATGGTAGAAAAGCTAGGAATGCTATTCCTAGGTTGAATATTGATGGGGTTTGGGTGTCTAAGCCATCTTTGGTCAAGAAGCATGTGTTGAAGTTTTTAGAGAGCATTTCAAGGAGAGACTCAAAGATAGACCATTACTTGAGTGCGAAGGTATTAATCAAGTTCCTTTTGATCTCAGAAGGAAGTTAGTAGTGCCTTTTTCTAGAGATGAGATTAAGGAAGCGGTTTTTTACTGTGGAGCGGACAAGGCCCCTGGCCCGGATGGTTTTAATTTCAGGTTTGTGAAAAGATTTTGGTATTTATTTGAGGATGATTTTTTTAACATTTTTTTCAAAATTCCATCAGACAGGGTCGATTAGTTACGGGTGCGGATCGGCTTTTATTACTTTAATTCCAAAAGTTTTCACTCCTGTGGGTCTTAAAGATTACAGGCCTATTACCCTTATTGGGATAATTAGTAAAGTTATCTCTAAGGTTATTGCCAATCGGTTAAAGAAGGTTTTGGATTTCGTGATTTCTGAGAATCAATCGACATTCCTCCGTGATCGATTTATTTTGGATGGTCCTTTGATTGTAAATGAGCTGTTGGGGAGTTTAAAGAAAAGAGGTAAAAAGGCTTTCCTTTTGAAGATCGACTTTGAAAAGGCATACGACAATGTGAATTGGAACTTCCTCATTTCTATTTTATCTCAAATGGGCTTTCCCACGAAATGGTGTGTATGGATCAGAGGGATTTTAGAGTCGGCTAGATCGGCAGTATTGGTCAATGGCTCGCCGACTTTTGATTTTAATTGTGAAAAAGGGCTTCGGCAAGGAGATCCTATTTCTCCGTTTCTATTCTTAATTGCTATGGAGGCGTTTTCATGGATCCTTAATAAAGCTAAAGACATTGGGGAGCTCAAGGGTGTTCATATTTCAGAGGAGGAGCAAGATATAACTCATTTATTATATGCGGATGATGCGATGATCATGGGAGAATGGTCTAGTGATAACCTGGAAAAGACGGCTAGACTTCTACGGGTTTTCTATTTATGTTCGGGACTTCGAATTAATTTGCACAAGTCTAACTTGTTTGGTATAGGTACGGGAGAGTCCGAGGTGGATAACATGCTAGGAGTGTTGGGCTGTAGAAGAGGTACGATTCCTTTTAACTATCTTGGGATCAAAGTGGGCGCTAACATGAACAGGACTAATAATTAGGGGGGTGGTTATTGACACGGTGGAGTCGCGGCTAGCTTCTTAGAAGTCTAAATTATTGTCCATGGGGGGTAGGGTTACTCTCATCAAATCGGTATTGGAAAATCTTCCGATTTACTATTTTTCGCTTTTTAAAGCTCCGTTGGCGATCATTAATAAGTTGGAAAGTATCATGACGAGATTTCTTTGGGGCGGTTCTAGTGAAGAAAAAAAGATAAGTTGGGTGGCGTGGGAGAAGGTTGCTAGACCAAAAAAGGCGGGTGGGTTGGGGTTATGTCGGCTTAAAGATGCCAACGAGGCTTTGCTTCTAAAGTGGAGTTGGCGGTTCAAGAAAAAAAATAATTTATGGAAACGGATCGTTAGAGGATGTCACGGGTCTAATTACAATTGGTCATCGCTCCCGCATAGGCCTAACCATTCCGGGTGTTGGTCCGAAATAGTGAAACTGAATGAGCGCCACATCCCGGATGGGAGGAAATTTAATTCTTTCTTTTATGGTATAGTTGGAGATGGCAAGTCGATAAGGTTTTGGTTAGATTGGTGGATCGGAGGTACTCCTTTAAAAGATGCTTTTCCTTCTCTGTTCATGTTAGAAAAATCAAAAGATATTCTTATTGAGAATAGAGTTTCTCTTGGATGTGATGTTAAAAATATAAGCCGGGAGTGGAGAAGGGATCCGTCCACGCAACAGGAGGTTTCAGAGCTTTTTGGCCTTCTTATCTTAATTCATGATCACTCTTGGGATAGTGGAGTGGATTCTTGGAAATGGCGTGGGGGGGGGGTCAAGATCAGTTCTCGGTTTCTTCGGCTAAAAAGTTGATATCTTCTTCTCGGGATTATGGCGAGTTTTTCAAGATGAAATGGAATGGATGGATCCCTTTGAAATGTAATGTCCTGGCGTGGCGTGCGGAACAAGATAGGCTCCCAACTAGAATAGAGTTGATTAAAAGAGGGGTGAATATTCAAGAGGTGTTGTGCCCGCTTTGCGGTGATGTTCCGGAATCGTCGACTCATCTTTTTACGGTATGTATTTTTGGTATGGAAGTTTGGGATCGGGTTACTAGTTGGTGCAAGATGGCTCCTTTTTTCGCTTTTGAAGTTAGGGATATTCTTGTGTTACCGAAAGTTTTGAAGTTGAGAAAGCAGGAGTCGAGGACAATTCATGGGATTATTCTCACTACCATTTGGTATATATGGATTGCTAGAAATGAAGCGGTTTTCCAAAGGAAGGTCACTAAGGTTGTGGACGTCGTGGCTAAGATAAATGCGTCTTCTTATTTTTGGATTAAAAATAGGTCTAGATATAAATGTCTAGATTGGAAGGAATGGTGTAATTTTACTTTTATTTTGATGTAACTATCGGTTTCTTGTGGTCCTTGATTTGAGGACTCGCAGTTAGTTGGTTGATTGGGTGTGAATGAAAGTTTTTAAAAAAAAATAGAAAAGAAGTTTATTGCCAATCACCCCATTACTCAAGATTTCATTACATGTGTACCTAGTATTTTCATTTAAGGAACACACGTGTGCCTTTGAGTATTAGGCAAGTGAGGAAAAGTAGACTAGGGGGATTGCAACAAACAATTGTACAAAGGGCTTAAACATTTATACTTCTGTAAACAGTAAAACTGTGTCTGTGATCGACTTATGTAATTATATATATTTAAACTAAGTCTTATTTTTCATTTGAATAATATAAAACGCCGGTGTCGTACTGTTTATCATCATGCAACGCGTTATGATTTGATACCGAATTTACGGTAATACTCAAATGGCTCGGTAACATATGATTTTATTCAACGGCCTTGAACCCGAAGGTTTCAGCCAAGTCAGCTGTCTCAAGCCCCAAAGGTCTCGATTACAATCTTCTGATCAAAACAAACTCTAAAAAATAATAAACCCTAGATGCCCTACTTATACTAAATAACTAATAGATTAAATAGGTAGCAAGATATCCTAAAAACTAGAAAAAAATAATTTTAAATAGCTAAAATATCATCTGAATCTTTAACATGCTCCCCACTCCAAGCTTTCTCAATACGGGTCAGACGTTAAATGGTTTAGATACTCCCGTATCATACTCCCCCTCTTAAAAAAGACTCGCCCTCGAGTCTTGTAAAACATTCGAGTTCACAAAATTTTTACAACCCCGTTACGTGGTTCGACTATCTTATATCTCCACAAATCCGTACAACCACCACCACAAGTCTCATAAGCACTAAAATGTTCCATATGTTACACACATATATCCCAAACTCACGTGCCAAACATTAGAACGTTTTATGGCCCACCTTCTAATAGATGAAGAAAACAATAGGCCAAACTAAGATCTAGGGGACGAAACCCAGCTAGGAGACCACCTCCCACAGAAGCAAATCATCGTTAAATAAAAATATGTAGATTAAATGGGCTAGCAGGCAAATCATGAACCCTAGTACCCCACGTGGTATCAATAAGTGTTACTTTTTTTCTCTCTCTTTTTTTTGATAGATCGCCTCTATTAAAAGATACTCGTTCTTGCTAAAGCTTGTACCCGAAGGTTCCAGGCAAATCACGAATCCATTGTAAGGCCCCAAACCCAGGAGGCCCCACTTGTTGGATTTACTCATTCTCAAACAGTTCTTAAACATGAATATCAAATAACGCAGCGGAAAATTTCATTCATTCATCATAATTAAAACTTGTTCATACATGCGGAAGCGTAACTTTATCAAATACATAGACATAACATAAACAACTCATAACGGGATACCAGTCTTCATACCATCCGGGTAACTCTTCTCTCTTGCCAAGCATCACCGTCCATCACCATAACCTGCCCTTAACCTGAATGTGCATACTAAAAAGTCAGCTACGCTGGTGAGTTCTAGCATTTCATAAATACTTTAACATCAACATTTGCCAAAAACATATCATTAATTCATTTAGTAAAACCTTTCTCAAAAGCATGTAATAATCTAACATCTTTAAAAAGGTTTCGTACCCATATCATCATCAACATCATTATCATAAACACCGTTGAACGGATCGTTCGTTAAAACTTTTAACATTCATTTAAGTCATACATTATCGTTATCTAATTATGTATCTTACTTTACGCGTCACAGTGTCCCCGAAGGAACCTTTGGTGTTGTGGGCAACCGCTACGTATCGCCGTCATTGCCACGACCATACACTACGTGGGGTCAACCGTTACGTATCGCCGTCATTGCCCAACCATTCACTACGTGGGGTCAACCGTTACGTATCGCCGTCATTGCCTAACCATTCACTACGTGGGGTCAACCGTTACGTATCGCCGTCATTGCCCAACACGCATCTTTCCTTTGGGAATCAACCGTTACGTATCGCCGTCATTGATTTCCCATACCTTATTCACTTAGGATGATCGTCATCACCCGAGTAACCGTCGTTACTCCCTTACCGGTTGTACAACATCAAAACCATCGACAGGCCACCAAGACACTGCCCTGTTGTTCTTATGGTAACTATGGCTCGCTGTCCATAATCTACCACAAGGCTGGGAATCACATTCCCAGATTTCATTCGTCAATTCCATTCATTCGACAGATTAGATTTATAATGACTTCTTTAAACCTTTACCTCTTTCCCTTTTCATTAAACATTTCCTCATTTAGACCGTTCATAAACATTCGTAAACTTTTTTTTTTGCAAAAACACTTCATAACCTTTCCTTTCGTAAACATCGGTTCGTTAAAACAACATTTCGTTAAAACATCATTTCGTAAGTATGCACACCAGCCCAAAACATTTAACAAAACATTTAAAAGAGGGCTTCTAGAACTCACCTGATAAGCAGTTTCTGAAACACTCTTAGCTGGCTACTAATGTCACTCACGATCTGTTATAATAAAGCCATACTTGTAAGGTAGTGCTCCTAGATGACACTAGACATCCCTATGCTTAAACCTAGTAGTTTCGATGGATTTACTTATATCGAAACTTGATAGTTTCGATAGGTTGTTTATGTCGAAACTTGGTAGTTTCGATAAGTAACTTAGGTGTAAATCTTAACTTCGGATCGTGGGCTCATATCGAAACTATGTTAGTTTCGATGGGTCTGCACATATCGAAACTGGGTAGTTTCGATGGGTCTGCACATATCGAAACTGGGTAGTTTCGATGGGCCTGCACATATCGAAACTGGGTAGTTTCGATGCATCTGCACATATCGAAACTAGGTAGTTTCGATGGGCCTGCACATATCGAAACTAGTAGTTTTGATGGGTCTGCACATATCGAAACTAGGTAGTTTCGATGGGCCTGCACATATCGAAACTAGTAGTTTCGATGGGCCTGCACAGATCGTCTTCCCAAAAATCTGAAGTTTTTGCATGCGAGTCTGATCGAGTCAGTACCTCAATTTTTCTTAGATCAAAACGTTCGGTTTTCATTCTAGATGCTATACCTAAGCTCATTTTCAAGTTCCATCCGCAAAATCGTTACCTTTTTAGCCAAAACCCGAAAATCCCAAAAACGAACAAAAACTCAGATTTAGGCAAGATCATTACCTGTATCGAGATTCTGATCCGGAGGTTCTTCTCACGAGCTTAGCAGTAACGTGTTCCCTCAATTCCGGGACAATACGTCAACTTTCTCTCTCTGGACTCGAGCTCTCCTTTCTCTCTCTAGAAGTTGCGTGAGTGGGGGAATGAGCAGAGAAGAGGGCTGCCCTGCCTCTTATATACCTGGGCTTCCCTCGGTCCATTGAAGCTGAGCCCAAGCCCCCTCCCTTTTTGTTTAAATATTCCGACTAAATTACCGGCCTCGCTATATTTATTCGTTTTATTATTTTTGGGATGTTACAAGTCTACCCCCCTTACAATAGGTTTCGTCCCCGAAACCTATCATAAGTCAAATAGTTGAGGGTACGACTCCCTCATTTCTGTCTCCGTTTCCCAAGTAGCTTCTGATCCCTTTCGATGTTTCCAATGGACCTTAACCAATTGGATAACTTTATTACGTAAACGTCTCTCCTTTCGATCTAGGATGGTCACGGGTTCTTCGATGTAGTTAAGGCTATTGTCTACCTCGATGTCACTAAGTGGTACGTGAGCCGATTCATCCGCCAAACACTTTCGCAAGTGTGATACATGGAAGGTAGGATGAATTCCACTTAACTCATCACGCAACTCTAACCGATAAGCGACTTCACCAACCCGTGCCATTATCCTGAACGGTCCGACAAACCTCGGACTTAACTTTCCTCTCTTCCTGAATCGTATGATCCCCTTCCAGGGCGTCACTTTTAACATTACTCTGTCCCCAACATCAAACTCGATAGGCCTTCGTCGTCTGTCCGCATAGGACTTCTGACGATCTTGTGCGGCCTTCATCCGTGCTTTGATTTGATCAAACCTTTCCGACGTTTCTTTTACGACTTCAAGACTTCCTAATTCCTTTTGTCCAATCTCACCCCAACAAACCGGGGTTCTGCATCTTCACCCATACAACATTTCGTAAGGCGGCATGCCTATCGCCGTGTGATAACTATTGTTGTAGGAGAATTCGGCTAATGGAAGATGACTGTCCCAACTGCCGCCAAAATCGATAATACAAGCACGAAGCATATCCTCCAATGTCTGAATGGTCCTTTCGGACTGACCATCCGTTTGCGGGTGGTATGCCGTACTGATATTAAGTCTCGTGCCCATCGCCTCGTGAAATCTTTTCTAGAACCTCGATGTGAATCGCGTGTCCTGGTCGGATACTATCGTCAAAGGCATCCCATGCCGTGCCACTACTTCGTTAATAAATACTTCCGCTAACCTTTCCGACGAGAACGTCTCGCGAATAGGTAGGAAATGAGCACTTTTTGTTAATCGGTCCACAATTACCCAGATGGTGTCATGACCTTTAGCTGTGCGAGGTAGCTTGGTTATGAAGTCCATGGTAATGTGTTCCCACTTCCATTCCGGTATATCAAGTGGTTGGATCTTTCCATACGGTTTCTGGTGCTCGGCCTTTACTTGTGAGCAAGTCAAGCACTTGCTTACATACTTCGACACATCATATTTCATTCCAGGCCACCAGTATTCCTTCCTTAGGTCTTGGTACATTTTATTGGTACCAGGATGGATAGAGTACCGAGACTTATGAGCCCCATCCAAGATTTTGGTTCTAAGCTCGCCACCCATAGGTATCCATACCCGTCCAAAACGTGTCCTAACACCAAGGGTGTTATATTCCAACTTGTCCCGTTGGCCAACCATCCTTTCCTTCTTTATGTTTTCTTCCTTAAGTGCCTCATCTTGAGCCTTTTCAATTTCTCTCATCACATCCGATGTTACCACCAACTGGCAAGCTTTCACCCTAATAGGAGTAGGCACATCCTTTCGGCTTAGAGCGTCAGCCACCACGTTTGCCTTTCCAGTATGGTACATTATTTCACAGTCATAGTCTTTCAACAGTTCCAACCATCGCCTCTGCCTCATATTAAGTTCCTTCTGTTCGAAGAAGTACTTCAAACTTTTGTGGTCGGAATAAATAGTAAACTTCACCCCGTAAAGGTAGTGCCTCCAGATTTTCAATGCAAATACGACAGCAGCAAGTTCCAAATCATGAGTCGGATAGTTGACTTCGTGAACTTTCAACTGCCGCGACGCATATGCAATCACTCTACCGCGTTGCATCAACACGCATCCCAATCCCTGACCCGAAGCGTCAGAGTATACCACTAAGTCTTCATTACCCTCGGGAAGGGCCAAGACTGGAGCTTGGGTTAGCTTCTCTTTCAATTCCTTAAACGCCTCATCCTGGGTCAAACCCCATTCGTACTTTACCTCCTTCCGAGTCAACTTTGTCAACGGCGAAGCTATTTTTGAGAAATCCTGGATGAATCTCTGATAGTAGCCTGCCAATCCCAAGAAGCTACGGATTTCAGTTGGCGTCTTAGGAATATCCCATTCCTTCACCGTCATTATCTTTGCTGGGTCAACCATAATGCCGTTCGGGTTAATGACGTGACCTAGGAATTGGACTTCCCTAAGCCAGAACGCGCATTTAGAGAACTTAGCATACAACTTTTCCTTCTTCAGAGCTTCCAATACTTCCTTCAAGTGACACGCGTGATCACCCTCATTCTTGGAGTAGATGAGGATATCATCGATGAACACGATTACCGATCGATCCAGCATCGGTCGACACACTCTATTCATCAAATCCATGAACGCTGCGGGGGCGTTCGTCAATCCGAAAGACATTACGCGGAACTCGAAATGTCCATAACGCGTGCGAATTGCAGTTTTCGGTATGTCTTCTTCCCTTACCTTCAACTGATGGTACCTGGACCGAAGGTCGATTTTTGAGAACCAACTTGCGCCTTGCAATTGATCGAACAGGTCATCGATCCTTGGTAAAGGGTACTTGTTCTTCACCGTACGCTTATTCAAGCTATAATCAATACACATCCTCATCGAACCGTCTTTCTTCTTCACAAACAACACCGGAGCACCCCATGGCGAGATGCTTGGTTGGATAAATCCTTTCTCAAGTAACTCGTCTAGTTGTACCATTAACTCTTTCATCCCCACTGGTGCTAGTCGATATGGAGCCTTAGCCACGGGCTGGGCATCTGGTACTAAGTCAATTCGGAACTCAATTTCTCTGTCGGGTGGTATCCCAGGCAAGTCCTCGGGAAACACCTCCGGGTACTCGCGTACCACGGGTACATCGTCTAGTTCCTTCACTTCCTTACACTTGTCAATTACGTACACCAGATAAGCCTCGCATCCGCGCCTCAAGTAATTTGTTGCCTTAATCATCGAGATGACGTTTAGCATCGGGGCGTCACGATCTCCAAAGACCTCGACTTTGCTACCATCCGGAGCCTTGAGTTGGATTATCTTTCGTTTACATATGATTTGTGCTTCGTTGGCAGTTAGCCAATCCATACCCAACACAACATCAAACCTTCCCAAAACCATAACAAACAATCTGACAGGGAATCTATGACCTTCTATCTTTATCGTGGAGTTGTAAACTACATCGGTCACTCTCGCGGTTCTACCCTCAGCGGTTTCTACGCTAAAGGCCCTTTCTAGCTTACTCACATTGTACTTCACTCGTTTACAAAAAGTCGCAGATATAAAAATCTTACTGGCACCAGAATCAAATAACACAGAAACAAAAGTGTTGTCAAGGATGAACGTACCTGACGCCACATCGGGATCCTTCCTAGCCTGATCCTGCGTCAGTGCGTACGCTCGCGTCTTCGCACGAGATCCCTCTCCCTTCTTTTCCGGGCCCTTTCCTTTCCCGGTTTCCCCCATCCTGGGCTTCGGGCAGTCCCTACTCAGATGACCGACATCCCCACAGTTGTAGCACTTGTAGTGTTGTGTGCACTCACGGGCGTAGTGCCCGGTCTTGCCACATTTGAAACACAAGTTAGATCCCAGTCTACATTCACCTGCATGCCTTACCCCACATTTCTTACAAACGGTCGGCTCATCCACCCGAGCCCTCTTATCACGAGACCCAAACATCTTTCCCCCAGATCGTTTGTTTGAGAAGCTCGGTCTTTTCTTTTGCTCTTCAACGGCAACAACATTCAGTGCCAGATCGTCAAATACCACGCCACTTAGCTCTACTGCCGAATCATAGGTAGTAGGGGCGTTTGCCTTAACATAGGTGCGGACCTGGTCCGGCAACCCTTGAATATAGCAGGCAATCTTTCTCTCTTCAGTAGTGACAAGATGTGGCACCAGACGTGCCAGTTCATTGAATCGGGTTGTGTACTGCCGGTGCGTCATGCTCCCGGCCTTCAAACCCAGAAATTCCCTCTCTACCTTCTCAATCTCGTTCCTTGGACAGAAGTTCTTGATTACCAGAGTTTTCAAGTCATTCCACATCATCGAGTCAACAACCTCATCCCCCTTAGCCTGACGTACACCTTCCCACCAGTGGGATGCTTCCTCCCTCAAGGAGTTAGCAGCAAACTTCACTACTTGATTTGCTCGACACTCGCTCAGACGGATGGCGGCTTCCATACGTATCACCCAATCAAAAGTAGCCACCGCGTCCTTCTTCCCAGTCAGGACTGGCGGGTCACATGCCTTAAATAACTTATAGTCGCACCCGCGAGCAGGCGGTGCGTTGTCGGTCTCGTTGTTCTGGGCACCAGTTGCCGCACTAGATCCGCCTTCCCCACTAACTTTCTTTAATGCTTCAGCCAACAGACTTGGCAGAGAATTCTTCATCAACTCGGAGAACTCTCGAGCTATGGCTGCTCTCACTTCTGGTTCAAAAGTGAAAGGTTGTTTTGCAACTTGTGTCTATTCAGTTCCATGCACACTAACCTCTGGTTCAGTGTGAACACTTCCTTCTTCACTGTGCTCTTGACGCGCAGGAATCCTGCCACGCCCACCATTTCGACCGCCGGTACGACCACCGATACGGCCACCACGCTTTCCGTTTCCTCTTCTTGCCATTTTGTTCTATAAGACAAGAATCCAATGTCATCACGCTAGTTAACAAATAAAATTCAATAAGTACTGTAAGATGTTAATATACACTGGCCATCTGCAATTAACCATTACACTACCTTTCGATTTCCATTTGACCACCTTTGTGATTTCCATCAGAACACAAGTCCTTTCCTAACCCTTTCTAAGGCATACTATATATGTAAATATATACTACCTTCATACCTGATGCTGTGGCTCGAGTTACCCGTACTGGCATCCGCTTTCGGTCCCATTCACAGTTTAAGTTCAGACACTGGAAGTGTCCGAATCTCTCAAACTATTGCTTTGATACCAACTTGTAAGGCCCCAAACCCAGGAGGCCCCACTTGTTGGATTTACTCATTCTCAAACAGTTCTTAAACATGAATATCAAATAACGCAGCGGAAAATTTCATTCATTCATCATAATTAAAACTTGTTCATACATGCGGAAGCGTAACATTATCAAATACATAGACATAACATAAACAACTCATAACGGGATGCCATATCGAAACTGGGTAGTTTCGATGGGTCTGCACATATCGAAACTGGGTAGTTTCGATGGGCCTGCACATATCGAAACTAGGTAGTTTCGATGGGACTGCACATATCGAAACTAGGTAGTTTCGATGGGCCTGCACATATCGAAACTAGTAGTTTTGATGGGTCTGCACATATCGAAACTAGGTAGTTTCGATGGGCCTGCACATATCGAAACTAGTAGTTTCGATGGGCCTGCACAGATCGTCTTCCCAAAAATCTGAAGTTTTTGCATGCGAGTTTGATCGAGTCAGTACCTCAATTTTTCTTAGATCAAAACGTTCGGTTTTCATTCTAGATGCTATACCTAAGCTCATTTTCAAGTTCCATCCGCAAAATCGTTACCTTTTTAGCCAAAACCCGAAAATCTCAAAAACTCAGATTTAGGCAAGATCATTACCTGTATCGAGATTCTGATCCGGTGGTTCTTCTCACGAGCTTAGCAGTAACGTGTTCCCTCAATTCCGGGACAATTCGTCAACTTTCTCTCTCTAGACCCGAGCTCTCCTTTCTCTCTCTAGAAGTTGCGTGAGTGGGGGAATGAGCAGAGAAGAGGGCTGCCCTGCCTCTTATATACATGGGCTTCCCTCGGCCCATTGAAGCCGAGCCCAAGCCCGCTCCCTTTTTGTTTAAATATTCCGACTAAATCACTGGTCTCGCTATATTTATTCGTTTTATTATTTTTGGGATGTTACATCCATGGTAATACTCAAATGGCTCAGTAACATATGATTTTATTCAACGGTCTTGTACCCGAAGGTTCCAGCCAAGTTGACTGTCTCAAGCCCCAAATGTCTCAATTACAATCTTTTGATCAAAACAAAGTCTAAAAAATAATAAACCCTAGATGTCCTACTTATACTAAATAATTAATAGATTAAATAGGTAACAATATATCCTAAAAACGGGAAACAAATAATTTTAAATAGCTAAAAGATCATCTGAATCTTTAATTTGCTTCCCACTCCAAGTTTTCTCCATACGGGCCGGACGTTAAATGGTTTGGATGCTCCCGTATCATGATTGGTCATACGAGTAGGTAATATTTTTTTATTAACTTGATGTACTTATATTTTATTAATATTTCAATATAAATTTTATTTAAACCGAGTCAAGTCATATATAATGTACTTTTAACCTTTTTTTTATTTTCAAATACAATTTTGTTTTTTTTCTTTTATAAATTTTAATATATAATTTTTTTATAAAATTTTAAATATGTCGATGCGACGTACTTATCAACGCTTCGGTGTAACTTTTATTCAGAATCATGGAATTAAATATTTAACAATTTGATTACACAAGGGTATCTTATGTGTAACTAAACCTAATATTTATATAAACATTTTTATTTTGTAATATACGTTTTCCCCGTAGCATCGTGCGGGTGAAAACCACCGGTTGATTTGGTTAGCAGAAGCATTTTATTAATTCTCAGACATGTTCATCCACGAGCTACTCTAATATCGTTCAAAGGAGTTACGGAAAGCATTTACAACAATAGCGTATTGTTTCCCCTGTTAGAACAATCGGGGTTACTCTAATTTCGTTCAAAGGAGTTACAAAAAGCATTTACAACAATAGCGTATTGTTTCCCCTGTTAGAACAATTGGGGGTCCTACTCACGTCGACTTCAAATTATTGTGAATTGTTTTTATGTTTGATACATATTATATTATTATATTATATTAATGAGGTAATTTGTTGAATAGTAAACAAGTTTTAAAAGTGTTACAATTAAATCATTCAATACCCATTAAAAACTTGGTTACTATTCTGTAATGTTTTCCCTGCATATAGATTAAAGAAAAAGACGTTTGAATAGTGTTAAATTAAATCCATTGAATTTTGACGCGTCTTATTTTTTTTTTAATTTTCATTTTCATCTTTTAATATATATAATACAGTTTGAACCCGTTTAATATCTCTTCTAATAAAAAACTAAATGGTTTTTTCACTTAGCAACACCATATTCAATCTCATAACTTTTTTCCTAAAATCACATTTATATCCTCCATTTAACACTTTCATATTTAACATTTTTTTCCTGAAAATTACATAAATAACATTTTCATCATCATTACCACTGGATCACATTTTTTTAAATTATCATCAAAAGTTAATATTTTTAAAAAATCAAGAATTAAAAAACAAAAGATTTCAAAAAATAAGTTTTTAAAGTTTTATTATTAAAAATGATTTTTTTATAAAAATTTTATCTTCAAAAAACAATATTTTTTTTTAATTTTACATATAAAATTTGAATGTACTACGTTTGTATTTTAAATAAACATGTGTCAGAATAAAATTTACTAATATTTAATTAGTAGTTTTTTAATTAAATTTGAAATTTATAAACAAATTTTTTATTTTGATTTATAAGTTTTAATAAAATTAAGAAACTAACAAATATTTATTTTTAAAAGTGTATTATACTTTAAATTTTAATTTTTTTTAAATGACTAGATTTTTTATTTCAAAAAACATGTTTACAAGTTTCAATTCTAATTTATTATTTTTAAATTTTTCATATTTAATTTTAGAATTTTAAATTTAATTATGTCGAAATATTAAGGAATGAAATTTTTAAAATTTGGAGTTTCAAATTTATAAATAATCATTGTAAGGTTTCATTTGAAATATAATTTAATGTATTGTAAAAAGTACACAACTTATTAAATGAATTTTCATGTATTCTTTGATGTTTTAATTACTCTCGTCCATATAATCTTAACATGTAACAAAATGAAAGAACAACCCTTAAACAAGAATCACCTCGTCCTCATGTAAAACAGGGGGAAAGAAGATGGAGGGCCAGGGGAGGGTTTGGCAAACGACGGGAGGCAAACGCCGTACGGAGAAGCGGAGCAATCACCACCATGGCAAGAAGAGATCCTGGGGAAAATATGTTACTTCATTCTTCATATCTAAGCTCCCTGAAGGAACTAAGGCCATGGACCTGAAGGCATGTTTCGGGGATTACGGTCGAGTGGTGGATTCATATGTAGCTGCAAAGAAGGATAAGGCTGGATATTCCTTTAGTTTCATCAGATTTGAAGCGGTAAAAGACAAGCTTGGAATGGAGCTCCAACTCAAGGACGTCAAACTAAATAATGCTAGGTTATCGGTCAACCTGGCTAAATACGATGTGGATGGCAAAGCTAATAGGGAAGTGGAGAGTCGACAGGTGAATCAGTTCCGGGTCCCTCCGAATGGACAATCCGATGGAGGTAACGGTGGGAGCTGGGGGGGATTGGGCGATACGGGGGGTGACTCCTACAGGAATACCCGTCTTAGGAATCATCCACTTCCCCAGTCAAGAGTGAAGTTAATCTGTCGGAGGATGTCGGGGCTGGTCTGTCCCAATGGTTCGGCACAACGGTGGTTTGGGTAGCTAAGGACTTGGGGTGCTTAACAACTTGCTGGATGCAATCAATAAAGAGGTAGACATTAACCTGAGTCTGAGATACTTGGGGGGAATGCACGTGATAATTACGTTCGAGGAGGCTGAGGATGCACGTGAATTCTGGGAAAATAGGAGCATATGGGAGAAGTGGTTCTTACATCTGGATGCTTGGTCGGGCCAGTCTTTGGCTCCGGAACGAATTGTTTGGCTCCAAATACAAGGGGTTCCTGCACATCTTTGGGAGGCAAGTGTTTTTTACTTGGTAGCATCTAAAGTGGTCAAGGTTATTGCTCCTTCTCAAGCAACCTTCAACGATGGTTCCATGGTGCTTGACACGGTGGGCATTTTGGTGGGAAAAAAGGGTGGAGTTTACCGGATGAAGTCGTAATTAAATGGAAAGGTAAACAATTCCACTGCAGGTGTAAGGAAGACGGCTCGGACTGGGTTCCGGATTGGATTGGGCGGCCTAAAATCCTAACTCCTCTATCCAGGAGTCCGACGGCTAAGATCTCAGCGCCGGGATACCATCCAATCTCCAATGACGGGGAAGCGGAAGGGTCTTCGGTGCTTGGGAATGGTGCATGCATGGGGAAGGTGCACGACAATGATGTCAGCGGGGGCCCCAAGAAATCTTGCCGTAGGACTCTTTTGTCGGCGGATAAAGGTGACGCGACTAGGGCCCACAATATCATTCCAGGCCTAAATTTGGAAGACATAGCCCACAACATTATTGGGCTCAAGTCGCGAAAAAGGTCGAGAGTGGGCCTATCAGGGGAAGACCCCTTCCACATCGACCGGTTCATTAATGCCCCTTTCCGAGTGGTGCCTGCCTCCGGTCGGTGCTCGACGTAGAATGTTGGGGGATGGGATTCGAATGGGGTCGCAATCCCAGACCTAAACGCGTCAATGGAGGGGAGCTTCAGGGCGCGGATGTCGGATGGAAGCCCTAATTCAGTGGGCGGTCGCAATGAAGGGTATTCTAGGGCTGGTGACAGGGAAATTTTCATACAACAGGAGATCGAGGAGACAATTAAGTTGGGGAAAGAGTTGGGAATAGAGATGGAAAATAATGTTGAACAAGTTAGAGCAGCTATTATGGGTGAACTGGAGGATGTAGTGGCTCAATGAATTGCCTGTCTATCAACACGCGGGGGATCGGTCGCAGCAATAAAGCCGATTGGATTAGGAACATCAAACAAAGGTATGGTATTCAGCTAATTAGTATATAGGATACTCAATTAGAAAAGGTGGAAGCAATTCCGTTTGACAAAATGTGGGGTAACCGTGAATTTGGGGCACAAGGGGTGAAATCCTCCGGAAGGTCTGGAGGATTGTGTTGTTGTTGGGATAAAACCCTGTTTCAAGTGACCAAGATTACAACCTCTGATAAATACATCATCTTAACTGAAATTTGGAAAGGAATTGCTTCGGAAGTAAACATTGTTAATGTGTACGACCCTAAGGAGGTTGGGGCAAAAAAGGATCTATGGAATGAACTGGTTTAGATTAAAAGGTCCTCACTCGGGTATTGGATATTTATGGGTGATTTTAATGCTATTAGGAATGGGGGTGAGAGATCATCCTCTCCCCCCATTGATAATAGTATGTTAGATTTCAATGAATTCATCGACAAAGCTTGTCTTTGGGAGTACAATATGGGGGTGGTAAATTCACCTGGCTTAGGGATGATGGCTCGGTCGCTAGTAAACTGGACAGATTCTTGGTTTGCTCGTCTTTCTATCAGGCCTGGCCAAAGGCTTCCATTTTGGCTTTGGATAGAAAATGGTCGGATCATAGGCCGGTCGTCTTGAATTGCTCTAGCCCGAATTATGGTCCTCGTCCTTTTAGATTCTTCAATTCTTGGATCTCGAATGTTGAGCTCCCGATGGTAGTTTACAATTCTTGGAACTCGAAAGTAGTTAAAGGCCGTAAGGATTTCATTCTTGCAAAGAAAATTTTAATCCTAAAGAACGATCTAATGAAATGGTGCTTAAAGACTAAAGATGCGGAAACCAGGGAAATAAAGTCCCTGGAAGAGTTGTTACAGGAGCTAGATTCCAGGGCTGAATGCTCAACCTTGACTTAGGAGGAGTTGGTGATTAGGGTTGACTGTAAAAGAAGGTTGATGGATCTGGAATCCCTAAAGAAAGATGACCTAAGGCAAAAATCAAGAGTGAAATGGTTGGTAGAGGGAGATGAAAATTCAAGCTTCTTCCATGGTATGATAAACGACAATAGGTCCCGGAACAATATCACGGGCCTGAGGATCAATGGGGCTTGGGAAGTGGATCCAGGGAAAGTGAAGTCAGAGGTATTCTCGTTCTTCAATTCTCTGAAACTTGCATGATTCGTCCGGCCTTCTTCTTATTAAACCTAGGATGCTTATCCTCGGCTGATGTTGCACTGTTGGACGTGGATTTTCTTCCGGTTGAAATTAGGCTGGCGGTTTGGAACTGTGCTAGAGGTAAAGCGCGCGGGACCGGATGGTCTAACTTTTGATTTCATTGGTAAGTTTTGGTCCATCCTTCAAAATCATTTCCTGGAATTCATTAAACACTTCGAGAGATTCAAAAATATGGCCAGGGGATGTAATACGTCGTTCATTGCTCTGGCGCATAAGGGTGGTAGCTTAGAATCCCTAAATGAATTCAGGCCTATTTCTCTCATCGGGTGCATTCCAAAAGTCCTTGGTAAGATCTTGGCATCTAGAATTCAGTTGGTGATTGACAGGATTATTGGGCCGAAACAATCTGCCTTCATCAAGGGAAGGAATATTCTTGACGGGCGCATAATGATAAAGTGTCTGCAGGGACTAGGCTAAGAGATCTCGATCCAAAATGTTGTTGTTCAAGGTTGATTTTGCTAAGGCCTTCGACTCAGTTAATTGGAACTACTTGGATACCATAATGAATCAAATGGGTTTTAGCTTGAGGTGGAGGAATTGGTTAAATGGGTACCTAAAGTCAGGCAGGACTTCCGTCCTAGTTAACGGATCTCCTACTAGGGAATTTTCTATGTAGAGGGGTGTTCGGCAAGGGGACCTGCTCTCCCCATTCTTATTTATTTTGGCCATGGAGGGTCTTACCGCATTGATTAAAAAGGCTTCTCAACTGGGAAGGTTCAAAGGAATTATGACCCCTAATGGCGGCCCTACAATCACACACACGATGTACGCGGATGATGTATTCTTCATTGGGGAATGGGGTGAGGAAAACATTGTACATCTAAAACGGATTCTAAGATGCTTCAACATTATTTCGGGGCTAAAAATAAATTATCATAAGAGTAAGCTAATTGGAGTCGGCGTGGATGAAGTCGACTGTGGCAGGATGGCGGTTTTAATGGGCTGTGTTACGGAAAAACTACCGGTAAATCACCTAGGGATGCCAATCGGGGTAAACATGAGACGGGCTAAAAACTGGGATTCGGTGATCATGAAGTTTAAGGATCGGCTGAGCAATTGGAAAGCCAAGAACCTATCATTTGGGGGGAGACTCACCTTGGTTAAGTCTGTCCTTAGCAGTCTCCCGCTTTACTTCTTCTCTATGTTCAAGGCCCCTATTAAAGTAATTCAAGCGCCGGAAGCTATTCATAGAAAATTCCTATGGGGTGGAAGTATTAACCATAGGAAGATTCATTGGGTAGCGTGGGAAAAAATTGTGAAACCAAGAAGGATGGGCGGTCTAGGCTTAAAATCATGAATACGACTCTTCTAATGTAATGGAAATGGAAAGCGGTCTGTAACCCAAACTGCTTATGGGGCTCGGTGGTCAGGGCAATTCATAATAAGTCCTTCGGATCAGTGACGGATCTCTGCAAAAATGGGGTGGCGAACAATTGGGGATATATTGTGTCGACAGGGGTGGATGGGGGTGGTAATGATCTATCGGTTGACAATTTGTTTAAGAGAAAGGTGGGGGTTGGCTCGGAGGCTTCTTTTTGGATGGATCCATGGTTTGGATTGAAGCCATTCAAAATTATCTTTCTAAGGTTATTTGATATTGACAAATGGAAAAAATGTACTATTCGGGACAAGGTTGTGTTGGTACACATATGTCCCCAGTTCATTGTAAGCGTTCGAGTCAAATGTAATCAGTCAGTTGTGATATAAAACAGTGTGTTTTGAGTATTTATGGTTGTTTATGTTTATTATTATTGATCACCGTTGATATATACCCTTAACATGTTTAAATAATACTTATGCAGAAGTTGTTCATGCTGATGAGTCAGAATGGACTCAGTCGCACGAATGAGTCATAAGTATGGCTCATTCGTACGAATGAACCATAAGGATGGTTCAATCTGCCGAATGACTCAGTCGCACGAATGGATCATCCGTATGAGCCATTCGTACGACTGGAACCTGCAGACTATAAATACATCTTAAATCGTGTTGTTAGAAAACGAAGTCATATCAATCAACCCTAGCCGCACGAAATCGTCCAGAGACTTTGTCCATCTTCATAGTTCGTTCCCGGATCGATTCCTACACGTTCATAACGTTTATCAATCGTTAGATTGATCCGGGTTGTCGTTCTCACTGATTGGATCGCCAATCAAATAGAATTCCGCGCTATTTGATTCGGTTTCACGTTGAATCTATTGTAATCCGTACGTACACGGTCCTAACAACTCCCCCTGTCGAATATACAAAGTTTTATAACATTAGGGGGAGCCACGAATGGGAAAAAATCATCAGCTGGGCTTACTTCTCTGATCTTAACGTTTACGCTGTCAAAAGAGAAGGTGGAGTCCAGTATTTCAGATATGCACACGAGTTAAAGACGCTGCCAGGATTCGAGATGAACCGGTTAGCATGTTTGAAATTATTATATGCTGAAGAAGGGGGTAGATCGGGTTGGTTGGAAAGAGCGTTGAAGTTCGAGTACCGCAATAAATGGGTAAACTTCAAGCCTCAAAGACCACAACGTATTATTCACAAGAACAAAATCAATCCGATCACAAAGCGCCCCAAGGTAACATTGAAATGGCAGCCACCGACTACAATGAAGAAGATCCCACTTCGAAAATTACCTCAGAACTTCTCGAGGTATTTCAAGTGGTGGAATTACGATTCAAGAACGGGTGAAGCTGTTATTGTATTGGATAAAGGTGATGATTGGGAAACAATTCGAGTGTATGATCCCATGTGGCTCACAAACTTGTCAGAACGAGATGTTTATACTTTGTACAAGTGTCCAATATTTTCAGATATATGGGATATGGAGCAAGCGCTACAATTTCAACGTGTTATCGAAGTGTGCTTTGCGTACGAGATACACGCTGGAGTTTCATGGAAGGAGAAGACAAAGGAATTTCTGAGGACTGATTGAAGATAGAATGAACTAGGTCCAAGGGGGAGTTTGTTGGTACACATATGTCCCCAGTTCATTGTAAGCGTTCGAGTCAAATGTAATCAGTCAGTTGTGATATAAAACAGTGTGTTTTGAGTATTTATGGTTGTTTATGTTTATTATTATTGATCACCGTTGATATATACCCTTAACATGTTTAAATAATACTTATGCAGAAGTTGTTCATGCTGATGAGTCAGAATGGACTCAGTCGCACGAATGAGTCATAAGTATGGCTCATTCGTACGAATGAACCATAAGGATGGTTCAATCTGCCGAATGACTCAGTCGCACGAATGGATCATCCGTATGAGCCATTCGTACGACTGGAACCTGCAGACTATAAATACATCTTAAATCGTGTTGTTAAAGAAACCAAGTCATATCAATCAACCCTAGCCGCACGAAATCGTCCAGAGACTTTGTCCAACTTCATAGTTCGTTCCCGGATCGATTCCTACACGTTCATAACGTTTATCAATCGTTAGATTGATCCGGGTTGTCGTTCTCACTGATTGGATCGCCAATCAAATAGAATTCCGCGCTATTTGATTCGGTTTCACGTTGAATCTATTGTAATCCGTACGTACACGGTCCTAACAAGTGGTATCAGAGCTTTGGCTCGTGATTCTTCGTGTATTCAATCTTGTTTTGGTATAAAATTCTCGTTTTTGTTCAAAAGCTAAATTTTTCGTGGTTAAATCTTGTTTTACTTGTGTTTTTGCGAAAAAGTCATTGCTTTACACTTGGTTCTTGTTTTCTAAAGTTCTACATCTTTTGCAGCCCCAAAAACTCGATCAAAATCTCGTTTTTCGAAAATTTTCACGTTTTTAGGGTTTCTGCGCGTCCTGTAGCACATTCGGACGACTGACTCAATCGGACGAATAGCCCATTCGGCCGACTGAATCCATTCGATTAGCCCTTTCGGACGATTGACTCATTCGTGGACTCCATTCGCACGATTGACCTCAGTCGCTTCTCCATTCGTACGAATAGACCATCCGCATCAATTTTCTCTCATTCGTACAACTCAATCGCACGGATAGCTCTTTCGGTGAACTCATTCGTACGACTGGACTCAATCGGTTCTATCCTTCCAAAATTTTTCTAAGTGTTGAAAATCCAAAATTTTTTTAAAAATGACTGACGAGCACTCAGCCTATACAGCCGGGCAGAACGCAAGACTTCAAAACATGATGATAATAGAAAATGAAGCGGGAAATGGATAGAAAGCTCCGAAACTTGTGTCACTTGATGACTACCCACACTGGAAACATCGTTTTGAGATCTATCTCAACGGGGTAGATCCAATGCTTTGGGTATCAATTGAAACAGGATACACTGTTCCTGTGGGAGCTGATGGAGTCAAACTAACGTTGACTGGGATGTCTGAAGCCCAGAAGACTACATATAATGCTGAGAAGAAGGCATATGCTCTCCTCACACAATCCATTCCAAAGGATATTTTTCACCAATTTTCAGAAAATAGACTGTCCAAACCTTTATGGGATGCTTTAGAAAAGAGATATGAAGGGAATGCAGCTCTAAAGAATATGAGGGCCAAGGCACTGAAAAAGGAATTTGATAACTTTGCTGCGATTGGAAGAGAAACGTTAGATGAAATACTTGATCGTTTTTATCATCTAATGAGTGAGTTGCATACTCATGGGATAGTGACTACTATGGAAGAAAAAGTGTTGAGCCTTGCTGATGGTTTGCCAGACAAATGGGACTCCTTTATCACTATCTTGAAACAAAATGGCACTCTGGAGATGTTGGATATAAATGAGTTCACCATCAAGCTGAGAGAACAGGCGCTGGTAGAAAAATACAAGGCCCAAAGAGGAACGTATAATCAGAATCCAGCCTTATACAATGCAACTCCTGCTTCCGCATCATCTGGTACTCCTATTCAAACCGCGTTTGTATCAAACACCTCGGGCTCTCCTCAGAACACCACATCCACTGGTGGTTCGTCGGGCACATCTTCACAGAAGAATACATCCGATTCAACCGCAAAGTTAAAAACTGACAACCTTGGGAACGTGACTGTGGAAGTGGCAAAGGAACATATGGGATTGCTTGCAGCAATGGTAGTTTCATATAATGGGTTGGTGGCAGGGCAAATAGGAAATTGCCACCTTACTGACGAGGATTACGAACAAGTAGACCCTGTGGAGATGGAGAGAATGGACATTTCTTGGGCTCTCGCAAGTGCTGTACGACGAGCAAAGGAGTTCGTCAAGAAGACTGGAGAAGAGCTGATAGCCAACAAAGGAACCAAGTTTGGCTTCGACAAATCCAAAGTTACGTGCTTCAATTGCGGGGAAAAGGGCCATTTCAAAAGAGAGTGTGTGAAGCCAAAGAAGACAGGGAACAGTAATCCTTTTAACTCAAATGCTAGGGAAAACACAACTGCTACTCTTACTCCTAAATCAAACACAGCAGCCATGGCAGCTCAAGGAGACGAGGGACAAGATTGGTCATTCAGATTTGGACCAGCAACTGAGGCAAACATGGCAAATGTAGAAGAGTTGAATGATGACTCTGCGAGTGAAAGGGATAACTCTTCTGATAGTGCTAACTCAGATGGAGAAGATGCTGCCGAAGACGCCCAGTTTGTTTCAAGATCCGAACCGGTGGAAGATGCTGATTCCACATGCGCTTTCATGACAAACACCGCTAGTGAGACTCAGGTATGTTCCAAAGATGAACTGTTTAATAAACATGCTTGCAATGATTGTGAAAAATTCCGGGAAACAATTGACCTGAAATTTGCTAGGTTATTAGATCATAATGAAAGCCTGGTAACTGACCTACAACAATGTACAGAAGCGAATCGAGTTCTAAAACAAAATGAAAGCGGTTTTAAAGAACAAATTGAAGTGTTGAAGAAACAACTTAAGGAAACTGAAGTTGTAGTTTTTAATCAGTCAAATGACATCAATTTTTACTTAAAATCAATTGAACAAGCAAAGAAAGAACTCGCTCTTCTCCAAGTTGAGTATGACTCTCTCAAACAAAAGTTACACAGTGTTGCCAGTTCTTCTCACATCTTGAAGAATCTGGTGAATGTTAGAAAGGGGGGAGAGGGCATTGGTTATCGAGAGGTTCCACCACCTCTTGAGGGTCTTTTGAACACGAAAAGCAAACCTTTAAATGACAACCCAGTGAAAGACCATGTTGTGACAACTCCACTTGTCAGTGATCCGGACACTCTTGTAAAACCATTACAACCGATCACTGAAAATTGTGGAACATCTTCCTGCGTTAAAGATATATTCACTATTAGAAAAAGGGATGAGGAAGAGGATTATGTAAGACCTTGTTTGGGAACTCAAACCATTCAGAATCCCAAACCAAGGCAGACCAATCCTCAGCCTCGTCCTAGCCTTGAGAAAGGAAAGGCAGTGGTCACGAACTTGAGCAAATCCATCCAATTCCTCAAGGAGGGCCAAAAACCTAATATTGAGAAAAAGGATGGGTTTCAGAATCACCACAATGCGCATCAAAGTAGATCTCCGAGGATTGTAGAGCGGAGATCCTGCTATGGATGTGGGAAAAGGGGACACTTAGCACAAAATTGTCCTAATTCTAAGACACCAAAGAGGAAGGTTGAAAATTTTTATAAAAAAACTCATTATTCCAAGTTTAACTCAAACTCTCCCTTACACCATCAAGTACATTATAGGAATGCATATCTGAAACCTGTAATGAACAACATGGTGAATACTGATGACAACAAACCACGTGCATACCCAGTAAACCAGTCGACCGTTTATCACAAGCGATCACTGCACAAAACTGGTTCGTGGAAAGTTAAGTCGGATCATGTGTCTGAGAACAAAGATAAAGGAAAATCCCCTGAGTTAACCACTGAGAAGGGACAATGGGTTGATTTCCTATTGCGCGATGCTGACGGCAAACCCAAGACCATGAGGGCTTGGGTACCTAACCTAAACTGAGTTTCTTTGTTGTGTGCAGGTTGTCCGCTACACTGCTTCTACAAACACGTGGATTGTTGATAGTGGGGCTTCCAGGCACATGACAGGAAATTTGTCACTCCTGTCAAATGTCAAAAATATAAAAGGAGGACATGTTTCTTTTGCTGGTGATAAAGGAAGGCGTTACATTTTGAGCCGATTCGATATGGAAGGCGTTACTCCTGCTGGTACCCCTCTCGCCACAAATCATGACATGGCACCTGATGAGAATGGGGACTTGGTCGACGCTACTATGTACAGAGGATGTCAATTTTTCGGACGTCGTCTCGTTACGTGGCAATGTAAGAAGCAGACCTCAGTTGCTCTGTCAACCTGTGAAGCTGAATATGTTGCTGCCGCTAGCTGCTGTTCTCAGATCATCTGGATTCAACAGCAAATGCGGGACTACGGTTTGAGATTCTCTAACACTCCTATTTATGTTGATAACACAGCTGCTATTGCCGTCACTAAAAACCCCGTGCACCATCCAAAAACAAAACACATCGGCATTAAATATCACTTTATACGTGATTGTTTTGAAAAGAACTTAATTGATGTGATCAAAATTAACACTGATTTTCAAAGAGCCGACCTCTACACTAAAGCTTTTGATAAACCACGGTTTTTCTATCTGCTAGAGGTAAATGGTGTCAAGAAGAAAAATGAAGTCGTTTCGGATGAGTCGAGTTCATAGTCCAAATTTAATTTTTTGTTTTTTTCTTTTTCTTTTTCTAGTCGTTATTTAAAATTCAAAAACACAAAAAGATTTTCTGTTTTAAAATTTTAGGGGGAGATATTTCTAAGTTTATTAAAAAAAAAAAAAAAAAAAAAAAACTTTGGGAAGGGCAGATTGGGGGAAATTGATCCTGGTCTGTGGAAAATGATAGTACACAGGCATCGAGGTATTTGAGACACCAAAAAAAAAAAAAAAAAAAAAAAAAAAAAATTTTATGAGTTAAAGTTTATTTTTTAAGAAAATTCAAAAACAATATAAAATTGAAAAAAAAATGAGCTTGTGTTAAATGGTGGGGAAATGATAGTATATCAGTGGACGGTTGATATTATGTCTAAACCTAAATGATTCACCATATACTACGTCCAGTTCGATATATTGGTAGGCTCTCTCAATCGGACAGGAAGCTCAACGCGATAAAAAGATAACAATCTTTTGCGTCGAGTGGGTGAACACTGCACTGACATATGTCCTTGGTGGTAATTTCGGGTCTAAGATTGCCGAGAACTAATGTACTTGGTCGTTGTGTTGTATTCAATCAATGCCTCTTTCTTCAAATCCCGTAAACCTACCCATCACCCATACCTTAACGAAATCTAGTGTATTACCCTTGGGGATAGCGACTCTGAGGATATACTCTCTAGGTGGAGTTCCCAAATGGCCTATAGTATTACCCTTGGGGATAGTGACTCTGAGAAAATACCCTCTAGGTCAAACTTCAAATGAACTGGTATTAAGTTCATAAGCCCAAATCTCCCAAAGAGCCAAAGGCTCCACAAAGTCCTATCACACAAAGAGCCAAAGGCTTCTCAAATCTCAAAGAACTGGTAAAAAGTTCTCAAGCCCAAAGTCAAATCTCAAAGAACTGGTAAAAAGTTCTCAAGCCCAAAGTCAAATCTCAAAGAACAAATCAAAAGTTCTTCATCCTTCAAAGCTCAAACACTCCAAAAGCTCAAAAGCCAAATTACCAAAAATGCCCAAGTACCCAAAACCTAGCCTAAATCTCCCTTATCTCACACATATTTAGTTGAATGAATACAACATAATCACTGGTATAACGGAATTCTTGTGCATACCTGGATACGAAAGTATGTTGAGCAGTGGGAACCATTCGAATATCACAAGTGCTGATTGTTCCGATTTTGGTGAGTTTAAATGGATTATATACTGGTAATCGACTGGATCGGCAGTGTGCTAACATATCATAACTTGAACAAAACATGATGTCAACCGCTTCGTATACTGATATGATTCCCCAAAATTACAAGTCTCACAAAAAGAATGTGCTTTCTGTTTTTACAGCTTCTATTAATTTTGTGTACAGTATTTTATTTTTTAAAGTTAAAATTACTTGAAAAGTCTCAAATACTAGTGTCAATGCCTGTATGATTCCACATGGATCTTTCCTTTAGTCTGTGACATCAGAACGGGTGTTCTGTTGAGGGGGAGAAAGTTTTAAATGTTTGTTTCGTTTAAATCTCAGTTTGCTTTATTTCCTTTAAAGGTTTTGATTTTATTTTTATTATTGGACTGTGCGACAAGACAAGACTCCTTGAAACTAAAATTCTGAATCCAAACAAGACAGCTTGTCAAAATTTTGAAAAAGTAAAAGGGTCACGTCTGAGGTGACCAGTTAGGAAACTGGGAAGACTGGGTAAAAGGATCACGTCTGAGGTGATCAAATTAAGTAAAATGTTTGAGGTAAAAGGGTCACGACTGAGGTGACCGAGTGCAAGAGTGAATCGAACATGTCACACACCGATGGATTCACTCAGTAGCACGAATGGACCATACGGTTGGTCCATTCAGACGTATGAAACTCTGGTGTACGTATGAGCCATAAGTATGGTTCAGTCTTACGATTGGTCCATGCGATTGAGTCTATTCGCACGACTGGATATCAGTCGCACGATTGGAACATATGGTTGGTCCATTCGCACGAATGGTGAGTGCGGTTGGTCCATTCGCACGAATGGTGAGTGCGATTGGCCCATTCGCACGAATGAAGGTCAGGTAAGTATATAAACCACTCAATTGCAACTGTTCCCCTATCGTTCAAACTACTCAGTCGCAAAACCCTAATGCCCCCTCCCCCTGTCGAATATACAAAGTTTTATAACATTAGGGGGAGCCACGAATGGGAAAAAATCATCAGCTGGGCTTACTTCTCTGATCTTAACGTTTACGCTGTCAAAAGAGAAGGTGGAGTCCAGTATTTCAGATATGCACACGAGCTAAAGACGCTGCCAGGATTCGAGATGAACCGGTTAGCATGTTTGAAATTATTATATGCTGAAGAAGGGGGTAGATCGGGTTGGTTGGAAAGAGCGTTGAAGTTCGAGTACCGCAATAAATGGGTAAACTTCAAGCCTCAAAGACCACAACGTATTATTCACAAGAACAAAATCAATCCGATCACAAAGCGCCCCAAGGTAACATTGAAATGGCAGCCACCGACTACAATGAAGAAGATCCCACTTCGAAAATTACCTCAGAACTTCTCGAGGTATTTCAAGTGGTGGAATTACGATTCAAGAACGGGTGAAGCTGTTATTGTATTGGATAAAGGTGATGATTGGGAAACAATTCGAGTGTATGATCCCATGTGGCTCACAAACTTGTCAGAACGAGATGTTTATACTTTGTACAAGTGTCCAATATTTTCAGATATATGGGATATGGAGCAAGCGCTACAATTTCAACGTGTTATCGAAGTGTGCTTTGCGTACGAGATACACGCTGGAGTTTCATGGAAGGAGAAGACAAAGGAATTTCTGAGGACTGATTGAAGAAAGAATGAACTAGGTCCAAGGGGGAGTTTGTTGGTACACATATGTCCCCAGTTCATTGTAAGCGTTCGAGTCAAATGTAATCAGTCAGTTGTGATATAAAACAGTGTGTTTTGAGTATTTATGGTTGTTTATGTTTATTATTATTGATCACCGTTGATATATACCCTTAACATGTTTAAATAATACTTATGCAGAAGTTGTTCATGCTGATGAGTCAGAATGGACTCAGTCGCACGAATGAGTCATAAGTATGGCTCATTCGTACGAATGAACCATAAGGATGGTTCAATCTGCCGAATGACTCAGTCGCACGAATGGATCATCCGTATGAGCCATTCGTACGACTGGAACCTGCAGACTATAAATACATCTTAAATCGTGTTGTTAGAAAACGAAGTCATATCAATCAACCCTAGCCGCACGAAATCGTCCAGAGACTTTGTCCATCTTCATAGTTCGTTCCCGGATCGATTCCTACACGTTCATAACGTTTATCAATCGTTAGATTGATCCGGGTTGTCGTTCTCACTGATTGGATCGCCAATCAAATAGAATTCCACGCTATTTGATTCGGTTTCACGTTGAATCTATTGTAATCCGTACGTACACGGTCCTAACAGGTTGCTTGGTCGGGTCAGCAGGTTGCAGCATTTAAGTGGGGCTGGAAAAGAAGGAAAGAGGCGGAAAAAAGGGGAGACGAAATTAAAGATTTGGAGGACTTGGTCAGGTCTTACGGGTTCAGCATGGGTCCGGACAAATGGGGTTGGCGTGGGGACTCGTCGGGAGAATTCTCCTCCGGTTCCTACAGGTCTTGGCTGGAAAAAACGCAGCTGGATACTACCGAGCTGGAAGTCAAGTGGCTAAAATGGATTCCGATAAAGGTGAGGTGCTTTTTACGGCGTCTATTCCAATACCGAATTCCGGTCGCTGCCTCTCTTGTGGTTAGAGGGGTTCCTGTGGCTTCCCCAATTTTCTCTCTTTGTAGACTTGATATTGAAAATGAGGATCATCTATTCGTTCTTTGCCCGGTGGCTAGAGGCACATGGAGGCGGGTTTCCAAGTGGCTTCCGTTGGATCTGACGGATGTTAGGAAGGTGAAGCAGCTTTCGGTGGTCATCCACAGCTCAAATGTCGCCCACAAGAGGAAAAAGATCAGAATTGCTATATCATATTGTACGATTTGGGTGCTTTGGTTAACAAGGAGTAAATGGATTTTCTCGAACTCTAGAAAAAGCGTGGATAACATGGTGGAGGACATCAAAGTCTCGTCTTTTAATTGGTTGAAATATCGCGGGGATAACCATGGTCCTAATTGGGATGATTGATTGCGTGACTCTCTGTTTGGGGTGGTCTAAGTCTTGGCCTGGGTTAGTTACTGTTTCTTGTTTTTTGGTGTAGCTTGGTGTTGTGATATTGCCGTTCCTTCTATTGTTCATTTGACTTTGTAATTGGGGTATTTGCTAACGCCCTGCTAGCTTTCTCTAAGTTATCTCATTGTGGCCGTTAAAAAAAAATTGAAAAAAGTTACAAATACAATAGCAAATTTGTATAAAAAATGTTGTTAAGATATTTATCAATATAATCTTAACATTTCACCCCGTGTAACACACGGGGTTAAAGCTAGTTATCTAATAATTATGTTTTTCTAGAATAACTTTCGTTTGTTAGTTTTTTTTTAAAACAGAGCGTGCAACTGTTTTTAGTTTTTTTTTCGACGTTTCGGTATAACTTTTTTTTAACACGAAGTTATATTCAGAATCGATTTTTTTTGGTATCGTAGTGTATTGCGAGTGTCGTAACCATTATGATATTGTGACGAACCGAATCTATTATTACATTTTCATTTAGAATTTATTAGCGATCGACTCGACACACGCCGCAGAACACGGGTTTAACCATCTAGTTAACTTTAAAATAAAGTTATATCCATTAATAGAAGTCTACTTTTTTATTACTATAAAAGTTTTTTTTTAATGACACTTTTTTTTCATCATTTGCCTAGAATCGTTATTTTTCAACCAAAATGTATATTGGTTAAAATTTTGCATTTCCAAAGTAATTATCTATCAACTTTTTTTTCTAATTATGACTCTTAGAAATCTTATTATAAAGGCGCTGACTCATAAAATGAGGTAGTAAAACGTACTATCCAAATATTATTTTAAATAATATTTTATTTTTCTTAACGTTCAAATATATAAAATAATTATTGAGGGTAACATAATATCAAAATTTTCAGGATGATGATAACCTTAAGCTTAATTATTTAAGTATAACTATTTTATGTGGGTCTTTAATTATTTTTATCGTCCTTCGTTAATAAAGAAACATAATGGTGAGTACGGTGACATGAGAAATGATAGAAGACATGATTTATTAATTATTGTCTAATTATTGTCGGTGGCGAAATTTAAACATTATCGTCGAATGTTCATCATAATGTTTCTTTCGCTCAAATTACTTTTTCATTTTCACCCTTATATTATATATAATATACGCTTTTAATCTGTTTCATTTTCTAATAATATAGTTTTTATTTAATAACTTTCGTTCGTTAATTTTTCTTTCAAAATACGGAGTGCGCGGTTGTTTTTAATTTGTTTTTGTCAACGTTTCGATAAATTTTTTTGAAAACGGGGTTGTAATTAAAATTGAGTTTTTTTAAATGTAGCATATAGCGAATGTAACCCATTGTGGTACCGTAACGAGATTAACCTATTATAAGTGGATAACATCATTGTTGGTATTGGTATTATCGGAACCGTTCACTATATTCGTTTTTATAGTTTTCGACAGCCCGACCCGGCAATATCTAATTTTTTTTATTATTTAGTTTTATGTTTATTTTTTATTAACATTATTTTTACCGTTGCGTCTATGTTTTATTTTAAACTTAACGATTGGTCTGACACCTGACGCGTAGCGCAGGAATAACATGCTAGTTACATCAAATTATTACTTTAAAAAATGTGTGTTTTTTAATTATATACTACCTACAACAATGTGTTGATCAGTTCTTTTGACATGATAATAGAAAACAATAATATAATACATACTTGATAAACTAACCGTAGAGAGGGAAGACGTCATGCTCCGCTAGGAAGATCGGGTTCCCGTTTAAAGAGTACGGCTAGGATGGCTAAGGTGAGTTATGGTAGAGAGAGAGGGACGAATATGGTGTTAGTGGTAATTGATTTATTTATTGATTGATTAGTCAATTCCTCTAATTATCTCTATTTATATATGTACACTCAAGGGGAAACCCATTAATGGTCCATCAAGAGTAATTAGGCCCATCAACTAATTACTAGCGATATGTTAATAATAAAACATTTGATCATTTAATAATAAGATAAATGATTATAAAAGCCACATAATAAATTGTGTCTTATATTCTCTGACTTGGCTGAGTAATCATTTATTATGAACATTAGTAAGTCTACGCAAATTTAATACTCATTTTAGTTTTAAATCAAAACTGTAGCAAAGAAATACAGTCATTGAATAAGTATGCAGCTCAAGACCCCCATTAATCATACTACAATCCCAAATTAAAACTTAAGTAAACTTAGGATCAAATTGACAAATAAGCCCTTTTAACGTTGATTTGTATAGTTACTTGTCTATACGTCTTTAGCCATGCATGAACGTATTTAGAGACGAACAAATTCAAATAAGTGAGGAAATTTCATTAATATATAATCATTCATAGTATGATATGCAATTGCGTATGGTCCATTAGCATATCATGAATGTATTCGATACAAAGATTTAGTTTCCTCAACTTGTTCATAATTCATAAGTGAACAATAATTTCGTATCGAACATTAATGTAGCTCTGTTTGAACTGTTAATGTTCGAGAAGTAAGGGTAGCTGACTTATCACAATAAGTCTTCGATATGATATTTATGTGGATTTATTAAATTATGAGTCCACTGAAAAATTTTCCAACAACATTTAGTGACAATTATGTTGTGATCAGCAACATGTTATGTCATTAAAACTTAGGTTGTTGTTAACAGTTTCTTATGACTCCTCCATGAGATAGGTATGTCTGCTGACATAAGGATATACACCGAAGTTGACATTTTGTTACCTTTGAATGCAACAAAGTTAGAATAAGAGTAGTCAACTGTTTTAAGTTCTCACTTCTTCTTTAACTTATAGTCTCTCGTTCGTATAGATATTGCAATATTTCATTAGATGCTTCATAATAATCTAGACTAGTCTAGTGTTCAACAATGTGAGCAATATCTAAACGAGTATAGACTTTAATCTTCATAAGGCTTCTGATTAATGAAGCATAAGGAAATAATTTTTATTTATCCTATTATCCTCTAAAGGATAACGATTTAAATGTTACAAGTGTAAGGATCCACTTAGTGTAAAACTTATGGGATGAAACTAATGTCCCATTGGATCTATCTCAGTGTATTTTGATACCTATCACATAAGAGGTATCTCCGAGATCCATCATGTCAAAATATGAGTAATCAATGCTTTGACTTACATAACATATACTTGTCAAAAGAATGTCATCTATATAAGGATAAGTTTGCATTAGTTGCTCCCACTCATCTTGAGGTAGGTGTACAAATTCACTTAGTTGTTGATGAAGAGAGTTGCATTATGATTTCAATCAACCCATACATGGATTTCATTGACTTACAGAATAAGTGTTCTAAACCTTTAGTTTAGAACTTTCAGCTTGTTTTATGAACATGTATGTCCATGTTATTGTAAGCTACTAGAACAGTAATGATCCTCAAAGAAACCTTTTGTAAAACAGGTAAGAAGGTTCTTTGATAATTTATTCGTTCTTGAGTATAACCTTTAGCAATCAATTGTGCGTTTCCATTTGGATTTAGTTTTAGTTATGAACACCCTTTAGGTAATTCAACCAAATCCCAAATGTATACTAATTCATGGAGCCAGGCTTGCTAATAATAGCTTTATTTCATTTAGAATATTGATTGATGCTAATGGCTTAATTAGAAGAAATACGATCGACAAGCTTTCCAACATCATTTTAAATTCAGTCAGGTGGGATACATAATCATCAAAGTTAGTAGGCCTTTTGGACCTAGATGACCTCCTGAGTTGATTATTGGGTTTATTAGGAGTTTCAAGTTTATAGAGTAGCTCTTGGTTAGGTGCTTTTCATTTTCAGGTATATTAGGAACAATATAAGTTTCTAAGTGTGTAGGAGTTGATGCAGTATGGTGTGCAAGAGGTGTATGCAGAGTTAAATTCGGAGTTAAATTTAACGAGTCTCCCCCCCCACCTCATGTACTCCTGGCAAGTCATGATAAGGACTTTTATTACTCCCACTGAGCTTAGAAATTATAAGTAATTCAGCATGCTTAGGGTCAACAATTTATCAAACATTTGAAGACCAATAGATTCTAATAGAGAAACAACTTAATGATGTTTATGTTAGTTTCTCTTATTGAGGATTACTTTAGTTTTGGTAAAAAAAATCTAGGTTTGCCCACTTAGTAGCATCTATGAGACTTTGTTAGGAGTAGTATTAGATTCTAAGGAGACACGTTGTGATGGAGCAGTGTCGTGTACAAGAGGTGTAATTTTGAGGTAAGACCAATTTGTCACTTCCCACCTCTTATAACCTTCACAAGCTATAATTAGGACACTTGGTGCTCCCACTGATCTTTGAGGTCTCTAGGAACTACACATTACAAGTTTCAATGATGCTCGTGACGTGAGAACCTTTCATATACTTTAGACTTGATTTACTTATCGTCCAAAATTTCATAAGAAATTTTAGAAACAAGTTTAGAAGGAATTCTATCAAGTGTATATGAATTAATATCTTTAAAGCTTTGGGTCGTAGGAAACATATTAGATACAACTAAATAATCTTCTAAATGATAAATGCCTTATGTCCAAATATTCCATTTGGGATAACATCCGGTGGACCCTCATTTATTCCCACATCTATTTGATATTTAAGGCGTTTAACACATGATTTAAAGTCCCTGAGAACGAGACATGGTAACAATTCATCCTACATCGACCTGATCATGATTTCTCATAAATATTGGTCTTAATTGATAAAGTGCATAGGTCTCATTTATCTTTTGTTAAATTTTCATTTTCATGATAACAAAAGTTGTGAAAGTTTATTGTATAAGCTAGTTCTATGTCGTAAAGGCTTCTATCTAGATAATGATAACCAATAATATGAGAGTTTAAGTTAATGGTGACTTTGTTTTAGCCACGCAAACCTCATAACTGTCAAAGTGTAGCTTTATTATTGATACTAAATTCTTAGTATTCTTCAGAATATGTAAGGTATCATAAAGCCTAATACAAAGACAATTATTTCATGGTTCTATGTAGGCTTAACATTTAAATTCACCACTAATTTCTCATCTTAATTATTAGTTGAATTCTGGTAAGGAAATGTATAGAACTAGACTCAACTCATCATGTGTTGATTGGAATATTAATATTAACGGACTCAAAAAATATCAATTAGTTAGTGACTACCTTATATTAGACAGCTAATCCCTTGACTTATGGATGATCTAACTTATTATGCCTAGTAAAATGGCATAATTTTTACAGTGAGACTTCTTCTTGGATAACTTAGAGCTGGAAGTAGTACTTGTATTTTTTTTTCAGACCTTAGAACTATCCTCTTATTAGGTTTAGTGGTATTGAGGTGAATAACATCCGGTTTTCCAGTTTTAGGCGTTTCTTTTCCTGTACGCATGTTGCTATCAATACACTCATTTTTCTTTGGTACTTCTGAGTGTTATATTTGAATTTTAAGGCAACTAATTGTACTAGTGGAAAATTATTATGTACACACTAAAAAAACTTAACTGATTTCCATGTATAAGCCATTAGTTTATGGGTCATGTCAGTGTATATTATGATGTGTTCACGGATGCCACTTAACCTTTTTTATTTATAGTTAGAATGTTTGCATGCATCTTAAGAATTATTTTGATTCTTTCATTTCTACAGATAATAGATTAGTCTTTGGAATTTCAGAATCTGGAATAGCTCACCTGATAGCAATCATGAAAAGGGAGTTCTTGATTATCATAAGAGACATTGTGTTTGACTTATCATATTTCTTATGCTCTAGTTTTCTTCTGCAGTACTTTTATCAGAAAGAGCAGCAGGAATGTCATGTCTTAAGGGATAATCAACACTCAGTAAGAGCAAATATTTATGAAAACTCTTAACTAAGCAAAACTCATTTTAGAAACTAGAGTGAAAATACGGTACAAATAGCTAAAGAATAACTTAGAGTGGTCTATGGTGTAATAATCTAAGGCAGACAGAAAAATTAAATTAAATAAGGTTCTACTCAAGAAAAATTATTTTACGAAGATGTGATAAAAATCTATTATAACACTAAACTAATAGATTTAATTAGGTTCTACTTAAAAATGTAACACATCACCTTTGGGCAGAAATGAAACATTTGTTTAGTATTAGGAACAATTTAATAGTGAGTATGTGCAGTAAGAATGTAACACATCACATTTGGGCAGAAGTGAAACATTTGTTTAGTATGCACATAATTAGCTTCGCGAAAACTAAATGTGACACATCACCTTTGGGCAGAAGTAGAAACACTTAGTTATATTAGGCGAAGTAGTGCTTAATTAGACTTAAATAACTTTACAAGCGTGACACGTCACCTTTGGGCAGAAGTGAAACTTTAGGTGTTATTTAAGTTAATCATGTTTTCTAATTTAATACCATGACATGCATTAGGTTTATAATGTTTACTTAAGCTTGAATAAGTTTACACATGTATCACATCACCTTTGGACAGAAGTGAAGCATTAGGTGTTATTCAAGTAAGTTTTTAAAGTTTTGAAAACGTTTAAGTTTAAGGTTTAACAAAACTAAAACTAAAACATTTATTTATAGCAAACCTCCCTGTTTGGAAAAAGGTTAGGCACATATAAGGCTAGGTTCACGGCTTAGTAAGATTCACGGCTAAGGAAGGTTCACGGCTCGTGAGAGGGTTCACGGCTCCACTAAGGTTCACGACTCCATTTTTTATAAACCGTGAACGGCAAACCCGTGAACTTAAACCGTAAACTTAAGCCGTAAACTCAAAACCGTGAACTTTAACCGGGAACTTAAATACCCGTGAACTTGTGATACCCGTGAAACATAAGATCGTGAAGTCTAAAAAACCCGTGAACAATAAATCGTGAGAGTCTAAAAAAACGTGAAGGTGAACCTGAGCAGTGCGAAAATTAAGGATTTTTAATATATTCTGATTTCAAAAAATCTTTTAGATGTTTTATTTTATCTCAAATTTTATAATTCGCAACATTTTAAAATAATAAAAATTTAATATTTTAATGCGAAAAATTGAGATAAAATCACATGATTTTAGAAACGAATCAAAATCCTTACATATCCCAAAATAAGGGGATTTTGATTTATCTGATTTCAGTTTTAAAGGGTTTTGAGTATATCCAATATTTTATTAGATTTCAAAATATTTAATTTATTTATTCAAATTTCAAAAAAAAAAAACTTGAAGATAAAGTTACCCTAAATTAAGAAAAAGAGATTATAATCATGATTTTATTCCAAAATAAGAGATTTTTCATCAATTTAGGATGAATATTTCAAGAACAATTTGAAGAACATAAGAAACTGTTCTTGATCATTATCATATTTAAGTCTGAAATCGAAATCTGATTAATCATATTGAAATATGTTGAAACATTATTTTAACAGATTTCAAAAACCTTTATAGATCTCGATTTTTGGAGATAAAAAAAACGTGATATATTAATAAAAAAATGGAAACCGTGAAACTGTTAAGCACGATTTTTCATACGGTTTTAAGAAAATTGTTCTTCGATTTTAATTCCAGTTTAGGGAAAGAAACAGGAACTGATTAATCAACATTAGCTCTGATACCACATGTTGATCAGTTATTGTAATATGATAATGGAAAACAATAATATAATATATACCTGATACGTTAACCGCAGAGAGGGAAGACGTCATGATCCGCTAGAAAGATCGGGTTCCCGTTAAGGGTGTACGGTTAGGATGGCTAAGGTGAGTTCGTAAGAACTCACAGTTATGGTAGTGAGAGAGGGACGAATATGGTGTTAGTGGTAATTGATTCATTTATTGATTGATTAGTCAATTCCCTTTAATTATCTCTCTTTATATATGTACACCCAAAGGGAAACCCATTAATGGTCCATCAAGAGTAATTAGTCCCATCAACTAATTATTAGACATAGGTTAATAATAAAACATTTGATCATTTAATAATAAGATAAATGATTATAAGAGCCAAATAATAAATTGTGTCTTACACAATTATTATTAGTTATTATTTTATGACCTTTTTTAAAGGTGTTCGTGTAACACGCGACAGTTAGATTGTCATCATACTAAATATTAGGTTATATGGGGAGAGATATTTTAATAAGACTAAAAAGTGTAAAAGTGTAAAAAGTATTTTGAAAACCTCATCACAAAACCCCCACCCCAACCCCCCCACCCCAAACCTAACCCCCACCCCACCCCCAAAAACCTACCCCCATCCCCACCCCCAAAAACTTAAATCCTAACAAAAAAACCCTAAAAAGCCGAAAAAGTCGTCTAAAAACATCACCACCACCCCTCCAAAAGCCTAAACTTCAACCCAACCCCACCCCAAAAACCTAAATCCTAACAAAAAAAACCCTAAAAGCAGAAAAAGTCGTCTAAAAACACCACCACCCACCCCCAAAAACCTAAACCCCCCCTAAAAAAAACCTAAATACTAAAAGCTAAACCCCTAAGGCTAAACCCTAAGGAAAAAACTAAACCCTAAAAGCTAAACCCTACAAGCTAAGATCGTAGAGTTCGACGAGACGGTTCCAACACCGCTGAAATGAGTGAAATCGGAGTTCGTATGAGCCGGTTATGAGCGTTTTAAACGACTTTTTACATTTTTTAGCGGATCCCTATGCTAGGTTATATACCTATGTATTACATGAGTTTGTTTAATAACAAAATAAAAGTATAATAATGTATAAAAAAAAATTAAAACTACATGTAAAAGAAAAAATAAAATTCTTTGTTTCCTTAAATAAGTAATAATTAGAATCCAAATTTTATAAAAAACATTAAGATACTTAAATTTTAAAATTTAAACTTACTTAAAACAGGAAAAATTAAAAGATTTTAATGAGAAAAAATATGATGATATGTGACATTCTTTAGAATCATTTATTAGAATAATGATAAGGATTATATATACCTTTGAAAGTATATATTTAAACTAATTTTAGGTAAATCATGAATTTGTAAAAACTATTTAAAAGTTCATTGGGTTTAATTATTCTCAACAAATAAAGTAATCTTTTAATTCATACCAATGGGTTGGCCCGTGCAAAACGACGGGTGTTACCGAGACTCTTTTTGAGAGTGCAATCTAACCTGATATGCCTTAAACACTGATTATATTTGAGTATTATTATTATTATTATTATTATTATTTTTTATAAGTTTCAAACCTAGCTCTCGAGCCAAGCCTAGCTTAGGCTCAGCTTGTTTACAAACCAAGTCGATCCAAGTCAGCAAGTTTGCAACCGAAACCTTTTCAAACCAAGCTTTTTTCAAGCATGCTTCGAACGTCGGTTAATTATCCAAATTTTTACACTAAAAAATATTAATTTAAGTGGTATTTAAGATGTGTTAAAATTGTGTAAAATTACATTTTTGCCCACCCAATATGCGCTATAAGTAGTATAGATAGTTCTTTATTAGTTTTGAAGTAGCATGAAATTATCAACTTTTTTAAATATCTTAAACAAAAGGAAACACTGTCGGATATGGCTGTACAAATGGGATGCATGACAGAATCACTCCCCACCACCCACCTTGGTCTACCGATAGGGGCTAATATGAGGTACGCCAAAAACTGGGAGCCGATAATTAATAAATTCAAGGGAATATTCAGCAACTGGAAAGCAAAAAATCTATCTTTTAAAGGTAGACTAACCTTTACTAAAGTTGTTTTGGGTAGTCTCCCACTATACTTTATGTCCATTTATAAAGCTCTTAAGAAAATCATCAAAGAATTGGAATTAATAAGAAGGTTCCTTTGGGAAGGTAACGCGTCATCAAAGAAAATTTATTAGGTAGCATGGGAAAAAATATATAACCTAAGAAGATTGGGTGGCCTTGGAGTTGGAAGTTTAGACAGGATGAATCGTTTTCTAAGAATCCACTAGAATCGTTTTTTTTTTCAAATATATTGCGCTATTAAGAGACAACTTAACTCTAGAAAATAAACTTTTACCGGTTCTTAATGTTCAAATATGAGCAACTACATTTTGAGATAGAAAAAGACAAGCATATTCATCTCCAAAGAAAACAGTAAGTTCTAGCACTTTGTTTAATAGTTGTTTTCAGAAGAAAGAGCCCCAACAAGATGGTAACATTGGCTCAGTAAATTATAAGCTTTGCACTTCAACTCAAAACATGAAGGGATCGACTTTAAGAGTGACTGCAGAAAAAAAAAAGTAATAATCTGTTTAGTAAACTCAATTTACATAGCTTAAGCCAAAAATACACCTCCACACGCTACACAACTTTTCACATAGCATCACCATGCAAGTAAATATCAGTTGGTTGATCTAGCAAATACGCACCACATCAATTCAAGTTAAAAAAACAATTGCAAAAATCCAAAGATTTATGTATCCAGCAATGAGGTAAAACAGCAGCGCCATCGGCAGTGACACAAGAGTTGTTTCAGCAACTTGGTTTTGTCTTGGCGGTGACGACGGAGCTATGATCGGTATGAGCCTAAACCTGCAAGAAAAGTTATTTAGAATAGCGGGCGTGCTAAGTTCGTACATAATACTGTGTACAATTTAAGAAGAGAAAATCAACTATATTTTTTTTTGTCATATATAAATTTTAGCAAACCCGTCTATGTTGCGCAAATAATATGCAAAACTAAATACGAGAAAATCTAATTTGAAACTTGAAGTTGGTTTAAACAGTGGCATAAGCTCTCTAGTCTTGCTTTGGCTTTTTATCTAGTCTGCCCAAGGTTCCTCATGCTAGCAGTGTCACCTACTGGTCCAGGTGCAATACCATTGACTCGTATATCATAATCACTATCCCATTCTACTACAGCTTGTTACAAACGAACATGCATAAACTCTAGGGTTAATACCATAAAAGACCCATATAATTAGATAAGACGCGTTCCATAGAAATCATGATACAAAAAATAGATATATTTCAATAACAACATGCACATAAACTACACAAATAAATGATACCAAAATCTGAAGTGAACCCAACAAAACTAAAATCAACATTGATGAAACACAATTGAACCATAAAAACCTAAGCTTCACTATCACAAACACCTGGAAGGGTTTATATAAACCCAAAAATAATTTGTAATTAATCAACTAGTTTCAATATAAATTCATTAAAATTGAGCAGCTTTCATCATTCTGGAACCTAGAAGCTTCTCTAAAAAAGAGGGGAAAACAAAAACCTCAGCTAGACATTTTCACAAACACTTGGTGAACTGACTTTTTAACAGTGGTATATACCTGTAGCGTAGGTTCCACAATTGCGAACTCCCGATATCCTCCATAGCAATGGTGAATCCATCCATCTAGTCAAGACCCCGGAGGTGAATCTCAGCTTGTTTCTGATAAATCCAATTCGGTTTCCACTATATTAAGCAATTTTCAGAATTCAATTCGACTAAACCAAAAGACAATTAACGACGGTAATCTGAATATTTAACTAATTGCTTCAATACTTGTAATCGGTCATCTGTAAATAGAATTTAATCGATTAAATCATCAAAAATGATTTAGGGAAGAACATATCTTACTTGCAGAAGATGATTTGAACAAAAATAAGACTCGTTTACAAACACTAGTTCATCATTGTCTTCTCGTTCTCAAACCACCATCATCGTTGTCGCTACTTTCGGATTAAGGATGCCGGTCGAAGGCCATGGTCGTTTTTGTTGGGATATCGTGCACCGGTTTTAACATTTAAAACAAAACTTATAAAATCAGATTTACAATGGCAGAAGCATTCACAAAAGCATATGAAAATAAAGATCCGATGTTTTCTGATAGTGATCCAATTACACAACGTTTAGACAATTATAATAAATAAATAAAACGCAACCACAAGATGTTTAGGGTTTTATACCTTTGGCGAAACCTAAACTCACACGATGGATGCAATGAACGTCATGCCAGATGACTTGTTCACGAACCCGCAAAACCCGATTTTGTCTCACGAGATATAGCTCTAAAACCAGATCACGACTTGAACCTGGTTCACGATTTGGCTTGCGACGGCGAAGGGAGGGGGGCCGAAAACGGCGCGGCGGTGGCTTCACGGTGGTCTGGCGACGTCTGTCGGTGACCGGCAGTGGTGGCTCGAGTCGATAGGAGGCCGGTAGGATTAGGGTTTAATTATAATGGTATATTTATAGATACCATAGTTACATATTGCACCCAATAGATTTAACAGTTAAATCCTTGTAATCAACTATTAGTTACTTTCAATCCTTTTGGTTTACTAATTACATTTAGTTAGTAAATCCTTATCCATTTAAAGTTCAACACTTAAACGTTCATGACTCCAGATTAATTATTTCTCTTAAATAATTAATATCTGAATCCACTGTTTAAATATTTCTCTAAATATTTTTTCACCTTCTCATAATGTCTTGTTTTGTGAACTATAATATCTACGATTAAATATTATCAATTGTTCGTTGTCCAAAGTATAACTCTTTTGATCGTAACTCGAAAACAACGTTGATATTAATGATGATCGGACATCTAATATCTAACAGGTTTCTCCTTCTTCATCGCCTCTCCCTCTCCATCGCCTCTCCCTCTCTCTCTTTCTCGTTCTCTAGTTGATTCTCTCTCTCTATCTCTCGCAACTTTCACTCTCTTTGCAAATAAAGAAAAGCTGGAAAAGAAGAAGAGGGGACAGGTGGATATGAGCGGGAATTCAAAATTTAGGGTTTGAGTCATGCTTAATGCTGTACATTAGGCTTATTATTTTATACAAGTCTTAAACTTAAGACCTTATGGTAAAATTACCATCTTGCCCTTCTAATATGTATATTATATATAGTATAAATATGTGTATACGAGTCGTTTATCGTACAAAGGGCTATTAACGTATAAAGCGTTCCACTATTTGATGCGCCTATGACTCAGGGAGAGTCTGCGGAGGCTGGTGATGAAGCTTCTAGAACTCAACAAGGAAAATCGGCGGCTAAAGTCCTAGAAGAACTGTTTGATGGTGTTATCTTACTTCTAGAGCCCGATCATCATGTTCGAAACGGTTTGGTAACCCGGGTTCCTAAGTTGAGGTTTTCCATTGTAGATGACTATATGCCTTGTAAAAAGAGCAAACAACAACAAAAATCTCACAAGCCTAAGACCCAAAACTCTATTGATACCCCTTTGGAGATCTTGCACATGGATTTGTTCGGGCCCATAAGTATCAGGAGTATTGGAGGTAAGTCGTATTGTCTAGTTGTAACTGATGACTTATTCTTTTTTCTTGTGTGTATTTTTTAGGTACAAAGTATGAGACTGCTGAGATTCTTCAATATCTGATCTTGAGTCTGGAATCTGTAACATCCCGAAAATCCATCAAGTAATGAATCGGGTTAATGAGGGATCTGGATTCTCTTTTCCGGCTTTGAACTACAAAGATTTCACGTAAGGCTCGATATATCAGAGGAAGATGTCCCGGTTGGTCGTTATTTAAGAAGTTCGGTTAAGAAATAAGACTGGACGAATTAAGAGGGACCCGAAGTGAAACTTCTAGATGGTATTTAACCCACCTTAGAGCGCAACCCTAGACCATTCGGCTAGGGCTTGCGACGGCAGAAGGGGAAGAGAGAGGAGATCGACGGTGTGGTGATAGTACGGTGGTCCTACGGCGGTGCCAGGCAAGAAGGAAATCTACGCTACGCGTTAAGGTAATACTTGTACACTCCGTTTGCGCATTTGTTTATGATTACAATGTAAAAGACCCGAATAGGGTTGGTGTTGTTGATCTCGGCCGATGGCTGGTACTCGGAGGCTAAAGGTGACCGACCGAAGGGATGTTTATAAGGTAGCAGGAGGCAGCGACGGCGAGGTGGAGGTAAATGGTGGTGACCGAAGTGTGGGTGAAGACGGTGGCATATGACGGTGACTTCGGGCTGTAGCAAGTGGCTAACAACGGTTAGGTGGTGTCACGCGGTGGCAGCAGGGGGCCGGTGTAGGGGCGACTATGGTGGGGGTGTTGATCGGCTACGGTGAGGCATGACGACAGCCATGGTGACAGGTGTAATGGCATGATACGGAGGATATGATGACGGTTGTAGTGATGCGACGAGAACCGAGTGGCTGCCGGAGCTTCTTACGGCGGTGCGACGACTATGGATTTGGCATTGCTGGCGAGTCAAGGAGACGATTGCAGCGGTGCAGGGTGCTGGTGAACCAAGGGTTTTATACCCGGTTAGGGTTTCGTGATCGTCGAGTTTGCATGGATGTGCATGGGAGAGAGGAGTCTCGACCCGGGTACTCTTAACCCACGAGACTAACACGTTGTATGGTGTGTAAACATGCATGCATACGGGTTTTAAATGAGTATAGGATAACCCAGGTTAAGCGAAGTCGTTTATATTTAAATAGAAATGACACATGGTTAGAATGTACACTGACTATGTGATAACACGTTAACAGGTTCAGGTCCGGTTGAAGAAGCGTTGGAGTGCTTGCGCGTATCGTAGAACCGGTGAGTTTCTAATCCCCCTCTTTTAAACGTTTTACTGTTTTGGGGCTAACGTACATTCACGTGGTGTTAATATAATAAATCATGTTAAGGGTTTCAGTTTCTAACCCGCTATGTGTTTAGTATAAAATGATTATTAAGAGTCGTAGGGTCAATGGTGTGATAAGGGTAGATCGGGGGCATAAGTCATTACTATGTGGTGTGCTAAGGGTGGATCGGGGAGAGTCGGGCTTTAAGTAAAATGCGTATGATTTTATGTGTGAGTTAATGATATGGGTTGTTAGTGCATGGTGAGTTAAGGGCCGAGCGGGCACGGCCGTTCCCTGTATTAAATGCTAATGAATTTATAATATTAAATATCTTGTTCTAGGGTTATGCGAGAGGTGAGTGTGTAGTTAATGAGTTTTGTATATAATGTGTGGCATTACGTGTTTATATTTAAGTGTCGGGTTTGCTTTTTTGTCCTTATGGCACGGCAAACGGGATTATGAAGGACGGGGTCCTTCGGGAAGTCACCAACGGTGACATTTATTTAACAGGTTAATGATGAGCTCGGGGTGTGTTGAATGCCCTGACGAGGGTAACCCTGAAGAGAGTGCAGTGATGAGGTATGTGTTTATGTGGATATTTTATATATGTGTAGTATTGCATGCAAACGTTGAGTTATGTTGATTATGCATGTAACGATATTAATGTGGTAATGTTAGTGTGATGTGTAGATGATATTATTGTGGTATGTAGATTTAGATTGACAGTTGTGTCAGGATTGTGACATAATGTATATAATTGTGGTGCCGGTCAATTATGAGGGCCTTGGTTAAGGCTGGGTGTGTTAATGTCTAGGGTATGTTGTGTTAACTAAGAATCGAGTTAGTGCTTGTTCTTGAGTATGAGTTATCAGTATAGTATGTCGAGTCTATTTCAACGAGATGGTAAGGTTGTTATTATTATTATTGGTAGTGCGGGCGGAGTCTCGGGTGATAAACGGTTATGGCATGTCTGTAACATCCCAAAATGTCAAGAAATAAAGTTAACGAGTTCAAGCGGGTCGAAGTCGGACCGGGTCAGTCGCGAACCGGGCTTGGGGAGGTCTCCCCTATAAATAGCCAAGGTCACCACATGTTTCTCTCATTTGCAATTCTAGAGAGAGAAAAATCATAGAGAGAGAAAGTGTCGGAATCGCACAAGATTGCACCCGCTCGTGTCTCTTGCACTCGTGAGAAGAACCTCCGGATCAGAAGCTCGATTCAGGTAACGATCCGACCTAAATCTGAGTTTTAGTTCGTTTTTGGGTTTTTTGGGTTTTGGGTGAAAAGGTAAGGTTTGAACGGATGAAACTGAAAGATAATCATGGATTTGAGTTCCTTAATAGGAAACGAACGTTTTGAATGCAAATAGGTTTGGGATCTTGACATGATCAGACCGAATGCGAAAGTTACGGTTTTTTGCGAAGAACAGGTCATGCGCACTTGCTAAGTGCGCACGGAGCAGGTCCTGCGTACTTGCTAAGTGCGCAGGAGGAGGTGTCTGCGCACTTGCTAAGTGCGCAGGAGGAGGTGTCTGCGCACTTGCTAAGTGCGCAGGAGGAGGTGTCTGCGCACTGTGCGCAGGAGGAGGTGTCTGCGCACTTGCTAAGTGCGCAGGAGGAGGTGTCTGCGCACTTGCTAAGTGCTCAGGCAGCAGGGTCTGCGCACTTGCCAAGTGCGCACACATCAGAACTGGCTAAGTGAAGTCAGTATGTTAGTATGGTTAAACCGTTAGAGTCGGGATTGGTCTGATGCGTATTTAACTAATCAATTCAGATCGGAAGTGACGTTGTTGGACCTTCGTTTAGGACAACCCATATTAGCTTATCAGGTGAGTTCTAGAAGCCCTCTTTTAAATGTTTTAATAATGTTTTTGGGCTGGTGTGCATACGTAACGATGTGACGATTTTATAAAACGATGTTTATGAAAGTTGTATGTAATGTTTTATAAAATGATGTTTATGAAGGATGTTTTAGAAGGAAAGGTTTTGAAGGAAGTGTTTATGAAATATTTTGCCAAAAGAAGTTTATGAAGTTTACGAAGTGTTTATGAATGAATGAATGATTTTAATAAAACGTACGAATGCTTTAACTGAAGTTTTTGAAGTAAAAGAAGCGAAGGTTTATGAAAGTCACAAACGAACGAATCTGCCAATATTCCTTAGGGAATGAAGGTTAAGGGATGGGAAGTATGGGCCTTTACCTTTTAGGGGCCTCTGTGGCTGGCCAACTGTTGTACAACTGGGGCGATGACGGTCGCCAAGGGGATTATCGTGATCCTTGAAGTTTGGTACGATTTACCTTACGGGGTAGTCGTGCTTGAAGTTTGGTACTTGCGCCCTATGGGGTGCAGTGCTTGAAGTTTGGTACGCGCTATCCTTTGGGACGCCGTGCTTGAAGGGTTGGATGACCTAAGTATCGGGCCCTAGGAGTTCCTCACCCGAAGGACAGTACGGTGATGATGGGCCTAGTGGTGGTGATCCTTAGGTTATTCAACCAGTATGTAACGTATGGATTTGACGGTTACAAGAAGGCCCAGATTCGATATGTTCGTTGACTTATGTTTATGAAGTGTTATGTTTTGTTATTGCATTATTTTACGTATGCTTTGTATTAAATGAAGTACGAAGTTATGTTTTTGGAAAATTATTTGAAGTTAAGGTTTTATGTTAAAACTAGAACTCACCAGCGTAGCTGACGCTTTAAGTGTGCACATTCAGGTTAAGGCAGGTTATGAGGATGGACGGTGATGCTTGGCTAGAGATGAAGAGTTACCCGACTGCTTTTGAAGACTGGCATCCCGTTATGTTTAATTATGATGTAATTATGTTTTAATCAATGTTTACGCTTCCGCATGTATGAACAACGATTAAGTTATGTTTAAACGAAATTTTCCGCTGCGATATCTGATATTCATGTTTAAGAACTTTTTGTGAATGAGTAAATCCAGCAAGTGGGGCCTCCCGGGTTTGGGGCCTTACAAGTTGGTATCAGAGCAATAGTTTGAGAGATTCGGACACTCCCAGTGTCTGAACTTAAACATTGAATGGGACCGAAAGCGGATGCCAATACGGGTAACTCGAGCCACATCATCAGGTATGAAGGTAGTATATATTTATATATATAGTATGCCTTAGAGAGGGTTAGGTAAGGACTTGTGTTCTGAGGAAATCACAAAGGTGGTCAAATAGAAATCGAAAGGTAGTGTAATGGTTAATTACAGATGGCCAGTGTATATTAACATCCTACAGTGCTTATTGAATTTTATTTGTTAACTAGCGTGATAACATTGGATTCCTTGTCTTATAGAACGAGATGGCGAGGAGAGGAAACGGAAGGCGTGGTGGCCGTACCGGTGGTCGTACCGGCGGTCGAAATGGTGGGCGTGGCAGGATCCCTGCGCGCCAAGAGTATAGTGAAGAAGGAAGTGTTCACACTGAACCGGCGGTTAGTGTGCATGGAGCTGAGCAGACACAGGTTGAAGAGCAACCTTTCACTTTTGAATCAGAAGTGAGAGCAGCTATAGCTCGAGAATTCACAGAATTGATGAAGATTTCTCTGCCAGGTCTGTTGGCTGAAGCATTGAAGCAGGTTAATGTGGTGGGTGGGTCTAGTGCGACAAATTGGTGCTCAGAAAAATGAGACCAACAACGCACCGCCTGCTCGTGGATGCGACTATAAGTCCTTTAAGGCATGTGACCCACCGGTCCTCACTGGAAAGAAAGACGCGGTGGCTACATTTGATTGGGTGATCCGTATGGAAGCTGCCATTCGTCTGAGCGAGTGTCGAACGGATCAAGTTGTAAAATTTGCTGCTAACTCCTTGAGGGAGGAAGCATCCCATTGGTGGGAAGGTATACGTCAGGCAAAAGGGAGCGAGATTGTGGATGCGATGGTGTGAGCTAACTTGAAAACTTTGTTGATCAAGAATTTCTGCCCAAGGAACGAGATTGAGAAGGTAGAGAGGGAATTTATGGGTTTGAAGGCCGGAAGCATGACGCACCGGCAGTACACAACCCGATTCAATGAACTGGCACGTCTGGTGCCACATCTTGTCACGACGGAGGAAAGAAAGATTTCATGTTACATTCAAGGGCTGCCGGACTAGGTCCGCACCTATGTTAAGGCAAACGCCCCTACTACCTATGATTCGGTAGTAGAACTGAGCGGCGTGGTATTTGATGATCTGGCGCTGAACGTTGTTGCTATTGAAGAGCCTAAGAAGAAGTTGAGTTTTCCCACTAAACGATCGGGTGGGAAGTTGTTTGGGGCTCAGGACAAGCAGGCCAGGGTAGGCGAGATGACAGTATGTGGGAAATGTGGGATAAGACATGCGATTGAATGTCGGTTAGGATCGAATCTGTGCTTTAAATGCGGCAAGACCGGACATTACTCCCGTGAATGCCCGCAAGGCTCAAATGCTATAATTGTGGGGAAAATGGTCATATGAGTCGGGAATGCACCAAGCCCAGGATGGGGGAAACCGGGAAGGAAAGGGCCCGGAAAAGAAGGGAGAGGGATCTCGTGCGAAGACGCGGGCGTACCCACTGACGCAGGATCAGGCTAGGAAGGACCCTGATGTGGCGTCAGGTACGTTCATCCTTGATAACACTTTTGTTTCTGTGCTATTTGATTCGGGTGCCAGTAAGAGTTTTATATCTGCAACTTTTTGTAAACGCGTGAAGTACACTGTCAGTAAGTTAGAAAGGGCCTTTAGCGTAGAAACCGCTGAGGGTAGAACTGCAAGAGTAACCGATGTAGTTGACAACTCTACGATAAAAATAGAAGGTCATAGGTTCCCTGTCAGATTGTTTGTTATGGTTTTGGGAGGGTTTGATGTCGTACTGGGTATGGATTGGTTAACTGCCAACGAAGCACAAATCATATGTAAACGAAAGATAATCCGACTCAAGGCTCCGGATGGTAGCAAAGTCGAGGTTTTTGGAGATCGTGACGTCCCGATGCCAAACGTCATCTCGATGATTAAGGCAACTGATTACTTGAGGCGCGGATGCGAGGCTTATCTGGTGTACGTGATTGAGAAGTGTAAGGAAGTGAAGGAATTAGACGATGTACCCGTGGTACGCGAGTACCCGGAGGTGTTTCCAGAGGATTTGCCTGGGATACCACCCGACAGAGAGATTGAGTTCCGAATCGACTTAGTACCAGATGCCCAGCCCGTGGCTAAGGCTCCATATCGACTAGCACCAGTAGAGATGAAGGAACTAATGACGCAACAAGACGAGTTACTTGAGAAAGGATTTATACGACCGAGCATCTCGCCTTGGGGTGCTCCGGTGTTGTTTGTGAAGAAGAAAGACGGCTCGATGAGAATGTGTATTGATTATCGCGAGTTGAACAAACGTACCGTGAAGAACAAGTACCCGTTACCAAGGATCGACGACCCGTTCGATCAATTGCAAGGCGCAAGTTGGTTCTCAAAAATCGACCTTCGGTCCGGGTACCATCAGTTAAAGGTAAGGGAAGAAGACATACCGAAAACTGCATTTCGCACGCGTTATGGACATTTCGAGTTCCGCATAATGTCTTTCGGATTGACGAACGCCCCCGCAGCGTTCATGGATTTAATGAATAGGGTGTGTCGACCAATGCTGGATCGATCGGTAATAGTGTTCATCGATGACATCCTTATCTACTCCAAGAATGAGGGTGATCACGCGTGTCACCTGAAGGAAGTATTGGAAGCTCTAAAGAAGGAGAAGTTGTATGCTAAGTTCTCCAAATGTGCGTTCTGGCTTAGGGAAGTCCAATTCCTAGGTCACGTTATTGGCCCGAACGGCATTATGGTTGACCCAGCAAAGATAGTGACGGTAAGAGAATGGGATATTCCTAAGACGCCAACTGAAATCCGCAGTTTCTTGGGATTGGCAGGCTACTATCGGAGATTCATCCAGGATTTCTCGAAAATAGCTTCGCCGTTAACAAAGTTGACTCGGAAGGAAGTAAAGTACGAATGGGGTTCGACCCAGGATGAGGCGTTTAAAGAATTGAAGGAAAAGCTAACCCAAGCTCCAGTCTTGGCCCTTCCCGAAGGCAGTGAAGACCTGGTGGTATACTCTGACGCGTCGGGTCAAGGATTAGGGTGTGTGTTGATGCAACGCGGTAGAGTGATTGCGTATGCGTCGCGGCAGTTGAAAGTTCACGAAGTCAATTATCCGACTCATGATTTGGAACTTGCTGCTGTCGTATTTGCATTAAAAATCTGGAGGCACTACCTGTACGGGGTGAAGTTTACTATTTACTCCGACCACAAAAGTTTGAAGTACTTCTTCGAACAAAAGGAGCTTAATATGAGGCAGAGACGATGGTTGGAACTCCTGAAGGATTATGACTGTGAGATCATGTACCATCCTGGAAAGGCAAACGTGGTGGCTGACGCTCTAAGCCGTAAGGATGTGCCTACTCCTATTAGAGTGAAAGTTTGCCAGTTGGTGGTAACATCGGATGTGATGAGAGAGATCGAAATAGCTCAAGATGAGGCACTTAAAGAAGAAAACATAAAGAAGGAAAGGATGGTTGGCCAACAAGACAAGTTGGAATAGACGGGTATGGATACCTATGGGTGGCGAGCTTAGAACCAAAATCTTGGATGAGGCTCATAAGTCTCGTTACTCTATCCATCCTGGTACCAACAAAATGTACCAAGACCTGAAGAAGGACTACTGGTGGCCTGGAATGAAATGTGATGTGACGAAGTATGTAAGCAAGTGCTTGACTTGCTCGCAAGTAAAGGCTGAACACCAGAAACCGTACGGAAAGATCCAACCACTTGATATACCAGAATGGAAGTGGGACCACATTACCATGGACTTCATAACCAAGCTACCCCGCACAGCTAAAGGTCATGACACCATTTGGGTAATTGTGGACCGATTAACGAAGAGTGCTCATTTCCTACCTATTCGCGAGACGTTCTCGTCGGAAAGGTTAGCAGAAGTGTTTATCAACGAAGTAGTAGCACGGCATGGGATGCCTTTGACGATCGTATCTGACCGGGACACACGATTCACATCGAGGTTCTGGAAAAGATTTCCTGAGGCGATGGGCACAAGGCTTAATATCAGCACGGCATACCACCCACAAATGGATGGTCAGTCCGAAAGGACCATTCAGACATTGGAAGATATGCTCCGTTCTTGTATTATCGACTTCGGTGGCAGTTGGGACAGTCATCTGCCGTTAGCCGAATTCTCCTACAACAATAGTCATCACACGACTATAGGCATGCCGCCTTACGAAATGTTGTATGGTAGAAGATGCAGGACCCCGGTTTGTTGGGGTGAGATTGGACAGAAGGAGTTAGGAAGTCTGGAAGTCATAAAAGAAACGTCGGAAAGGTTTGATCAAATCAAAGCTCGAATGAAGGCCGCACAAGATCGGCAGAAATCCTATGCGGATAGACGACGAAGGCCTATCGAGTTTGATGTTGGGGACAGAGTAATGTTGAAAGTGTCGCCCTGGAAGGGAATCATACGATTCAGGAAGAGAGGAAAGTTAAGTCCGAGGTTTGTCGGACCGTTCAGGATAATGGCACGGGTTGGGGAAGTCGCTTATCAGTTGGAGTTGCCTGATGAGTTAACTGGGATTCATCCTACCTTCCATGTATCACACTTGCGAAAGTGTTTGGCTGATGAATCGGCTCACGTACCACTTACTGACATCGAGGTCGACAACAGCCTTAATTACATCGAAGAACCCGTGGCTATCTTAGACCGAAAGGAGAAGCGTTTGCATAATAAAGTTATTCCGTTGGTTAAAGTCCAATGGAGGCACCGAAAGGGGTCAGAGGCTACATGGGAAACGGAGGCGGAAATGAGGGAGTCGTACCCTCAATTATTTGACTTGTGATAGGTTTCGGGGATGAAACCTATTATAAGGGGGGTAGACTTGTAACATCCCAAAATGTCGAGAAATAAAGTTAACGAGTTCAAGTGGGCCGAAGTCGGGCCGGGTCAGTCGCGAACCGGGCTTGGGGAGGTCTCCCCTATAAATAGCCAAGGTCACCACATGTTTCTCTCATTTGCAATTCTAGAGAGAGAAAAACCGTAGAGAGAGAAAGTGTCGGAATCGCACAAGATTGCACCCGCTCGTGTCTCTTGCACTCGTGAGAAGAACCTCCGGATCAGAAGCTCGATTCAGGTAACGATCCAACCTAAATCTGAGTTTTAGTTCGTTTTTGGGTTTTTCGGGTTTTGGGTGAAAAGGTAAGGTTTGAATGAATGAAACTGAAAGATAATCATGGATTTGAGTTCCTTAATGGGAAACGAACGTTTTGAATGCAAATAGGTTCGGGATCTTGACATGATCAGACCGAATGCGAAAGTTAGGGTTTTTCACGAAGAACAGGTCGTGCGCACTTGCTAAGTGCGCACGGAGCAGGTCCTGCGTACTTGCTAAGTGCGCAGGAAGAGGTGTCTGCGCACTTGCTAAGTGCGTAGGAGGAGGTGTCTGCGCACTTGCTAAGTGCGCAGGAGGAGGTGTCTGCGCACTTGCTAAGTGCGCAGGAGGAGGTGTCTGCGCACTTGCTAAGTGCGCAGGAAGAGGGGTCTGCGCACTTGCTAAGTGCGCAGGCAGCAGGGTCTGCGAACTTGCCAAGTGCGCAGACATCAGAACTGGCTAAGTGAAGTCAGTATGTTAGAATGGTTAAACCGTTAGAGTCGGGATTGGTCTGATGTGTATTTAACTAATCAATTCAGATCGGAAGTGACGTTGTTGGACCTTCGTTTAGGACAACCCATATTAGCGTATCAGGTGAGTTCTAGAAGCCCTCTTTTAAATGTTTTAATAATGTTTTTGGGCTGGTGTGCATACGTAACGATGTGACGATTTTATAAAACGATGTTTATGAAAGTTGTATGTAATGTTTTATAAAATGATGTTTATGAAGGATGTTTTAGAAGGAAAGGTTTTGAAGGAAGTGTTTATGAAATATTTTGCCAAAAGAAGTTTATGAAGTTTACGAAGTGTTTATGAATGAATGAATGATTTTAATAAAACGTACGAATGCTTTAACTGAAGTTTTTGAAGTAAAAGAAGCGAAGGTTTATGAAAGTCACAAACGAACGAATCTGCCAATATTCCTTAGGGAATGAAGGTTAAGGGATGGGAAGTATGGGCCTTTACCTTTTAGGGGCCTCTGTGGCTGGCCAACTGTTGTACAACTGGGGCGATGACGGTCGCCAAGGGGATTATCGTGATCCTTGAAGTTTGGTACGATTTACCTTACGGGGTAGTCGTGCTTGAAGTTTGGTACTTGCGCCCTATGGGGTGCAGTGCTTGAAGTTTGGTACGCGCTATCCTTTGGGACGCCGTGCTTGAAGGGTTGGATGACCTAAGTATCGGGCCCTAAAAGTTCCTCACCCGAAGGACAGTACGGTGATGATGGGCCTAGTGGTGGTGATCCTTAGGTTATTCAACCAGTATGTAACGCATGGATTTGACGGTTACGAGAAGGCGCAGATTCGATATGTTCGTTGACTTATGTTTATGAAGTGTTATGTTTTGTTATTGCATTATTTTACGTACGCTTTTTATTAAATGAAGTACGAAGTTATGTTTTTGGCAAATTATTTGAAGTTAAGGTTTTATGTTAAAACTAGAACTCACCAGCGTAGCTGACGTTTTAAGTGTGCACATTCAGGTTAAGGCAGGTTATGATGATGGACGGTGATGCTTGGCTAGAGATGAAGAGTTACCCGACTGCTTTTGAAGACTGGCATCCCGTTATGTTTAGTTATGATGTAATTATGTTTTAATCAATGTTTACGCTTCCGCATGTATGAACAACGATTAAGTTATGTTTAAACGAAATTTTCCGCTGCAATATCTGATATTCATGTTTAAGAACTGTTTGTGAATGAGTAAATCCAACAAGTGGGGCCTCCCGGGTTTGGGGCCTTACAATGTCGTGGGATGACTAGGGTATTAACTATTGTTAATAAATTGTAATATTATTTTATAGGGATCGGAGGGTCCTGAGTGAAATAAACTAAAGAATATGACGTGATGGTTTTTGCTTAAATTAAACTATTAGAACTCACTCAGCGTAGCTGACTTTGTGTGTACGTTAGATTGTTTGCAGGTAAGCAGTGTATTAACATATCTTGGCTTGGAAGCGGCGTTACTCGGATCGGTGTGCAGGCATTCGTAAGGTAAACCTAATAACATTAAATGGTCATAAATGGGTTTAGAAAGACTTCCGCTGTAGTTTGAATTGCAATAAATGTGTTTTAATGAAAACGACCCGTTATGAGAACCAACTGTAGGATGCCTGGGTTGGGGTCTTACAAGTTAGTATCAGAGCTGTGGTTTAAAAGAAAACTGGTATTTTTAAACAAATAAAATACTTTAACTTAAACCGAAAATGGGACGAGGGTGAGACAAATGCCACCACGAGTAACCGTGAGCCAAGAGGTACGTCTTTCGAGTTGAGTAATGAGTATTATTTACCATTTGTGTAGTGTTACGATAGGTAAAGCGATTAGTGTGAATGAGTAAGTTATGGTTCCGTGTGGGAACATCATGTGTGCTATGTGTTATAGTAGTGTGTCAACTTATGTGAAGTTGTGTGGTGTGATTTAGAGAAATCATATTTGTGACCTAATTAGTGTAGAGTGGCAGTAATTGCGCTATGTGACATAGCTTGGTGTGTTAGCATAATTTAATGAAGTTGTGTGTAACTACATGTGGTGTGCAATTGTGACTATTATGATGATATGCTAGACTATTGTGTGATGCTATGTCAGTTGTGTGGGATGCATATGCATCCGGTGTGCATGAAGGTAGAAAGTTAGTGTGAGTATGATGGGAAGTGTTTAGAATCCGAGCAGTGATGTGGACCACCAAATTGCATTTGATCACCGTGATTTGGCAGTCTATAATTACTCTCATATTCTGGATTTGTGCCCATAGTAATCACTCTAGCGTTCTATCTTGAGTAGGATTAGGTGGTTAAGACGAGGCATACGACATTGGTCAGGCGTGATGATCTTGCTAGGGGGAATGCAGAACGACCAGTCAAGACGACGACTGTTGTGGGTGAAACTGCTAGTGAAATGGGAGTAGTGTTGGCGCTTCTTGTGCCAAAGGTGACTAGAACTTCGGTTGGCGACATACCGCGTGGAGCTATGATTGGAAAGACGTAATGGTTAAGAGAGCTTTGTTTCATGAGGAACCAGAGGAGGACACGCTAGTTGCACCTGACGTGGTCAAGCAGTGATTTGGCGGGCAATTTGATGATTAGTTAGTGTGACAGTTACGACGAGAGATTTCGGGGTAATTCGACGTTATGTCTGATTAGACGTTTACATGGAGTGATGCTCAATTCAAATAGTGATTATTTGGTCTTGGTAGTTATTGTGAGTCTTACCGCGTGATGATTCGAATATAATTAATGATAACTGTGTTTGTGAGGGCATATGATTGTGCTTACAATGGTGGACTATGTGCAGTATAATGTGATTGTGTGATTGCATTTTGAATGACGTGGGTTAGATCTAAATGCGATCTCTGCTGCGATACTAGAGCATGGTTGATTAGATAGTGTGAGTAGACATGTATATACATGAATTTTGGAAATTGTCTGTGTCAACGGTTGTATTATAGTGTCACCTATGTGCTAATGTCTAGGTGATGGTTGGAAGTGTAATAGGTGCGTTGCACCTTGTGTTAATGTTAAGGAAATGGTCCTATGGGATATTAGAATTTTGAATATTATGTGTGTGAATGTGTAACGTGTTGACTTGTGTCTAGGTCGAGTAGAGTGTTGCCTTAAATCATTAATATTAGCCGTAGGGGTGAGACGGTGTGAATTATGTGTGAATGTGTGGTGACGTGTGGCAGGAACTGCTGTTATAATAAATAGAAGGTAGAGTTCAAGAGTTATGTGTCTATAAATAATAAGGTTATATTGTAAAACACATAGATTTGCACAGGTCTAGCTAATTATGTGTGTGCTTTACGCGAGTTAGAGAGTTGAGGTACTTTATATAGAGAAATATATGTTGAACTTGTTAAGTTGCTACTTAGACTTAACGTTATTTGTCCTTGTAGTACACATTTAATCGTGCATAGGACGAATGGTCGGTGAGTTCAGGTACAGTGGTATCAGAGACACATTTACGCGCGTTTAGACATATTTAAAAAAATCGATCTATTGTTTTATTTGTCAAAACTTTTGTTTGACAAAAGATCGAGCCTTTTTCGTTTGTGTAGGTCCTGTGAGCCTCGTCGCGCCGTGGAAATACACAGACCTATTCAGTGATTTGTGTGGGAACCAAGGAACGTGACATAGAAAACGCAAAGACAAAAGACAACAGAATCAAATGATACGTAATCCATAACAAAGAAGTCATCCCGTATTACAGACCACATACCGAAGGAGGACACATCTCTCATATATGCTCACGGTCTAGGGGCGGGAGAGCTCTTCCTGCCCCGACACCTCTCAACCTTGTTCCAGAGTTCCACTTACAAATGAAGACAAGTCTTCTAATTATAGGGAAGGAACATTACTTGCATACTTAGTGTTTTGGGTAAAAATTATGTGAACTAACTTTGTAACCAAATTTCGAAAGTGAGGTAGAGTGCTTTTTGAAATCAGTATTAAGCAATGCTAAAAAAATAAAGATTGACACGGATGATTATGAGGAAAGCCCTTGATCCTTGATGATCTCCGGCACAAAACCTCGGGAGCCGACGAAAGTCGGACTGCCTTGATGAATTTTATTGAACTTAAAACTGTTGAATACAAAGTAAGCCAAATGAGATCGTATGCTAAGTGTTATAATGCTTGCAAGTGCGGGTGTTGTTGTGTGTTCCTATACGATCTATGGCGTATTAAATACAAATCGTCCATAACTAACTATCCGAAATTCTAGTCTTTGACTCTATCTTCCTATATGACCGTTGTAAAGCTTTCTACGCACATTCCACACGTTTCATTTAGCTCCACGTCTGAGTCTTCAGGTGTTAGTGGTTGCACACGTTTTTCCCGTGATTAATAAAGTAATAAACAAGTAGCCGTTAGTAACATTCAAAATACTGACCTTATCGGGATACCGGATCTTTGATCACATATCGCTCAGGATCCTGCTCTAAATTTTAATCCGTAACAATTGTCCCCAAAATTTGACAGCTGTATTAACGATTTACAACTGTAAAATTTTCAAATTTTGAATTTTAAATAGAACCGGCTGCTTGATAGGACTTGGTGCGGGAAACGAGGATGTGAAGCATCGTGGATCAAGACGGTTATCATTACTTCTTATAATTATCCTTTTCTCTTTCATTATTCCGACTTCACCTTCTCCAATTTCTATCTTGGATTCCATGTAACAAAGTCTTTTTTTTCTTATTTCTTTCTGGTTTTTGTTTTCGAAATGGCCAAGAAGAATACTCGTTCTTTTACTTCTTCCGATGATCTCTCTAGTCCGAATTTAATTTCCAACTCTGATTCCGAAAAATGCCTTTTTACCGATCTTGATATTGAGTCACTGAAATCTGGAGGCTTTTTTTCCCGAAGATACTGTCTTTAGACCATTCGATCCTAAAACTAGGGCTGATTTCACGTCAAGTACTTGGGTTTGCTTTCCTTATTTTCCCTTTTCGCTAGGTTTAACTTACCCGTTTCCTCCTCACACTGCTGACTTATTTAGAAAGAGTGGTATTAGCTTCGCTCAAACCATGCCGATGGTTTGGAGAACCCTGTATACCTTGGAATTCTTGATTAAACATCATGCTGTTAAGTTTTTTGCCTTAGAAATAGCCTATGTTTGGCCATGGTTCTTCTCGGTTCCTTTTCGAATTTAAATCTAGTATGACCCACTTGATTCTGAAAACCATCCAAAACGATTCTAACTTGAAAAATAGTTTCTTCTTCGTGAGAAAGGATTCTACCCCAGAAGGGGATAAACTGCCGATCAAGTGGATCGTAAAGGGTAGGATTCTTCCTTGTATGATTTTCTTTTAGAAACTTGATATTCGGGATACTGACTGTTTATTTTTGTTTCAGCGCCAAAGTTCGATATCCTCGCTCCTCCGACTCGAGACACGGCTAAGAAAGTTGCCGCTTTCTTTGGTTTTGAACCCATCGAGCGGACCTTTCGAGTCAAAGATCCACTGCTGGAAGTTGAACCAGACGTCTCCTTCTCTGAATCTACTATGTCTGGTAAGAAAAATAGCCACATTCCATTTTATTAGTTATAAACAATAAGAATAAACTAACCTGTCCTTCTGAAATAGGCCTTCGTAAATCAAGCTCCAAATTTGCCCTTGACAACATTAATACCATGGTATCTAAGGGTAAGGTTGTCAAGAAGGAGGCCAAAGCTGTTCCCGCTCCAGTTGCCAAGTCAAGTGCTCCTAATCCTGATACTTCCATTGTTAAGCCCTCTTCTAGAAAGAAGCGTAAGATCCAGGATCCCGTTGATCTAAACATCTGGGATCGCACCGATTTCTTTGATGCTCACAAGAAGTTCATCTGATAAGAAGATCTCATTATCGTGGAATTCAATTGTAATCCTGCAATTAGAATAACATTATATTATGTGTAACATGCTTTAGATAAGCTGATTGGATTCCATGAACAACTGGTTAAGGTGATGGAATTGTGCAAACAGAAGCTTGCGGATTCCCAGAAGAGTGAGGCTGCTAAAGGTAAAAGGCTGCTAGATGTCACCAAAGAGCTCCATCAAATTAAGGCTGAATTGCAAGAGGGACATCTCCAACATGCTCGGGACATTGATGCATTTAATGAGCAAGCCTAGGCTTCCGCTGCTATCTCCATCTTTCAGTCCAGAATCAAAATGGCCAAAGAAGCCGAGGTCAAAGACTTCGACAGGAGCGCTTGGGATGTTGAAGGGTGGAAGAGGCTGGTGGTTGAGTAGGGAGGAGAGCTAACTTTGGAGAAGGATGCTGGGAAAGTGGTGGCCGAGGATCAAGTTCAGGGTTCTGCAATGGTGGCTGAGGAGCATGAGGCAGCGGGTGCAGGTAAGATGGTTGACCAGGACAATGAAGGTATTGATGCTTAGCCCCGAGCCCTGGTGTTTGTGGTTTTAATTTGGATGTGTTTGTCTGGATAACTTTGAACAATTTACTTTTCTTGTTGATGGGATCTCGGTACGGGATAAACAATTTGATAACTCCTGTCTTGGGTGGATGGTTCCTTTTTTTGGATGAAGCCCGGGACACTTTTTATTTTCTTCATGTCTAATATTAGTAGCTTTTGACTATCCTGCCATGATTGTTCTTGAGATTGAATGTGTTTGTAGAAACTTAAGGTTTGTTATTAGAAAAAATAGGTGTAAGTATTCATCCGGGATTCAGGATCCTTAAGGGTAATTCATTAAACTTTCTCTTATAGAAATATAGTTTAGTTTCGATAAGTAGAGCAAATCATGACTTCGTCAAACTAATTTTGATTCTGCCTTCAATGATGAATCAAAAAATAAGCTTAAGTATGAAAATTGAAACAGATAGATACACATACCAGAACTTTGATGAATGTTATAATAAATGTTGTAACCTAGAGTTGTCCCCTGTATTTATTTGTCAATCATATTGTACGATCGATCGTGGAATTTCAGAATTGGTATAAGTCTTTGGTTCGATCGCGACTCTTGAATTAGTACACCAATGATAAGCATTTGCAAATAAAATGTATCAAGTCAAAATAACATGGGCAAAGCCAAATTATCGTGGGCCAAGCCAGATTAACGTGGGCAAGCCAGATTAACGTGGGTCAAGCCAGAATAACGTGGACCACGCCAGACTTGAGTTAGCATAAAAATGCCAAAATATCTTAGGAGTAACACGTCTGTTACTATCGGAGAGAACAAGTTATAGCCAACAGTGATGAAATTGTCAGCCACTTTTACAGGGTCTGGTCGCACCACCTTGAACTATACTCGAACATCGTGCGTAACTGGCGGAGTGTTTAAACTCAATTCGTAGAAAGGTGTAAACCTTTAAACCTTAGAAGGTATGCAGGATACCTTAACGTAGGAGAGATGGCCAATCTCTGTCTTATGTCGGGATCCCTGGAGATACTTCCTGCAAGACAGGAACTCTTGGTGAAGGTGGGTGGGCTAACACCCACTCCGACACTCAAGTCAGTATATTGATATGGAATGATAAATAAATTAATTGAAATGGAAAGAATACGTACCGTTCTAAGTTAGAATATAAATTCTAACTTACATGAAATAGGTTTTTAGATGAATTGCATTCCAGGATCTTGGTAATATATCTCCTTCCAGAGTTGCTAGCCAATAAGCACCTTTTCCTGCCTCTGAATCAATCAAATATGGGCCTTCCCATTTTGGTGCAACCTTACCGTCGCTAGGATTGGTATTATTCTGGAATGCTTTTCTCAACACAAGATCACCCACTTGAAACCTTCTGATCCTTATACTTTTGTTGTATGATCTTGTTATCCTTTGCTGATAGGCCGCAATGCGAACTTTGGCAAGGTTTATGAGCTCATCAATAGTATCAAGATCATTTGAGAGAGCTTCATTATTATTTTTCTGAGTTTGAAGACTGGTTTTGGCTGTAGGGATGACCATTTCTGTGGGGATCATAGCTTCAGTGCCAAACACCAAAGAGAATGGGGTTTGACCTGTCGCATTTTTTGAAGTTGTTCTATCTGCCCATAGTGCAAATGGCAGTTCTTCAGCCCATTTCCCTTTCTTTTTTCCCAATCTTCTCTTAAGGTTATTGATGATGATCTTGTTGCGGGATTCTGCTTGTCCGTAGGCTTGAGGGTGCACAGGGGTAGAAGTTATCATCTTAATTCCCCAGCTAGTACAGAAGTTGGTTGTTCTTTGACCAATGAATTGATATCCGTTATCACATGTTATTTCCACTAGGATGCCGAATCTCGTCAGGATATTGCGCTTGATAAAGGATATAACTTCCTTTTCTCTGACTTGAACGAATGCTTCGGCTTCTATCCATTTGGAGAAGTAGTCAGTCATTGCTAACATAAATACTTTTCCTCCTGGTGCCTTTAGGAGCTTGCCAACTATATCCATTCCGCACTTCATAAATGGCTAGGAAGAAATAGATGGGTACAAGGGCTCTGCTGGCTAGTGAAGGATGTTACTATGTCTCTGGCATGCATCGCACTTTTGGGAATACTCCATGGCATCTTTCCTCATGGTTGGCCAATAGTATTCTGTCATTAGGATCTTTGAGAAGAGTGCTCAGCCCCCGGTGTGATTCCCACGGTCGTCTTCGTGTATATCTCTAAGAACTTCAAGTGCTTCAGGATCTTCTAAACATTTCAAATAAGGACATGCAATTGAATTTCTGTACAAAACACCATCTAATATTATAAAATGAGATATTCTTATACGAAAAGCCCTGTGATTTTTCTCATTCTTCGTGAATTCTCCGCCTTGTAAATATTTTATAATAGGTGGGATCAAGGATCTATGGTTTGGCTCCGGATCCCGAGTATATACTTCTTCAGCTTCCGTATTAGATACTCCGTTTTTCTTTTCGATTGCTGGAGTTAGGATATGTATAATTGGTATTGTGGTTCCTTCCAGGATCTTGAGTGTTGAGGCAAGATTTGTTAAGGCATCAGCTTCAGCATTGTCTTCCCTTGGTACCTGTATTATACTAAAGATTTTGAATTTCACAGATAATTGTTTGACTATCTCGAGGTACTTGATTAATCTTTCACCCTTTGTTGCATAGGAGCCATTGAAATGGTTAGTAATCAATAGTGAATCCAAATATACCTGGAGATACCTGATCTTCATGTCACAAGCAACTTGTAATCCTGCTATCAGCGCCTCGTACTCTGCCTCGTTGTTGGTTGATTGGAACTTACAGCTTATTAACTGGGGTAGTATGTCCCCTTGTGGCGATTTTAGTATGATTCCAAGACCTGTACCTCTTATATTAGATGCACCGTATGTGAATAGAATCCATTTATCCTTTGATTCCTCCAGTCGTTGAACTTCGAGATCTGCTTCTTGTTGGATATCACTGCTGAAATCAGCCACAAAGTCTGCGAGTGCTTGAGATTTTATTGTTGTCCTGGGCTCATTCTTGAGATCATATGCGTTGAGTTTGACTGACCATTTAGCCATTCTTCCAGACATTTCCGGCTTTCTCAAAACACACTTAATTGGATAATTAGTTTTAACATGTATAGCATGGGTCTCAAAATAATGTCTAAGTTTAGTAGATGCCATTATTAAAGCTAAATATTAATTTTTCTAAGTGAGAATACCTGGTTTCCACCGAAAGTAGACTTTTACTTACATAGTATACTGGATGTTGCTAACCTTAATGATCTTTAACTAAGACAACACTTACAGAATGTCCAGATACTGCTAAGTACAATGATAATGGTTCGCCATCTTCAGGTTTCATTAGTAGAGGAGCTGTGGATAAATACTCCTTTAGTGCTTGTAGTGCTTGCTCATGCTTTTCTTCCCATTCTAATATTTTGTTTTTCTTTAGGATATCATAAAATTCTTTACATCTCTCTAAGGATCTTGAGATAATTCTATTGAGCGCTGCTACTTTACCAGTCAGCCTCTTGACATCTTTGGTATTGGCTGGGAATTTTAGGTTGATTATTGCCTTGATCTGCTCGGGGCTAGCCTCTATCCCTCTTTTGGTTACCATATATCCTAAAAATTTTCCTGCCCCCACTCCAAAGTGGCATTTGGAAGGGTTGAGCTTCATGTTATAATGATCTAGGATGTTCAACGCTTCTTCAAGATCTCTGGGATGATCTTCAGCTTTTTTCGACTTCACCACCATGTCATCAATATAGACATCCATGGTGTCCCCAAGTTTCTCTTTAAACATCATGTTTACTAGCCTCTGGTATGTAGCACTTGCATTTTTTAGACCAAAAGGCATGGCAATATAACAATAGATACCTGTCGGAGTCATGAAGATAGTATCCTCCTGGTTAGAGGGTTCCATCTGGATCTGCTGAAATCCCGAGGAGGCATCCATGAAGGTTAACATTTCATGGCCTGCTGTATCATCCACCATTGGGTCTATATGTGGTAGAGGGAAGGGATCTTTCAGACATGCTTTGTTTAAGTCTGTGAAGTTACACAGACTCTCCATTTCCCATTCTTCTTCTAGACCACTACTACATTAGCTTTCCATCTTAGGAATTTTACTTCCCTAATCATTCCTGCTTTTAACAATCTCTCAACTTCCTCTTAGATGACTGTATTTCTTTCTAGAGCGAATTTTCTTCTTCTTTGATGTATGGGCCTGAAAATGTTATCAAGTCCTAATTTATGTGTAATAATATCTTTAGAAATACTTGTCATGTCTTCACGTTTCCAAGCAAAAGTTGAAATTCTGCTCTTTAGTAATTTGGTGAGGCTTTTCTGAATATCCTCAGGGATACTTGTTCTAATAAGTACCTTGACGTCAGGATCCTCTGGACTTAGGGATAACTCCTTGATATCCTACCCCTTGGCTTCTAGGACGTCTCTAGCCTGTTTCTTTAATTGCTATGCTTGTCTAGTTTTCACTGATGCTTTCATTGAAGAAGTATAACAATCTTTTGCATCCTGTTAATCGCTGTTGATTTTTACTACTCCCCAAGGAGTTGGCATTTTGACACATTGGTGGTATATCGAGGGTACCGCTTTCATATCATGTATCCAGGGTCTCCCTAGTATAACATTGTAACATGATAGCGAATCCATTATGCAAAATTTTTGTATAGTGTTTACCCCTTCGATATATATCGGAAACTTTATCTCTCCGAGTGTGTTTTTGACTTCTCCGCTGAATCCCAATAGCACTGCAGATTTGGAGATAATCTCGGAATCCGGGATCCCCATTCTTTTCAAGACATCATGCTGGATTATGTTCACCGAGCTTCCTCAATCTCAGTATTCTTCGAATAAAGCGATTTGAAACATATAGGGTGATCACCAGGCCATCGTGATGAGGATCTTGTACATTATCCCTATCATCTTCATTGAAGGAGATTATCTTTTCTTGTGTTAGACTGGAAGTTCTGAGGGGTCTATCACCCTTCTCTGTTTTGGCTTCCTTGGCATTTCTCTTAGCTGTAGAGTAAGAGGTACCACAAATGTCTGAACCACCATAAATGAAACCTATTACCTTAGCATCGGGTGGCGGAGATTTGGCTCGTTACGACATTTTGTCATGATCCTTGACTTGTTTCTTTCCTTTGCCCAGAAACTCCTTAAGATATCCCTTGCTCAAGAGATAACTTATTTCTTTGCGCAGGGCAATGCAATCCTCAGTGATATGTCCGAAATCTTCATGGAAGGCACACCATTTGGACTTGTCTTTGCCACCGGTATTCTTTTCGAATTTACGGGGCCACCTGGCTTTGTCTCCAAGATCCTGCATAGCATATAACAAACAAGTTGTGTCAAGTGGAAAACAGTATTCAGATAACTTAGGATGTTCCTCTTCCTCCTCGTCATCTTCCACAGCATTGACTCTGTGATTACCAGGTTTGGAATATGGCTTAGATCTATATGGTTTGAAAGGTGCAGTCTCAGTCTTCCGGTTAGGTTGACTATAACTGGTTGGAGCATCCATCCTTTGCTGAATCTTCTTATTGTCTTCGAGTCTGATGAACCTAAGTGCCCTGTTTCTGACCTCGTCAAGATTCCTACAAGGGTTCATGACAAGGTCTTCATAGAATTGAGAATCTTTCCTCAATCCTATTTTGAAGATCTGGACTGCTGTGGCTACGTCGAGATTTGGTATATCCAGGGATTCCTTACCAAACTTGCTGACATAATCTCGGAGGGATTCTCTGGAATTTTGAATCACCCTGTATAAGTCACTTATCAATCTTTCAAAATTTCTACTGTAAGAAAATTGATTGTTAAATAGGTTGATTAAATGAGCAAATGAAGTAATAGAGTACGGAGGAACATTAAGTAGCCATTTTAAGGTTGATCCAGTTAAGGTAGAACCGAAGCCTTTACATAAGCAAGCCTCTTTCATGTCCAAGGGAATGGGGTCGATCTCCATTCTCTCTCTATATTGCGCTACATGCTCCTTAGGATCCGTTGTTCCATCATACAACTTCATGTTGGGAGTTTGGAAAATCTTGGGGATCTCACCATCACAAATGGGAGGAGCGAATCTGGAAGTCCTGTGGCTGGAAACGGTCATCTCAGGTTGGGTTGCACCTCACCACGCACACTTGAGATCATTTCTCTCAACTTTTTCAATTATTTCGCCATGGAAGGAGTGATCCTGTATCCTGCACAGATTCGTTAGTATTCAAAAAGTTATTGAATGTGTTACCCATGCCGACATCTTTGAGAGATAATCCTGGGGTAAATCCAAGATCTTGAGTTGTAGTAACTCTGGTAGTTGGAGTTGAACCAAGAGTTGTGACTCCTGTCCGCATAGGTAGGAAATCTCCCTGATGGACTCCCGAAAATCCCGGATAGTCAAAGTTCAAAGCCCTTGATTGCAATGGAGTTGTCACTTCCACCAGTTTCTTTGAGTTTTTGATTCTTTCAAGCTCTCTAAATATTGCTTGATTAGTTTTTTTCTGTTGTTCCATCTGCTGCTTTACCTCGGAGAACACTTTGGGAAGTTCATCATTTGAGATAAGCATAGGTGGGCTAGCGGATATTCCGGATCCCAAAAAACCTGCAGGAACAGTCTTCCGAGGCTGGCCATCATTCTTTTTCTGGAATGAAGGAAGGGGAAGAATAGGGCTGACTAGCCCGGAGGTTGAAGATGGAGTAGAGACAGAAGCATTTTTAGATTGGGACGACATTTTTGAAATCAGTTTCGAAAGATAATGATTAAACAAAAATTTCAAAAAGGATTTGAAGATAAAAAGCACCACTTGCCCCACAGTGGGCGCCAAATTGTTTTGTGTAAAAATTATGTGAACTAACTTTGCAACCAAATTTCGAAAGTGAGGTAGAGTGCTTTGTGAAATCGATATTAAGCAATGTTAAACAATAAAGATTGACACGGATGATTACGAGGAAAGCCCTTGATCCTTGACGATCTCCGGTACAAAACCTCGGGAGCCGACGAAAGTCGGACTGCCTTGATGAATTTTATTGAACTTGAAGCTGTTGAATACAAAGTAAGCCAAATGAGATCATATGCTAAGTGTTACAATGATTGCAAGTGCGGGTGTTGTTGTGTGTTCCTATACGATCTATGGCGTATTAAATACAAATCGTCTATAACTAACTATCTGAAATTCTAGTTTTTGATTCTATCTTCCTATATGACCGTTGTAAAGCCTTCTACACACATTTCATTTCGCTCCATGTCTGAGTCTTCAGGTGTTAGTGGTTGCACACGTTTTCCTGTGAATAATAAAGTAATAAACAAGTAGCCGTTAGTAATATTCAGGAGACTTACCTTATCGGGATACTGGATCTTTGATCACATATCGCTGAGGATCCTGCTCTAAATTTTAATCCGTAACACTTAGTAAGTACGCAGGTGATTGGTCATGCATACTTACCAAGTACGTAGGGCAAAAGCCTTGCGTACTTATGAAGTACGCGGGACCAATCTGGTGTGCATGCTAAGTATGCTGGAACACCCTCCAGCGGACTAGCTTCGTACACCTATACATAGAATTTTATCTATAGTTACTAAAACATGCTTCTACAGTTTGTTGTGATTGTGTGGAATGAATCGAGCACTAAAGACTTGTGGTTGTGTTGTTTATTTATTGGTTGTTATCTTTGTATTTTTCATAGGTTATTTAGAACCCCGATTTAATAGTTTGGGTTTTATTTATTTATTTATTTATAGTGTATTTGAAAATAAATATTGTAACCCTAAAGAAACGAAGATCTGAAGACCAAGGCGTACAAAGATAGGATTAAAGATGAAGATCTTGGACTAAGTGGAAGATAGCAGATTTATTATTTTGTTATCCCTTAGACCAGTCCGGTTGTTCGTTTGGTGGCTCGAACGAAACCGGGCAATTTTTCTCGATTCTGTGTTTTATTTATTTTTGTGCTTGTGATAAAATTATTTAGGATAATAATTAAACCGTAAAATTTTTAATAAAACTTTTGACACAATTTAAATACGACGAGATAATTAAATTGTTTATTTATCTAGGAAAGATAATTAAATAAAAGGTGTTTTATTTAAAAGTATAAACAAGTTTTAAATTTAAGTAGTTTTTATTTAAAAAGCAATTTAAATTAATTAAAGAGTTGATTAGTTTAAAAATCAGTTCGCGACAAATGTCCAATTTAGATTAATAGGGTATTTGAAATTGGATCGTGTCGAGTGTTGAAAGTGTTTCACGAACTAATAATTAGTAAAATTAATTTATCATGCTACTGACTCGAAACGGAAATATTAAAAAATATTAATGAAATCCTAATATATAAAATCGATATTTTTGAGCCATCCCTTAATCGTAACACTTCAACTAGTTTATCCGAACCTCCAGTGTTAGTGAATTACCCTGCATCCGGCCCTACGGTTTTAGTCGAAGATAGAACCGCGATTCCTAAGTCACTTAGGCCGGGTGTACAGTTACAATTGAAGGACAAATATCACTTAAGTCGTTTATGTGGACGTAGCTGAGGGAAAACATATCCAAAGGTTGACATTACTTGTCATGTCCCTCAGGCCGAAAGTTGTATAGTTGATACAATTGGTAATCGTTACCTACTCGTCTAGCTATGGCAATGGAGAGTGCTCAGCTGTAATATCCAGGATTTTCCGACATATCTTTTCTTAAACCCTTGCCCGTGTTAGTAAATTAAAACTCGAATTCGTATTAAAACTATTTCCTTCCAAATGAATTTTAATTTTTAGTTAAGGAAAATAAAACAATTTATACTTGAAACATATATATATATATATATATATGTATATAGATATATGTGAGTGTTATTTGAAAGTATAAATATATATATATATATATATATAAATTCTTATCAGTTGTAATTATATAAATGATACAAACTCGTCTTTTTAGACTTATGAATAAATAAATCATATAAATCATTTTTATAAATTTATAAAAATGATTGAGAAAACTTATTTAAACATATTAATTTTTATAAAAACTTCGGGGACCAAAACTGACATCCGCTGAAACTTGCCTTAAACTAGAAACAAATCTTTAAACGAAATATGTTAACTCAGTGAAACATCAGGGACCTGTTCTGCCACAAACCCAAACTTCTGAATCAGAAACAGGCCTTGAGTTCGAATCCCGTGGAGACCGGCTTCGAGCCGTTTAATTCGAAACGCGTAAAACAAGAGAATTCAATGCTCCTTGCCTCGCGCATGCGACTGTAACCCAAGAACCATCAATGCTCGAATTCGGCCCGAGACCCGCGCAATTTCGAATTTGAAACCGTTGTACTCATCCGCCAACTCCCCAACCGATTCGACATTATATCGTGAAATTTGTTATAAATACCAGTCCCTAAACCTTAACGACAACACACTACAACTCTGTAAACAATCAATTCTATCATATCGCTCCCGCATTTGCCGATTGAGGTTGCGTCGGCCGACTCAAGAACTAAAACTCGTTCTCCTTTGTTCCTTCATCATTTCAGGTAATTCCAAATACCATAATCGTCGTTTTCATAATAGGAACAAAAGCCCTCTGTCAAATCGCTATGACAAAGGGTTAATCGAGGTGTATTTGGCAGGGATCGATTCTAGGGTTCATAAGGGGAAGGGGCGCGATTTGAGAAGCTGTTTAAATATTTCTTTTCTGTGTTATAAACCAACGAGACCCGTAGTCGGGATGGTTTAAGCATGTGTGTGTGTCTGTGAACCAGGCGACCCGGGTTCGAATCCGGTTAGCCCAGTTTTGCTTTTTTTCATTTTTTTAGCCTTTTAACAACAGATTTAAACTTGAAATTTTTTTTATAAATTCTGTAAAACTTTTGTAAACTTGAATCTAATTTTTATTTACACTTTTGTATTCTGGAAATATTTTAATTAAATAAAACTTAGTTAAAACTTATTTAAACTTTGATAATAAATATTTAAAACTATAAAAAAAAACAACCTTTAAGTTTTATAAAATTTATATTCTTAATAGGAAATATTTTATAGAATTTGAAAATTTGTACCTTCTATAAAATCAATTATTTTTATAAAACATAAAACTTGCGTATTTATTTATTTTAAAACAAAATAAATATACTTTATTTACTTGTAGAATGTTTGTAAACTTTATAAATCCTAAAGTTAAAAAAGAGACTTATAATTTATGAACTCATATAAATTAAGAATGCTTATAAACTTATAACCTTAAACATAAACTTTATTACTTATAAACTTATAACTTTAAACAAAAACTTGATTTTTTATATACTTATAATTTGATACTTTATAAACTTATGGCCTCATTGAAAACTTTATTAATTGAGATATAAACTTTATAAGAAATTTTATTAGAGATTTTATTAAACTTATAACTATATGTCACTTATTTAAACTTAAGAAAATATTTTAAACATTATTTAACTATACGTATTTTAATAAATACTTAATACTTAAATGCTTTAATAAATCGTAAATGATTTATATTGATTCTTTTCAATTAGATAAATATTTTTAATAATTATCTATCCTTAATAATTATGCATTCTTGAAACGATTATAATAAAACCTTAATTATTATTCAAAATAATAATTATCATTATATATTCTTTAAATAATTATTATAAATCTTTAATAATTATTTATTTCTTGAATAATTATTGTTAAAACTTTAATAATTATTTGGTCTTTCATTTAACAATTACTTCAACTTCATTTACGAATACTTAGAAAACTATTTGGATTATTATTACCTAACTAGAGTAATTATAAGACTTCTAAATAATTAATGATTATTCTAATCTACAAACTTATGAAACTTTGATATTCAAGTCTTGTGACATTCATTCAAAACCTTTATTATAAACTTGGGTTAAACTTGATTTAAACTTCATAAACAAAATCAATCCCATCTCCCGTTTGGAACCCTAGTCAAATCCTGAAATCCTAGATCCTCGTCATAGCCTTATAGATCATACTTAAAACTTTAGACTTATATTCTTAGGCTTATTGTGAGGATATTCTCCCTCTCTAAGTCTTGCAAATACTTATCCGTGTTGGATACTCTTCATCGATCCAGGTGAGTATACTTAGCCCCTTTTTCCTTTCTATACTTTTGGGGTGAAACATGTTCAAAAACATTAAACTTATGCAATTCTTGTACAACTATGACTAGATGATTATTCTTATGTTAAACTTGAGACTTGTATGCTTAGATTAAACTTAAAACTAGCACATTCATTAACTTTGATCAAGCCTATAGTAACAATGATAGATCTATTGCATTTGACCAATCCACCTTGATTGATTGACCCCTTCGGGGGGGGGGAACCCTTGGTGATTGTTACTGAATTAAACTTTAAACTTGAGACTTATAAGGGTAACCTGCGGGTTATGCCTAAACTTGGTTGGAGGGTTGATTTGCACAATGTTTAAGATACTTGTTCTCATACTTACATTATAGAATGCATATATCATAGTGAATTGTAATTCTTTCCAAATACTTGTTAAACTGTGTCAAAACCTTTGTATCTCACCAACTATTTTGTAGTTGACAGATTCTTTTACATGTTTCAGGTTCTACATCATGAGACTTGTTTGTGAACATATAGGACGCTTTGGACCTAGACTACTTATTAAATAAATGTTGTATACTTGTTATTTCCTTTGTATTGAACCTTTGAATCTATTTATTAATGAAATATTGAAACTTTAATAGTCAACCTTGTGCTATTGAACAACCGCGTCCGCCCCGACGTATAATCCGCCGTCGGTTGGGGTGTGAAAGATTGGTATCAGAGCCTTGGTTATAGGGAATTAGGTTATTAGACACATGACCTAGACTATAACTTAGGAGACCCAAACATGAGTTATCTCATGTCCTTTACTAGGAATTCTCTTCTCATTCTATTCTTAAATCTTATACGCTTGGAGATTCTACGTTTCTACTTATCTACATGCTACAAGAGTCTACTACATCGAGGGTACGTTCTTAGGCTTCAAGCCTAATCCACCACTAAACTCTCGTCAAGAATATTTAAGTTCTAGATAATGTGTGAGAACTTGTGTAGACCGGAAGGGTGGATACCTGTATTCTGGGAAATTCTGTCAAGGAAAGCATTTCGTATAAATCCAAATCAACCGTTGGACCCGTATGCTTTCCTGGGAATTCTTGGGATGAGTATCCACTTATAGGAATGCATGACTTCTCTAAACATTAGTGAGCTTAGATCTCTCTTGATATGTCAAAGTACTTACTTAGTGATATGCACTAAATGAGTACCATCTCAAATACTATACACTTCATAAATTCATGATTCAAAAACTTTCCTCTGTAACCTTTACTCTATGATTCTTACGTTTCGTCTCTTCAAAAATGGTCACATGACGGCATGCTTACTCGTCATGACCTGAAGGAGTTACCTTCAAGGAGAAATTCTTACGAGATTATACTTAAAAACTACATACATAAACTTATATTTATAGATACTACCCAATAAACTTCGTGATCGTTGTAATACAACCCTTAAAACTATGTATTACTCTCCAAATTCTCCTATAAACTTCATTATTTTATGAACATAACACTTAAGGGGAAACCCTTGTGTTTCATCTTATTTTCATCACTCAACCAAACTACTCTAGATAACTCACTAAAACTTTTGCTACACTTTTATACATCTCAAAGTGTTCATACATCCTTAAACTTCATGATCCTTGAACTAATCGCCCATTAAAACTATGTATTGCCCTACAAGTCCTTTTACAAACTTCATTATTTTATAAACTTGGCATATAAGGGGAAACCCTTGTGTCTCATTTCATTTTTCGTCACTCAAGCAAACTTCATTTTATGACTAACTCGAAACTTTGTTACACTTTTAATCTCAAAACCTTCATACATCCTTAAAACTTACACATCACCGTTTCTTGTAAACAAAACTTAACGTCTTTTAAACCTAAAGTACATTAACAAAGGGATTAGTAACCTGATCGTTTTCCCGCAAGGGAAGAAGCCTACTATAGAATAAACAAGCTCCACGTTTAAGACTCTAAACCTATAATGAACCTCGACATAGTACCATAAACCTAAACATCGGTGACAACAACTGAGAGAAGTTGTAGGCCCATGAGGAAGTTCTGGCTAGAGAAATAGGGTACTTAAGTGAGTCCTTGTGACCACCTCTTCTTTCGGGAATCCTCCTCGTTAGCCCATCAACCTCCAATCAAAACTATTTTTGAAAGTATTACTGTAATAACTCAGTATTATGAATAAAAAAAAACCTTTTGAACATATTAAATCAACTTACTTATAGACTTTAATTTTCCGTTTAAATTGTATTATGTAAGGGCTAGAAGTCCCAATTTTGAAACATTTAACGAAAGTTATTTTGAAATTTATCTTGCTATCACTTACTAGCTTGACTTTCCTTCTAGCACTATAAACTTAACACTTCTACCCAAACACTTTCGTCAAGAGTAGCTCATGTTAGTACTTGAGATAATTAACAACGTTGCATTAAACTATAAAAATCCTAAGTGACACACGCATACTTGAAGAATAAACTTTGAACAAACCTTCTAATTCGTAAGCACTCTCTTAAAACAACACGACTTATGAACCACTGCCGTAATCAACTATGATCCTTACCCCTTATATAGACTTCACACTTCTAAACTTGACCAACTTTTCGTTTAACAATCATACATACCCTATTATGAGTCCTACTTATACTAATCATTTCCTAACTCGTCGTTTTTGAACATCCTAATTACATTCTATACAAAAGAACACTATGCCTGCTATTGTGAAACAAGATAAATCAACTATAAACACACTATCATAAACCTTATCAAAACTTTTCCCGTTACCCTATGCTAGGAGACTTTCCTCATCCAACTCTTGTCACCTAAAAGATGTGCTATAAATCACAACGGGAACTAAAATCTTAAATGCACGTTGCTAAAACATTAAACTTCGTCTACACAAAGTCAGGGACTTTTTGAGTCATGTAAAAACTTATACAAATACTCAAACCCGTATTCCTGAAACTAAACACCTTCTAAACCACCAAAGAAAGCATGTCCAATAATAGATCATGAAAAACTTGATATTGAAACTTGAAATCAACTGACTTATCCTACTTTCAAACTCATACTTGGATTCTTAGTCTTGAAAACTTTTTGTGTTCGTCTCAACTAAACCTTATAAGACTTGATAAACGTACATTCCAAATACACGGGAAAACTTCACTCTTGATACTAGAAACTAGCAAGAAGGAGGACATTACTCTCTCTTTAGCGGAGTACTTCCCCTGACTCCTTACAAAACCAAACATCGGAAATCCACCTACCCTTCTGAACGACTCGAATCTTTTGTGAGAGAGCGTATAACGGTTAATCCTGATCCAAACGCTGTCCCACACCGCTCTTAAATACTAGAGTATTTAGATAACCGCTTTATACTCAAAGCGTAATCGTATACTTCTATGCACTGAAGCTAAACTAAAAGACTTTAAACTATTATATACTTGACGCATTCTTGATCAAACACAATTTAAACTATTCTATGTTTGACGTATTCTTGATCAAATGCAATTTAAACTATTCTACGTTTGACGTATTCTTGATCAAACGCAATTTAAACTATTCTATGTTTGACGCATTCTTGTTCAAACACAATTTAGACTATTCTATGTTTGACGTATTCTTGTTCAAACACGACTTAAACTATTCTATGTTTGACGTATTCTTGTTCAAACACGATTTAAACTATTCTATGTTTGACGTATTCTTGTTCAAACACAATTTAAACTATTCTATGTTTGACGTATTCTTGTTCAAACACAATTTAAACTATTCTTCGTTCGACGTATTCTTGTTCAAACACAACTTAAACTATTCTATGTTTGACGTATTCTTGTTCAAACACAATTTAAACTATTCTATGTTTGACGTATTCTTGTTCAAACATGATGAACGTTTAAGACTTTAAACTACTCCATGTTTGACGTATTCTTATTCAAACATGACGAACGTATAAGACTTTTAAACTACTCAAGGTTTGATGTATTCTTGATCAAACACGAGGAAAGTGTAAAGACTTTAAGCTACTCGATGTTTGATGTATTCTTATCCAAACATGAGGAAACTTTGAAACTCTAAATCTGGTAACATTCTTTTCTCTTTAATTATTGAATGGTGTTTCTCTCTAAGGCATTCGTTAATCAATGATCACTCTTACGTGGAAACAATAGTCATGAGTTAAACAAATTCTTGTACTCTTTCTTGATCCACGCACAAACGGAAGAACCTATGCGGACTATGCGACGATTTAAATGCTTGCGGGTGCACACGTAAGTATGAAAATCGGCGTATGGGAAGACATAGTAAACTTTTTCGTGTGCTATTATCTAAGACTCATCGTAAAAGGTAGCCACGGAACTTAGGTACCGTAGCAATCCTTAGACGTGTTAGACTACAAACTCAAATCATTACGCTATCATCGAATCCATCCCGAGTGATGCATCTCACTTTAAATCTTGAATGGAAATTCAGCAGTTATCCTCTAAAGTACATTTCTGAAAACAAATCTTCATATGCTTCGATGAGACTATATACCCTTAGGAAAACCCTTGGCAATCATATACTTTGAAAACTTAGAAACTCAATCGAAAGTCTTATTCCTATAGATATTTCCCCTTGGGAAATCTAAACGTAACTCAGGGCTTACTTGGGAACGTAAAACATCTTTCTCATTATCTTTGGGCGTATCATAGACTTAAATCCTAAACAAAACCCTTCTACTTTAATTTCGGGACGGAATTTCCTAAAGTAGGGGAGACTGTAATATCCAGGATTTTCCGACATATCTTTTCTTAAACCCTTGCCCGTGTTAGTAAATTAAAACTAGAATTCGTATTAAAACTATTTCCTTCAAAATGAATTTTAATTTTTAGTTAAGGAAAATAAAACAATTTATACTTGAAACATATATATATATATATATATATGTATATAGATATATGTGAGTGTTATTTGAAAGTATAAATATATATATATATATAAATTCATATAAGTTGTAATTATATAAATGATACAAACTCGTCTTTTTAGACTTATGAATAAATAAATCATATAAATCATTTTTATAAATTTATAAAAATGATTGAGAAAACTTATTTAAACATATTAATTTTTATAAAAACTTCGGGGACCAAAACTGACATCCGCTGAAACTTGCCTTAAACTGGAAACAAATCTTTAAACGAAATATGTTAACTCAGTGAAACATCAGGGACCCGTTCTGCCACAAACCCAAACTTCTGAATAAGAAACAGGCCTTGAGTTCGAATCCCGTGGAGACCGGCTTCGAGCCGTTTAATTCGAAACGCGTAAAACAAGAGAATTCAATGCTCCTCGGGACTCGCCTCGCGCGTGCGACCGTAACCCAAGAACCATCAATGCTCGAATTCGGCCCGAGACCCGCGCAATTTCGAATTTGAAACCGTTGTACTCATCCGCCAACTCCCCAACCGATTCGGCATTAAATCGTGAAATTTGTTATTAATACTAGTCCCTAAACCTTAACGACAACACACTACAACTCTCTAAACAATCAATTCTATCATATCGCTCCCGCATTTGCCGATTGAGGTTGCGTCGGCCGACTCAAGAACTAAAACTCGTTCTCCTTTATTCCTTCATCATTTCAGGTAATTCCAAATACCATAATCGTCGTTTTCATAATAGGAACAAAAGCCCTCTGTCAAATCGCTATGACAGAGGGTTAATCGAGGTGTATTTGGCAGGGATCGATTCTAGGGTTCATAAGGGGAAGGGGCGCGATTTGAGAAGCTGTTTAAATATTTCTTTTCTGTGTTATAAACCAACGAGACCCGTAGTCAGGATGGTTTAAGCGTGTGTGTGTGTCTGTGAACCGGGCGACCCGGGTTCGAATCCGGTTAGCCCAGTTTTGCTTTTTTTCATTTTTTTAGCCTTTTAACAACAGATTTAAACTTGAAATTTTTTTTATAAATTCTGTAAAACTTTTGTAAACTTGAATCTAATTTTTATTTATACTTTTGTATTCTGGAAATATTTTAATTAAATAAAACTTAGTTAAAACTTATTTAAACTTTGATAATAAATATTTAAAAACTATAAAAAAAAAACCACCTTTCAATTTTATAAAATTTATATTCTGAATAGGAAATATTTTATAGAATTTGAAAACTTGTACCTTCTATAAAATCAATTATTTTTATAAAACATAAAACTTGCGTATTTATTTATTTATTTTAAAACAAAATAAATATACTTTATTTACTTGTATAATGTTTGTAAACTTTATAAATCCTAAAGTTAAAAAAGAGACTTATAATTTATGAACTCATATAAGTTAAGAATACTTATAAACTTATAACCTTAAACATAAACTTTATTACTTATAAACTTATAACTTTAAACAAAAACTTGATTTTTTATAGACTTATAATTTGATACTTTATAAACTTATGGCCTCATTGAAAACTTTATTAATGGGGATATAAACTTTATAAGAAATGCTATTTGAGATTTTATTAAACTTATAACTATATGTCACTTATTTAAACTTAAGAAAACATTTTAAACATTATTTAACTATACGTATTTTAATAAATACTTAATACTTAAATGCTTTAATAAATCGTAAATGATTTATATTGATTCTTTTCAATTAGATAAATATTTTTAGTAAATTATCTATCCTTAATAATTATGCATTCTTGAAACGATTATAATAAAACCTTAATTATTATTCAAAATAATAATTATCATTATATATTCTTTAAATAATTATTATAAATCTTTAATAATTATTTATTTCTTGAATAATTATTGTTAAAACTTTAATAATTATTTGGTCTTTCATTTAACAATTACTTCAACTTCATTTACGAATACTTAGAAAACTATTTGGATTATTATTACCTAACTAGAGTAATTATAAGACTTCTAAGTAATTAATGATTATTCTAATCTACAAACTTATGAAACTTTGATATTCAAGTCTTGTGACATTCATTCAAAACCTTTGTTATAAACTTGGGTTAAACTTGATTTAAACTTCATAAACAAAATCAATCCCATCTCTCGTTTGAAATCCTAGATCCTCGTCATAGCCTTATAGATCATACTTAAAACTTTAGACTTATATTCTTAGTCTTATTGTGAGGATATTCTCCCTCTCTAAGCCTTGCAAATACTTATCCGTGTCGGATACTCTTCATCGATCCAGGTGAGTATACTTAGCCCCTTTTTCCTTTCTATACTTTTGGGGTGAAACATGTTCAAAAACATTAAACTTATGCAATTCTTGTACAACTATGACTAGATGCTTATTCTTATGTTAAACTTGAGACTTATATGCTTAGATTAAACTTAAAACTAGCACATTCATTAACTTTGATCAAGCCTATAGTAACAATGATAGATCTATTGCATTTGACCAATCCACCTTGATTGATTGACCCCTTCGGGGGGGAGCCCTTGGTGATTGTTACTGAATTAAACTTTAAACTTGAGACTTATAAGGGTAACCTGCGGGTTATGCCTAAACTTGGTTAGAGGGTTGATGTGCACAATGTTTAAGATACTTGTTCTCATACTTACATTATAGAATGCATATATCATAGTGAATTGTAATTCTTTCCAAATACTTGTTAAACTGTGTCAAAACCTTTGTATCTCACCAACTATTTTGTAGTTGACAGATTCTTTCACATGTTTCAGGTTCTTCATCATGAGACTTGTTTGTGATCATATAGGACGCTTTGGACCTAGATTACTTATTAAATAAATGTTGTATACTTGTTATTTCCTTTGTATTGAACCTTTGAATCTATTTATTAATGAAATATTGAAACTTTAATAGTCAACCTTGTGCTATTGAACAACCGCGTCCGCCCCGACGTATAATCCGTCGTCGGTTGGGGTGTGACATCAGCCATTCACTGAGATATGGGGAACCGGGATCTCATTCCTAATTATATAAATTTTTGCAATTGGGCCATAAAATTTTATTAGGAAATCTATGCATGAAAATACTAAAACTTATTTTTGAATTTTGTAGATGTCTAACGAATCGAATGCAAATACCTCTATCTCCCTGAAATCTATCCTTGAGAAGGATAAGCTTGACCATTCCAACTTCATGGACTGGTACCGAAACATGACAATTGTTATCAAGGCTGAGAACAAACTGTCTGTTCTCGAGGGACCAATCCCGAAAGAACAAGAAGCTACTACGGGCCAAGCCCGTAAGACCTGGGATAAGCATGTTGATGACTCTATCAAGGTCTCTTGCTTGATGCTGGCGTCATGATACCAGAACTTCAAAAGAATCTGGTGGACATGCTTGCATACGATATGATTAAGCAACTGCAGGAAATGTTCCAGCAGTAGGCCCGTCATGAACGCTTCGAAGTGATGAGATCACTAATAAGCTGCCTTATGCAAGAAGGTTCTTCTGCCAGTACCCATGTGCTGAAAATGAAGGGATACATTGATCATCTGGCACCTCTTGAATCCCCCTTAAGCAATGAATGGGTCGGGGATATAATCCTCAACTCACTGCCAAAATCATATGATCAATTCATTCTGAATTACAATATGAATACTTGGGACAAAACCATCCCGGAGTTGCATATGATGCTAAAGACTGCCGAGATGAATATACCAACTCCTGCGAAGTCTGGTTCAGTGCTAATGATCAAAGAAGGTCGAGTCAAGAAATCTGAAGCCAAGGGAAAAGGGTAGAAAGGCTTCAAAGGCAAGGGCAAAAGTAAAGATGTTTCCAAGAAACCTCTAAAGAATGTTAAGTGTTTTCATTGTGATGAAACCGGACACTAGAAGAGGAATTGCCCAAAATATCTGGCCGAGATGAAGTAGAAAAAGTCTGCTAGAGGACAATCCTCAAGTATGTTTATTATCGAGATCTTTTCTCTGTCTAGCAAATCTTGGGTGTTTGACACCGGATGTGGTTATCACATTTGTAATGATTTGTAGGGACTAAGGAAGGTTAGGAGACTGAAGTAAGGTGACCTGGAGCTCCATGTGGGAAATAGACAAAAGGTTGTTGTGAAGGTTGTAGGAGAATATACTCTTTTACTTCCTTCTGGAATAGAACTTGTTTTGAACAATGTTTATTTTATTCCTAATTTGACTAGGAATATTGTATAAGTATCCGCTTTGTAGGAACAAGGATTTATTTATGCTTTTGACAATAATTTCATTTATGCATATTTGAATGGTTTGTTTTATTTTTCTGCAAAGCCTCACAATGGAATCTATGAGATAAAAGTCCATGATAATAATGTCATATTTAATATCCCTCCAAACGTATGAAATATGCTTTTAATGATACGTATCTATGGCATTGTAGGCTTGGACACATAAACAAGAATCGCATGAAGAAACTCCAAACCTCCGGAATTCTGAATTCTACATGTCAAAAGTCATTTAATGATTGCAAATCATGTTTAAGTGGAAAGCTAACCAAAGCTTCTTTTGCCAGAATAGGTCAAAGGGCTAAGGATCTGTTAGGACTCGTACATACTGATTTATGTGGTCCATTCAGAACAATGATCAAAAGTGGAGAAAGATACTTCGTGATATTTACTAATGATTTCAGTAGATATGGTTATGCTTATCTTATGAAACATAAACATGAAACGTTTGAAATGTTCAAACAATACCAGAACGAAGTACATAATCAACTTGGTAAGACAATTAAGATGCATAGATCTGATCGAGGTGGTGAATATCTTAGTCTAGAATTTGACGAACATCTAAAGAAATGTGGGATCATTTCTCAGCTAACTCCACCTGGAATGCCACAACTTAACGGTGTATCCGAAAGGAGAAATCGAACCCTGTTAGATATGGTTCGGTCTACGATGTGTCGTACAAACCTCCCACACTCATTCTGGAGTTTTGCTTTTAAAACTGCCACAAGAATCATAAATCTAGCTCCTACTAAGAAGGTGGACCAAACGCCTTATGAGATTTGGCATGGGGAGAAACCCAAAGTGTCCTACCTTAGGGTTTGGAGATGTAACGCATATGTTACAAGTGAATCTATGGTTAACTGAATCCCTTTGGCGATAAAGTTGTTTTTGTCAGATAGCCTAAAATAATCGGTTACTACTTCTACAATCCTGCTGAAAATCGTGTTTTCATTAAACGTAGAGCTACTTTTTTGGAGAAAGAACTTCTTGCGAAAGGGATTGGAGACAACCATGTGGATATGGATGAGATCTAAGAACCACAATCTGAACTTGCCATTTAGCATGAGACTGCTGAAACTGAATATGGAAATGTTCAAGATTCAGTTGTGACACAAACTATTCATAAAAGTACTAGAGATCATCATGAACCCGGCCGGTTTATCGAGATTCACCAAATTGAGGATGTCCTGCTAGTTGATCAGGCATAGCGCACTAGTTACAAATCTGCAATCTTAGATTCAGAATCTAAGAATTGGCTTGAAGCCATGGATGCTGAAATCTAATCCATGCATGACAACATATGTATGGGACTTGGTTGATCTCCCTCCCGATAGTCGGACAGTAGGAAGTCTTGGATGGGAATGTGCAAACCTTCAAAGCAAGGCTAGTAGCGAAAGGTTTTACTCAGACTTAAGGAATTGATTATGATAAAACCTTCTCGCCCGTTGTCATGCTTAAGTCTGTTAGGATTTTGCTTGCCATTGCCGCCTATTATGACTATGAGGTATGGCAAATGGATGTCAAAACCTTGTTCCTAAATGGACGTCTTACTGAAGATGTATACATGGTTCAACCGGAAGGTTTTGAAGATCCATAGAATCCTAATAAGGTATGCAAGTTGAACAAATCCATTTATGGATTAAGCAGGCATCAAGAAGCTGGAATCTTCTCTTTGACCAGAAAATCAAATAGTTTGGTTTTGTCAAGAACGAAGATGAACCGTGTGTTTACAAGAAGGCAAGTGGGAGCCATGAGACTTTTCTGATTATGTATGTAAATTACATACTGCTAATTGGAAACCATATTTCTATGCTAAAAGACGTAAAGTCTTGGTTAGGAAAATATTTCACGGTGAAAGATCTTGGTGAAGCTTCTTATATTCTGGGAATAAAGGTCTATAGGGATATATCAAAGAGGTGAAAGATCTTGGTTTAAGTCAAAGTACATACATTGATAAGGTCATTCGACGCATTTTCATGCAAGACTCTAAGAGAGGATGTTTGCCTATGGCACATGGAACCACACTGAATAACAAACAGTGCCCTCAGTCTGACGAGGACAAGAAGAAAATGGAAAAGTTTCCATATGCTTCTGCGATTGGTTCAATCATGTATGTCATGCTATGTACTAGACCGTACGTATCGTACGCTTTAAGCATGATAAGCAGATATCAACAGAATCCCAGCGAGAGTCACTGGATAGCTGTAAAGAAGATTCTTAAATACTTGAGAAGAACTAAGGATATGTTCTTGATATACGGAGTAATAGAAGGAGAACTAGCTATTAAATGTTACACTGATGCTAGCTTCTAGACAGATCGAGATGATTCTCGATCAAAAATGGGATTTTTTTTGTTCTGAATGGTGGTGCGATTACTTGGAAAACTATTAAGCAAAGTGTTGTTGCATAATCCACCACCGAGTCAGAATATATTGTGGCTTCGGAAGCTACAAAGGAGGTTGCTTGGATGAAGAAGTTCATTGCTGATCTCGGAGTAATGCCTAGCATTTAGAAACCAATCGAGATACTGTGTGACAATACTAGTGCTATTGCTCAAGCTAAAGAACCAAGGTCACACCACAGTACAAAGCACATACTCAAAAGATTTCATTATATACGAGATATAATAGAACGGGGAGACATCGTGTTAAACAAAGTTCACACAGATCAAAATCTAGCGGACCCCTATGCCTCATTCTAAACATGAGGAGCATGCTGACAAGATAGGCCTTAGATTTGCTAGACAGTGAATTTGATCTATATTTAGTATTTGGTGCTTTCGAACTATTCAGTTACATTGGTTTTTATGAATGATTTAATGGTTAAATGCATTATAATTAGATGTTACTGTGTTCGATATTTATACGTTTTAGAAATCCTTGAATATATAGATTATTCTAAACGTCCGTAGTCGATCAGATTCATGGGAATCAATCTGAACATAAGCCTATTGTGAATCGGATGATTGGTTCATTATGAATGAAAGACCAAGAAGTTGGTGACCATATTCAGAGATAATTATTAGAGAATAATTATTGGACGTAACTCATTTCAAAACTATCTTTTCATTGATTGATATCTTGAGATATTTTGAATAACGTAAGATTTGTCGATCCTCGACCCGAGGCACTTACTAGAACTCTTCCTTACCAAAGGTTGTTCTTTGATCTTATCTAACGTTGTACCTTAACAGGTAGTAATAAGGGTATGATCGGGAGTAATCTGAAGTTCAGTGGGAGTTGTACGTGGCCAAAGGAATTCTGTTCTTCTTTAATTAGGAGCTGGACATTCTGGCGCACTCGTTGATTCAAGTTGGTGTGAAACGCATGGCCATGCTTAAACTAAAGTGTAGTTTGTTTAGACCACTTTAAATTAGAGAACGAGAACAAGAATAGTTGAACCACATATGAGAAGAGAATTATATCCATGTCTCATGTTCAACGGATGCCCTAAACAGAAAAGATACAAATGCTTACCATGACTGTTATACTTTGTAAAGTAAAGGTTACTTGTACATAAGGAAATAGTTTGACGATTGTAAATACGTCATACCTTTCTAAGAGGTAGTGAGATGCAGCTAGACGTCCACCACTGTCTACGTTGAACCGATTAATTGAAGAATCGACCAAGTGGGAGATTGTTGGGTATATGATGTCCGATCGTCAGTTAAGTTAACGTTACTATTAAGGTGCGATCCAAAAAGTTACACCTTAGGCAACTAACAAAATATATAATATTTAATTGTTAAATATTATTCACGAAATACGAAAACAATACATGGTGAGTAAGTATTTAGAAAAATATTTGTCAGAGATTGTGATAACTAATTATCTGATTAATTAATTATTTGAAGGGAATAAATTTTTCATCAGTTAAATATTTAAAGATTAGATTTTTTTACTAATTATATTATGATTAGTAAATACAAGGGTTATAATAATTAAAGATTAATTATTACTGTGGTATTAAGTGTTAATGCCGTAGGGACCAGTGTATAAATATAATGTTTATAAATATACGATTATAATCAAAACCATAATCTAATCCCCATTCCACCCAAATCGGCGCCCCCTTCCCCTTCTCCGTTGGGTTCGGCCGACGCCACCACACCACTGTGCGCTGCCGTCATCAAGCGGCCTCCACGCCAAACCACCGTCACGCTCCACCTTTGTGGCCGGGTTCTCTCTTGCGCAACCATGTGACGTTTTGCTGCATTTTTCGTGTGCGTGTTAACTAGCGTGACGTTCATTGAACTAAGGTGTTACAAATCTGGTTATCGTCAAAGGTATAAATCTAAACACCCTATGGTTGGTTATTTAATATTGTTTATACGCCTGTAATCGGATCACTGAATGGAATCCAGATATGTTCTAGTAATGGTACTATTAAATTGCTTCCGCTAAAATGTATATCTGATTTATTTATTTAAAAGGTTTAAATAATTATTGTTTTAAAAGTTAAAACTTGTACCATGATTCCCAACAGAAGAATCAGAAGTGATAATGACACATAGTTCAAGAAAAACATGACGAAGCTTTTCTTTCTCAAGAATGGCATTCGTCATGAATTCAGTGCGCCGTACACACCTCAGTAGAATGGAGTAGTAGAAAGAAAGAACAAAAATTTGATTGAAACTGCACGGATGATGTTGTAAGATGTGAAGCTATCAATAACCTTAAGGGCTGAGGCGGATAATAAATCATGTCACGTTTTGAATCGAGTTCTAGTGGTGAAGCGTCACAACAAGACTTGCTATGAGTTGATCAACAATCGACCTCCCAATCTAGACTACCTTGTTCCATTTGGTAGTCCTTGTTCTTTATTGTTACAATCCAAGTATCGCAAATCCAAATTTCATGAAAAAGCAGTGGAAGGCATCTTCTTAGGATATGTTACCCATTCTCCGTGCAAAAGGGTGTACAAAATTGAAACTCGTTCAATTAAAGAGTGGTTCGAAGTGGATTGCATTAAACATAGCGTTCCACTAGAACCAACAGGTCCAGCTTGGGTCTTTGATTATGATGCACCTTTTAAGTCTTTCAACCTTCTCGATTTGTCTACTGAAGATGTTGCTAATCTGTATCACTACTGTAGTGGCCGCGATAACTCCAATTCCTCAACAAGATCCACTGTACCTATCCCTACCCCTGATCCTAATGCCGCATCCGCATCAAGGACTAATGACTGTGACAATGAAAAGGGTACTAGTGTTAAAGGAGACGATGCTCAAGTTAATCCTAACAATGTGGACGGAAATGAAGCTCTAGTTGATCCTATCAATATTGAATCTTCTTCTGGTACACATGATGTGGGGGAGTTAAGCACAAATCTCAAATCAGATATCCAAGAACCATTAGTGCCAGTGCCTAGAGTGCATAAGAATCATCCAATTGACAGCATCATTGGTGATCCTGGTGTCAACGTTCATGGAAACATTACTGAGAACACTAGTCTTTATGCAGAGATAATTGACACAGGTATCATGGAAACATGTTTGCATGCTGCATTCGTATCCCAAATTGAGCCAAAGAATGTGAAGGAGGCTCTCGCAGACAATTGCTGGATAGAGGCGATGAAAGATGAGTTGTATCAGTTCCAAAAGTTGCATGTGTGGGATTTGGTTGACTTGCTGAGAGGTGTACATCCAATTGGTACCAAATGGGTGTTCAAGTGCAAAACATATGATCGACACGTTATGGTGAAAAATAAGGCAAGGTTGGATGTTCAGGGTTTTCATCAACATAAGGGCTTGGATTACACAAAGGTGCATGCCCCAGTTGCTAGACTTGAGCCCATCCGATTGTTTCTGGCTTATGCCTCCTTTGTCGGCTTCAAGGTCTATCAACTTGATATGAAGAGTGCTTTCTTGTATGGAAAACTTTATGAAGAAGTCTATTTCACTCTACCACCTGGTTTTGAAGACCCGCAACATCCTAATAAAGTGTACAAGCTGGATAAGGCATTTTATGGTCTTCATCAAGCACCAAGGGCGTGGTATGAGACTTTATCAAAACATTTATTGTCCAACGGTTTTGATCGCGGACAAATTGACTCAACTCTTTTCATAAGGAAAGTAGGGGGAGATATTATACTAGTGCAAGTTTGTGTGGATGGCATTATTTTTGGGTCTACAAATGAAGATATGTGTAGAGAATTCGAGAAGGTGATAAAGTCAAAGTTTGAAATGAGCAACATAGGAGAATTGTCATTTTTCCTAGATCTACAAGTCAGTCAAAAGGAAGATGACATTTATCTACATCAAACTAAGTATGTACACGTCAATTTATCTAGATACAAAATGAATGTTACCATGTCTATCACAAATAACCCGATCAAACATTCCAAAACTAAACGCATTGAGATTCATCACCATTTGATCCGTGATTGTGCTCAAAAGAATTTAGTTGAACTTGTAAAAGTTCACACGGATGACAACTTTGCTGACCTTTTCACTAAGGCATTTAATCGTACTGGTTTTGAACACCTTGTCAACATGATAGGAATGTTCAATCCTGAGTGAAAACCATTTTCGAAAACAAAATGTTTCTTGGAATTTAAAATTTATTTCTTTTAACAATTTTCTACATAGTTCGTTTATCTTTGAAAAAAGTTCAGAAAAACCCAAAAAATAGAAAATTAAGAAAAGGTAAGACCCTGACCCGATTATCCTACAGTTGGTTCTCATAACGGGTCGTCCTCTTAAAAAAGACATATATTATTAATCAAATTACAATGGAAGTCTTTCGAAAATCTTTAATTACTATTTAATGTCATTAAGTTTACCTCACGAATGCCTTCACACCAATCCGAGTAGTACAACTCCCAAGCCAAGATATGTCGACGCAAAGCTCACCTACAATACAATTTAATGTACACACAAAGTCAGCTACGCTAAGTGAGTTCTAATAGTTTAAATTAATTAAAAGCCAACTCGTCACAAAAGTTATTTAAACTTTACTTAGGACCCTCGGTCCTTATAAAATAGTTTCACAATTCATTAACAAATAGATAACCCCTGTTATCACCCGATATCTCATAACCGTTCCCCACCCGATACATCATCCCATAATAATAATAACTTCGCAGTCTCATCGACATAGGTCTAACTTACTACACTAATAACTCGTACTCTAGCACACGTATTAACTTGACACTTGGTTAACCACAACAAAACCTTAGACCTTGACTTACTCGACCTTAACTAAGGCTCTTACCAATGAACTGACACAACGGTTAACAACACCGCATCAAAATCCTGACACAACGGTCAATTTAACTCTACCTGTCACATTAATATCATCAACACATCACATTAACACTATCTAACGCACAATAAATATAACTCATCACTAGCATGAAAATTAACACGTATATAAGCATGCAAACTAATACCTTATCACTACACCCCGTCGGGGTTACCCTCGTTAGGGCGATCGACGCACCCTGAGCTCGTCATTAACCTGCTAAGTATTTGTAAAATCCTGGAAAATTTATAAACTAATAGTTCTGGTTAGTGGATGACCCGAAACTATATGAAATGTAATACATGAGTTAAATTTGGGACGTATGACGCGTGTTATCAACATTTGGTGACACCGTTGGGCATTTAGGGAAAATTAGAGATCGAAACGTAAGTTGGAATTGAAGGGACCCGAAACGAAACTAATGGTCATTTATAAACCCTAGGTCATTAGAGACCTAGGGGTGTGACGGCTGATTAAAGGCACAAGGGAAGGAAAAGCCGGCATTGAGGGTGATCAAGTGAAGAACCAAGGTGGCGACGTGGTGGTTTCCGATCGAGAGTCCCCAAAACACGACGAGGTAATCTCGTCATTCCTCATTGTATTAGGTTTTGGATGTTTTTCCTATTATGGTTGCTTAATTGAAGTGTATGGCCACAAGGAGGGGACATGGAGACGGTTGGTGAAGAAATTAAGCAAGAACGGAAATCCGACCAGGATTTCCAGCCACTCATCAGGTTTCCAGTGGCGGATCCAGTGACAGAAGGTGGCGGCGATGGGGTGGAGGTGGAAGGTTTTGGCGACACAGTCGCGTGGATATATTATTTGTCCAATTCCGAGTTCGTTTGAGATGGATTTGAGCAGCGCGAAGACAAACGCACGAAGAGGGCGAATTCCGGCTACTGTTCGGTTTTCCGGCGACGGAGGCGATGGTTAGAACCTAATTAATGAAAATTGTGGTCGTGTAGGCATATGATTGTGTTTTCAGTAGTGGAATGTGCGCGGTATGTTGTGATTGTGTGATTGCATTCTAAATTATGTGAGCTAGCATTAAATGTGAGCTTTGTTGTGATACTGGAGCATGGTCGATTAGATGATGTGAGTAGACTTGTATAGACATGAGTTTTGAATTTGTCTGTGTCTACGGTCTTAAGATAGTGTCACCTATGTGTTAATGTCTAGGTGATGTTTGAAGTGCAATGGGTGCATTGTACCTTGTGCGAGTATTCAGGATGGAGTCGTGTGAGGAGTTATAATTATACATCTTTAGTAGGTGAAAATGTTCAGAACGAGGTCCTATGGAAAATTATGATTGTAAGTATTATGTGTACGAATGTGTAAAGTGTTGACTTCTGTCTAGGTCGAGTAGTGTGTTGTCTTGAACCGTTGGTATGACCCGTATGGGTACGACTGTGTGAAATCAATGTGAGTATGTGATGACGTGTGGCAGGGACTACCATCGTGATAAATAGAAGGTGGGGTTCAGGGGTTTGTGTGTCTATAAAGGACGAGGTAATAACGTATACAAGTAGATTTGCTTAGGTCTAGCTAGTTACGTGTGCACTTTGTGCGAGTTAGAAAGTAGGGATACTATACCTATATATACCTTGAACATGATAGGTCTTGTTATTACGACATGGCGTTATGCGTCCTTGTAGTACGCGCTCAGTCGTGAATAGGACGGCCGGAGGGGATGCTCAGGCATAGTGTCTCTATCCTGAAGGTTTCGCAATGTTGATACATCGACGTGATACGAGGAGTTTTGACGTCATTCGAGACGATCGCCGAGGTGCTCTTATGAGATACCTATAATTATATCTCAGGAATGCGGAGCACAAAGCCAAGGAGTGTGATGATGAGAGTTGATGATGAAAGCGTTACGTCGACGATAGTTACGACGTGAGAGTAGAAGACGATGAAGATTCCAGCACGACGTAAAAGTGGTGACAGAAGGATCTCCATGGAAATGCGTTCCATATAGAGAATTTTGTCAAGGTAGGATACAAGAGTGTGGAAATATTTACTCTAAACAGGACAAGGGGTAGCTGAGGTTTGCGACAAGAGGGAATTCACGTTCACATTTAATGAATGAGACGTGATCAGTGATCGTGTGGCAATGATAGAGCAATGACGAGAAACATGGAATGGGAGAAGGGTAAGTGAAGGTTTGCACATAGGTGACTGTAAAGGGAATGCCTACGATGGTACGCATATGTTGAAGTTATAAGGAGCGAGCTCTTGCGGAGCATCAGAGGAGATAACGTTGGGATTTTAGAACAAACATGATTGACTAAGTTAAATCAGTAGAGGAAGGTGATCGAGGCGCTAATGATAAGTGGCCGCATGTACTTACCTATGAGACGCAATAAGCGCAAGGTAACGTGGTAAGAAGATAGTGTAGTACTGGAACTAGAGATGAGATCAGCGAAGCTTTGCACAAGCTCTTAGTGATCACATGAGAGGGACAAATGTATCACATTTATGATTGAGGCAGTAGTGTCGAGTTATGAGGAATCATCGTTGGCTGGCGAATGAAACTAATTATGAAAGGCAAGGAGCCTTACTTGGGGAAAATCATCAGAATTACGAGATCGTCAGAGCTATACAAGAAATAACGGCATAGGTGTTTTGAGCAAATTGGGAAAGTATGATAAGTTAGCAGAAATTTGATGGTGTTGGTTTGTACTGACGCAGGATTCGAGGACGAATCCTTTTTTAAGGGCGGGGGAGGGGTAGACTTGTAACATCCCGGGAAAGTTATAAACTAATAGTTCGGGTTAGTGGATGACCCGAAACTATATAAAATGTGATACATGAGTTAAATTTGTCACGCATGAGGCGTGTTATCAACATTTGGTGACACCGTTGGGCGTTTAGGGAAGATTAGAGATCGAAACGTATAAGTTGGAATTAAATGGATCCGAAACGAAATTAATGATCATTTATAAAACACATTATGCGAAAACCCTAGGTCATTAGAGACCTAGGGGGTGTGCCGGCTGATTAGAGGCGCAAGGGAAGGAGAAGCCGGCGTTGAGGGTGATTGGGTGCAGAACCAAGGCGGCGACGTGGTGGTTTCCGATCGAGAGTCTCCGAAACACGACGAGGCAATCTCGTTTTTCCTTATTGTATTTAGTTTTGGATGTTTTTCCTATTATGATTGCTTAATTGAAGTGTATGGCCGCAAGGAGGCGACATGGAGACGATTGGTGAAGAAATTAAGTGAGAACGGAATTTCGGCGAGGATTTTTGACCACTGTTCAGGTTTCCGATGGCGCCGCCAGCCACTTCAGGTGGCGGTGATTGGTGGAGGTGGAAGGGTTTGGTGACACGGTCACGTGGATATATTATATGTCCAATTCCGAGTTCGTTTGATATGGATTCGAGCAGTGCGTAGAAAAACGCACAAAGAGGGCGAATTCCGGCTACTGTTTGGCTTTCCGGCAACGAGGGCGGCGGTTTTCGGCGACGGCAACTGAGGGGAGGGGTCTGAAAGGGTTTGGCGATACAGACGTGTGGACATATTATTTGCCTAAAACGGAGTCCATTTGGGTCGGGTTTAAGTTACCCGTATGTTGACGCGCAAAACCGAACGTGCTGAAAGACGAGTATGCGTTCTGGAAGCAGCGGTGGCGGAGGCGGCCAATACTAATAATTTTCTGATATCAAGAGTGTGGAGACGAACACGTGGATAGGTGAATTGCGCGAAACGGAGCTTGTATGGTCGAGATATAAGCAAAACAAGTTTCTTCTCACGTGGTGCTCAGCAGTTTGGTACAAAACGGCTTAAACCGGCTTATACGCAAAGGTATGACCCCATAGAACTATATATTCATGGTTGGGGACTATTTTGGGATGTGAGAAAATTATCGGGGACAACATTCGGGAACGTTTTTCGGTAACGTTAATTTAAGGGTTTTTGTACGTGAACGAGCGCGTCGGTTATATGGTTTGGGACGATTTAGACCGAGCTTGTAGCTGCTGGTCCAGAGTAGATGGGTTAGTGTTATTGCGGTAATAGGATTGACTTGGGTAATTCATTTGAAGACAGGTTCGCGTTGGACTACGCGTTTACGGGTATACGACTTCGGAAGGAAAGCTTTGCAACCGGTGAGTTTCTAATCCACTCTTTTAAATGTTTTTAATGTTTTGGGGCTATCGTACACACTTATGAAATAAGTTCACTCTATTGAATGTGTTAAGGATTTCGGGTTCTGACCCGATGCGTTTTGAATATAAAATAATTGTTAAGTGATCGTAGGGTCTATGGTGGGATTATGGAAATGTGTGAGTTAAAGGTATAGGTTATTAATGTGTGTCGTGTTATGGGCCACACATAAAGAGTCGTGTCGTACATTAAATGCTTATGATATATTGTATGAGAAATATGTTTTTCTAGGGTTGCGCGTGAGGTGCAAGTATAGTTAATGAGTCGTGTCGTACATTGAATGCTTGTGATATATTGTATGAGAAATATGTTGTTCTAGGGTTGTGCGTGAGGTGCAAGTATAGTTAATGAGTCATGTAATTGCTAGTACGTTGTTTGTGTTATGTGTTCATCGTTGTATGTTTGCATCATGTCATTATGGCACAACAAATGGGATTGAGAAGGATGAGGTCCTTTGGGAAGTCACCAACGGTGACAGTTATTTAACAAGTTAATGATAAACTCGGGGTGTGTCGAACGCCCTGACGAGGGTGCAATGATGAGGTATGTGTTTACATAGGTATTTATATATTTGTAGTATTACATGCAAACGTTGAGTTATATTGATTATGCATGTGGTGATATTAATGTGGTAATGTTAGTGTGACGTGTAGATTTTATCATTGCGATATGTAGAGTTAGACTGACCATTGTGTCAGGATTATGACGTGATGTGTAAAAGTGTCGTGTCAGTTAATTGTGAGAGCCTTGGTTAAGGTTGGGTGCGTTAATGTCTAGACTTTATTGTGCTAACCAAGTGTTGGGTTGATGCTTGTTCTTGGGTATGAGTTATTAGTTTAGCCAATTGAGTCTATGTCAACGAGGTGATTAGATTATTATTATTGGAAGTACGAGCTGAGTCTCGAGTGATGAACGGTTATGAGATGCTGTGGGATAACGGGGGGTTAACTATTCGTTAATGAATCGTAAAAGTATTTTATAAGGACTGGAAGGTCCTGAGTGGAATAAACTAATAAATGTGTCGTGATGGTTTTTATTCAAATTAAACTATTAGAACTCACTCAGCGTAGCTGACTTTTTATGCACGCTAGATTGTTTTACAGGTAAGCGTTGCGTTGACGTATCTTGGCTTGGGAGCGGTGTTACTCGGATTGGTGCGCAGGCATTCATGAGGTAATTTAATATCATTAAATAACAATAAAGAATTTAGAAAGACTTCTGCTATAGTTTGATTAGTAATAAATGCGTTTTTAAAGAGAATGACCCGTTATGAGAACCAACTGTAGGATGGCCGGGTTGGGGTCTTACAGTATTATCACCATTGGTGACTTCCTGAAAGACCTTGCCCTTCACAATTCCCGTTTACCGTGTCATAAACATGACTATGCAAACACGTCACCCACCGTGCCACAAGGACAACGACATACAAACATGCAACACAAATAGTGACATAAAATATCACACTATATTTGTATGACTCGTTAATCTTACCTACACCTTACACACAACATTAAAACAATACATACATCCCACATAAAATCATAAGCATTTAGCTTAAGGCCCGACCCTCCTCCTTAACACATCACACATTAATGACTCATATCCCTAACCATCACATGCCTATGAACACCCCATAGACCATACGACTCCTCAATACTCACTTAATTTCATAACACATTATATTAGAACCCAAAACCCTTAACACGTTAAATAGATTGGACTTGAATCATAAGTGTGTACGATAGCCCCAAAAACATTAAAACGTTTAAAAGAAGTGGGGGATTAGAAACTCACCAGTTATGTCTAGCCTCAGTCCTTGCTCTGCAACTCGTCCGTCCACGCTCGAATCCCAATCCTGACAAACGTGTGATCACATAATCAGAACACGCTCTAAACATACGTTGCATAACGTATAAATAATTAACCCTAATACTTGATCTTGACTACTAGCCCTTCTGATTTGTCGGATCCTTATTTCCTCAGCTCGTACATCAATTCGTCCTTAACCCTCTTGGAAACCCAGTTCCCGAACTGGTTCCTGAACATGCATGCATGCACGTTACTGTGTCGTGCAAACCCTAAGCGGGTGGAACTCGTCCCATGTTCTTTCCCGTGAACCACCACCATCGTACATTGCTACCCAGAGTTACCCTCCATCACCACCGTCGAGCTCCGCCGCTTCGCATCGTCCTCCTCATCCCTGTTACACCGTCGCCAAACTGCCTAAATTCACAACCGTCGTCGTCGCTTCACGTCTCTCCATGCACTCATCAATCACTACCACTCCCTACGGCCTCAGCCTTCCCGGTAGCTATCACACGCCATCCGCGGCCTTTGCCACTCCACGCACGTCGCCCACGCAACCCTGGCTAGTCCCGTTTCCTGCCAGTCCTCCCTGCTCGTGTCGTAACAGTCGTGCTCCTTGCTTCCCAACCCTTGCGTCGCCCTTCCCCGACTTGTCGCCGCCTCCTTCTTCTCCCCGTGACCGTCACTACCAGCCGACCACCCCTTTTTGGCTTCCTTTATCGCTACCCGAGACCATAACCCAATCTAAATCATGCAAGAACACTTATGAGAATGGGAGGAATCACAAACGAGAGTTACCTTAGTGTGTCGTGGAACTCTTAGATCGGAAACAGCCGTCCCCACCGCCTCTCCTTTCTTCTTCTTCGGCGTCTCCCCTCCTCGCCCTCCTGTTTTCTGTCGTTCACGCACCACCTAGGCCACTCAGCCTAGGGTTTCTACTAAAAGGGTTTAAATATGATTAGTTGTTGCATCTAGGTCCTTGCATTATTCTTGATTGCGCGTTTCTGGTTCGAACTGATAATTACATGGCTAACACAGGTCCTTTTGTTTACTTAAATACGGTTTAAAGGAACACCTTATCGGCCATCTCGTTTACTAGAGATTCGGTTCATCTATTTTCCCGAATCCACAATAGGTGGATTCTTGGGATGCTACAGAAAATTTCAAAGTAATTTGAAGATACGAGGAAATAATAGCACATCAGTAAATGATATAAACTTCTTGGACTGCACGTGTGGGAAATGATTGCTTCATAACTACTTAAACTTTAAACATGATTATCTAGTTTTAATTTGAATATCTACAAATAATTTGAATTTTCAGTACGCTATAAGCGTTTTTGGATCATTAGTAGTCTGAAAATTAAATACCAATTACTACAAGTGTGATTTGAACCCATGTTTTTCAGTGTATGTGTATGTGTAAAAGATTATATAAGATCATTATCAGATAAAGGATGTAAGATTTTGGCAAGTATTTTCTTATGAGACCAATTTTGGGTTATGTATTTAGCACAAATTTTCCGGTTCTCTTCACTGCCCATACTCACAAGTATGAAATGGGAAGTGGAGCCAAGATATGTCTTGACAACAACCGTCAAACATATGTTACCCCCCTTGGATCACATCTGATTCCATTGAAGACATATCTAGATAATAGTTAGATCCCCTTGCCCAAATCCATAGACTTCATATTTATTAACCCGAATCATCATCTGATATTCACAGAAGAAAAACCTCTCAAACCAAGACAAATGAATCACTCGATTCTGAATCTTATGATTCTTGATAATCCTTATGGATTATGCTTGATTTTTTCCGTGCTAAACGATATAACTTCATTATAGAAATTATGCTAATCCTTGGGAAAATCTTAGATGTCTTGAGATAATAAAATTTAGTATATGTAGCATAACTGTGGGGTACACGTTGTATATTTATAAATATTACTTTAACTCACAAGAACATGGTAAAAAATGCTCATAGTTTCAAATCTTATAATATTGACAACTTAAATAACTTTCTTGTATTGCATATTCATTGAGAATAAGTAGTAAGTCATGACATGATCACATTCTCTTTGAAGTTTATCTTGTATCACTTTTGCTAGAACTTAGCCTGATATGATCCTTTATTCATGATTTTGACAAAAAAAAAAGATTTACTTTAAATATTTGTGTACATTCGAATCAGTATCTTGTTTATATAATTTTTTAGTCAAAGACAAAACGATTTTCAGTTTGTATAGTTTTAGTTATTGAAAAATACCAAAAAGATTTTAAGTATAGTTTGTGAAAATTTTCAGAAAAACAAAAAAATATTTTCATTTAACTTCCTCGGATCGTTTTTGTAAACCTCAAGATTGAACGTCATATCTGGTTCGCTATTTGACCTGACTGAATTCATAATTTGAGTTGAATTTTGAGTTAGATAATGTTCATGCATACTTAGCTAAGTAAGCAAGAAGGAACTTCTGCGTACTTAATTAAGTACGCAGACTTGGTCATGCGTACTTAGTAAGTACGCAGAAGTAATCTTCTATGCACTTAGTTAAATTCGCAAGGCTAAAGATGGGGGGTGTATAAAGGGGTGTTAGTGTTTTTCATCAGTTCATCACACTCCTACTGTTTTATACGCTCTGACTTAACTGCTCTTTTTCTACTCAAAACTCAGTGTGTTCCAAAGACATTTTTCGTCCCATCACTAGTTTCGGAATCCTCTTAACATCATTTGGTGAGATTTGTGGCTCGATTCATCCATAAAATCTCCTATTTTGGAATGATTTTCATTGTTCTTGAGATTAGGGTTTGATGACCAAAATTCTAAGGGTTTTAGACGTTGTTAACTAAAACTGGACCTTAATACATGTTTCTAACTATCAAAATACCCTAGTGACTTCAAAATTTGTTCCAAAAATGGTTGATTTTAGAATGTTGATCCTTATGTTGGCGTGACCTTGCGTTGGGTCTGAGTTGATATTGGTTATGTTGGTCTTAAACTTGTTTTTCGACACCATGGAGACCAAAACCTTCAACCTAAACACGGATTCTAAGTTTTTAGATTTTGAAAAATTGCTAAGTTCATCAGTTCATGTGTACTTATCCAAGTACGCAAGAACTGACCTCATGCATACTTAGTAAGTATGCAAGGCAAACTGTCTGCTACTTACCAAGTACGCAAGGAAAACTGTCTGTGTACTTACCAAGTACCCAAGAACTGAAACTCAGAATTTTTCTAAGTCTGGAAAATCAGAATAAGTGTGATCTTGTTACTCCTATTGCACAGTTACCCCCAATGTCATTCGGGCTACTGTTGCTGGTCATGAGATAGCAATTTCTAAAGATATCATTTGGTTGGTGCTGCAATTCCAAGACCGTGTTAAAGATCCTGTTACGTATGCTGATTATTTCATTGATGGGTGCTGGAGATAAAGAATGGGTTACATAGGAAGAGAAGACTATGCCTCCTATATGAAGAAGTGGGTACTTGATCAATGGCAGTATTTCGCGCACGTCATGATCATGTGAATTTCTGCTAGAAAAGCTGGGAAGGACGCCATGGGACATGATTTGGCTTCAACAATGGTTGGTTTATCATTGAACAAGGGATACAACTTCTCCAAGTATGTCTACAGATCCATGGTGGCTCAGATCAACGCTACGGAGAAGTTTAGATTTCTGATGTATCCCAGGTTTACACAGTTGCTGATAAATCATTTCGTGCCCAATCTACATCATATTGAACAGAGACTTCAGGTTAAACAAGTGGACAAGAGGGTGTTTGCTCAATTTCTAAAGTCAGGAACTGAAGAGCCTATTCCCGTGCACACGCCGCTCTTCGGTCATCTAATTAATGAAGCATGTGTGGCACCTCCAAGTGACCGTTGGTACAGTGTTGATTTAGAACCTGAAGCGAGTGAAAATTCTGATGAGGAACAAGATCAAGAACAGGTAGAGGGGGAAGAAGAACATGGTGGTGATTCTGAAGAAGAAGAAGAAGAAGAAGAAGAAAAAAAAAAAGGTGACGGTGATGAAGAAAGTGATCGAATGTGCTGAAGAGTCTGAGTCTGAAAGAATAGAATCCTACTCATCCGACACTAATGATGCACCTGATCAGGCACACCCAAGGAGAAAGACTAAGGTTCCCTTCCTGGGTCATCTTCCAAACGACAAAGAGACGAGAGTTCTGAGAGTGATTATAGACCTGAACAAGAGACTGAAGCTACGAGGCAGCAAGAAACTGAAAGAAGGAAGAAGTCTCAGTCAGATAGACCTTGGGAAACGGTCTTAAGTGACCTGAACGCCCGTCTCTAGTGTCAAAGAAGCTTAGAGGCAGAGAATCTTAGAGGCTCCCATTCAAGCTCCATCTCAAATGTATCAGAGGAGTAATCAACCACGTCTGACTACAATTGTTGCTTCAACTGTGTTAGAGGAAGTTCTTGTGGTATTTTCTCTTTTGATGAATTAGTGGTGAGTACTATCCCAATCTGGACAGAGTCTGTCATTACTACACCCGTCAACGATCCCTGTAACAACCATTCATCCCATCATTCAGCCATTAGCCTTTGGAGATTTTTCGCAAGGGTTTAATTTTGATGATATTTTCTCGTCACCCCTACATTGAAATGGTGAAGCATCCACATCCAGGGATCCTGATCCTAGAGATGCTCGGATTACATATCTTGAATCTCAAGTGGCCACTTTGTTAGAAACTGTCAATAAGTCCAAGAGTGAGTCCGAAGCTCAACAAACACGGATTAACTCCTTGGTTGATGAAGTGACACGCCTTAGACACCAGTGGACGGGAACCCAGGAGCAGTTAAGAAATTTAAGAGATCAAGCTGAAATGCAATTCAACGTCAATGAATCCATTCTTGGCCATAGAAAAACCATTGAGGGTAGACTCGCTATTCAACGCGATGAACACCTAAAAATGGTTGCCCTGGTGGAGGAGTTAACAAAAAAGCTTGTTGCTCATCAAGTTGATTTGATCGGTGATGACAAGGATCCCGAGGCTGGTCCTAGCAGTAGTGATCCCGAGGTTGTGCCTATGACTCAGGGGAGTCTACTGAGGCTGGTGGTGAAGCTTCTCGAACTCAACAAGGAAAATCGACGGCTGAAATCCTAGAAGAACTGTCTAATGATGATATCTTACTTCTAGAGGCCGATTATTCCAAAGCTGAACAGATTGAGGCTCTCAATGAAATTGATAAAGGAGAGATCGAGTTTGATGATGATGAATGGGGATTCGATGATGAGGATGTGGTGGTGAAGTTTCCAAAAGGTGAAGGCGAGGGAGTTTATGAACTAGAAGACAGAGAGATCTTTGAAGCTCCGTTCTTTGAATTTATTGAAGGTTCAGTTGAGTCTAAAAGAGTTGCTGAGGCTAGTGGTGCAGCAACCTCGACTGAAACGTCCCTTACCGAACCTGAACCTGTTGACATTGCTGACTCCTAGAGGAACAAGCTTCCTCAGGAATGGTTCAAGAAAAGTCAGCTTCTTGCTTAGCAAAAACTGTACATCACTGACAAGCATGGAGCAGTAGGAATGATCCTTTCCGCTCGCTTTGACAATTTTAAGGGTCTGTTTGCCATCAAACGCGCTGGGGGTTCAATACTTGAAACCAACCAGCGAGGCATTCAGCTCCTTATCGAAGTATTATATGGTGAATCTGGCAAACCGAGACTTGATTGGTGAGACCAATTTTGCTGTAGCTAAGGGTTTGTGGGGTACACTGCAAACAGAGGCAAGAACAGGAAACTATGAGATGTTTAAGACTCAATTTCCCAAAAGAGTCAGGGATAAGACATGTAGAGATCCTGTGACTAACAAGAGTCTATAAGCTTGTGCTATGTAAGACCAATATTCCTCGGGATATCCTTGGGAGCATGTGGCAGTGGTTTGTGGATCCAATTACGGGCGAGGCGGTGATTGTTGAAAAGAAAGTGTCTGATGTGTTGCAAAGCACACATTTGTATCCTTGTATTTTAGAGCGTATTTCATATAGTTTTAGAGTCGTTTCGAGTCACTTATAGTTAGTACTCAATTATGTTATGATTTGTAGGTATTCGGGAAGAATTGGAGCTTAAACAATCAAGAAGTGTGAAAGAAACGAGCACGAGAACCCGGGACAAGAAACGGAAAAAGTCAGGAAAGAGTCCAAACTTCAAAGGGCATATCTCGGGCTAGAAAATGAGTTACCGGGCCCGTAATATATGGATTTGGGGTATTTCGACGAGAAGAGTCCAACAATTAGGTTATGTTCTCGCGGTACGCGAGCAATGTGGGTCCCCCCTTCACGGTAAGCGAGTGGTAAGCTCTCATGAAAATATTGCGCGACTGTTTTGGCTGGAGGTACGCAAGGGGCTTGGTCCATAGGCCTCGCGACACGCGAGAACACCCAGTTACAGGTCTTTTTGCCTATTTTCATGGTTAGGATCAATGCTACGGTTGAACAATCGATTTCTAGATGTCAAGAAAGGATTTTGAGGGCGATTTCAAGTGGGGAAAACATCAGGGAGTCAAGGATCGAAGTAACTGAAGCATGGATTGATCAGATAATACCCATTCGGTTTATGTTTCTCATCTTTTGTTCTTTGATTTGTCTATCTTACGTCATGATTTGGGATATTAAGACTTGTTTTACTGTTTTGATATGGTAGTTGGCTAAACATCTTGAACTACCTAGATTTTGATGATTATGTATTGTTAATTAGATTTCTTTCGGTTTTTGGTTACTATTTGATGGATTAACAATAAAGTAAATAACTTGTTTTAAATTGATTGGATGTGTGTGCGTACTTAGTCTTGATTGATGATCCGTTGAATGTCTTTCAATTATGGTTGCATATTAGGTCACTAGTTGTGTGCATGTGATTTATTTATGGTTTACTGACGTTGTATCCATAGGAACATTGATTGAGAGTTTTTTTAGGGTTAGGTATTCTTCCTATTTCGATAGCTGAAAGGTGAGAAATATTCGGGTAATCTTGGGTGTTAGGGTTTTTAGGTCAATTACTATGAAAGGAAGTTTTCCTAGAGTCGTTGTTATTCCATGTCTTATCGAGAGGATTCAGGTTACTCCTTGTGCTGAAAAGTGTATTGAGATAGTGAGACCTAGAGGTAATCTGTCTAGATAGTACTTTAGTGTTGTTGGAGATAGCTGAGAGGTGATCCGACTAACCGGTGAGTTTACACGTCCATTAGGGTTTCCTCTTTAGTCATACCAGAAGAATGATCTGGGATCCACTAGGTTGTCTAAGTGTGTCGTATTCTAAGAGCCCGCTTCCATCATAGTTTCCATATCCGAGAGAGTTCCAAGGTGCATGCATAGGATTCATAGTCTAGGTAGTGCTTTCCCCATTTGTGAGTTTGTTTAAAGTCTTTTGCTTTATATTTGGTTGTCGTTAGTTAGTTATCCATTAGTTTAATCATAGTTTAACACAAATTCCCCTCATTTAAATCAGTTTAGTTAGTTGAGTTAGAGTCTAGGTGAATTATCACTAGTGTCTTATGGGTTCGATATCCGGACTTACATTAGACTTTACTACATTGATTGATACACTTGTTGGTTGTGTGGTCTAGTATTAGGTTGAGTCTAGATTAATAAAATTAAAGCTAGAGTGTCTAGGTTAGGTTTGTAGTTGGTTTTTATAGACCATACCAAGCAATGTCAGTGTCTAAGGGTGAAGGTGTGGAGCCAAGGGAATTAATCAGAGTATTCGATGAAATCTGTTTCATCAGTTTTTCTGTGAAAGACTTGAAAGCTCTGCATGACAAGTACTGCATCTACACCGACTAGTGAATGAATCTTCTTGCGTCGAGGTACAACAAGTTAGTCAAGTTCTGCTTTGACTACAAATTGAAGATGGGAAGCGGAGCTAGTGCTGATGATCGTTAGAGACTAAAGACATCTCCAGATCTGCTGTCAAGGGGGAGTTTGTTGAAGCATTACCGGTGATAAGCACTCTGAAGATTGTTCCTTCTTTTGTTGTATCTTTTGTATTGTATTCAGTCTCTGATGTACTTACTTTATCGAGTTGTAATCATGTTTGTTTGAACACTTGTATATATTTGTCGTTTGTATGTATGTTTGTGCATACTTGAGTAAGTGCGCAGGAAGTTAGTCCTGCGTACTTAGCAAGTACGCGTGAGCAAGTCTTTCGTACTTTCTAAGTAAACAGGAAGGATATCTTGCGCACTTGCTAAGTACGCAGGGACTGGGTCTTTTAGTATATATAGCCGGTTATAGAAGTTGATAAGTACGCTCTCATTGTATTCGGTCATAATTCTTGTAATCGGTTGTGATATTGATAACAAACGAAGTATTTTCTGACTTGTGTTTGTTGTCGGTTTCCATTGTCGTTTATAATCTAGTCACGAGCATTCCGCACCCTGTTCGACTAGAGACTCACCGACACGAGACGATCCGTGACACCCGGGGACCTACATATGTGTATACGAGTCGTTTATCGTACAAAGGGCTATTAACGTATAAAGCGTACGAAGGGTCTCCAACCATTGATTTAATATGATCTAGGGTTTCACGCGGTGGCATAAACGTGAATATTTTGAAAAAAATTAAAGAAGCGTACATGTAAAAAAGGGTATTAATATCAAATTTTCAATTCCCGATTAATTAAATTACGCTCTTTAATGAAAAACATGAACAAAATCATGTTCTTTAATGAAATTACGCAATTCAAAAACTTGAAATGACGTTTAATGAAATTAAACAATTTAATATGATTTTAATTGAAAAAGTGAAATTACTTTTAATGATTTTAATGAAACTAAACAATTTAATCTAATTTCAATTTAATCCAATTCACGTTTAATTAAATTCATCGGTTTTAATGTAATTCATCAATTTTCGGTTCACTTTAATGAAAGTAAACAATTTAACGTGATTACAGTTGAAAAAATGAAATCACGCAAAAATAAGTGACGCTTTAATTAATTCCGCTTTAAATAATTACGCATTTATATTAAATGAAAATCACGCAATTTAAAAATAAAATCACGTTTTTTATTAAATAAATCCCTTAATTCAAAAAATGTAATCACGCTTTAAATAATTACAGATGTATAATTAATAATGTTAGGACATGTTTTGTAACTGTTGATAAAATTCTGTGTAAGTTCTGCTAGAGGCGAACTTAACAAGTTCGCCTAGGCTATCAGAGGCGAACTTAATATGTTCGCCTGGGCTATCAGAGGCGAACTTAATAAGTTCGCTTAAGTCTATCAGAGGCGAACTTATTAAGTTTGCTTAACCTATTAGAGGCGAACTTAATAAGTTCGCCTAAGCACAGTGAAGCGAACTTGTTAAGTTCGCCTGGTGCAGGTCTGTGGCTATAAATAAGGAATAACATAACAGAGAGCTAAGAACGGTGAGAGACAGAATAGACGATATCAGAGTAGACAATAGAGAATTCTTGTAACCTGATATTGGTGGAATACAAAGAGTTTATTTACACCGTTGTTGTTGATTGAGTTACACGAGCACGTTGATCATGGATTCCGCACGTTATCACCGTGTCGTACCGCGAGTCTAGAGATCCGTCACGCACCGAATTAGGGACCTACAAGTGGTATCAGAGCTATTGCTCTTGATTAGCAAAAGATTCGTGGTGGTTTCGTGTCCAATCAACATCAAATTACAGAGATTTAGAAGATTTTTCATCATTTTGTGTTCTTGATAAAAATGGAAGATTTTTGACAAATTTGGATTGATTTTGGATTGTTCTGATGAAATTGATCCGATAGAAGTGTTCCAAATCAGTTCCTACATATTCCGACGGTTCAGATTCATCAAATTCCATCAATTCATCAAGAAATCATGATTTTCAGAATGTTCTGTTCGTGTTTGGAAGAACAGCTGTTTTAGGCGAACTTGCTGTTCGTTGTGCAGGCGAACTTAGGGAGGCGAACTTAATAAGTTCGCTTGGTGAATATTAGGCGAACTTAATAAGTTCGCTAATAAGTTCGCTTGGTGAATATTAGGCGAACTTAATAAGTTCGCTTGGTGCAGAGTAAGCGAACTTAATCAGCAGGCGAACTTAATCAGGCGAACTTAACAAGTTCGCTCGGGTAAACTTAAGTTCGCTTGAATTTAAAAAAATAAATAAAAAAATATAAAAAAAATAAATAAAAGATTTTGGCGGGAAAATTCATCTTATCCAAATTTTTTAGGGAAAGTTTATATGGTCGTTTTGAATCGTTTTTGAAATTTTGAATTTTCGAAATTTTTTAAAAAGTATTTTGGCGGGAAAATTTTTTCCGGATATTTTCGCAAAAATTTCAAAATGTCATTTTCATGTGATAATATTGAGATTGGAACTATGCCACCGAGACTTTTATGCATATCAGATTTTCGTAGCTGGAAAGTCCGGTTCGAACAGTTCGTATCAGCAACTGATGAAGACTTTTGGACATCCATATTTGAAGGATATGTTCATCCTACTTTTGACTATATGGGATATTATGATGTTCCTAAACCAGTGACAGCTCTTACTAAAGTAGAAAAGCAGAATTTTGATCGAGAGATGAAAACGCGTGAAACTTTAACGTTGTCTTTACCAAAAGAAATCATTCATAGTCTCGGGAAGTGTCCAACTTCAAGAGAACTATGGGAAACTTTGAAGAAAAAGGGTGAAGCTACTACTCAAGCGTTTGTGGTCTTGATCAAAGAAGAAGTAGTAAAGCAGAGTGTTTCTGAAAGTGATTCGTCTACCGAGTTAAGTGATAGTGAGAGTATTCGATCTGGTGAAAGTACTCAGTCTACCGAGAGTGATGTAGAGACTGAAATGAGCTTCCAGACAGTTGAAGATAATCTGAGTGAATCAGAAATTGATGTAGAGCCTGTCCATGATGCTCAAAAGAGTGAAGCTGATGAGGACATTTTCATGGCTCCTAGTGCATCTTCTTCAGAAGTAAAACCTAAGGTATTTTCTAACTCTGAGACGTTTTGTTCTAACTGTGTTTCAGTTAAGGATAAAATGATGAGGGTTATGGATGACAACGTCAACCTCATTTGTGATATGAAATCGATGCACACGGTAAATCAGAAATTAAAAGATAATGAGAATGTGTGTATTGAGAGAATAGAATCACTGAAGAGGAATATAAATTCTCTGACTTTGAAGATCAAAGAGCAGGCATATCACCTAGATATGTCCTTTGCAGAAATTGAGAAAAGAAATAATGATCTTGTTGAGAAAGATAAAGAACTAGCTGAATCTAAAGCAGAGGTAATCAAATTGCATAGAAAATTAGAAAGCTTTGCAAATTCATCATTCTTATTAGAACATTATCATAATAATACTAAAGAGGGGAATGGAACTAGTGGTATTGGTTATGTTCCTCCACCATTCAACGGAAATTATTCTGTTACACCTGAGATTATAAAAGATGAGGATTTAGATCCTAAGACTGTGTTGAAAGTGAATCCAGTCATAGGTGAAGATATGGTGTATTCTGATGAGAGTGATGATGAATATTTTGATGAAGCTAAGGTAGAGGGAATACCTAAAGAGGTTAAGAAAGAAGAATCAAAGGTTGATTCTAATTCATCTGAAAATTCTACATTTGGAAGTTCTTCAAATTCAAGGAGAGTTCCATATGACAGAGATAATAAAAACAGGCGTACATGCTTTCATTGTAATGAGATAGGACACATTGTTGTGAACTGTCCTTACAAAAATAAAGGAAAGAAGCATGTAGTTCCTGAGAAGATGAAGCCTGGATCAAAACCTGTTGCAAAATCTGGCGTTCCAAAGAAAATAAAGCAAAAAGAAGTTCATGTAGGCGAATCTTCTTCAAGTGCATCTTATCGTGTGAAGATTCCTTATATGAAAGAATATCGTGAGACGAGATCTTGCTTTTCTTGTGGTATTGTTGGTCACCTTAGGATTGCTTGTCCTCACAACGTCAAAGGTAACCGACATGTTACTCCAGAAAAGGTAAGAACTCCTGGTAAGCCTTATGTTAACCCAACTGTGGTTAAACCTCATGATACACCAAAGGGTAATTCAAAATCTGAGGTTAGGCTTTCTAGACCTCAAAGGCGGAGGAGAAACAGAAGATTGAGAAAACTTTTAGAACATCAAGAGTTTTCACAGTCTAAACATTTTTCAAATGAACAAGATTGTTCAAACACTTCACATTTTAAGCAAAAAGAACTTAATGAAAAGAAGTATGTTTGGAAATCTAAAGTTTCTGTTTCTGACTCGTCGGAACAATCACCGAAAATCGATGAGAGATTCGATTGTGAATGGAGTGAGGTTTATTATTTTGATACAGATGGAAGACCCATGACCACCATGGCTTGGGTCCCAATTTCAAATTAATGTTTCTTGTTAGTTGTGCAGGATTGACCAAGAGGGACTATTAATACCATTTTGGTTGTTGATAGTGGTGGTTCTTAGCACATAACAGGGAATGACATCTGCATGAGTAAAGAGTTGTTGATAACTGAGAATCTATTTGATTCAACGACTTGATGCTCAAGGGGGAGAATATGTCACACACAAAGTTTTGGAAACGGTTTTACAAAGTCCAAAAGATAACCTAAAACTTAGGATGACGATGGTGAGCATAAAGTCGTTGATGCAACCATTTGACTAGTTGAGGGGGAGTCTACAGGACAGGGGGAGTACAGAACTGTGTTGATGACAAAAGGCAGTGACATTCAATTACATTACATTGGTTTGAGTTTTTAAATTGATTGACTTGCTTAATCCTGAGTAACCAAGTAAAATGTTTTTCTTAAAATGTTTTCATGGAAGATTTTGTTTTCGTTTGTTTTACAAAAGCCAAACAAATTGAAAAAAAAAAGATAAAATCGACATTACTTGAAGTTAAAGAAGAGATGATAGTACATCAGTAGATGTTCTTTCACACATGACCTTAGATTGACTGGTTGGTGCTTTATGTTAGTATATCTGAATTATATGTTTTGATCTAAACTTCAGAGACTACACAAATAGGAAATGATAGTGTTGTGTATGCATATAATTTGAATTGTCAGTAGACTAAAAGCGTCACTGAACCATTAGTAGTGTGAAAACATAATTTCATATGTTACAACTGTGATTTAAACCCATTTTATGCCTGGGTGTGTGCGTTAAAAGATCACTATCAGATAAAGAATATTAGCTTTTAATAAAGATTTTCCTATGAGATCAGTTTCGAGTTATGTCCTTAGCACTATTCATTCGATTTGCTTCAGTGCCCATGTCCCGAAAAGCATGCAATTTGAAGTATAATCAAGATATGTACTTGACAACATCTGTCAAACATATACTAGCCCTTGGATCATATTGATAAATCATCTTTACTGATTCCATTGAATTCATAATCCAGATAACAGTTGGATCCACGAACCTGAATCTTAAGATTCCACATATATAAGCCAAAACATTGAATCATTCGATTCTCAATCTCATTGATTCCTATACAATCCAATTTGGATTATGCTATTCATGTGCTAAGTGATGTCTCCTCATTCTGGAAATTCGGATAATCTTTAGTAAAATCTTATATGTCTTGAAGATAGTGCATTTACTTTATGTTGGCATACTAGTGGGGTACATGTTGTATTTCATACTTAAATGGTACCTTAACTCACAAGAAAGTGGGAATGAGTTTCTTTAGTTTCAAATCTTATAATATTGACAATTTGAATTTGTGTGTCATAGCCTGATCCTATTTTCTTTGAATGTTTATCGCGTATCAAAACATGCAATATAAAAGTCTTGAAAAGATAGAGTGTGATAATCTTGAAAGATATTGGTTTGATTGCTCAAGGCTTGAAATAATGACATAGGATACCAATTGATATTATATGGATTTTATATCCAAGATGTGTGATTGATTCATCATATATACTGATATGATCTTCTTACTCGTGATGTTCGACCAAAAAGATGTGATTTTGTATTTTACATTTCAGTTTATATAGAGAAAAACCAAAAAGATTTTGTGTTTATTATGTTTGAAAAACCAAAAAGTTTTTGTGTTTCTTATGTTTGAAAAACCAAAAAGATTTTATTTTCTCAACTTCCATGGAAATCTTAATTGTTGGTTATTCTTGGTTGTTCTCCTTTTTCAAAAAAACTGAATATTGCAGACAGAAGTTGACAAGGGGTCCTTCTCCCAAGTTTTCTTCTAGAAATAAAGAGAGTGTGCAGATGAACAAGACGAAGACTACATAATGTTTGATGATATATGAAGACGGATGACAATCTTCTGAAGCTGTTGTTAAGGGGGAGTATGTTGGAGCATATTCTGGTGACAACGAGCTTGAAGATATTATGTCTTAGTCTTAGAGTCTTTGACTTGTAATTGATAGAATTGTTAGCAACAGTTATAGGGGAGTCTGTTAGGACATGTTTTGTAACTGTTGATAAAATTCTGTGTAAGTTCTGCTAGAGGCGAACTTAACAAGTTCGCCTAGGCTATCATAGGCGAACTTAATATGTTCGCCTGGGCTATCAGAGGCGAACTTAATAAGTTCGCTTAAGTCTATCAGAGGCGAACTTATTAAGTTAGCTTAACCTATTAGAGGCGAACTTAATAAGTTCGCCTAAGCACAGTGAAGCGAACTTGTTAAGTTCGCCTGGTGCAGGTCTGTGGCTATAAATAGGGAATAACAGAACAGAGAGCTAAGAACGGTGAGAGACAGAATAGACGATATCAGAGTAGACAATAGAGAATTCTTGTAACCTGATATTGATGGAATACAAAGAGTTTATTTACACCGTTGTTGTTGATTGAGTTACACGAGCACGTTGATCATGGATTCCGCACGTTATCACCGTGTCGTACCGCGAGTCTAGAGATCCGTCACGCCCCGAATTAGGGACCTACAAATAACTGGTATAATTACAAAAAAATATTATTTCTACTCAAAATTATAAAAAAATACGACACGCTGCTATCTCTTTGTACGCTTCATACGAAATAAGTCACTTTATATTTCAAACTTTACCCCATATGTATATGTAGGGGCATGTTCAAATAAGAAGTGGTTTTTCGCTAATAAGCCTAAGAAATGATAAAAATCTTAAGAAACGATATTGTAAGGCCCCGTACCCGGGAGGCCCCACTTGTTGGATTTACTCATTCACAAACAGTTCTTAAACATGAACATCAAATAACGCAGCGGAAAAACTTCATTCATTCATGATAATTAAAACTTGTTCATACATGCGGAAGCGTAAACATAGTTTAAAACATATTTACATCATAACTAAACATAACGGGATGCCAGTCTTCATGATCAGTCGGGTAACTCTTCTCGCTTGCCAAGCATCACCGTCCCTCCTCATAACCTACCTTAACCTGAATGTGCACACTTAAAAACGTCAGCTACGCTGGTGAGTTCTAGTTTTAACATAAACCTTAACTTCAAATAAATTGCCAAAAACATCACTTCATACTTCATTTAATAAAAAGCGTACGTAAATAATGCAATAACAAACATAACACTTCATAAGTCAACGAACATATAGAATCTGCGCCTTCTCGTAACCGTCAAATCCAAACGTTACATACTGGTTAAATAACTTAAGGATCACCACCACTAGGCCCATCATCACCGTACTGTCCTTCGGGTGAGGAACTCCCTGGGCCCGATACTTAGGTCATTCAACCCTTCAAGCACGGCGTCCCAAAGGATAGCGCGTAGCAAACTTCAAGCACTGCATCCCGTCGGGCACAAGTACTTAACTTCAAGCACGACTACCCCGTAAGGTAAATCGTACCAACTTCAAGGATCACGATAATCCCCTTGGCGACCGTCATCGCCCCAGTTGTACAACAGTTGGCCAGCCACAGAGGCCCCTAAAAGGTAAAGGCCCATAACATCCTTCCCATCCCTTAACCTTCATTCCCTAAGGAATATTGGCAGATTCGTTCGTTTGTGACTTTCGTAAACCTTCGCTTCTTTTACTTTAAAAACTTCAGTTAAAGCATTCGTACGTTTTATTAAAAACATTCTCTTCGTTAAAACACTTCGTAAACTTCTTTTGGCAAAATATTTCATAAACACTTCCTTCATAAACATCATTTTATAAAACGTTACATACTTCCTTCATAAACATCATTTTATAAAACGTTACATACAACCTTCGTAAATATTGTTTCATAAACATCGTTTCATAAACATCGTTTATAAAATCATCACGTGTGCACACCAGCCCAAAAACATTATTAAAACATTTAAAAGAGGGCTTCTAGAACTCACCTTATAAGCTAGTCTCGGTTGTCCTAACAAAGGTCCAACAACTTCACTTCCGATCTGAATTGATTAGTTAATGCACATCAGACCAATACCGACTCTAACGGTTTAACCATTCTAACATACTGACTTCACTTAATCAGTTATGATGTCTGCGCACTTAGCAAGTGCGCAGACCCTGCTGCCTGCGCACTTAGCAAGTGCGCAGGTCCTTCCTCCTGCGCACTTAGCAAGTGCGCAGGTTCCTCTTCCTGCGCACTTAGCAAGTGCGCAGGTCCCTCCTCCTGCGCACTTAGCAAGTGCGCAGGACCTGCTCCGTGCGCACTTAGCAAGTGCGCACGACCTGTTCTTCGCGAAAACCCTAACTTTCGCATTTCGGGTCTGATCATGTCAAGATCCCGAACCTGTTGCATTCAAAACGTTCGTTTTCCATTAAGTAGGCCTGTAAACGAACCGAACGCTCGGTGAACTATTCGTGAACCGTTCGGCGGGAAGTTCGTTTATGTTCGTTTATTTATTAAACGAACGAACATGAACAAAAAGTTGTGTTCGTTTAATTAAACGAACGAACATGAACACACCTTTCGTTCGTTCATTTATGTTCGTGAACGTTCGTTTATGTTCGTTTAATTGTTCGTTTATGTTCGTTCGTTTATGTTCGTTTATGTTCGTTTATTTATGTTCGTTTATGTTCGTTTATAACATATGCTATAAAAAATATGAAATATAAATCATAGCATCATTCATTCTCGATCAATCCATGAGATGGGTCCGTCAAAACAGCCCATATGGACGTGGCCACACAATGGGCCGTCTATGGGATTTCCATTCGTCAGGTGCTACAGTCACAAACACACCAATTAGGTTATTACTTATTAGGCCATTTGAGTCACTGTAAACCTAATTTCATATACCTCATTACCTTGTGCGCCGCTTCTGCTCTCCAAGACTCCATCTTTCTCTCACAAACACAAGCCACATGTTTCTAATTTATTTCTTAGCGAGTTATATGTTATAAAGGAAGCATTGGATAAAGTAGCTTTAAAGGAGGGTGATTGCATGAATTCAATGGCCCTTAAGATGAAAGGAAAATTTGATAAGTATTGGGGTTCTTCTAATCTGTTAATCTCTTTTGGTGCTATTTTGGACCCTAGGTATAAAATGGAGTTAATTAATTTTTCTTTCAAGATAATATATTCTGAAGGTTTATGGGAAGTAGAAGCTCAAGTTGTTCGTGATGCTTTAGAGGATTTATTTGAAGAATATGTTGAGGCGCATAAAGAATCCAATACTATTCAATCCAACAGTGGAACCGGGATCAGAGCTAGTACTTCTAACAGCTCTAGCTTCACTACTTCTCGATTTAGTATGAACACAGGTAGTGCTAAGTTCGCCCAACATATTAGAAGTGTTAATACTGTTGAACGCGCGAAGTCAGAGTTAGCCACTTATTTAGATGAAGGGATATACTTGTGTGAGGCTGATACAAATTTTGATGCATTAAAATGGTGGAAGGAGAATAGACATAAGTATAGAATTTTGTCTAAAATGGCGGCTGATATCTTATCTGTTCCGATAACAACTGTTGCTTCTGAATCAGCTTTTAGCGCTGGTGGGAGGGTTATTGACCCGCATCGTTCATGTTTAGGAACGAAGATGGTAGATACACTTGTTTGTGGAGCTGATTGGTATCGTCATTATTATGGATTACATAAAAAGAAAACCAAGGTGATTTGCTTATTCTTTCAATTATAATCTCATTATTATTTAACAACTAACATATTTTTTCATTGCTACTGTAGGAAAATGGCGATATTGCATACATCATGCTTGAATGAAAAACACGGTGAAGTATTTAATTATTGTGTTATTGGTTTCGTAAATATAATATGTACATTAGGACCACTAACATCATATATCTCTTTTTATTATAGGTTAGCATGGAAGACTTTGGATAACACGTTTTGGATGAAACAAGGATGAACGGTTGATTTTTTTGTTGGAATCATGATGAACATTTTCATAGAATCTTGATGGATTCTTTTCATGTACTCATAAACAACTTTGATGTAATTTTTGGATGAATGATGTTGTATTGTTGTTAAAGACTGTTCTTTTGTGTTCGTTTGTGCTCATTTAGTGTTCGTTTGTGTGCAGTTAGTGTTCGTTTGTGTTCATTTAGTGTTCGTTTGTGTGCAGTTAGTGTTCGTTTGTGTTCATTTAGTGTTCGTTTGTGTTCGTTTAACTGTCCGTTTATGTTCGTATAAGTGTTCGTTTGTGTTCGTTTATGTTCGTTTAACTGTCCGTTTATGTTCGTATAAGTGTTCGTTTACGTTCACGAACTGTTCGTTGAGGTTTTAAACGAACGAACACGAACGAACACGAACAGGCCCACATTTTAAACAAACGAACATGAACATATATTTGATGTTCGTTTAAGTGTTCGAGTTCGAGTTCGAGTTCGTCTAAAGTTAAACGAACGAACCCGAACATGCATATGTTCGTGATCGATCGGGTCGTTTACAGGCCTACCATTAAGGAACTCAAATCTATACTCATCTTCCAGTTTCATCCGTTCAAACATAACCTTTTTACCCAAAACCCGAAAAACCCAAAAACGAACAAAAACTCAGATTTAGGTCGGATCGTTACCTGAATCGAGCTTCTGATCCGGAGGTTCTTCTCACGAGTTATGGAGCAACACACTTCTCAAATCTCGGGTCGATCCGACAACTTTCTCTCTCTACGATTTCTCTCTCTAGAAGTTGCAAATGAGAGAAAAGGGTTGTGACCTTGGCTATTTATAGGGGAGGCTCCCCTTCTAGCCCATCCGACCCGACCCGACATGCCTCGTTCGTTTATTTCGTCATTTTAACCGTCGTTTTATTTTTGGGATGTTACAAGTCTACCCCCTTACAATAGGTTTCGTCCCCGAAACCTATCATAAGTCAAATAGATGAGGGTACGACTCCCTCATTTCCTTCTCCGTTTCCCAAGTGGCTTCCGATCCCTTCCGATGTTTCCATTGGACTTTAACCAATTGGATAACCTTATTACGCAACCGTTTCTCCTTCCAATCAAGGATGGCCACGGGTTCTTCGATGTAATTAAGGCTGTTGTCGACCTCGATGTCGGTAAGTGGTACGTGAGCCGATTCATCCGCCAAACACTTTCGCAAGTGTGATACATGGAAGGTAGGATGAATCCCACTTAACTCATCCGACAACTCCAACCTATAAGCGACTTCCCCAATCCGTGCCATTATCCTGAATGGTCCGATAAACCTCGGACTTAACTTTCCTCTCTTCCTGAATCGTATGATTCCCTTCCAGGGCGACACTTTCAACATTACTCTGTCCCCAACATCAAACTCGATAGGCCTTCGTCGTCTATCCGCATAGGACTTCTGACGATCTTGTGCGGCCTTCATTCGCGCTTTGATCTGATCAAACCTTTCCGATGTCTCTCTTACGACTTCGAGACTTCCTAATTCCTTCTGTCCAATCTCACCCCAACAAACCGGGGTCCTACATCTTCTCCCATACAACATTTCGTAAGGCGGCATGCCTATCGTCGTGTGATGACTATTGTTGTAGGAGAATTCAGCTAACGGCAGATGGCTGTCCCAACTGCCACCGAAGTCGATAATACAAGCACGGAGCATATCCTCCAACGTCTGAATGGTCCTTTCGGACTGACCATCCGTTTGTGGGTGGAATGCTGTGCTGATATTAAGCCTCGTGCCCATCACCTCGTGAAATCTTTTCCAGAACTTCGATGTGAATCGTGTGTCCCGGTCAGATACGATCGTCAAAGGCATCCCATGCCGTGCTACTACTTCGTTGATAAACACTTCTGCTAACCTTTCCGACGAGAACGTCTCGCGAATAGGTAGGAAATGAGCACTCTTCGTTAAACGGTCCACAATTACCCAAATGGCGTCATGACCTTTAGCTGTGCGAGGTAGCTTAGTTATAAAGTCCATGGTAATGTGTTCCCACTTCCATTCTGGTATGTCAAGTGGTTGAATCTTTCCATACGGTTTCTGGTGTTCAGCCTTTACTTGCGAGCAAGTCAAACACTTGCTTACATACTTCGTCACATCACATTTCATTCCAGGCCACCAGTAGTCCTTCTTCAGATCTTAGTACATTTTATTGGTACCAGGATGGATAGAGTAACGAGACTTATGAGCCTCATCCAAGATCTTGGTTCTAAGCTCGCCACCCATAGGTATCCATACCCGTCCAAAACGTGTCCTAACACCAAGAGTGTTATATTCCAACTTGTCATGTTGGCCAACCATCCTTTCCTTCTTTATGTTTTCTTCTTTAAGTGCCTCATCTTGAGCTCTTTCGATTTCGCTCATCACATCCGATGTTACCACCAACTGGCAAGCTTTCACTCTAATAGGAGTAGGCACATCCTTTCGGCTTAGAGCGTCAGCCACTACGTTTGCCTTTCCAGGATGGTACATTATTTCACAGTCATAGTCCTTCAGGAGTTCCAACCATCTCCTCTGCCTCATATTAAGCTCCTTTTGTTCGAAGAAATACTTCAAACTTTTGTGGTCGGAGTAAATAGTAAACTTTGCCCCGTACAGGTAGTGCCTCCAGATTTTTAATGCAAATACGACAGCAGCAAGTTCCAAATTGTGAGTCGGATAGTTGACTTCGTGAACCTTCAACTGCCGCGACGCATATGCAATCACTCTACCACGCTGCATAAACACACACCCCAATCCCTGACCCGAAGCGTCAGAGTATACCAGCAATTCTTCACTGCCCTCGGGAAGGGCCAAGACTGGAGCTTATGTTAGCTTCTCTTTCAATTCCTTAAACGCCTCATCCTGGGTCGAACCCCATTCGTACTTTACTTCTTTCCGAGTCAACTTTGTCAATGGCGAAGCTATTTTCGAGAAATCCTGGATGAATCTCCGATAGTAGCCCGCCAATCCTAAGAAACTGCGGATTTCAGTTGGTGTCTTAGGAATGTCCCATTCACTTACCGTTACTATTTTTGCTGGGTCAACCATAATGCCGTTCGGGCCAATGACGTGACCTAGGAATTGGACTTCCCTAAGCCAGAACGCGCATTTGGAGAACTTAGCATACAACTTCTCCTTCTTCAGAGCTTCCAATACTTCTTTCAAGTGACACGCGTGATCACCCTCATTCTTGGAGTAGATAAGGATGTCATCGATGAACACTATTACCGATCGATCCAGCATCGCTCGACACACCCTATTCATTAAATCCATGAACGCTGCGGGGGCGTTCGTCAATCCGAAAGACATTACGCGGAACTCGAAATGTCCATAACGCGTGCGAAATGCAGTTTTCGGTATGTCTTCTTCCCTCACCTTCAACTGATGGTACCCGGACCGAAGGTCGATTTTTGAAAACCAACTCGCGCCTTGCAACTGGTCGAACAGGTCATCGATCCTTGGTAAAGGGTACTTGTTCTTCACCGTTCGTTTATTCAACTCGCGATAATCGATACACATTCTCATCGAACCATCTTTCTTCTTTACAAATAATACCGGAGCACCCCACGGCGAGATGCTCGGTTGGATAAATCCTTTCTCAAGTAACTCGTCTAATTGAACCATAAGTTCCTTCATCTCCACTGGTGCTAGTCGATATGGAGCCTTAGCCACGGGCTGGGCATCTGGTACTAAATCAATTTGGAACTCAATTTCTCTATCGCGTGGTATCCCAGGCAAATCCTCTGGAAACACCTCCGGGTACTCGCGTACCACGGGTACATCGTCTAGTTCCTTCACTTCCTTACACTTATCAATTACATATACCAGATAAGCCTCGCATCCGCGCCTCAAATAATTCATTGCCTTAATCATTGAGATGACATTCGGCATCGGGGCGTCACGATCTCCAAAGACTTCGACTTTGCTACCATCCGGAGCCTTGAGTTGGATTATCTTTCATTTACATATAATTTGTGCTTCATTGGCAGTTAGCCAATCCATACCTAACAAGACATCAAACCCTCCCAAAACCATAATAAACAATCTGACAGGGAACCTATGTCCTTCTATTTTTATTGTGGAGTTGTCAACTACATCGATCACTCTCGCAGTTCTACCCTCTGCGGTTTCTACGCTAAAGGCCCTTTCTAACTTACTGGCAGCGTACTTCATTCTCTTACAAAAATACGCAGATATAAAACTCTTACCGGCACCCGAATCAAATAACACAGAAACAAGAGTGTTGTCAAGGACGAACGTACCTGACGCCACATCGGGATCCGCCCTGGCTTGTTCCTGCGTCAGTGCGTACGCACGAGATCCCTCTCCCTTCTTTTCCGGGCCCTTTCCCTTCCCAGTTTCCCCCATCTTGGGCTTGGTGCATTCCCGACTCATATGACCATTCTCCCCACAATTGTAGCATTTGTAACCTTGCGGGCATTCACGGGAGTAATGTCCGGTCTTGCCGCATTTAAAGCACAGATTCGATCCTAACCGACACTCACCCGCATGTCTTACCCCGCATTTCCCACAGACTGTCGTCTCGCCTACCCTGGCCTGCTTGTCCTGAGCCCCAAACAACTTCCCACCCGATCGTTTAGCGGGAAAACTCAACTTCTTTTTAGGCTCTTCAATGGCAACAACATTCAGCGCCAGATCATCGAATACCACGCCACTTAGCTCTACCGCCGAATCATAGGTAGTAGGGGCGTTTGCCTTAACATAGGTGCGGACCTGGTCCGGCAACCCTTGAATATAACAGGCAATCTTTCTTTCTTCAGTAGTGACAAGGTGTGGCACCAGACGTGCCAGTTCATTAAATCAGGTTGTGTACTGCCGGTGCGTCATGTTCCCGGCCTTCAAACCCAGAAATTCCCTCTCTACCTTCTCAATCTCGTTCCTTGGGCAGAAATTCTTGATCACCAAAGTTTTCAAGTCAGCCCACATCATCGCATCCACAATCTCGCTCCCCTTTGCCTGACGTATACCTTCCCACCAATGAGATGCTTCCTCCCTCAAGGAGTTAGCAGCAAACTTCACTACTTGATTAGCTCGACACTCACTCAGACGGATGGCGGCTTCCATACGTATTACCCAATCAAAAGTAGCCACTGCGTCCTTCTTCCCAGTCAGGACCGGCGGGTCACATGCCTTAAAGGACTTATAATCACATCCGCGAGCAGGCGGTGCATTGTCGGTCTCATTGTTCTGAGCACCAACTGCCGCGCTAGACCCACCCGCCGCATTGACCTGCTTCAATGCTTCTGCCAACAGACCTGGCAGAGAATTCCTCATCAACTCCGTAAACTCTCGAGCTATAGCTGCTCTCACTTCTGGTTCAAAGGTGAAGGGTTGTTCTTCAACCTGTGTCTGCTCGGCTTCATGCACACTAACCGCCGGTTCAGTGTGAACACTTCCCTCCTCACTATACTCTTGGCGCGCAGGGATCCTGCCACGCCCACCATTTCGTCCGCCGGTACGACCACCGGTACGGCCACCACGCCTTCCGTTTCCTCTTCTCGCCATTTCGTTCTATAAGACAAGAAATCCAATGTCATCACGCTAGTTAACAAATAGAATCCAATAAGCACTGTAAGATGTTAATATACACTGGCCATCTGTAATTAACCATTACACTACCTTTCGATTTCTATTTGACCACCTTTGTGATTCCATCAGAACACAAGTCCTTACCTAACCCTTTCTAAGGCATACTATATACGTAATTATATACTACCCTCGTACCTGATGCTGTGGCTCGAGTTACCCGTACTGGCATCCGCTTTCGGTCCCATTCAAAGTTTAAGTTCAGACACTAGGAGTGTCCGAATCTCTCAAACTATTGCTCTGATACCAACTTGTAAGGCCCCGTACCCGGGAGGCCCCACTTGTTGGATTTACTCATTCACAAACAGTTCTTAAACATGAACATCAAATAACGCAGCGGAAAAACTTCATTCATTCATGATAATTAAAACTTGTTCATACATGCGGAAGCGTAAACATAGTTTAAAACATATTTACATCATAACTAAACATAACGGGATGCCAGTCTTCATGATCAGCCGGGTAACTCTTCTCGCTTGCCAAGCATCACCGTCCCTCCTCATAACCTACCTTAACCTGAATGTGCACACTTAAAAACGTCAGCTACGCTGGTGAGTTCTAGTTTTAACATAAACCTTAACTTCAAATAAATTGCCAAAAACATCACTTCATACTTCATTTAATAAAAAGCGTACGTAAATAATGCAATAACAAACATAACACTTCATAAGTCAACGAACATATAGAATCTGCGCCTTCTCGTAACCGTCAAATCCAAACGTTACATACTGGTTGAATAACTTAAGGATCACCACCACTAGGCCCATCATCACCGTACTGTCCTTCGGGTGAGGAACTCCTAGGGCCCGATACTTAGATCATTCAACCCTTCAAGCACGGTGTCCCAAAGGATAGCGCGTAGCAAACTTCAAGCACTGCATCCCGTCGGACACAAGTACTTAACTTCAAGCACGACTACCCCGTAAGGTAAATCGTACCAACTTCAAGGATCACGATAATCCCCTTGGCGACCGTCATCGCCCCAGTTGTACAACAGTTGGCCAGCCACAGAGGCCCCTAAAAGGTAAAGGCCCATAACATCCTTCCCATCCCTTAACCTTCATTCCCTAAGGAATATTGGCAGATTCGTTCATTTGTGACTTTCGTAAACCTTCGCTTCTTTTACTTTAAAAACTTCAGTTAAAGCATTCGTACGTTTTATTAAAAACATTCTCTTCGTTAAAACACTTCGTAAACTTCTTTTGGCAAAATATTTCATAAACACTTCCTTCATAAACATCATTTTATAAAACGTTACATACTTCCTTCATAAACATCATTTTATAAAACGTTACATACAACCTTCGTAAATATCGTTTCATAAACATCGTTTCATAAACATCGTTTATAAAATCATCACGTGTGCACACCAGCCCAAAAACATTATTAAAACATTTAAAAGAGGGCTTCTAGAACTCACCTTATAAGCTAGTCTCGGTTGTCCTAACAAAGGTCCAACAACTTCACTTCCGATCTGAATTGATTAGTTAATGCACATCAGACCAATACCGACTCTAACGGTTTAACCATTCTAACATACTGACTTCACTTAATCAGTTCTGATGTCTGCGCACTTAGCAAGTGCGCAGACCCTGCTGCCTGCGCACTTAGCAAGTGCGCAGGTCCTTCCTCCTGCGCACTTAGCAAGTGCGCAGGTTCCTCTTCCTGCGCACTTAGCAAGTGCGCAGGTCCCTCCTCCTGCGCACTTAGCAAGTGCGCAGGACCTGCTCCGTGCGCACTTAGCAAGTGCGCACGACCTGTTCTTCGCGAAAACCCTAACTTTCGCATTTCGGGTCTGATCATGTCAAGATCCCGAACCTGTTGCATTCAAAACGTTCGTTTTCCATTAAGGAACTCAAATCTATACTCATCTTCCAGTTTCATCCGTTCAAACATAACCTTTTTACCCAAAACCCAAAAACGAACAAAAACTCAGATTTAGGTCGGATCGTTACCTGAATCGAGCTTCTGATCCGGAGGTTCTTCTCACGAGTTATGGAGCAACACACTTCTCAAATCTCGGGTCGATCCGACAACTTTCTCTCTCTACGATTTCTCTCTCTAGAAGTTGCAAATGAGAGAAAAGGGTTGTGACCTTGGCTATTTATAGGGGAGGCTCCCCTTCTAGCCCATCCGACCCGACCCGACATGCCTCGTTCGTTTATTTCGTCATTTTAACCGTCGTTTTATTTTTGGGATGTTACAGATATCAAACGAACTCCGATTGAGCTCATTCCGCGACGTTGGAACCATCTCGTCGAACTCTGCCATCTTATATTTTAGGGTTTAGATTTTAACGTTAAATTTTATGGTTTTAGCCTTATGGTTTAGATTTTAGAGTTTATATTTTGGGGTTTAGGTTTTTTTAGGAGGTGAGGGGTTTAGGTTTTTTTGCGGTGTTTGGGGTGGGTTTAGGTTTTTAGGGGGTAGGGTGGGGGGTCTAGGTTTTTGGGGGTGGAGGTGGTGGTTTTAGGCTTTTCGGGGTGGGGTTGGAATGGGGGTTTAGGTTTTGGTGGGTGCGGGTGGAGGGGGGTTTAGGTTTTTGTGGGCGGGTTAGGGTTCGATAAGACGATTTCAACGCCGGTAGAATGAACTCAATCGAAGTTCGTTAGACTCACTTATTATCATTTTTTAGCGAAAAACCATTTTTAGTATAACCTTCCCATATCTCTCTCTTCTAATAAAATTGTTTTGTCATTTGGAATCACCATATTCAATCTCACAATTTTTTCCCACCAAAAAACAAATTTATATCCTCTATTTAATATCTCCATTTAATACTTTCATATTTAACCTTTTTAAATTTTTTTACATAAATAAATATTTTCATCATTATTACCTTTAGCTCACATTTTTTTCAAATTATCATTAAAAGTTAATATTTTTTTAAAGGTCAAGAATTAAAAAAAAGAGATTTAAGAAAAAACCAGTTTTTAAAGTTTTATTATTAAAAACGATTTTTTAAAATTTTATTATCAAAAACAGTTTTTTTTTAATTTTACATATAAAATTTGAAAAATACTACGTTTGTATTTTAAATAAATATGTGTTAGAATAAAGTTTACTAATATTTAATTAGTAGTTTTTTTAATTAAGTTTGATATTTATAAACAGATTTTTATTTTGATTTATAAATTTTAATACTTAGTTTTCAATAAAATTAAGAAACTTGTAAATATTTATTTTTAAAAATGAATTATATTTTAAACTTTAATTTTTTTAATGGCTAGATTTTTTTTTTCAAAAAACATGTTTACAAGTTTCAATTCTAATTTATTAGTTTTAAAATTTTCATATTTAATCTTGGAGTTTCAAATTTTGAATTTAAAAGAGAATATATTATTGAAATTAAAATTTTATTTGTATTTTTTTATTATTTGACCATCACAATTTCAGACAACAGATTTTAATCAAAATATATAACAGAATTTCAAAGAAAAAATATATAATTGTTGTATTTTTGTAATGATAATGAATAAAAGTTTAGCACAATCACTTTTAAATGTTGATTTGTATTGAAAGATTCAGTATGTATGTTGCATTATCAAGAGTTAAAAGTAAAGATTGACTTAAGCTATTAATCTTTGATAAACATGAAAAAATATCAATAACACGTCAAATGTTATATACAATGAAGTATTTTTAAATTTGTAAATAATCAGTGTAAGGTTTCATTTGACATGTAGCTTAATGTATTGTAAAAAATACACAACTTATTAAATGAATTTTCATGTATTTTTTTATGTTTGAATTAATATCATCCATATAATTTTAAAATGCAACACAATAAAAAGTTACAAATATAATATCAAATTTGTATAAAAATAGTTATTAAAATATTTATATAAATTTAATATTTTAATCCGTGTGTCAACCCGTGTAAAATACGGGGTTAAAACAAGTATGTATATATCAAAGAAAATTGTTTTTTTGTAACAAGTGCGAGTGGGAGTGGGGATATGATTAACAAATTTCCATAAGTTCTATATATTTTAATGTAGGTCTTCCGCCGACGGAAAACGACAAACATCATTTGGAACTTTTGGTATTAACATAACATTATTTCTTTTCATATAAATATATTTAGATATATAGAAAAAGAATCAAACGTAAACCATGTTTAAATGTATATTATATCTATATTATATAATAAATAAGTAAAATATAAGAAAACAATTAAATGTAAATAATTTTATAATTTTATCAATATATATAATGACAGTTACAAGTTAAAAAAAAACATTTCAATTCATGAATCTATACTATATCTATATAAGAACATTTATCACAATTTTAGACGTCCCTATTTTTATTTTCCCGCATCTCTCTTCTATTAATAATCAACTCCACTATTTTAGGTAACTAAATTAATTATTTTTTTTAATTTTTATTTACACATTTTTAATTTAAAATTGTGTTTATTATCAATTAATTTGTTCACTTATATTTTTATGAACTCTACAAATTAAAAATAATCTTATAGCGAACTAGGATTCAAATAAAAAACTTTTAGTCATATATTTACATATTCACATTGTTCTATTTTAACGAGTGTATGTGTTAATATATTACATTATATTTTATTCAACCCGTGTATTACACGGGTTTTAAAAACATAAACTTTTTTTACTACGTATTTAACATTACATTTATTTAACCCGTGTAATTCACGAGATTCTAAACTAGTAATAAATAAAGGTTTTACTTGACACGTGTCGGCACCATAGTCATTCTCATCATCTTTTTCCATTCTCTCTCTTATAAAATATACCTTTATATTTTAATAACAATATATCTTTAACTAAAATACTAATTATACTAATAAAATATATTTATTTTAAATAATCCTTATTATAAAAACTCTGAAATATAATTATGTAAGTTTTATTTTGAATCATATAGTAATGAAAGTCAAATTGCATGAAATAATAGTTAACGTATTTTCGAAACCTAATTATATATTAATTTTTATATATTTTGAATTTGTTGTCAATCATTCGTATGTAATATATTTTTACACAGTATAACGTATTTGCATCCCGTGTGTAGACACGGGGGTGTAAGCTAGTATAATATATATAGGGTTCAAATCATTATTTTTTTAATAACATTATTACACCAATACAACGTCATATTTTTTTGTATTTTTGTAAATTCGTAAATGTAAGGGTAGTTTGCACTAGTATAAAATTTTACTGAAAAAGTATATATAAATTTTTTAGCAAAAGTTATGCTTGTACAAACTCCCCATTACACTTGCGAATTTACAAAAATGCAAAAAAAAAACATGAAGTATTGGTAATAATGTTATTCAAAAAAATTATTTGGATTCATTTTGGATAGGGTTAATACAACATATGGTTATTAAAAGATTTTAATCTTATATATATATATATATATGTGTGTGTGTGTGTGTGTGTATATATATACTAAGTAGAATCCATTGAATACACGGGTTAAATAAATCTAATCTTATATATCTAGAAATAAAATAAAAATTATGTATTTAAAAACACGTGTATTACACGGGCTGAATAAAATATGACGTGACAGTTATAAATTTTGTTAATCTAGTTTTTAAAATATTTTTTAGTTGTGCATTAATTTTTTTTATTTAATTCATAAATATTAATTCATATTAAATTTATTTGGTTAATGATATGTTAATTACATTTATATTAAATTTTTACAAATACATTTTTGATTATTATTATTTAATAGGAGATAGAGATGTAAAAAGAATTGTGAGGATATAAAAGAAAGCGACATTTGTCCCTAGTTAGTTGTTTATTAGATAGTATATATACAGATTTATACAACAAGTTAAAAAGAAAATATTTAAGTTATTTTGTAGGTACTTAATAATTTCTTATTTTAGGTTTAAGATATTTAAAAAAATGTTTTAAATTTCAATTGTTACGTAAACAAAATCTCATTAATGGTTAACACAAACATGAGCTAATTAAATATTTTCTGGTTCCTTTAATAATATTCTTTTTATTATTTAAAAACCTTAAAAAATAAATAGTAACTTAAAAAAAAAGCCAACAAACTTCCGCCGCGAAACGCGAGGCAAAAAAACTAGTTAGGTGTAAAAGTTTATTGAATAACAATTTTTTTATTTTTTTTTTGTTTGGAACTATTTAGATTTGACTCCTTGTTTTAACTTGACTAAAAAACAAACCTTTATTTCGCAAACTGACCTTTGCGATTGGGAATCATCATATAATATTCAATTGAGGACATTTTGGGTCCATTTTGACGAAATTCATTTAAAACCTCGCAACGTACGATGTAAATATGTTTTGATTTGCAAAAAAATTCTTATTATATAGGACTAGTTTGAAACGCCATGTAATATACGGGGTAAACGTTAAAATTATATTGATAAATATTTTAACACGTTCTTTTATACAAATTTGATATCAAACTTAATTAAAAAACTATTAATTAAATATTTGTAAACTTTATTCTAACACATATTTATTTAAAATACAAAATTAGTATTTTTAAATTTATATGTAAAATTAAAATTTTAATTTTTTATTAATAAAATTTTAAAAACTCGCTTTTAGATAATAAACTTTAAAAACTTGTTTTTTTAAATATCCTATTTTTTATTCTTGTTTTTTTTTAAATATTCACTTTTGATAATAAATTAAAAAAAAAGTGTGTGTCAATGGTTATAATGATGAAATTAATTTGGTAAAATGTTTATTTATGTAATCTTTTTTAAAAAAATGAGCTAAATATGAAAATATTGGATGAAAGATGTAAATATAATTTTGGGTGGAAAATGGATATGAGGATGAATATGGTGTCAACAAGTGACCACAAAATTTAGTTTTTTATTATAATAGAGATATGTTATACTAGCAATTTTGTCTAAAAAAATGTAAAAAGTAGATGATTTCTTGTGATGTAGATAAAAAATACTATCTAATAAATAAATGGTTTTTCATTACACGTGTCGTATCCATATTTATTATCATTATTTTTTTCTCAACCCTCTATCTTATTAAATACACTTATCTTATAATAATAATATATTTTAAAAAAATACTAGTTATATCAATAAAACACATTTATTTTAATTTTTCTCTTATTATAAGAAACTTTAAAACTTAATTATATAACTTTTATTCCAATCAAATATTAATAAATGTCAAATTATATTAAATAATAATTAACGTATTTTTGAAACAGAATTATATATTAATTCAAACATACTTTGAATTTTATTTTTTTATCCTTACTATGTAATACATTTTTACACCTGTAAAATATATACATAAAGATTTAATAATTTTATGTATTGATATTTTACACCCCGTGTGTAGTAGATGAGTACTAAATAGTAACAGAATAGAAGAATGTTTGAAGGCTCTTTCTTCACAAAGGATTGTCGATTTTTTCAATATGAGATATCTTTTCAATAGTGATTTTTTATTTAATTTCTGATCTGGTAGTCAGGGGTTTTTTTTCATAAAGGGTTTACTTTTGTGGAGGTCATGGGTTCGTATCTTGAAAATGGTCCTAACGAGGAGAATTTTATCAAGTCTTCGCAAGTCTTAATGTTAGCTGTTAAAATAAAAATTAATGAATATATATATTTTCTTGTATTGTTTTACATATAGGTAATTTAATAATTTACGTAAATGTATATTTTTTTCACATGTCGGGGTTTGTTGTTGTTTTTTGTTTGGTTTGTTGTTGTTTTTTGTTTTTCTTCAAATTCTTCCATAAAATATTATTGTAATCGATTTTTTAATGAATCTGTTTTAGACCATCCGTAGTGTCATCGGGAGAGGGGGGGGGGGGCGTGATCGACCTCATCATTTCACGTCTGGAAACACCGCACCCCCAACCAATGGGTGAAAGGGTCGTGAATGGGGGGAGGGGACATTAGGGCATTCACGGTGGAGGGGGTTTTGACTTGGTCAATAGAGCTTTTGAACGGCTAGTTTTATAAAAAGAAATTAATATATAATTTTTAATCTATATATACATTATCTTCTCAACCAATAACACCACTTTATCATATTCTCTTAACCAATAACACACCACTATCAATTCTCTCAACTAATAACACACCACTATCTATTCTCTCAACCAATAAGACACCAATCTATTCTCTTAACCTATTTAAAGAGGAATGGTCATCTACGTCGTCAGGTTCATCGAAAGAAGATGAGGTGATAATTGAAGTGATTCGTATAAACTAGCTGAAGAAGCCGAGAGTTCACGAGGGCACGACGAGTTCAAGAAATACGGGATCAGGAAACTGATAATCAACGTCTTTGGCGTGATTACTTTTTTGAGACTCTCATGTATGATGAAAAAAAGTTCTGAATACGTTTTCGTATGAGACGAGAACTTTTCTTATGAATATGTGGTGATTTATAAAGAGAATATGAATATTTCCAAGTGATGATTGATTTTTTATATTTTAATATGTTTGCATTTTAATTAAATAATTTATATTTTGTTATGTTTGTTTTACATAAATATATGTATATGATTAGTTAATTATTAAAAATTAAATGTGTGGCGTGAAACTACTACGCACCTTAATGATTCTGAGTAGTGATTGCTCATGTGCCGATGTAGGGCTGACGTGGCGAGACGTGAAAAATGAGAGTGTGAAATCACTACGGATAAAATTAGAGGAAGCTAGATAGGAGATATTAAAGTGTAATCTTAGAGATTTTAGTTTTATTGCGGTTGGTTTCAAAATTAATATATATATATATATATATATATATATACTACAGGACCATACATAAAACATAAACAACAAACACATAAAACATAAAATAAACAAACATTTAATTAAAAATATTTAAGAATTATAGACCATAGGACATTTTTACAAAGACAGTATGGAATGCTAAGATGAGGTTAGTAAAGGTCAGACTATAAAAAGTCTTTTGCGCCCATCCTGGCATTAGCGGCTACAAGGTCCCCAAGAGTTATCATGACATTTCAACACTTAAAAGACTTAGCCTCTAAAAGAGGCAATCATTAAATATAAAATTGAGAATAAAAAGAAAAATTTACCAGATTTTCTCTTTCGGATTATGAACACCAAGCTTCACAAGATAAACTTCAAATATTATTTCAGAGATATTTTATAAGAGAGTAGTAGTAGTGGTGTTGTTCTCCGAGATGATTATACAAGAGAAGATAGTCCCCTTATATAGGCGGGGAAAAGCTATAAAGATGTAACATCCCAAACATAGTAATTTAGTAAATAATAACGCGAAAGAGACTTAATCGTCATAAAACAAAAGAAAAACGGATAGGCTTGGGCTCGGCTCCAACGGGCCGAGAGAATCCCAGGTATATAAGGGCCAAGACAGCCTTGAAGCTCTCATTTCCCACAAACACTTGCAAACTAGAGAGAGAAAGAAGAGTTGGGTCTAGAGAGAGAAAGTCGACGGATCGACACGAAATTGAAGGAGCACGTTACTACTGAGCTCGTGAGCAAAACCTCTTAATCAGAATCACAATCCAGGTAACGATTCGACCTTAAACTGAGTTTTTCTTCGTTTTGGGATTTTTCGGGTTTTAGTTAAATAGGAGACGTTTTTATGGATGAAACTTGAAAATAAGCTTAGAACTAGCATCTAGAGTGAAAACCACACCTTTTGATCAAAGAAAGTTATAAGATTAGCATGATCAGATTAACATGCAAAATTTCAGACTTGTCTAGAAAACAGGTGTTGCGTACTTATCAAGTACGCAGTAGGGACGTCCTGCGTACTTACCAAGTACGCAGGTACGCAGGAGAAAGGTCATGCGTACTTACCAAGTACGTAGGTACGTAGGAGAAAGATCATGCGTACTTACCAAGTACGCAGGAGAAAGATCGTGCGTACTTGTCAAGTGCGCATGAGCAAGTGCGCAGGCAGCAGACCAGCAAGTAAAGTCAGTATGTTTAGAATGATTAAACCGTTAGAGTCGGGGTTGGGTCTGATGTGTATTTAAACTACCTAATTCAGATCGTACGTGAAATTGTTGGACCTTTGTTTAGGACAACCAAGACTAGCTTTTCAGGTGAGTTCTACGTGCCCCCTTCTATGTTATGTTCAAGTCATTTTAAATGTTTTGGGGCTGAAATGTATACACTAAATGAATAAATGCTATAAATGTCAATGTGATCATACGTATATATATAAATACTTATATATGAAAATGAATTATGAACAAAGAATGAAATGTATGATTATAAAGAATGAATGAAAGAAGGACACAACATAAATGAATGAAATCTTGCTTTATATTATATATATTGCATGTTATGAATGTATGTAAACATTATGAACCCTTCTATGACAACGGCTACTTCGGTAGACGGACGACCACGTGACTATTTTGCAACCGGGACAAAAAGTTCCTTCGCAAGCTAGGACGTATTTTAAGGCACTAATGGATGGTCGAAGCAATTGCCTTAACTAAAGTAGAACGGTTGCATACATAATGGTCGCGTGGGAAACGGATGCCCTAGGGCAGACGGATAAAAGAACGGACTACGACGGTAAGGACGGTTTAAGAGCGGACGGACAAAGGTTGCCGGACGGATTTAATGAATGAACGGACGGTCTTCTAGAGCCGGACGGTTAATGAAATGGGCTACGACGGTAGTTCTCACTGCGATGTGTTTGTGACACTCGCGACAAGTGTGATGGGTTGATCTCCCTTAAGATTATGGCCAATAACTGTTCTCCCCCAAAAGTAAGTATGTATGTACATATGTATGTACTTAATATGAATGTTATGTGAGAACAGTAAAGTAAAGAATATGTAAAAGCACGAATATTACGTATGTTATGTATACATATATAAAATATTCACGATAAGATAAATATTATGTATGTTTGTCTTTAAACTAGAACTCACCAGTGTTAGCTGACTTTTAGTATACATTTCAGGTAAAGGAAGAAAGGGTCGTGCGATGGCGTGAAGGTTACCCGGCACAAGACTGACATCCAACGTTTATATATGTTAAGACAATGTTATGTATTTAATTGTTAAGACTTCCGCTGTTATGTCATGTAATTTGAATGATGTTTGCTTCCGCTACTTCTGAACGTTTTAAATTTAAGTTCAGTATTTATGACTATGTTTATGAGTAAATCCAACAAGTGAGGTTACCCAGGAATGGGGCCTTACAAGATGGTATCAGAGCAATAGTTTGAGAGATTCAGACATCCCTAAAATGTCGACTCAAACTGATTATGGGACCAACGCACGGATGTCAGTCTGGGTAACCAACGCCAACGCTAGCACGGTAAGTAAGTACTAGAGTTAATACACTTGGATAAAAATAGATACCTTAACTTAGAACAAATAGATGTCAATGTCACAACCAATTTGAAGAGTTTTGAACCCGAAAAGCAATGTAAATTAGTAATCACAAACCGGTCACTGTAATTAAAAATTTACCTTGCTCGTACTGTTCTAAACTATGATCTGAAGGAATGGCACTAATGTATTCCCTTTATAATTATCAGGAAACTAAGAACTATGGCTAGTGGAGGAAGAACAGGACGCCGAGGCGGTCGCACTTGCCGAGTCGGTAGACCTCCATTGAATCAAAGACATGAAGAGGAAGAGAGTGTGCACGCAGAACACACAGAGAGTGTGCACGAAACAGAAGTGACCCCAACTGGGAACAATGATCAAGGGCCTCTAAAGTTAGAACCCGAGGTCAGGGATGCTATTGCCCGTGAAGTCGTACTCACTCTGAGGAAAGTATTGCCTGATCTACTATCCGAGGCACTAAAGAAAAGTAGAGAGGAGGATGAAGGAGACCATGAAGATAAAGTGTATGATAGTGATGGGGATGAAGTGAAGGTGGGATCAAGCAACCGTGGGTATACTTACAAAGGTTTCAAGGACGGAGACCCACCCAAGTTTGATGGGAACAAGGATTCGGTGGCTACGTTCGAATGGATTGAGAGGATGAACGCTGTAATCAACATCAGCGAGTGTCGACCGGACCAGGCGGTTAAATATGTTGCTCATTCTTTCACCAATGAAGCACTAGGTTGGTGGAGAAACATTCAGAGGACAAAGTCGCCAAATGCTCTTGCCAAAATGACATGGGAAGACCTGAAGAAGCTCATGATCCAAAAGTTCTGCCCACAGAACGAGATTGATCGTCTGGAGAACGAGTTCCTAAACTTCAAGGCTGGCAACAAGACTCATCGCCAGTATACCTCAAGATTCAATGAACTAGCCCAACTGGTACCCCACCTGGTGGAGACGGAAGAACGAATGATTAAGTACTATGTGAAGGGCCTACCTCAAAGGGTCCGTGTTCATGTGAAAGCTAATCTACCCTCGACCTTCGAGTCAGTAGTGAATCTGAGCGGAATCGTCTATGACGATTATGCCAATGAGGACCCGGCACCTGAGACACAAAAGAGAAAGTGGGAGAACCCGTCTAGAGGCACCGGAAAAGGGAATGTAACAACTGAAATTAAGAAACCAAGGTTGGATGAATATGAAACATGCAAGAAATGTGGAAGGCAACATCTTGGCGAGTGTCGAATTGGCACCACCATGTGTTATAAGTGCAGGAGGCCGGGGCACTACTCCCGAGATTGTTTGAAGGGCGTCAAGTGCCAAAGTTGTGGAAGACATGGACACCAGACTAGGGATTGCAGGAAAACTAGACAATCCGTTTCGGGAAAGGAAAAGGAAGCTGAAAAGGAACAACCGCAGGATAGGACTCGAGCCTACGCCCTGACTGAGAAGGAAGCAAGGGGAAACCCTGATGTTGTGTCAGGTACGTTCATAGTTAATAACGAATATGCTGCTATTTTATTTGACTCTGGTGCTAGTAAAAGTTTTATATCCAATGCATTTAGTCATAAACTAGGATGCACCTTCAACACCATAGTAAAGGCCTTTAGCGTACAAACTGCCGTTGGTAAAAATTCAGCAGTATTTCAAGTAATAGAGGATTGCATCATAGAAATAGAGGGTCATAAGTTCCCTTCTAGATTATTCCTTCTCACTTTAGGAGGATTCGATATAGTATTGGGTATGGATTGGCAAGCTGCCAACGAAGCTCAAATCATATGTAAACGTAAGAGGATACACCTCAAAACTCCTAGCGGCAGTCCAATTACGGTTTATGGGGATTGGAATTGCACGATGCCGAACATCATCTCGATGATCAAGGCCGAAAGTTACATGAGGCGCAGTTACGAAGCTTATTTGGCATATGTTATTGATGATAGAATGAAAATGAATGAACTCAAGAATGTACCCGTGGTGTGCAAATTTCCGGAAGTATTCCCTGAGGATCTACTTGAGTTACCACCCGATCGGGAAATAGAATTTCAGATTGACTTACTGCCAGGAGCTGAGCCCGTTGCCAAACCCCCTACCGATTGGCTCCGTCAGAAATGAAATAATTGATGTCTCAACTAGAGGAACTAACAGAAAAAGGATTTATTAGACCGAGCATCTCACCATGGGGTGCTCTGGTACTATTTGTAAAGAAGAAGGACGGCAGCATGCGCATGTGCATTGACTACCGCGAGTTGAACAAGAGGACAGTAAAGAACAAATACACACTGCCTAGAATTGACGACCTTTTTGATCAACTGCAAGGTGCAAGTTGGTTATCAAAGATCGATCTTAGGTCGGGTTACCATCAGTTGAAAGTAAGAAAAGAAGACGTACCAAAGACCGCGTTTCACACGCGTTATGGGCATTATGAGTTTCTCATGATGTCCTTCGGATTGACCAACGCACCAGCAGCGTTCATGGACTTGATGAATAGAGTATGTCGACCCATGTTGGATCGATCGGTGATAGTCTTTATAGACGACATACTGGTATATTCAAAAAGCGAGGGTGATCAACACTGTCACCTAAGAGAGGTTCTGGAGGTGCTAAAGGAGGAAAAGTTGAACGCAAAATTCTCCAAATGCGCGTTCTGGCTTAGGGAAGTCCAATTCCTAGGTCATGTAATAAACCCAAACGGCATTATGGTGGATCCTGCAAAGATCGAGACAATAAAGGAATGAAACATCCCAAAGACACCAACAGAGATACGAAGCTTTCTGGGATTGGCAGGCTACTATCGAAGGTTCATTCAATATTTTTCAAGAATAGCCTCGCCACTAACTAAGTTGACACGGAAGGAAGTGAAATATGAATGGGGTCCAACCCAAAACAACGCGTTTGAGGAACTTAAGGCACGATTAACCCAAGCTCCAGTCTTGGCACTACCTGAGGGAAATGAAGACTTAGTAGTCTACTCTGACACTTCGGGTCAGGGTTTAGGTTGCGTACTTATGCAACGAGGAAAGGTAATTGCTTACGCCTCGCGGCAACTATAGATTCACAAGGTTAACTACCCAACACACGATCTAGAGTTAGCAGCAGTAGTTTTCACGTTGAAAATATGGAGGCACTATCTGTATGGAGTTAGATGCACCATCTACTCAGATCACAAAAGCCTGAAGTACTTTTTCAAGTAAAAGGAATTAAACATGAGGCAAAGGAGGTGGTTAGAACTACTGAAGGACTACGACTGTGAGATATTGTACCATCCAGGCAAGGCAAACGTGGTGGCTGACGCTTTAAGCAGGAAGGAAGAATCAGAACCAATACGGATCAAAGCGTGTCAGCTGATTATAACACCAGACTTGATGAGTGAAATATCAAAGGCACAAGATGAAGCACTATTAGAAACAAATATAAAACGGGAAAGAATAGTAGGGCAACAAGGAAATTTGGATGCAAATGCATACGGTGTACGAACTAGGTTTGGCCGGATGTGGATACCTATGGTTGGCGAGCTTAGAGGCAAAATATTCGATGAGGCCCATAAGTCTCGCTATTCTATCCACCTCGGGACAAACAAAATGTATCAAGACTTGAAGAAAGAGTACTGGTGGCCTGGCATGAAGAATGATGTGACAGAGTACGTGAGCAAGTGCCTAACGTGTTCTTTAGTTAAGGCCGAGCACCAGAAACCATGCGGTAAAATGCAACCTCTACCAATACCGGAATGGAAGTGGGAGGAGATCACGATGGACTTCATTACCAAGCTACCGCGAACAGCTAAAGGCAATGATACCATTTGGGTGATCGTCGACCGCTTGACGAAAAGTGCTCACTTCTTGCCAATACGTGAGACTTCTTCGTCAGAAAGACTAGCAGAAATATTTATCAAGGAAGTTGTGAGTAGACATGGTATGCCGCTGTCGATTGTGTCTGACAGGGATACTAGATTCACGTCAAGGTTTTGGAAGAAATTCAACGAAGCAATGGGCACTAGACTGAACATTAGCACCGCTTACCACCACCAAACCGATGGTCAATCGGAAAGGACCATTTAGACCTTGGAGGACATGCTTCGGGCCTGTATCATTGACTTCGGTGGGAGCTGGGACAGCCATCTACCATTGGCAGAATTTTCATATAATAACAGCTATCACTCAACTATTGGCATGCCGCCATTTGAGATGTTGTATGGGAGGAAATGTAGGACCCCGGTTTGTTGGGGGGAAATTGGACAAAAGGATTTTGCAAGCCTCGAAGTGGTCAAAGCTACTTCCGAGAAGTTTGATCAAATCAAGGCTCAAATGAAAGCCGCAAAGGACAGACATAAATCATACGCGGATAAGAGAAGAAGGGATTTAGAGTTTCAAGTGGGGGACATGGTACTGTTAAAGGTATCACCATGGAAAGGAATCATCCGATTCAGAAAACGTGGCAAACTAAGCCCAAGGTTTGTCGGACCTTTCAAGATTTTAGCGAGAGTGGGTCAAGTTGCTTACATACTCGACCTACCCGTTGAGCTTAATGGAATACACCCTACGTTCCACGCGTCGCACTTACGCAAGTGCCTAGCTGACGACACAGCTCACATACCTTACGACGAGATCGAAGTGGATAACAGTCTAAATTATGTTGAGGAACCAATAGCCATCCTTGACCGAGCTGAGAAACGACTACGCAATAAGTCAATTCCTTTAGTCAAAGTACAATGGAAGCACAGAAAAGGGTCAGAAGCTACGTGGGAAAAAGAAGACGAGATGAGGGGACTATACCCCAAATTTTTTTAACGTATAAGAAGTTTCGAAGACGAAACCTCTTTAAGGAGGGTAAACTTGTAACATCCCAAACATAGTAATTTAGTAAATAATAACGCGAAAGAGACTTAATCATCATAAAACAAAAGAAAAACGGATGGGCTTGGGCTCGGCTACAACGGGCCGAGAGAAGCCCAGGTATATAAGGGCCAAGACAGCCTTGAAGCTCTCATTTCCTACAAACACTTGCAAGCTAGAGAGAGAGAAAGGAGAGTCGGGTCTAGAGAGAGAAAGTCGACGGATTCGACCTTAAACTGAGTTTTTCTTCGTTTTGGGATTTTTCGGGTTTTAGCTAAATAGGAGGCGTTTTTATGGATGAAAGTTGAAAATAAGCTTAGAACTAGCATCTAGAGTGAAAACCGCACCTTTTGATCAAAGAAAGTTGTAAGATTAGCATGATCGGATTAACATGCAAAATTTCAGACTTGTCCAGAAAACAGGTGCTAGGTGCTGCGTACTTATCAAGTACGCAGTAGGGACATCCTGCGTACTTACCAAGTACGCAGGTACGCAGGAGAAAGATCATGCGTACTTACCAAGTACGTAGGTACGCAGGAAAAAGATCATGCGTACTTACCAAGTACGCAGGAGAAAGATCGTGCGTACTTGTCAAGTGCGCATGAGCAAGGCCCTGCGCACTTACTACGTGCGCAGGCAGCAGACCAGTAAGTAAAGTCAGTATGTTTAGAATGATTAAACCGTTAGAGTCGGGGTTGGGTCTGATGTGTATTTAAACTACCTAATTCAGATCGTACGTGAAATTGTTGGACATTTGTTTAGGACAACCAAGACTAGCTTTTCAGGTGAGTTCTACGTGCCCCCTTCTATGTTATGTTCAAGTCATTTTAAATGTTTTGGGGCTGAAATGTATACACTAAATGAATAAATGCTATAAATGTCAATGTGATCATACGTATATATATAAATACTTATATATGAAAATGAATTATGAACAAAGAATGAAATGTATGATTATAAAGAATTAATGAAAGAAGGACACAACATAAATGAATGAAATCTTGCTTTATATTATATATATTGCATGTTATGAATGTATGTAAACATTATGAACCCTTCTATGACAACGGCTACTTCGGTAGACGGACGACCACGTGACTATTTTGCAACCGGGACAAAAACGTTCCTTCGCAAGCTAGGACGTATATTAAGGCACTAATGGACGGTCGAAGCAATTGCCTTAACTAAAGTAGAACGGTTGCATACATAATGGTCGCGTGGGAAACGGATGCCCTAGGGCAGACGGATAAAAGAACGGACTACGACGGTAGGACGGTTTAAGAGCGGACGGACAAAGGTTGCCGGACGGATTTAATGAATGAACGGACGGTCTTCTAGAGCCGGACGGTTAATGAAATGGGCTACGACGGTAGTTCTCACTGCGATGTGTTTGTGACACTCGCGACAAGTGTGATGGGTTGATCTCCCTTAAGATTATGGCCAATAATTGTTCTCCCCCAAAAGTAAGTATGTATGTACATATGTATGTTGTTAATATGAATGTTATGTGAGAACAGTAAAGTAAAGAATATGTAAAAGCACGAATATTACGTATGTTATGTATACATATATAAAATATTCACGATAAGATAAATATTATGTATGTTTGTCTTTAAACTAGAACTCACCAGCGTTAGCTGACTTTTAGTATACATTTCAGGTAAAGGAAGAAGGGTCGTGCGATGGCGTGAAGGTTACCCGGCACAAGACTGACATCCCACGTTTATATATGTTAAGACAATGTTATGTATTTAATTGTTAAGACTTCCGCTGTTATGTCATGTAATTTGAATGATGTTTGCTTCTGCTACTTCTGAACGTTTTAAATTTAAGTTTAGTATTTATGACTATGTTTATGAGTAAATCCAACAAGTTAGGTTACCCAGGAATGGGGCCTTACAAAAGATTCCCAATATGAGACCTATCTAGACAATTTTGTAAAAAAGAAAACAATAATTAGCAATTATTTTGCTAACTTTTTAAAAAGTAAATAGTGACTGGCAATTATAATGCAAGAGTGCATAATGTTGTCTGCCACGCCAACTATTATTGGAGTCTTTTGATCATGCTCTTGTGGGGCCTATTGTGGCATTTTGTTTTTTAGCTTGCTAAAAGATTCTTTTGGGCTGAATTCTTGCCTGTATTCTGCAAGGACTGTGTTGATATAATCTTCGTCTAAAGGATCAGTAATATCTTTATGACCTTCATGAAAAAAAAATTTGTATCTTCATCTTCTTCAGTCTGGGAGGATGTAGATATTGTTGAAGGAGATCCTCCTTCTTTTCTGAAATGTTTTATAATATTTTTTTTTCATTTCTGCTAGGTAGAAATCCATGATTTCTTTATTGATGATTTGATCAGTCCATTTAATAGTTTGGATCTTTCTGACAATGTGTCTGAAAGGGATTGGAGCTTCTTTATGAGGATAGCTGCTTGCCTGATCAATATAATCTTGAATTGTCTTTTTAATTTTTTCTATAGTGTCATGGCTTTCTGTGAAACCATCTTTGTTTAGAAGAGTTATCTTTTTCCAAAATTTTGTGAAAAAGGTTCTTTGGATACAAAGAATATTTTGGCTGGTATAACCAACTTCTGGAGACCATTTCCATATCCATAGGATACTGAACTGGATATAAAAATGTGATACATGCATATCTTTAATGAAATTTTCATTTTGTTGAGCCTCTATTAAGGCTGGAGAAACATCTACCCATTGGGTATATAAGTTTTTATATAACTCAGGAAGAATGTTTACTGAGGGGCCAAAAGACTACCACCAGTTATAAAACCATACTTGAATTTCTGTCCGTAAGTATGAGAACAAATTTTTATGAACCAAAAGTTTTTTTGTCTTGGGTTCTCATACAAGAATGTTTTATAAAAAGCATTCATGTAATCTCGGTAATTATATTTAATTGGGACTTTAGTTTGGGGATGTATAATCTCCCTTTCTTTTAATGGAGAAGTTCCGCAAACTTCTACAGATATAATCTATTTTACCACTATTTTACTGAAGTTATAAACATTAGGCTGGCCACTATGATAGTGTTCAATCTCACAATTTTCCTCTTTCAGAATATGTTCATAGTATTGTCTGAGCTTATAAGTCTCTGTAGGATAGAATCATGTATCCATATATCTGTTTATTAACAGCCATGGATTATCTCTCCATTTTATATCTTTATTTTCTAAAAGAAGTATTACTTCTTTATGTGGACTTTGAGCCGAACTTCTTATATCATCTTCTGCTTCATTAGAAACAGTTTTAGCATATGATGCTGATGCTTCAGAGTCATTAGACTTTTCTTTTGAGGCTTTATAGGCCAGAAATTCCTTATAAAGGATATTATCCAGATGATGAGACAATAATCTCCGCTACAAGCTTTCGATTTCCAATTTAAGATATAACCCTTTGATTTGAACCACGTCTTCCTCTATAAGAGGAAGATCTTCCTCTATAAGAGGAAGATCTTCCTCTACCTCCTCTTCCTTGATCCCAAGGAAGCATTTCTGAAAAAATTATCCATATGAAATTATAATCATGTTATCACGTAATATTTGTGATCTTTTTATTAGAGAAGCAATATAGATATTCTTATTATTAATATAATAGGATTTTGTTTTTAGGGATAAAAAGGGGTTATTCTGGATTTCAATAATATGCATTTCTTGGTGTAAAATATAGAAAGCAATTTCTTCTCTCTGGTGCTGAATATCAGAGAGACATCTTTTTTAACGGGCCTTTGTAATGAGCCATCTTAATTAAGATATTCCCTATTAGAAAATCAGAAAGACTATTATCACTACATTTTTTATAAACAATATCAAAATCAAATGGGGCTAAATGTGATTGTCATCTTGCAAACATTTGTTTTGAAACATCATGCTTGAAGTCTTTAGCAAACATAAATTTTGCTGCTTGACAATCAGTTTTTATAGTAAACTTTTGATTATATAAATCATCTTGAAATTTTAAAACACATTTTACTATTGCTAGGATTTCTTTTGCAATAGTAGCATAATTTTTCTGGCTTTTATTTCATTTTTCTGAATGGAATCTTACCAGATTTTCTTGTTTATTTATCGGTGAAATTTGTTTAAGAATTACACCATAGCCTATATCAGAGGCATCTGTGTTCAATATTTTTTTCTCAATTTGGGTTGGCTATCATTAAGCAAGGAAGATTTTGAACTTTCTGCTTAATTTTCTAGATAGTCTTAGTATGGTTTTCAGACCATGGCTGAGGATTCTTTTTTAGTCTGTCATATAAGATGACAGTATCCTCGGCTAAATTTTTATAATAAGGAAGAATATAATTTAGACTTCCTAATAATCTTTGAAGTTGAGTCTTATCATGAATTTCATCTGAAAATTTCGACCCAAATTCAATGCTTCTATTGATAGGAATAATGTTTCCAGTTTCAATATTATGGCCTAAAAATATGATTTTTGTTTGAAAAAGCATCATTTTTTGTCTAGAAATAACTAAACCACTATTTATGATAATATTCTTGAATATATCAAGGTGTTTAAAATGAGTTTCAATATCTTTCGAAAGTACAAGGATATCATCGATATAAACTATTATAAAATCACTGTATGGAATAAAAATATCATTCATAATATTCTGGAATTCTGATACGGCATTCTTTAATCCAAATGGCATAACATTCCATTCATAATGCCCAATAGGTACTACAAAAGCAGTCTTATACCTATCTTTTTCATCAATTTGAATTTGCTAGTATCAAGATTTTAAGTCAAATTTTAAAAATATTATAGCGTTATGTAATTTATCAAGTAAATCTTTTTTATTAGGTATAGGATACCTAATCCATTTTAAAACTTTATTAAGAGCTTTGCAATTTATAACTAATCTAGGAATACCTCTTTCTTGTTCTGAATGTTTATTAACATAGAAAGCAGTACAAGACCAAGGAGATTTTGATATTCTGATTAAGTTTTTTTCAAAAAGAGATTTGATCTCTTGTTTACATAATTTCGTATATTTGGAATTCATTTAACAAGGTCTAGCCTTAGTAGTAATTTTACTATCATTAAAATCATTTTCATAGGGAAGAGAAATAATATGTTTCTTCCTGTTCCAAAAAGCATTTGGATGGTCGCTGCATATTTGCAGAGTGAATTGATTATTAATAATTTTTATCTTATCATGTAATTTTGTATTATTTATTCTATCTTGAATATTTAAAAAAAAATATTTCTTTTTGTAAAAAATTAATTTGATTTATTTTTGCATGTAAAAGAGATTATTTTACGTTATTTAAAGTTCTAGTAAAAGGATTTGTAATTAATGAAAAATATATTTCTTTATTTTGGAAAGATCCAGTTATTCATTTATTATTAATATATTTTAAAGGGAAAGTTTTATTTAAGAAAGGGGTTCCAAGTATGACTTGGCTAGTGAGATTTTTAACTAGGAGAAAACTAGTTGAAATGCAGGTTTCATTATGACAGACATGAACATGTGGTAATTTATACTCAATTTTTAATCTTTCTCCTCCAGCAGAACTTAAATTATGGGAGATTTTATGAAAATATTTTGTAGGAATAATTCCTTCCTGTATACAATTTAGATCATCACCACTATCAACCAATGTTGTAACAGTTATGAAGAAATTGTCTTCAATAAGAAGTTTAACTTTGATGTTCCACTTCTGTGTGGTTATAATATCCATAATATTTTCTAAAAATATTCCTGAATTATTTCGAGGAAATTTTTTATTATTATTAATATTATTTTGAGGAATTTCAAATCTTATGATTCTTTCTTCTAGATTTCTATTATCTTTTTGAAGTATGTTAATATAAATCTTTAGATTATCAATTTCAGTTTTTAGATCCTGTATATTAACAGGTCTGGAAACTTGGTTTCTTTCCCCTATCTGTCTTTTTAATTCGGCTCCAGAAAAAGGTTTTAAATCTTGCTAAGAATTGTTAGAGGAAGATGTTCCCTCAGATTTTTGTTGATTTAAATATTCCAAAATTAATTTTTCTTTGGTTTGAGGATCATTTATAACTTTAAGAGATCTAAAATCTCATTGCATAAAACATTAATTTCTATGTTTTGAAATTGAGAAATTATTTGATAAAAACCTTCTTCTGATATATCAGAAGGGTTTTTGCAACAATCTTTTTTGCAATTTGTTGAACACTGATCTTCATCTTCTTCTGAGGAATAAAAGCTTTCATATTATAAAATATTTAGATTTTCTTCTTCTGAGAATGATTGCTCAGAATCAGTTTCATTGAAGTTTTCATTTAATAGAACTTCATTAATTTTATCTCTTAAATCCTGATATTCTATTTTGTTAAGTTTTTTTCTAATCCAACATGCTTTTGATTTTTGGCCTAATTTACCACACTTTCTATATTTTATTAATATTTTAAAATCATTTGAAAATTCTTTCCTTTCTTTATATTTTTTATTAAAAGTCTTAACATTCTCAGAATTATTTGATAATTTTAATGGCCTAATTTACCACACTTTCTACATTTTAAAAATTTAAGATGAAGTTATAACCCTTAAATTTTCTTTCCATTAAAATCATTTATCAAATAATTTTAACCACAAGACCAGCCTTAAAATCATTTGAAAATTCTTTCCTTTCTTTATCAAAACCCTAATTTTTTAAATGGTTGATAAACCCTTAAATGAGTCTTAACATTCTTCTTCTGTTGGGTTAGAAATATTAAAAAATTAGGGTTTATCAACCATTTAATGTTAAGGCATCTGAAAAACATTTAATGTGGTAAATTAGGCCACAAAGCAAAAACATGTTGGGTTAGAAAAAAACTTAACAAAATAGAAGATCAGGATTTAAGAGATAAAATTAATGAAGTTCTATTAAATGAAAACTTCGATGAAACTGATTCTGAGCAATCATTCTCAGAAGAATAAAATCTAAATATTTTAGAATATGAAAGCTTTTATTCCTCAGAATAAGAGGAAGATTAGTGTTCAACAAATTGCAAAAAAAGATTGTTGCAAAAACCCTTCTGATATATCAGAAGGTCTTTATCAAATAATTTCTCAATTCCAAAACATGGAAATTAATGTTTTAAGCAATGAGATTTTAGATCTCTTAAAAGTTATAAATGATCCTCAAAGCAAAGAAAAATTAATTTCAAAATATTTAAATCAACACAAATCTAAAGGAGCATCTTCCTCTAACAATTCTCAGCAAGATTTAAAACCTTTTTCTCTAGCCGAATTAAAAAGACAGCTAGGGGAAAGAAACCAAGTTTCCAGACCTGTTAATATACAGGATCTAAAAACTGAAATTGATAATCTAAAGATTGATACTAAAATACTTCAAAAAAATAATAGAAATCTAGAAGAAAGAATTATAAGACTTGAAATTCCTCAAAATAATATTAATAATAATGAAAAAATTCCTCAAAATAATTCAGTAATATTTTTAAAAAGTATTATGGATATTATAACCGCATAGAAGTGGAACATCAAAGTTAAACTTCTTATTGAAGATAATTCTTTATAACTGTTATAGCATTGGTTGATAGTAGTGCTGATCTAAACTGTATACAACAAGGAATTATTCCTACATATTATTTTCATAAAACCTCACATAATTTAAGTTCTGCTTGAGGAGAAAGATTAAAAATTGAATACAAATTACCACAGGTTTATGTCTGTCATAATGAAACCTGCATTCCAACTAGTTTTCTCCTAGTTAAAAGTCTCATTAGCCAAGCCATACTTGGAACCCCTTTCTTAAATAAAATTTTCCCTTTAAAACATATTGATAATAAAGGAATAACTAGATCTTTCCAAAATAAAGAAATATATTTTCCATTCATTACAAATCTTTTTACTAGAACTTTAAATAACGTAAAAGAATCTCTTTTACATGCAAAAATAAATCAAACTAATTTTTTACAAAAAGAAATATTTTCTTTAAATATTCAAGATAGAATAAACAATCCAAAATTACAGGATAAGATAAAAATTATTAATAATCAATTCACTCTTCAAATATGCAGCGATCATCCAAATGCTTTTTGGAACATGAAGAAGCATATTGTTTCTCTTCCCTATGAAAATGATTTTAATGATAGTAAAATTACTACTATGGCTAGACCTTGTCAAATGAATTCCGAATATATGGAATTATGTAAACAAGAGATCAAATCTCTTCTTGACAAAAACTTAATCAGAAGATCAAAATCTCCTTGGTCTTGTACTGCTTTCTATGTTAATAAATATTCAGAACAAGAAAGAGATATTCCTAGATTAGTTATAAATTACAAACCTCTTAATAAAGTTTTAAAATGGATTAGGTATCCTGTACCTAATAAAAAAGATTTACTTGATAAATTACATAACGCTATAATATTTTCAAAATTTGACTTAAAATCTGGATACTGGAAATTCAAATTGATGAAAAAGATAGGTATAAGACTGCTTTTGTAGTACCTACTTGGCATTATGAATGGAATTTTATGTCATTTGGATTAAAGAATGCCCCATAAGAATTCCATAATATTATGAATGATATTTTTATTTCATATAGTGATTTTATAATAGTTTATATCGATGATATCCTTGTATTTTTGAAAGATATTGAAACTCATTTTAAACACATTGATATATTCAATAATATTATCATAAATAATGGTTTAGTTATTTCTAGATCAAAAATGAGGCTTTTTCAAACAAAAATCATATTTTTAGGCCATAATATTGAAACTCGAAACATTATTTCTATCAATAGAAGCATTGAATTTGGGTTGAAATTTTCAGATGAAATTCATGATAAGACTCAACTTCAAAGATTCTAAGGAAGTCTAAATTATATTCTTATTTATTATAAAAATTTAGCCGAGGATACTGCCATATTATATGCAGACTAAAAAAGAATCCTTAGTCATGGTCTGAAAACCATACTAAGTCTATCTAGAAAATTAAGCTGAAAGTTCAAAATCTTCCTTGCTTAATGATAGCCAACCCAGATTGAGAAAAAATTATTGAAACAGATGCCTCTGATATAGGCTATGGTGGAATTCTTAAACAAATTTCATCAATAAATAAACAAGAAAATCTGGTAAGATTCCATTCCGGGAAATGGAATAAAAGGCAGAAAAATTATGTTACTATTGCAAAAGAAATCCTAGAAATAGTAAAATGTGTTTTAAAATTTCAAGATGATTTATATAATCAAAATTTTACTATAAAAAAACTGATTGTCAAGCAGCAAAATTTATGTTCGCTAAAGACTTCAAACATGATGTTTCAAAACAAATGTTTGCAAGATGGCAATCGCATTTAGCCCCATTTGATTTTGATATTGTTTATAAAAAAGGTAGTGATAATAGTTTTCATGATTTTCTTACTAGGTAATATCTTAACTAAGATGGCTCATTACAAAGATGCCTCTTTGATTTTCTTACAAAGGCCCGTTAAAAAGATGTCTCTCTGGTATTCAGCACCAGAGAGAAGAAATTGCTTTCAATATTTTACACCAACAAATGCATATTATTGAAATCCAGAATAACCCCTTTTTATCCCCAGAAACAAAATCCTATTATATTAATAATAAGAATATCTATATTGCTTTTCTAAGAAAAAGATCACAAATATTACGTGATAACATGATTATAATTTCACGTGGATAATTTTTTGAGAAATGCTTCCTTGGGATCAAGGAAGAGGAGGTAGAGGAAGATCTTCCTCTTATAGAGGAAGAGGTGGTTTAAATCAAAGGGTTATATCCCAAATTGGAAATCGAAAGCTTGTAGCAGATATTATTGTCTCATCATCTGGTTCAACTACGCAATCAGATAATATCCTTTATAAGGAATTTCTGGCCTATAAAGCCTCAAAAGAAAAGTTTAACGACTCTGAAGCATCAGCATCATATGCTAAAACTGTTTCTAATGAATCAGAAGATGATATAAGAAGTTGGGCTCAAAGTCCACATAAAGAAGTAATACTTCTTTTAGAAAATAAAGATATAAAATGAAGAGATAATCCATGGCTATTAATAAACGGATATATGGATACAGTATTGTATCCTGCAGAGGCTTATAAGCCCAGACAATACTATGTACATATTCTGAAAGAAGAAAATTATGAGATTGAACACTATCATAGTGGCCAGCCTAATGTTTATAACTTCAGTAAGATAGTGGTAAAACATATTATATCTGTAGAAGCATGGGGAACTTATCCATTAAAAGAAAGGGAGATTATACATCACCAAACTAAAGTCCCAATTAAATATAATTACTGGGAATACATGAATTCTTTTTATAAAACATTCTTGTATGAGAATCCAAGACAAAAACACTCTTGGTTCATAAAAAAATGTTCTCATACTTACGGACAGGAAATTCAAGTATGGTTTTATAACTGGTCGCAGTCTTTTGGCCCCTCAGTAAACATTCTTCCTGAGTTATATAAAAACTTATATACCCAATGGGTAGATGTTTCTCCAGCCTTAATAGAGGCTCAGCAAAATGAAAATTTCATTAAAGATATGCATGTATCCCATTTTTATATCCAGTTCAGTATCCCATGGATATGAAAATGTTCTCAAGAAGTTGGTTATACCAGCCAAAATATTTTTTGTATCCAAAGAACCTTTTTCATAAAATTTTGGAAAAAGATGACTCTTCTAAACAAAAATGGTATCATTGAAATGCCATGATAACTTGAACAAGTAAGTATAAAATATATAAAAAAGTATAAAATTGAAAATATTTGAATAATAGAATATAGACATATTAAAAACAAAATATAATAATAAGGTGGAGGTTGAACTCTTGGGGACCTTGTAGCCGCTAATGTCAGGATGGGCGCAAAAGGCTTTTTATGGTCTGACATTTACTAACCTCATCTTAGCATTCCATACTGTCTTTGTAAAAATGTCCTATGGTATATAATTCTTAAATACTTTTAATTAAATGTTTGTTTATGTTTATGTTTTATGTGTTTGTTGTTTATGTTTTATGTATGGTCCTGTAGAAATTATGTAAGTATATATATTAATTTCATATTCTACTCTTAATAACTAAAATTTTCAATTTGTTACAATGATGCCATTGACTGATTATTGATCAGTTATTAGATGTGTTTATATGTTTTTCTTAATAATTTGAGTTTTCTCTTGAACCAATCTGTATAAAAAAAACCATGTGAAATGTATGATGTGGGTTTAGGGTTACACCATTACCTTTACATAAATAATTATGCAACCTTATTGTAAAATCGGTGTTGTTAGTCACAATATAAGATAATCTTGTTAATTAGTTGAGATTGGCAAAAACAATCACAACTAACTCTATTCTCGCAATGTATGAATGATAAGTAAATAACAACAACAACAAAATTCACTTTCAAACTCTATTGTATTAATTTTCTTCAAGGTTAAAAGACTTACACGAATCGATGATCTTTGTGATCAACTCCAAGGAGCTCGTTGTTTTTCCAAAATAGATCTTCGATCTGGCTGTCATCAATTGAAAGTCCAAGAAGAGGATATTCCTAAAACTATTTTAAGAACTCGATATGGTCATTATGAGTTCACGGTTATGCCGTTTAGACTTACTAATGCACCAGCAGCATTCATGGATATAATGAATCCAGTCTATAAACCTTACTTGGACAAATTCCTATCAGGAAATGGGAAATGATAACTATGGATTTCATTACGAAACTTCCCCGAACGAGTCAAGGGAATGATACTATCTTGGTTATCATTGACAGACTTACTACGTCTCCTCATTTTCTTCCAATGAAAGAAACGTTCAGTATGTATAAGCTGGCACATCTATACATTAATGAAATCATAACATTACATGGTGTGCCATTATCTACCATGTCGGATAGAGACAGTAGATTTACTTCTCAATTCTGGCAAAGTTTCAGAAAGCCCTCGGTACGAAATTGAATCTTAGCACTGCCTACCATCCTCAAACGGACGGGAAGAGCGAAAGAACAATCCAAACCCTTGAAGATATTTTAAGGGCTTGTGTTATTGATCTTGGAGGAAATTGGGATGACCACTTACCTCTGATGGAATTCTCCTACAACAATAGCTATAATACGAGTATACAGGCCGCTCCTTTCGAAGCCTTATACGATCGTAAATGTCAAACTCCAATCTGTTGGTCTGAAATTGGAGAAAATCAGTTGTCTGGACCCGAAATAGTCTTGGAAATGACTGAAAAGGTTATTCAAATAAAAGATAGATTGAAAGCGGCTCGTGAACGTCAAAAGAGTTATGCTGATAAGAGACGAATGCCGTTAGAATTCAACGTCGATGATAACGTGTTGTTAAAAGTTTCACCATGGAAAGCCATTGTAAGATTTGGAAAGAAAGGAAAATTAAGTCCTAGATTCGTAGGACCATTCAAAATCTTGAAAAGAGTTGGGCCTGTGGCCTATCAACTCGAATTACCAGATGAAATGCATGGAGTACACGATGTATTCCATGTGTCAAATCTGCGCAAGTGTTTGGCAGATAAATCACTGGTAATGCCCCTACAAGATGTAGAGGTAGATGAAAGGTTAAGATTTGTGGAACAACCTTTAGAAATTGAGGACAGGCGGGAAAAGAGATTGAAAAAGAAAAAAATTGATGATTGTGAAAGTAAAATGGAACTCCAAACGTGGACCTGAATACACGTGGGAACTGGAGTCCGAAATGAGAAAGAAATATCCACACATGTTTGAATAAACTCGAGGACGAGTTTAAAACAAGGTGGGGGATGTAACACCTGCCCCAAAAATGTCCAAGATTTGACAAAAGGTAAAACCCTAGGGATTATAAGTATAATTATACCAAAGTCTAGGGTTGAAAATGAAAAATATTGGAAATCTAAGTTGATATCGGACTGACATTGATTACCATATCAGTCTGAAGTGAAACAAAGTCTTGATATCGGACCAATGCTAAACTAAGACCAATAACGAATGGACATCTATATTCATAGCGGTCCGAAATAAATTTTGGTTAGATATCAGACAGGCATCTTATCTCATTGTAGGTCCCGGTAGGGTCTACAGATCAATCACAGCTGTAAAACACGCAATACGTACACGAAGTGCAGAATCCTAACGTATACGTACATCTTGAATACTCACACACACGATAATATCATACACAAGACAAGATATCATAAAGCTCCTTGTATTATCTCTATAAACAGTGCATACACCTTGTAGTTCCAGAATTACAGAAGTTGCAAATGAAACAACTACAACACTATTTATAGACAATACATCTGATATATGCGAACTTAGCATGTTCGCCAACATTAGTTCAGGCGAACTTGTTAAGTTCGCCTCAACTAGATCAGGTGAATATGTTAACTTCGCCTGTTACAAACTTAACAAATTACAAGACTAAATAATACAAAACAGAACATAAAGACTAATCTATTACAAAGGCTAGTTGTCACTCTAAAAGTTCCAACAGACTCCCCCTTGACAACAGCTTGGTCTTTATCTTCAAGTCTTGTTCTTCCAATTCTTCGGTAATGAGCTCCCTACATAAATTCTATGCTTTAAACATACATACAACACTTTCTTGTACTTCAACGCCTGCTCTCTACACTCATCTGTGTACATGATCTCTCTACGTTTCAACATCTTCTGATCAGATCTTGAGAAATTAACAAGGTTCATAACATCAAAGAACTTCACTATAACCTTGCCACTCATATCTTCTATCACTACTTCACCCGTATAGACATCAACGAACCACCATTGAAGATCTAACAAGCAGTCATAAGGATTAAGCTTCAGTGGAATCTTCGGTACTGATCTCACAGGCTTGAACTTGTATCTCCAAATCACCTTTTGAGTAAGTGATTAACCTCTTTGATTCTCTTGCCTTGTTGAGATTTTAGCTTTTCATACTTACCAGATCCACCTTCAATTCTTATGAGTTTAGCTATTGAGTCAGCTATGCCATTATCTGATCTGTTAATCAAGGGTTTTGTTGATAACCCATTAACTTCACATCTAGGTAAGGAATTAAAGTACTTCAGCCTTGGCATCAGATACTAAACTCCATCTGACCTTTTTAAAGCAAAAAGCTTGAACTCAGCTTCATAAAACCAGCTAATAATCTTGCCAGAGCATTTTTCTTTGTTTACATATCTTTGCTTTTGAACTGGTGCCACTGGAGAAACTGGCAAATTAGTTATCCAGCTTTTCACCATATCATCCCACTATGCCTTAGTCATTTCTGAATTCTTATACATATCTGAATCTTCAGCCTTATTTTCAGGCACGCTCTACGCAATATCAGAGTTTTGTTTATCCAGATTAGGATCAGACTCTTTAGATTCTACAACGCATCCTAACAAATCTTCAGGAATTACATTATCTTCAAAGACATCTGTATCAATCAATCCGTCACACCCTTCATAAATGACCTTTTGTTTATCACTCTCTACTTCCACCTCTACAATCTCTCCTTCCTCTAACTCCTCCTCACATGTATCCTCATCATCTGACAACTAATCCAAACCTAACAAACACTCAATCTTATCTGCTTCATCTATGTCAAAGTCTTCAAACATTGAAGTATCTAACATATCAGCATCAACCTCGGCAGGTTCTTTATCATCAGCACTAGTAATCATATTAGCTTCAACAATAATCTCTAACTCCCCTGAGTTAATGATGTAGGGTTCGTATCAGCGTTTTGACGCTCACCCAAACCATCACCAACATCTGGTTCGTCATCATCATCTTTTTTAGTACCAATACTATGACATGAAGCTTTCTCAACCATCACAACTTTCTCCCCCTGAGCGACAAGATGCTCTACTAGCTGACTGATAAGGATTTGCATTTCTTCAATCACCTTATTCTGTTCATTCAAGGCTAGAGTACGCTGAGCTTCACTCTCAATAAACACATCCACTTGAGTTTGTAACCTAGAAACCTGTGTTTCCAAGGCATGAATTCTCTCATCATGAGGATCTCGTGTAGATGGACCAGCTTCATCAACCACTTTGGATACAATAGGAGTAGCTTGAGGAGTATTAGATTGGGAAGGAATAGGAATTATAATCAATGAATCTACAAACTGTCTATCCTCTTGTGAAATAGATTTTGCAACTTGAATAGCCGAAGCCATTAGTTTGGGACCTTTAGCTGCAGGAGCTTCATTTTCCTCAAAACTAGAACTTTCATCTTGTAACTTTCTTTTGCCAAGAACTGCATTGGCAGGAGCACCCTTTACAGACTTGCGTCTTGGTACCTTAACCTTCTTCTTACCAAGAGATTTTTTTCATCTATCATAGACATTCCTAGTAACCCTAGGAACTTTAGCCAACTGAGCATAATGCTCAGGACTAAAATCCTATGAACTCTCATCATCACCTTCATCAGCCACACTAGAACCAGAAGAACTAGTACTTGTATCTTCAACCTCTACTTGTTCTACCTGCGGTTCATCAACATCAATGTTCACATTAGCATCACCTCCATCATTTCCACCACCACTATCATCATCATTATCATCATCATTGGCATCACCACCATCATCATCATTAGCATTGTCATCGCCATCAGCATCATCATCACCACTCTCACTATCACCAGACTCCTCATCTTCACTGTCACACCCCAACCGACGGCGGATTATACGTCGGGGCGGACGCGGTTGTTCAATAGCACAATGTTGACTATTAAAGTTTCAATATTTCATTAATGAATAATTTAAGATTCAATACAAGGAAGAATAATACGAATACAACATTTAATTTAAGTAGTCTAGGTCCAAAGCATCCTATGTGATTACGAATAAGTCTCATGATGTAAACCTGAAACATGTGAAAGAATCTGTCAAATACAAAATAGTTGGTGAGATACAAAGGTTTTGACACAGTTTGAACAAGTATTTGAGAAGAATTTACAATTCACTATGATATATGCATTCTATAATGTAAGTATGAGAAACAAGTATCTTAAACATTGTGCACTTCAAACCTCCAACCAAGTTTAGGCATAACCCGCAGGTTACCCTTATAAGTCTCAAGTTTAAAGTTTAGTTTAGTAACAAACACCAAGGGCTCCCCCCCGAAGGGGTCAACCAATCAAGGTGGATTGGTCAAATACAATAGATCTATCATTGTTACTATCGGCTTGATCAAAGCTAATGAATGTGCTAGTTTTAAGTTTAATCTAAGCATACAAGTCTTAAGTTTAACATAAGAATAAACACGTAGTCATAGTTGTACAAGAATTGTATAAGTTTAAGAATTGTGAACATGTTTCACCCCAAAAGCATAAAAGGAAAAAGGGGCTAAGTATACTCACTTGGATTTGATGAAAGAGTATCCGTCAAGAGTAAGTGTTTGCAAGAGTTGGAGAGGGAGAATATCCTCACAATAAGCCTAAGAATATAAGTATAAAATCTCAAGTATGACCCTATAAGTCTATGGAAAGGATCTAGGATTCTAAGATTGACTAGGGTTTCAAGTGGGAGATGGGAAATGATTGTGTTTATAAAGTTTAAGTCAAGTTTTAGTAAGGTTTTAAATGAGTCATACTAGACTTGGATTTCAAAGTTTAAATAAGTTAATAGTTTAAAATAATTATTGTTTAAAATAATTATTTAAGATAAGGATTAAAGATAAATAATAATTATTTTAAAAGTAAAATAATTATTAAATACAAAGTATTTAAAGACTAAATAGTGATTAAGGATAAATAATAATTATTTAAGAATAAGTAATTATTAAGGATGAATAATTATAAAAGGTTATTTACTTGATTTGAATTTACCAATATAGATAGTTTTAAGATTAAAGTATTAAGAATACAAATTAAATATTATTTAAAAATGGTTATAAGTCTAAATATCTAAAGTGAAATTTGTAAGTTTAAACAAATATGTTAAATAGCATTTTTCATAAAGTTTATATTTTAATTTGAAGTTTCAAAGTTTATAAGTCTATAATTTCAACGTTAAAGTATTCGAGTAAGGTTTATAAGTTTATAAATATTTAAAGTTATCTATTTATAATGTTTATAAATTTATAACTTTATGATTTATAAATTACGCATGTTTATTTTATTTAAATAAATAAATAAATCTTGAATCTTAAATGTTAAACTAAAGTTTATAAATTGATTTAATGTTTAAACTAAATAATATGTTTATTTCAGAAAGTATAAAATAATTTTATAGTTTCTGATTATTAACATAATTCCTGTTTAAAATATACGTTTTATAAAGTTTTAAAAGTATTTTTATAGTTTTAAGTGTTTGAAACTATTTTTAAAGAATTATTTATTACAAGTTTTATTTAATTAAAATAGTTCCAGATTATAAAACGTAACTAAGATTCTGTTTTTAAGTGTATAAAAATGTAACAGATTTTATAAAAATAATTACAAGGTTTAAAGCTTGTTTAAAAAGGTTAAAAAAATAAAAAGGGCAAAACCGGTTTACCCAGGCTCGAACCCGGGTCACTGACCGGGTCGAGGCACACACACGCACACTAACCGCCCGACTACGGGTCTCGTTAGTGTAATACATGGAAAAAGAAATGGTTAAACAGAATCCCAAACCTCCCCCAATTCCCGTATGAACCCTAGAATTTGAATCCTTAAATACGTATCGATTTGCCCTCTGTTAATGAAATTAAACAGAGGGCTTTCGATCTACAGGGTGTAACGAACACGATAGTCACAAGAATTACCTGAATTGGTTTCGAAACGAGGGAGAACGAGCTTGAGTTCTGGGTCGGCTGTCGTGGGGATGAATCGAGTGAAACAGGTGCGATTTGATGGAATTGAGATGATTGGAAGTTAGGGTGTGATGTCGTCTAAGGGTATAAGGTAGTATTTATAGATGATTTCGTCATTAAGTGTCGAATTAGGTGGGAAGTTTACGGGTGTAAACATCGACTTTAATGTCGAACCCACGCGGTGTTAGACCCGATTTTGTTCATTGAATTCCCTTGGGTTACGGTCGCATGCGCGAATGGAAGCCCGAGGTGCATCGAATCTGGCCGGAAACGCGTTTTAGGGAAATCGGAGGTGAAAACCGGCTCGTGTGGGACTCGAACCTGAGACTGGTTTCAGTCTCGGGGGTTTGGGGTAATTGCGCAAATGGTCCCTGAGGTTTCAGGCTTTATTATTTTATGTTAAAACATAACTTTTAAGTTTAAAAATTGTTTCTATAATAGCAGTTTTAGTCCCTGGACTTTATACGGCAAATAATATGTTTTATTAAAACTACATAAGCTTTATAGGTTTTATTATTTTATAATTTTTATAAAATAATTAATAAGATTTAGAGCTTAAAAGTTTAAGTATTAAAAATAAGTTTATAAATTATTTTATTTATATAATTATAAACTTATTAAGTTTTAAGAATTTCAAACATTTTTATTTATAAGATACATCTATATTTATTTGTCTTATATATATATATACCAAGTATAATTGTTTTTTTTTTACTAATTAAAAAAATATATTTTTAATAAGTTTCTAAGATTCGAATGCTCAATACGTGCACGGGTTTAGGGAAAGATACATCGGAAAAATCCTGGATATTACAGTCTCCTCTACTTTAGGAAATTTTGTCCCGAAATTAAAGTAGAAGGGTCTAGTTCAGGATTTAAGTTTATAGTACGTACGAGATAATGAGAGAAAATACTTTACGTTCCCAAAACCTTGGGTTAAGTTTAGAATCTAAATTAGATTGTAATGATAGGGATAAGATCACGCTCGAGTTTCTAAGTTTTCGATGTATATGGTTGCTAAGAGTTTCCCTAAGAAGCATATAGTTTCATTGAAATATATGAAGGTTTGTTTTCAAAACCATTGTAGTGGATGACTGTTGAATTTCTATCCAAGATTTAAAGTGAGATGTATCACTCAGGATGGATTCAATGATAGTTCAAGGATTTGAGTTTGTAGACTAATACGTCTAAGGATTTGCTACGGTACCTAAGTTTCGTGGCTCCCTTTTACGATAAGTCTTAGATCGTAGCACACGACAAAGTTTACTATGTCTTTACATACGCTGATTCTCGTACTTACGTGTGCACCCGCAAGCATTCAAATCGTCGCATAGTTCGCATAGGTCCTTCTGTTTGTGTGTGGATCAAGAAGAAGTACAAGAATTTCTTTAACTCATGACTAGTGTCTCCACGTAAAAGTGATCATTGATTAACGGTCCCTTAAAGACAAGCGTCATTCAATAATTAAAGAGAAGAATGTGACAAGATTTAGAGTTTCAAAGTTTCCTCGTGATTGATTAAGAATACTTCAATCTTTGAGTAGTTTAAAGTCTTTACACTTTCCTCGGGTTTGATCAAGAATACATCAAATCTTGAGTAGTTTAAAAGTCTTATACGTTCATCATGTTTGAATAAGCATACATCAAATATGGAATAGTTTAAAGTCTTATACGTCCATCGTGTTTGAACAAGCATACGTCAAACATGGAGTAGCTTAAAGTCTAATACGTCCATCAGTTTGAACAAGCATACGTCAAACATGGAGTAGCTTAAAGTCTCATACGTTCATCATGTTTGAACAAGAATACATCAAACATGGAGTAGTTTAAAGTCTCATACGTTCATCATGTTTGAACAAGAATATGTCAAACATGGAGTAGTTTAAAGTCTCATACGTTCATCATGTTTGAACAAGAATACGTCAAACATGGAGTAGTTTAAATTGTGTTTGAACAAGAATACGTCAACATAGAATAGTTCAAATTGTGTTTGATCAAGAATGCGTCAAACATAGAATAGTTTAAATTGTGTTTGAACAAGAATACGTCAAACATAGAATAGTTTAAATTGTGTTTGAACAAGAATACGTCAAACATAGAATAGTTTAATTTGTGTTTGATCAAGAATATGTCAACATAGAATAGTTTAAATTGTGTTTGAACAAGAATACGTCAAACATAGAATAGTTTAAATTGTGTTTGAACAAAAATACGTCGAACATAGAATAGTTTAATTTGTGTTTGATCAAGAATATGTCAACATAGAATAGTTTAAATTGTGTTTGAACAAGAATACGTCAAACATAGAATAGTTTAAATTGTGTTTGAACAAGAATACGTCAACATAGAATAGCTTAAAGTCTCTTAGTTTAGCTTCAGTGTATAGAAGTATACGGTTACGTTTTGAGTATGAAGCGGTTATCTAAATACTCTAGTGTTTAAGAGAGGTATGGGACAACGTTTGGAACAGGATTAACCGTTATACGCTTTCTCACAGAAGATTCGAGTTGTCCAGAAGATTAGTGGATCCTGATGTTTGGTTTAGATAGGAGTCAGGGGAAGTACTCTGCTAAAGAGAGTAATGTCCTCCTTCCTGCTAGTGTCTAGTATCAAGAGTGAAGTTTCCTCGTATATATGGAATGTACGTTTATCAAGTCTTATAGGGTTTGGTTAAGATGGACACACAAAGTTTCCAAGACTAAGAATCCAAGTATAAGTTTGAAAATAGGATAAGTCGGTTGAGTTTCAAGTTTCAGTATTAAGCTTTACATGATCCTTTATTAATCATGTTTAGTTTTAAGAATACGGGATTGCGTTTTTGTACAAGTTTTACATGACTCAAAAGTCTCTGACCTCATAGTTGTGTATACGAAGTTTAATGTTTTAGCAACGTATATTTAAGCTTTTAGTCCCCGTTGTGATTTATAGTAAGTCTTTTACGTGACAAGAGTTGAATGAGGAAAGTCTCCAAGCATAGGGTAACGGGAAAAGTTTCGATAAGGTTTATGAAAGTGTGTTTACAAATGATTTATCTTGATTCATAACAGAAAGTATAGTTTTCTTTTGTATAGAATGTAATTAAGATGTTCAAAAACGACGAGTTAGGCATCGATAAGTAGTACAAGTAAGATTTATAAAAGATAGGTGTGATTGTCAAGCGAAAAGTTGGTCAAGTTTACAAGTGTTAAGCCTATACAAGAAGTAAGGGTCATGGTTGTTTAGGGTAATGATTCGTAAGTCGTGTTGTTTTTGAAAAAGTGCTTACGAATTAGAAGGTTTGTTCAAGATTTATTCCTCAGGTACACGTGTCACTTAGGATTTTTTTTTAATGCAACGTTGTTAATTATCTCAAGTACTAACGTAAGTTGCTTTTGACGAAAGTGTTTGGGTAGTTGTGTTAAGTTTACAATGATGAAAGGAAAGTTAAACTAGTAAATGATGACCAGATGAAATTTCAAAATAGTTTCCATTTAGATGTTTCAAAATTGGGACTTCTAGCCCTTACATAATACAATTTAAATGGAAAAATTAAAGTGTGTAAGTAAGTTGATTAAATGTTCAAAAAGGTTTTTATTCATAATACTGGGTCATCACAGTAATATATAAAAATGGCTTTTGGCTTGAAGTTGGTGGGCTAACGAAGAGAATTCCCGGAAGAAGGGGTGGTCACAAGGACTTACTTAAGTACCCTATTTCCCTAGCCAGAACTTCCTCATGTGCCTACAACTTCTCTCAGTTGTTGTCACCGATGTTTGGGTTTATAGTACTATGTCAAGGTTCATTATGGGTTTAGAGTCGAATGCTCAATACGTGCACGGGTTTAGGGAAAGATACATCGGAAAAATCCTGGATATTACAGTCTCCTCTACTTTAGGAAATTTTGTCCCGAAATTAAAGTAGAAGGGTCTAGTTCAGGATTTAAGTTTATAGTACGTACGAGATAATGAGAGAAAATACTTTACGTTCCCAAAACCTTGGGTTAAGTTTAGAATCTAAATTAGATTGTAATGATAGGGATAAGATCACGCTCGAGTTTCTAAGTTTTCGATGTATATGGTTGCTAAGAGTTTCCCTAAGAAGCATATAGTTTCATTGAAATATATGAAGGTTTGTTTTCAAAACCATTGTAGTGGATGACTGTTGAATTTCTATCCAAGATTTAAAGTGAGATGTATCACTCAGGATGGATTCAATGATAGTTCAAGGATTTGAGTTTGTAGACTAATACGTCTAAGGATTTGCTACGGTACCTAAGTTTCGTGGCTCCCTTTTACGATAAGTCTTAGATCGTAGCACACGACAAAGTTTACTATGTCTTTACATACGCTGATTCTCGTACTTACGTGTGCACCCGCAAGCATTCAAATCGTCGCATAGTTCGCATAGGTCCTTCTGTTTGTGTGTGGATCAAGAAGAAGTACAAGAATTTGTTTAACTCATGACTAGTGTCTCCACGTAAAAGTGATCATTGATTAACGGTCCCTTAAAGACAAGCGTCATTCAATAATTAAAGAGAAGAATGTGACAAGATTTAGAGTTTCAAAGTTTCCTCGTGATTGATTAAGAATACTTCAATCTTTGAGTAGTTTAAAGTCTTTACACTTTCCTCGGGTTTGATCAAGAATACATCAAATCTTGAGTAGTTTAAAAGTCTTATACGTTCATCATGTTTGAATAAGCATACATCAAATATGGAATAGTTTAAAGTCTTATACGTCCATCGTGTTTGAACAAGCATACGTCAAACATGGAGTAGCTTAAAGTCTAATACGTCCATCAGTTTGAACAAGCATACGTCAAACATGGAGTAGCTTAAAGTCTCATACGTTCATCATGTTTGAACAAGAATACATCAAACATGGAGTAGTTTAAAGTCTCATACGTTCATCATGTTTGAACAAGAATATGTCAAACATGGAGTAGTTTAAAGTCTCATACGTTCATCATGTTTGAACAAGAATACGTCAAACATGGAGTAGTTTAAATTGTGTTTGAACAAGAATACGTCAACATAGAATAGTTCAAATTGTGTTTGATCAAGAATGCGTCAAACATAGAATAGTTTAAATTGTGTTTGAACAAGAATACGTCAAACATAGAATAGTTTAAATTGTGTTTGAACAAGAATACGTCAAACATAGAATAGTTTAATTTGTGTTTGATCAAGAATATGTCAACATAGAATAGTTTAAATTGTGTTTGAACAAGAATACGTCAAACATAGAATAGTTTAAATTGTGTTTGAACAAAAATACGTCGAACATAGAATAGTTTAATTTGTGTTTGATCAAGAATATGTCAACATAGAATAGTTTAAATTGTGTTTGAACAAGAATACGTCAAACATAGAATAGTTTAAATTGTGTTTGAACAAGAATACGTCAACATAGAATAGCTTAAAGTCTCTTAGTTTAGCTTCAGTGTATAGAAGTATACGGTTACGTTTTGAGTATGAAGCGGTTATCTAAATACTCTAGTGTTTAAGAGAGGTATGGGACAACGTTTGGAACAGGATTAACCGTTATACGCTTTCTCACAGAAGATTCGAGTTGTCCAGAAGATTAGTGGATCCTGATGTTTGGTTTAGATAGGAGTCAGGGGAAGTACTCTGCTAAAGAGAGTAATGTCCTCCTTCCTGCTAGTGTCTAGTATCAAGAGTGAAGTTTCCTCGTATATATGGAATGTACGTTTATCAAGTCTTATAGGGTTTGGTTAAGATGGACACACAAAGTTTCCAAGACTAAGAATCCAAGTATAAGTTTGAAAATAGGATAAGTCGGTTGAGTTTCAAGTTTCAGTATTAAGCTTTACATGATCCTTTATTAATCATGTTTAGTTTTAAGAATACGGGATTGCGTTTTTGTACAAGTTTTACATGACTCAAAAGTCTCTGACCTCATAGTTGTGTATACGAAGTTTAATGTTTTAGCAACGTATATTTAAGCTTTTAGTCCCCGTTGTGATTTATAGTAAGTCTTTTACGTGACAAGAGTTGAATGAGGAAAGTCTCCAAGCATAGGGTAACGGGAAAAGTTTCGATAAGGTTTATGAAAGTGTGTTTACAAATGATTTATCTTGATTCATAACAGAAAGTATAGTTTTCTTTTGTATAGAATGTAATTAAGATGTTCAAAAACGACGAGTTAGGCATCGATAAGTAGTACAAGTAAGATTTATAAAAGATAGGTGTGATTGTCAAGCGAAAAGTTGGTCAAGTTTACAAGTGTTAAGCCTATACAAGAAGTAAGGGTCATGGTTGTTTAGGGTAATGATTCGTAAGTCGTGTTGTTTTTGAAAAAGTGCTTACGAATTAGAAGGTTTGTTCAAGATTTATTCCTCAGGTACACGTGTCACTTAGGATTTTTTTTTAATGCAACGTTGTTAATTATCTCAAGTACTAACGTAAGTTGCTTTTGACGAAAGTGTTTGGGTAGTTGTGTTAAGTTTACAATGATGAAAGGAAAGTTAAACTAGTAAATGATGACCAGATGAAATTTCAAAATAGTTTCCATTTAGATGTTTCAAAATTGGGACTTCTAGCCCTTACATAATACAATTTAAATGGAAAAATTAAAGTGTGTAAGTAAGTTGATTAAATGTTCAAAAAGGTTTTTATTCATAATACTGGGTCATCACAGTAATATATAAAAATGGCTTTTGGCTTGAAGTTGGTGGGCTAACGAAGAGAATTCCCGGAAGAAGGGGTGGTCACAAGGACTTACTTAAGTACCCTATTTCCCTAGCCAGAACTTCCTCATGTGCCTACAACTTCTCTCAGTTGTTGTCACCGATGTTTGGGTTTATAGTACTATGTCAAGGTTCATTATGGGTTTAGAGTCTTAAACGTGGAGCTTGTTTGTTCTATAGTAGGCTTCTTCCTCTACAAGGAAATTACTTAGGTTATGAATTTATTTGTTAATGTACTTTAGATTTTTAAAAGACGTTAAGTCTTGTTTTACAAGAAACGGTGATGTGTAAGTTTTAAAGACGTATGAAAGTTTCGGGATGTAATAAAGTGAAACAAAGTTTGAGTAAATCATCAAATGAAGTTGTGAGTGATAAAATTAAAACATAAGAGTTTCTCCTTAGGTGTCAAGTTTATAAAGTAATGAAGTTTGTAAAAGGACTTGTAGGATAATACGTGGTTTTAAATGTGCTGGTATTACAAGGATCATGAAGTTTAAGGACGTATGAAAGTTTTGAGATGTATAAAAATGTAACAAAAGTTTTTGAGTTAGTTATCAAATGAAACTTGGTTAAGTGCTAAGGAGGTAAGGTAAAAATACAAGGGTTACCTCTTAGGTGTCATATTTATAAAATAATGAAGCTTTATAGAAGAATTTGTAGGGTAATACATGGTTTTAAGGGTTGTATTACAACGATCATGAAGCTTATTGGGTAGTATCCGTATAAATATAAGTTTATGTATATAGTCTTTAAGTATAGTCTCGTAAGAATTTCTTCTTGAAGGTAACTCCTTTAGGTCATGACGAGTAAGCATGCTGTCATGTGACAAGACGGGACTTAAGAATCATAGAATAAAGGTTATAGAGGAAAGTTTTTGAATCATGAATTTATGAAGCGTAAAGTATTTGAGATGTTACTCATTTAGGGCATATCACTAAGCGAGTACTTTGACATATCAAGAGAAATTTGAGCTCACTAATGTTTAGAGAAGTCATGCATTCCTATAAGTGGATACTCATCCCAAGAATTCCTAGGAAAGCATACGGGTCCAACGGTTGATTTGGATTTGTACGAAATGCTTTCCTTGACAGAATTTCCCAGGATACAGGTATCCACCCTTCCGGTCCGCACAAGTTCTCACACATTATCTAGAACTTAAATATTTTTGACGAGAGTTTAGTGGAGGATTAGGCTTGAAGCCTAAGAACGTGTCCTCGATGTAGTAGCCTCTTGTAGCACGTAGGTAAGTAGGAACGTAGAATCTCCAAGCGTTCACGTATAAGATTTAAGAATAGAATGAGGAGAGAATTCATAGTAAAGGACATGAGATAACTCATGTGTGGGTCTCCTAAGTTATAGTCTAGGTCATGTGTCTAATAACCTAATTCCCTATAACCAAGGCTCTGATACCAATCTGTCACACCCCAATCGACGGCGGATTATACGTCGGGGCGGACGCGGTTGTTCAATAGCACAAGGTTGACTATTAAAGTTTCAATATTTCATTAATGAATAATTTAAGATTCAATACAAGGAAGAATAATACGAATACCACATTTAATTTAAGTAGTCTAGGTCCAAAGCATCCTATGTGATTACGAATAAGTCTCATGATGTAAACCTGAAACATGTGAAAGAATCTGTCAACTACAAAATAGTTGGTGAGATACAAAGGTTTTGACACAGTTTGAACAAGTATTTGAGAAGAATTTACAATTCACTATGATATATGCATTCTATAATGTAAGTATGAGAAAGAAGTATCTTAAACATTGTGCACTTCAAACCTCCAACCAAGTTTAGGCATAACCCGCAGGTTACCCTTATAAGTCTCAAGTTTAAAGTTTAGTTTAGTAACAAACACCAAGGGCTCCCCCCCGAAGGGGTCAATCAATCAAGGTGGATTGGTCAAATACAATAGATCTATCATTGTTACTATCGGCTTGATCAAAGCTAATGAATGTGCTAGTTTTAAGTTTAATCTATGCATACAAGTCTCAAGTTTAACATAAGAATAAACACGTAGTCATAGTTGTATAAGAATTGTATAAGTTTAAGAATTTTGAACATGTTTCACCCCAAAAGCATAAAAGGAAAAAGGGGCTAAGTATACTCACTTGGATTTGATGAAAGAGTATCCGTCAAGAGTAAGTGTTTGCAAGAGTTGGAGAGGGAGAATATCCTCACAATAAGCCTAAGAATATAAGTATAAAATCTCAAGTATGACCCTATAAGTCTATGGAAAGGATCTAGGATTCTAAGATTGACTAGGGTTTCAAGTGGGAGATGGGAAATGATTGTGTTTATAAAGTTTAAGTCAAGTTTTAGTAAGGTTTTGAATGAGTCATACTAGACTTGGATTTCAAATTTTAAATAAGTTAATAGTTTAAAATAATTATTGTTTAAAATAATTATTTAAGATAAGGATTAAAGATAAATAATAATTATTTTAAAAGTAAAATAATTATTAAATACAAAGTATTTAAAGACTAAATAGTGATTAAGGATAAATAATAATTATTTAAGAATAAGTAATTATTAAGGATGAATAATTATCAAAAGGTTATTAACTAGATTTGAATTTACCAATATAGATAGTTTTAAGATTAAAGTATTAAGTATACAAATTAAATATTATTTAAAAATGGTTATAAGTCTAAATATCTAAAGTGAAATTTATAAGTTTAAACAAATATGTTAAATAGCATTTTTCATAAAGTTTATATTTTAAATTGAAGTTTCAAAGTTTATAAGTCTATAATTTCAACGTTAAAGTATTCGAGTAAGGTTTATAAGTTTATAAATATTTAAAGTTATCTATTTATAATGTTTATAAATTTATAACTTTATGATTTATAAATTACGCATGTTTATTTTATTTAAATAAATAAATAAATCTTGAATTTTAAATATTAAACTAAAGTTTATAAATCGATTTAATTTTTAAACTAAATAATATGTTTATTTCAGAAAGTATAAAATAATTTTATAGTTTCTGATTATTAACATAATTCCTGTTTAAAATATAAGTTTTATAAAGTTTTAAAAGTATTTTTATAGTTTTAAGGGTTTGAAACTATTTTTAAAGAATTATTTATTACAAGTTTTATTTAATTAAAATAGTTCCAGATTATAAAACGTAAGTATGATTCTGTTTTTAAGTGTATAAAAATGTAACAGATTTTATAAAAATAATTACAAGGTTTAAAGCTTGTTTAAAAAGGTTAAAAAAATGAAAAGGGCAAAACCGGTTTACCCAGGCTCGAACCCGGGTCACTGACCGGGTCGAGGCACACACACGCACACTAACCGCCCGACTACGGGTCTTGTTAGTGTAATACATGGAAAAAGAAATGGTTAAACAGAATCTCAAACCTCCCCCAATTCCCGTATGAACCCTAGAATTTGAATCCTTAAATACGTATCGATTTGCCCTCTATTAATGAAATTAAACAGAGGGCTTTCGATCTACAGGGTGTAACGAACGCGATAGTCACAAGAATTACCTGAATTGGTTTCGAAACGAGGGAGAACGAGCTTGAGTTCTGGGTCGGCTGTCATGGGGATGAATCGAGTGAAACAGGTGCGATTTGATGGAATTGAGATGATTGGAAGTTAGGGTGTGATGTCGTCTAAGGGTATAAGGTAGTATTTATAGATGATTTCGTCATTAAGTGTCGAATTAGGTGGGAAGTTTACGGGTGTAAACATCGACTTTAATGTCGAACCCACGCGGTGTTAGACCCGATTTTGTTCATTGAATTCCCTTGGGTTACGGTCGCATGCGCGAATGGAAGCCCGAGGTGCATCGAATCTGGCCGGAAACGCGTTTTAGGGAAATCGGAGGTGAAAACCGGCTCGTGTGGGACTCGAACCTGAGACTGGTTTCAGTCTCGGGGGTTTGGGGTAATTGCGCAAATGGTCCCTGAGGTTTCACGCTTTATTATTTTATGTTAAAACATAACTTTTAAGTTTAAAAATAGTTTCTATAATAGCAGTTTTAGTCCCTGGACTTTATACAACAAATAATATGTTTTATTAAAACTACATAAGCTTTATAGGTTTTATTATTTTATAATTTTTATAAAATAATTAATAAGATTTAGAGCTTACAAGTTTAAGTATTAAAAATAAGTTTATAAATTATTTTATTTATATAATTATAAACTTATAAAGTTTTAAGAATTTCAAACATTTTTATTTATAAGATACATCTATATACAGTTGTCTTATATATATATATACCAAGTATAATTGTTTTTTTTACTAATTAAAAAAAATATATTTTTTAATAAGTTTCTAAGATTCGAATGCTCAATACGTGCACGGGTTTAGGGAAAGATACATCGGAAAAATCTTGGATATTACATTCACCATCACCATCATCTTCCTTTTCCTCTTTATCTTGATCATCAGCAGGAGGTAATTCTAAAGTTGGATAATCATGAATCCAGTTTTTATTTGGCGGTGCAACATAACCAGGATTGATTATCTGCCCAAACAAAGGAGTAGCCACTGGAATCAAAGCAGGATTTTGTTGTTTAATATTCAAATAGTCTGTGAAAATCCTCTTCGTCATGGGTGTAAGGGTCAGCCTTGGGTTCACTGGTGGTAGATTAGGAATTAAGTGATTCAGAATGACCTGCAGGAATCTAGGCACATTAGGAAACCCTGACCCTCAGGTGGTGTAATCTGCATCACAAGCTCTCTATAGATATATAGGGCAAAGTTGAATGGTCTATTCAAAGTCAAAGCCACCATAGCAGTTTGTAAAGATGTTTTCAAGCCATCAGTTCTAGCTTTCCTTGGAGATAGACACTGAATGATTACATGCATGAAATACCTCTACTGCCCCACAAGACCACCCTTTCTTGCTTGAGAATCGTTAGGTCTACCTCTATATCCCATCATTTGAAAGCAACCCATAATAAGAGTATTTGGCAAACCAATAGGATCGGTATTCTCGCCACCCAGAGCTAGAGTTGTACGAATGTCTTGAGCAGAAATAACAATATCTTAATTATTCATTGTAGCTCGAATGACATGTGGTTCAACATTTGTATCAAGATGTGCGGTCTCCTAGAACTATTGAATGTACTGCAAGCTAATACGAGGATTAGCCGAGAGTGCAACACTCAATCTTGACCGGTTCAGGAAATTGATTATTTCTTGATAATTTGCTGCCTCTGCCAACTCCGGATCAAGTAGTGCCACCTAATTATGTTTATATTCAACCCGCCGATCCATGACCTGTTATGAACATATGATTAGACAACGACAATTTTCAAACAAAAAAAAAATAAAATGAAAGTAAAAGAACAAAAATCAAAAAGAAAAAAAAATCACAACTTTGAAAATTTACCAAGTCTTTCAACACTGGTCACCTAGGCGAACTTAAAAAATTCGCCTAGAGTTACAAGAGGCGGACTTGTTAAGTTCACCTGATCATGTTCGCTAGAACACTTGAACAATCAAAGATTTCACTTTTGAAGAATTTGATGTTATAATCTCAAATCAAGCACACAAATCATCTCCAAAACACTCGATTAGGGTATATGACCAATCAATTTTAGTTTTTAACCCCAAAATGAAGATGAACTAACACGATGTCAGTCGCGAGGATAACCCACTGATAAACACATCGATTCGGAACAAATGAATGGATGAAATGATGCATGGTTACCTTCTTTGAATTCGCAAACTGATTTTGATTAAGAAACAAGAACATATAACCACCCTAGCTGTAAGGCCCCTTTCTCGGGTAACCTCACTTGTTGGATTTACTCATAAACATAGTCATAAATACTGAACTTAAATTAAAAACATTCATCATTCAATTACATTTCATAACAGCGGAAGTCTTAACAATTAAAAACACAACATTGTCTTAACAGACAAAAGTGGGATGTCAGTCTTGTGTCGGGTAACCTTCACGCCCTCGCACGACCTTTTCTTCCTTTACCTGAAATGTATACTAAAGTCAGCTAACGCTGGTGAGTTCTAGTTTAATGCGTTTAGATATAAACATTCTTTTCTTTACTTCATAAGTAAACATTAATATAAAGTCATTCATATAAATACGTATTCATAGCTTTTGCTTTTCTTTCATCTTTCTTTTCTTTATTAATGTGATTACATATATATATATATATGCGTTCACCCTTTTTCTTTCACTTTTCTTAACATTCTTTCCTTATCTTTCTTACGTGATTACATATACATGCATTCACCTTTACTTTCTTTACCATTTATTGGTCATACACATAAGGGTGATCAACCCGCCTTTTACTGCGTATGTCACAAAGACATACGCCCTTAAGCTACCGTCGTAGCCCTTTTACTCGTCCGGTCCTAGAAACCGTCCGCCTTAACTTTTCCGTCCGGCCAACCTTCGGCCGTCCGTCTTAACCGTCCTACCGTCGTAGTCCGTCATATTCGCCCGTCTGCCATAAGGCATCCGTTTCCCACTTGAACTAATTATACAGCCGAATATTGATTTAGCGACTTACTCCACCGTAGTGACCTTTATTTAGTCTACCTTTCTAGACTTCCTTCTCTAGCTGCATAATAGTCAAGTGGTCGTCCGTCTACCGTAGTAGTCGTTAGCTTCGTTTCCGTCCATAACGTATACTTACATTCTTCGCATGCAATATATATTTATAAAGCAAGGTTTCATTTATTTACGTTATACCATTCATTCATTCATTCTTTGCAAACATACGTGTCGTTCTTTGTTCGTAATTCATTATTCGCATTCATATGTATCTACACATATACCTTAATATATCACGTATGATCACATTGACATTCATTTCATTTATTCATTTAGTGTATACACTTCAGCCCCAAAACATTTATAAATCATTTGCACATAACTTATAAGGGGGCACATAGAACTCACCTAATGAGTAGTTTCTGTAATACACTTAGCTGGCTACTGAGCTTCACTAGTGTCACTCACGATCTGTATAATAAGGTCATATACATAAGGTAGTGCTCCTAGATGACACTAGACATTACTATGATTGAACCTAGTAGTTTTGATTGATTAGCTTATATCGAAACCTGGTAGTTTCGATAGGTTGTTCTTGTCGAAACTTGGTAGTTTCGATAGGTAGTTTCGATAGGCTGCTTATGTCGAAACTTGGTAGTTTCGATAAGTAGTTTCGATAGGTAGTTTCGATAGGTAGTTTAGATAAGTAACTTATGTATTAACTTAGCTTCGGATCGGGGGCTCATATCGAAACTATAGTAGTTTCGATTGGGTCTGCATATATCGAAACTGGGTAGTTTCGATAGGTCTGCACATATCGAAACTGGGTAGTTTCGATAGGTCTGCACATATCGAAACTAAGTAGTTTCGATGGACCTGCACATATCGAAACTAAGTAGTTTCGATGGGTCTGCACTTATCGCCTTCCCCAAAAATCCGAATGTTCTGCATGCGAATCTGATCATGTCGATATCTAAATTTTCTTTGATCAAAACGTTCGTTTTTCATTCTAGATGCTATACCTAAGTTCACTTTCAAGTTTCATCTGTAAAATCGTTATCTTTTAGCCAAAACCCGAAACTTCCCAAAACGAACAAAAACTCATAATGTGATCGAATCGTTACCTGGATTGTAATTCTGATTCGGAGGTTTTGCTCACGGGAACAGCAGCAACATTCTCCTGAATTCCTGAGTTGATCCGTCACTTTCTCTCTCTAGACCCGAGCTCTCCTTTCTCTCTCTAAAAGCTGCGTGAGTTGGGGAAATGAGCAGGGAAGAGGGCTGCCTTGCCTCTTATGTGCAATGGGCTTCCCTCGGCCCATTGGAGCTGGGCCCAGGCCCGCTCTCTTTTTGTTTAAATATTCCGACTAAATCACTGGTCTCGTTATGTTTATTCGTTTTATTATTTTTGGGATGTTACAAGTCTACCCTCCTTAAAGAGGTTTCGTGCTCGAAACTGTTCATACGTTAAACAATTTAGGGTATAGTCCCCTCATCTCGTCTTCCTTTTCCCATGTAGCTTCTGACCCTTTTCTGTGCTTCCATTGTATCTTGACTAACGGTATCGACTTATTGCGTAGTCGTTTTTCAGCTCGGTCAAGAATGGCTATTGGTTCCTCTACATAATTCAGACTATTATCCACTTCGATCTCGTCGTAAGGTATGTGAGCTGTGTCGTCAGCTAGGCACTTGCGTAAGTGGGACACGTGGAACGTAGGGTGTATTCCATTAAGCTCAACGGGTTGGTCGAGTCTGTAAGCAACTTGACCCACTCTCGCTAAAATCTTGAAAGGCCCGACAAACCTTGGACTTAGTTTGCCACGCTTCCTGAATCGAATGATTCCTTTCCACGGAGACACTTTCAATAGTACCATATCCCCTACTTGAAACTCTAAATCCTATCTTCTCTTATCCGCGTATGATTTCTGTCTGTCTTTTGCGGCTTTCATTCGAGCCTTTATTTGTTCAAATTTCTCAGAAGTAGCTTTGACCACTTCGAGACTTGCGAAGTCCTTTTGTCCAATTTCCCCCCAACAAACCGGGGTCTTACATCTCCTTCCATACAACATTTCAAGTGGCGACATGCCAATGGTTGAGTGATAGCTGTTGTTATATGAAAATTCTGCCAATGGTAGATGGTTGTCCCAACTCCCACCGAAGTCAATGATACAGGCCCGGAGCATGTCCTCCAAGGTCTGAATGGTTCTTTCAGATTGACCATCGGTCTGAGGGTGGTAAGCGGTGCTGATGTTCAGTCTAGTGCCCATCGCTTCGTTGAATTTCTTCCAAAATCTGGATGTGAATCTAGTATCCCTGTCGGACACAATTGACAGTGGCATACCATGTCTGCTCACAATTTCCTTGATAAATACTTCTGCTAGCTTTTCAGACGAAGAAGTCTCACGTATTGGCAAGAAGTGAGCACTCTTTGTCAAGCGGTCGACGATCACCCAAATGGTGTCATTGCCTTTAGCTGTTCGCGGTAGCTTGGTAATGAAGTCCATTGTGATCTCCTCCCACTTCCATTCTGGTATTGGCAAAGGCTGCATTTTACCGCATGGTTTCTGGTGCTCGGCCTTAACTAGTGAACACGTTAGGCACTTGTTCACGTACTCGGTCACATCATTCTTCATGCCAGGCCACCAGTATTCTTTCTTCAAGTCTTGATACATTTTGTTTGTCCCGGGGTGGATAGAATAGCGAGACTTATGGGCCTTATCAAGTATTTTGGCTCTAAGCTCGCCAATCTTAGGTATCCACATTCGGCCAAACCTAGTTCGTACACCGTATGCATTTGCATCCAAGTTCCCTTGTTGTCCTACTATTCTTTCCCGTTTCACATTTCTTTCTAACAGCGCTTCATCTTGTGCTTTTGCTATTTCACCCATCCAATCTGGTGTTATAATCAGCTGACACGCTTTGATCCGGATAGGTGCCGATTCTTCCTTTCTACTTAAAGCGTCGGCCACTACGTTTGCCTTGCCCGGATGGTACAATATCTCACAGTCATAGTCTTTCAGTAGCTCTAACCACCTTCTTTGTCTCATGTTTAATTCCTTTTGTTCGAAAAAGTACTTCAGGCTTTTGTGATCGGAGTAAATGGTGCATTTAACTCCATACAGATAGTGCCTCCATATTTTCAACGCGAAAACTACTGCTGCTAATTCTAGATCGTGTGTTGGGTAGTTAACCTCGTGAATCTTTAGTTGCCGCGATGCATAAGCAATTACCTTTCCTCTTTGCATGAGTACGCACCCTAAACCTTGCCCTGAAGCGTCAGAGTAGACTACCAAGTCTTCATTTCCCTCAGGTAGTGTTAAGACTGGAGCTTGAGTTAATCGTGTCTTAAGTTCCTCAAACGCGTTGTTTTGGGTTGGACCCCATTCATACTTTACTTCCTTCCGTGTCAGTTTGGTTAGTGGCGAGGCAATTCTTGAGAAATCTTGAATGAACCTTCGATAGTAGCCTGCCAATCCTAGAAAACTTCGTATCTCTGTTGGTGTCTTTGGGATGTTCCATTCCTTTACTGTCTCGATCTTTGCAGGATCCACCATGATGCCGTTTGGGTTTTTTACATGACCTAGGAATTGGACTTCCCTAAGCCAGAACGCGCATTTGGAGAATTTTGCGTACAACTTTTCCTGCTTTAGCACCTCCAGAACCTCCCTTAGGTGACAGTGGTGATCACCCTCATTTTTTGAATATACCAGTATGTCGTCCATAAAAACTATCACAGATCGATCCAACATGGGTCGACATACTCTATTCATCAAATCCATGAACGCTGCTGGTGCGTTAGTTAATCCGAAGGACATCACGAGAAACTCATAATGCCCATAACGCGTGCGAAACGCGGTCTTTGGTACGTCTTCCTCTCTTACTTTCAACTGATGGTAACCCGACCTAAGATCGATCTTTGAGAACCAACTCGCACCTTGTAGTTGATCAAAAAGGTCGTCTATCCTGGGCAGTGGGTATTTGTTCTTTACTGTCCTCTTGTTCAGTTTGCGGTAGTCAATGCACATGCGCATGCTGCCGTCCTTCTTCTTTACAAATAGTACCGGAGCGCCCCATGGTGAGATGCTCGGTCTAATAAATCATTTTTCTGTTAGTTCCTCTAGTTGAGACATCAATTCTTTCATTTCTGACGGAGCCAATCGGTAGGGGGCTTTGGCAACGGGCTCAGCTCCTGGTAATAAATCAATCTGAAATTCTATTTCCCGATCGGGTGGTAACCCAGGTAGATCCTCAGGGAATACTTCCGGAAAGTTGCACACCACGGGTACATTCTTGAGTTCTTTCATTTTCATTCTATCATCAATAACATATGCCAGATAAGCTTCGCAACCGTGCCTCATGTGACTTTCGGCCTTGATCATCGAGATGACGTTTGGCATCGTGCAATTCCAATCCCCATAAACCGTAATTGGACTGCCACTAGGAGCTTTTAGGTGTACCCTCTTACGTTTGCATAGGATTTGAGCTTCGTTGGCAGCTAACCAATCCATACCCAATACTATATCGAATCCTCCTAAGGTAAGAAGGAATAATCTAGATGGAAACTTATGTCCCTCTATTTCTATGATGCAATCCTCTGTTACTTGGAATACTGTCGAATTTTTACCCACGGCAGTTTGTACGCTAAAGGCCTTTACTATGGTGTTGATAGTGCAATCCAATTTACGACTAAATGCATTTGATATGAAGCTTTTACTAGCACCAGAGTCAAATAAAATAGCAGCATGTTCATCATTTACTAGAAACGTACCTGATACGACATCAGGGTTTCCTCTTGCTTCTTCCTCAGTCAAGGCATAGGCACGAGTCCTTGCCTTAGGCTGTTCCTGCTCCCTATCCTTTCCCGAACCAGATTGGCCGGCCTTCCTGCAGTTCTTTGTCAAATGTCCAAACAATCCACATACTTGACACTTGACGTCTCTTACACATTCTCGGGAGAAGTGCCCCGGCTTCCCGCACTTATAGCATGTGGTGGTGCCAATTTTACATTCGCCAAGATGTTGTTTTCCACATTTCTTGCAAGTTTCATATTCATCCAGCCTTGGCTTCTTGGTTTCCGTTGTTACATTCCCTCTCCCGGTTCCTCTAGACGGGTTCTCCCACTTTCTCTTTTGGGTTTCTGTTGGTGGGTCCTCATTGGCATAATCGTCGTAGACGATTCCGCTCAGGTTCACTACCGACTCGAAGGTCGAGGGTAGGTTGGCTTTCACGTGGACACAGACCCTTTGAGGTAGGCCCTTCACATAATACTTGATCATTCGCTCTTCTGTCTCCACCAGGTGGGGTACTAGCTGAGCCAACTCATTGAATCTAGAAGTGTACTGGCGGTGTGTCTTGTTGCCAGCCTTAAGGTTTAGGAATTCATTTTCCACGCGATCAATTTCGTTCTGGGGATAGAACTTTTGAATTACCAGCTTTTTCAGTTCTTCCCATGTCATTCTTGCAAGAGCATTTGGGGACTTTGTCCTCTGAATGTTCCTCCACCAACCTAGGGCCTCATTGGTGAAAGAATGAGCAACATATTTAACAGCCTGGTCGGGTCGACACTCGCTAATGTTGATTACAGCACTCATCCTCTCTATCCATTCAAGCGTAGCCACCGAATCCTTGCTGCCATCAAACTTGGGTGGGTCTCCATCCTTGAAACCTTTGTAAGTACACCCACGGTTGCTTGATACCACTTTTACTTCACCCCCGTCACTGTCATAAGTTTTCTCTTTATCGTTCCCTTCATCCTCTTCTTTGCTTTTCTTTAGTGCCTCAGATAGTAGGTCAGGCAATACCTTCCTCAAAGTGAGCACAACTTCACGGGCAATAGCATCCCTGACTTCAGGTTCCAACTGTATAGGCCCTGGACTGTCGTTCCTAATTGGGGTCACTTCTGTTTCGTGCACACTTTCTGTGTGCTCTGCGTGCACACTCTCTTCTTCTTCAAATCTTGGGTTCAGCGGAGGTCTACCTCGTCGGCCAGTGCGACCACCTCGAGGTCCTGTTCTTCCTCCCCCAGCCATAATTCTTAATTTCCTGATAGTTACAAAGGGAATACATCAATGTCATTTCTTCAGATCATAGTTTGGAACAGTACGAGCAAGGTAAATTCTTAATTACAGTGACCGGTTTGTGATTACTAATTTACATTGCTTTTCGGGTTCAAAACTCCTCAAATCAGTCATGGCATTAACATCTATTTGTTCTAAGTTATGGTATCTATTCTTATGCAAGAGCCTTAACTTCATTACTTACTTACCGTGCTGGCGTTGGCGTTGGTTACCCATACTGACATCCGTGCGTTGGTCCCATAATCAGTTTGAGTCTAGACATTTAGGGATGTCTAAATCTCTCAAACTATTGCTCTGATACCAACTTGTAAGGCCCCTTTCTTGGGTAACCTCACTTGTTGGATTTACTCAAAAACATAGTCATAAATACTGAACTTAAATTAAAAACATTCATCATTCAATTACATTTCATAACAGCGGAAGTCTTAACAATTAAAAACACAACATTGTCTTAACAGACAAAAGTGGGATGTCAGTCTTGTGTCGGGTAACCTTCACGCCCTCGCACGAACTTTTCTTCCTTTACCTGAAATGTATACTAAAGTCAGCTAACGCTGGTGAGTTCTAGTTTAATGCGTTTAGATATAAACATTCTTTTCTTTACTTCATAAGTAAACATTAATATAAAGTCATTCATATAAATACGTATTCATAGCTTTTGCTTTTCTTTCATCTTTCTTTTCTTTATTAATGTGATTACATATATATATATATATATGCGTTCACCCTTTTTCTTTCACTTTTCTTAACATTCTTTCCTTATCTTTCTTACGTGATTACATATACATGCATTCACCTTTACTTTCTTTACCATTTATTGGTCATACACATAAGGGTGATCAACCCGCCTTTTACTGCGTATGTCACAAAGACATACGCCCTTAAGCTACCGTCGTAGCCCTTTTACTCGTCCGGTCCTAGAAACCGTCCGCCTTAACTTTTCCGTCCGGCCAACCTTCGGCCGTCCGTCTTAACCGTCCTACCGTCGTAGTCCGTCATATTCGCCCGTCTGCCATAAGGCATCCGTTTCCCACTTGAACTAATTATACAGCCGAATATTGATTTAGCGACTTACTCCACCGTAGTGACCTTTATTTAGTCTACCTTTCTAGACTTCCTTCTCTAGCTGCATAATAGTCAAGTGGTCGTCCGTCTACCGTAGTAGTCGTTGGCTTCGTTTCCATCCATAACGTATACTTACATTCTTCGCATGCAATATATATTTATAAAGCAAGGTTTCATTTATTTACGTTATACCATTCATTCATTCATTCTTTGCAAACATACGTGTCGTTCTTTGTTCGTAATTCATTATTCGCATTCATATGTATCTACACATATACCTTAATATATCACGTATGATCACATTGACATTCATTTCATTTATTCATTTAGTGTATACACTACAGCCCCAAAACATTTATAAATCATTTGCACATAACTTAGAAGGGGGCACATAGAACTCACCTGATGAGTAGTTTCTGTAATACACTTAGCTGGCTACTGAGCTTCACTAGTTTCACTCACGACCTGTATAATAAGGTCATATACATAAGGTAGTGCTCCTAGATGACACTAGACATTACTATGCTTGAACCTAGTAGTTTCGATTGATTAGCTTATATCGAAACTTGGTAGTTTCGATAGGTTGTTCTTGTCGAAACTTGGTAGTTTCGATAGGTAGTTTCGATAGGCTGCTTATGTCGAAACTTGGTAGTTTCGATAAGTAGTTTCGATAGGTAGTTTCGATAGGTAGTTTAGATAAGTAACTTATGTATTATCTTAGCTTCGGATCGGGGGCTCATATCGAAACTATAGTAGTTTCGATTGGGTCTGCATATATCGAAACTGGGTAGTTTCGATAGGTCTGCACATATCGAAACTAAGTAGTTTCGATGGACCTGCACATATCGAAACTAAGTAGTTTCGATGGGTCTGCACTTATCGCCTTCCCCAAAAATCCGAATGTTCTGCATGCGAATCTGATCATGTCGATATCAAAATTTTCTTTGATCAAAACGTTCGTTTTTCATTCTAGATGCTATACCTAAGTTCACTTTCAAGTTTCATCCGTAAAATCGTTATCTTTTAGCCAAAACCCGAAACTTCCCAAAACGAACAAAAACTCATAATGTGATCGAATCGTTACCTGGATTGTAATTCTTATTCAGAGGTTTTGCTCACGGGAACAGCAGCAACGTTCTCCTGAATTCCCGAGTTGATCCGTCACTTTCTCTCTCTAGACCCGAGCTCTCCTTTCTCTCTCTAAAAGCTGCGTGAGTTGGGGAAATGAGCAGGGAAGAGGGCTGCCTTGCCTCTTATGTGCAATGGGCTTCCCTCGGCCCATTGGAGCCGGGCCCAGGCCCGCTCTCTTTTTGTTTAAATATTCCGACTAAATCACTGGTCTCGTTATGTTTATTCGTTTTATTATTTTTGGGATGTTACACTAGCGCACTCGTAATCAAAATCAAACAAGTTTGCACAAACTCAGATAAGATCACCTAGTATGTTCGTAAGAGTCAACAAGTGAGGTAATTTGGTCAAGTTCGCATGATTCTATATATAGTCAACATATTAAGTTCGCCAATTCAAGCGAACTTAACAAGTTCGCCACCTAGGCGAACATATTAAGCGAACATAGCAAGTTCGCCTAATCCAACACTTAGCCAAAATTTTGAAATTGTTCATTTTTTAACTTTTTCGTCAATTCAATCACCATGTAACCTGTACAGCAATTTAATCCAAAATATTAAGATTTTTTCATGAAAGATAGAAACAAAATCTTTTTGGATTTTTCTTATAGAACTAAATGAACAAGTAAAAACATATTTTTGGATTTTTCTAAATTTATGATAAAACACACTAAAATCTTTTTGTACTTTTTCTAATGAATTAAAACAGTAAATCTAGAAACAACTAAAATCAAAATCTTTTTGGTTTTTCTCTGTACATACAGAATCATATATTTTTGGTCAAACACTGCCAACAAGAATATCATATCAGTATCTTTGATGTATGACACACATATTTTTAATATAAAACTCCCTAGAAGATCTAAAGGTTGACCTATGGCATTCTGTATATTTACACATTTTGACTCAGCAAACAAGCTACTTGTGCTACACGTTATGATATCACATCAAACAATTTATCAGAAATTTATGAGATGATACGCGATAAACTTCAAAGTAAACAAGATCAGATCATGACATGCTAACTTATTCATACCGAATTTGAAATATACTACATGGCAATTCAAGTTGTCAGCATTATAAGATTTGAAACTAGAATCGTTTTTATCCCACGTTCTTGTGAGTTAGTACCATATATATGAAAACAATGTGTACAACAGAAATTGAAATTGTATTATCTTCAAGACATATGAGACTTATGCAAAGATAATATCAATCTCCATGATGAAACTATCTCAATTAGCACAGGAAAATAAGCAGACCCCGAAGGATATATGGAATCAAAATGATTCATGTTGCTTGGTTTGAATGAAGTATATCATGATTCATAGTAAGATAAGAATGGTCAAGGAATCGATTGATTCAATGACATAGGGTAATGTGATCCAACTGTTATCTGGATATGTTCAATGGAATCAAGATAATTTATCCAAGGGATAGTATACGTTCTAACAGATGTTGTTAGAAGCATATCTTAGTTCAACATCCCATTGCATGTTTTTCGAGACATGGACAATGAAGTAAACTGAAAAATTATGCTAATCAATACAGTCTGATACTGGTCTCATGAAATACTTGAAGCTTCATATTCTATATCTGATAATGATATTTTAACACACACATCCGGCATACCATGAGTTCAAATCACAAGTGTGACATAGATCGTTATGTTTTCACATTACTAATGGACTAAAAACGCTTCTAGCCTACTGAAAATTTAAATTACATGCAAATATCCAAATTAAAAGATTATATACATGTGATGTCAAGCAGTCATGAAGCTATCATTTCCTGTTTATGTAGACTAAAAGTTTAGATCAAAACATATAAGCACAAACATAAATACAGAAATCAGGTTGTCAATCTATGGTCATGTGTATGTGATCATCTAGTGATGTACTATCATTTCCTCTCTAACTTCAAGCAGTGTTGATTTTATTTTTTCAAATTTGTTTGAGTTTTTCAGAAAGCAAGTAAACTAAAAATAAAGCATAAATTTAACTACTTTAAATAATTTAGGAAACTAAAAGAAAAACTTCCATGAAAAACCTTTTGAAAACGCCTTTGTCACGTTGGATTAAGCATGCCAATTATTTTAGTAAGAAATTCAAACCGTGTACGATCGAATGCTTTGGTAAACAAATCAGCAAAGTTGTCATCCGTGTGAACTTTCACCAACTCAATCAAATTTTTCTCTTCACAGTCACGAATGAAATGATGTCGAATCTCGATATGCTTTGTCTTTGAGTGTTTCACAAGATTTGTGGTGATCGACATGGTGGTTGTATTATCAATCATCATTGGTGTCACACCCCAACCGACAGCGGAATATGTCAGGACGTGGCAAGTAGACTGTTCAATAGCACATGATCAAACTAAAGTTTCATATATTAATTGAATCCAAATTTTCATAACACTTGTTCAACAAAACATGTACAATCATACAAGGAAAACAATGTACACCATAAATGTTTAATTCGCTATTTAACAAAGTCCTTAATCCTATGTGTAGCATCTTGTACATGATCTCAAAAGTTAGTACATGAAACATGATAAAAACAAGGTCAACTAAAAATGGTTAGTGAGCATACATAGGTTTTGACACCACAAATAAAGTTCAAATGTTTTATACAAGTCATACGATACATGGTATATAAGGCATTTATGGAGAATCTATAGTTAAACAAGGTGTACAATCAAACCTTGTGACTGAGGCATAACACGCAAGTTACCCTAATGTAATGTTGGTAACAAACACCCTACCCGGGTGGGTTTGTCAGACTAAATAGTTATATCAATGTTCACCGTTGGCTTGTACTGAGTTAATGATTATACTAATATCATGTATATGTAGTCTTAACTCATAACATTCAAGCATAACGCACAAATAACACATAGCATCATATTATTGAATTGTATATAAGTAAATGCAAAGAGTTTCAAAGAGTAATCATGTTTCACCCCAAAAGTACAAAATGTTAAAAGGGGCTATGTAAAACTCACCTTAATAAGTAGAGGGTTGGACTTGTAATTTGAAGTAATAAAGTTCGAGGATACCCAAAATTAAATAAGATACGTCATTATAATGCAGAACGGTTTAAGGGGACGACATAGGAAATATTTGGGATTTTAGGGTTTGGAATGGACGGGTGATCGAGGATACGAATAGAATGTGTAAAAGAGGTTTTTAGAAATTTTATAGGAGCAAGATGTCAATAATAAGTATTATTTGTAATTTAATACAATAAATATTTTATTAATACATTTGGGTTAAAATAATCATTGTAATGGAATATTATAACATAATAATATTTATAAGAATATAATTTGTAATAGATAGGCTAGTTATACGAATTGTAATATTATTATTATTTATGTAAAGCAATTTACTAAATAAGTCATATAAATACTAGGACCATATTATTAATAATCTTCCGTTGAACATTTATATAAGGATTGGTTTGTCATAATACTTGTTTAAAAATGTATATATATATATATATACACACACACACCCATCAAGAACTTATAAAAATAATATATAGATATCAAAGGTGTTTTGTTACATAAAAAAAGTGGGGGCAAGCTGGACCTGTCCCTTTGTGTGCTTGAGACTTACCAATAGACCAGCTCATTACTTTGATTTAAAGAATAGAATGATGATTTTTAAGATGAAAACCTGATTGTATCTTCTTCCCCATTTCCATTCACAACCCATCCTTTATTCACAAACCAGATCCAAATCTCAAAATGATTTTGACAGAAGCAGAATATGTGATTAGAAGGGGTAAGAGGATACCTAGACTTGGTCTAGAGTCGTCACGAATTTGAGAGGTATGATCCCCTGCTTGCGTCAACCGTAAAAGAGAGAACAAGAGGTGAATTTGTGTAATGAATTTGATTCACAAATGACATGGGAACTTAGAGGATGATAGTCCACAAGTAGAAACGCGTTTACAGCTAGTCAATTAAACGAATTCGTGAGATTGGGGCTTGAATCACGGATTTGTTTCAAAGTTTCCATTCATAAATGGGTTTTGAATTCTAGCGATTTAGGAGTGATTGTGGATGTTTAAAACAGGGAGAATCATGTGTGTGAATCAAGGATAACATGAATTGGTCGAATATGGTAATAATCTTGCTTGATATCAACTGATTTGTGAGTTTAGAAATCGAATTTGACTTTTAGAAAGTCAAATTTTTAAGTTTTGATGTCTAGGGTCCAAGAGGGGTTCACAAAGGGTTCAACCATAATAAAAGGGCTCAAATGTTAGAAGTGGGGGTTCAAAACTATAACAAGGGGGGTTCTTAGGTTTGACAAGGGTTTAAGACTTATTCATTTGTTTTAATTCTATTTTATTTATAAAAATTGCTTTTATATAACAAAAATATCTAATTGCTATTATAATTATTTAAATAAATTTCATTTTTTGTAGAATTTTAAATTGCACAAATGGTTTATTTAATAAAATCCAATGTGTATATTATTACACATTCATTTGTATTTAAATACATAAATATAACTAAAAATGTGTAAACACATTATTAAAGTTTATTACTAATACAATGTATATTCATATATATATATATAAATATAAGTTATATATATATATAACAGAAAAAATAATAATAATATGTTAAATGCAAAGTTGAAAATTTGGATTAGATACACATTAAAATAATTTAAGTCGGGATTGAAATGGAGGGTCATTCTTAAAACAAAATAATATTAGAAAACCATGGATGTTACAGTATTCCCATGTTCAGGGAATTTCGTCCCGAAATTCAACTAATGGAGGGTACTGAAATAAGAAAGAGATGTGGATACTTGAATTTTATTTGATCCTCGCGTTTTCAAGTAAACTCAGAGTCACATTTAGATTCTCAATGAACTTTGAAAGTTGGGTTTTGGAGTATGATCGATAACAAGATTCAGGTCTGATACTCAAAGTCATGAATGATGATAGTAAATTTCAGTTTGAAGAGAGTTAAGGAGAAAATTGTCAAAATATATTGTGGACTCTAATGATGGGATGTATTGCTTGAAATGGGAACAATGAGGGTTTGATGATCAAGGTTTGTTTAGGATGTATCAAATATGTTCTAGGAATATTACTGAAAAAAAGGTTTCACAACATTGGTTAAGGTCAAAATAGTACAAAACTTCATGTGACACGAACAACGCTACTTCTACCAATATGATAGGAACACTTATATATAGGGAGTACCAGTGGCGTATCCACCATGTACTTATCATATCACATTAGTTTTGTTATTATATATCACGATAGGTTTCATGTAATAACACACGATAGAATTCACTATGTTTTCCATGCGCTGACTTTTGTAATTACGTGAGCACTCGTAATTACTAGAATCATCGCATGGTCCGTATAAATCCTTCCGTTGTATGCGGGTCAATAGAGGGCACAAATTCACTTAGTTAATGTATATTGTTTTCACGTATGAGTAGCTAATAAGTATCCGTGTCCTTATATAGTAAGGTTAATTAGAAAACTAAAGAGTAATAATGCGGCATAACTTAGAGTTCCAAAGTTTCCTCGTGTTTGAACAAGAGTACGTCAAACCCCGAGTAGCTTTAAAGTGTTACAGCTTCCTCGTGTTAGAACAAGAATACGTCAAACACCGAGTAGTTTCAAAGTTTTACAGTTTCCTCGCGTTTGAACAAGAATACGTCAAACCCCCAGTAGCTTTAAAGTATTACAGCTTCCTCGTGTTTGAACAAGAATAGGTCAAACACCGAGTAGCTTTAATGTGTTACAACTTCCTCATGTTTGAACAAGAATACGTCAAACCTCTAGTTGCTTTAAAGTGTACAACTTTCAACTTTTGTGAATAGAAAGAATGATTGTGCCTTGGGTATAATGTGATCAATCAATTACAGCAATTGTAAATAGTCTAGTTTCGTGTAAAATGTAACACCCAAGTTTCATGTATGATCTAGTGTCATGTACCGTGTAATCAAATAGGTTTCAGGTGTAACGTGAACAATTTAGCATCATGTATATGGTAAGAAATGTATTGCATGTATGATGTGAACAACTTAGTATCATGTATTTTGTAAACAAATAAGCTTTCATGTATAATGTAAACAATTTAGTATCATGTATATTGTATAATATGCACAATTTAGTATCATGTACTTTGTAAACAAATAAGTTTCATGTTTAATGTGATCAATCTAGTATCATGTACCAATCAAACAATTTTCATGTTTCATGTGATCAATTTAGTATCATTTATATTGCAAACAACTATGTTTCATGTATCATGTGATCGTGTATAATGTGATCAATCTAGTATCATGTATCAAACAAACAAGTTTCATGTATCATGTGATCAACCTAGTATAATGTATATTGTAAACAAACAAGTTTCATGTATTGTGTGATCAATGTAGCATTATGTATATTGCAAACAACTATGTTTCATATATCAGGTGTTCATGTATAATGTGGTCAATCTAGTATCACGTATCAAACAAACAGGTTTCATCTATCATGTGATCAACCCAGTATCTTGTATATTGTAAATAACCAAGTTTCATGTATTGTGTGATCAATGTAGCATTACGTAAATTGCAAACAACTATGTTTCATGTATAATGTGTTCGTGTATAATGTGGTCAGTCTAGTATCATGTATCAAACAAAAAGTTTTCATTTATCATGTGAATGTTTATATGTAAGTTATTGAATCTCATGAGTAATGTAAACTATCGAATTTTGTAGGTAATTGAGTGTTGCGGACAAGTGTGTTGCTTGAAGTTTATGTGTAACGCGGGCAGTTGGTTTTTTAAATTTTCAATTTTTGTTGAGGATTATATGGATGGTTAACGCATACGCGAAATGATTTATCTCTTTGATGTGCCTAGTGTGCTCATACATTTATGAAGGTGCAAGATAACGAGAAGGTTTGTAGGTATTTAGAGTGATGTGATTACGAATAACTGATTTGTGCTTTTTGTTTGTAAATAGACAAGTAATTGTAATTTATTACTGTTTGTAAATTAATAAAATAGTGAGATTAATAAGTCGGATAACTAGATAAATGGATGAATAAATAAAAACCTTTTATTCAATTTTAATTATCATAAAATTGAATGTTTCAAACGAAAATAATGGCTAAATTATTTAATAATTAAACCAAGGTTTAATAATAATTACTTTAATGAAATAGAAGTCATAATTAATTATTAATTAAGATAATGTTTTCATAAAACGAGTTGTACTAAGTTTCTTTACAAGGTGAAAAGTTTTATAAATAATTTGTATTCTAGATAGTGTTTGTAAGCCAAGGGTTTGATAAATGTTTTGTTTGAACGAGATAATGATGTTAATAAAATAATTAGTTTACAAAGGAGGTTTAGGTAGGTGTACTAAATTGCAATAAAATGATGGTGTTTAGATTGTACTCATTTAGTATTATAACCAAATGGATACTTTGACAAATCAAAGTAATTCAAATTCTTATACTTTCAAGAATACATGCTTTAGCCTATAGGTGAACACTCACTTCGGGAATTCCCATGAAAGCATACGGATCTTTCGGTTGATTTGGATTTATATGAAATGCTTTCCTAGACAGAAGTCCTAGAGCACAGGCATTCACCCTTCCGGGTTGCACATGTTCTTTACTAGTTTTTAGAACTCAAAACTTTGACGGGATTTTAAAATTTTAATAGGCTTAGAGTTTGAATCTTCCATAAGTGATGATCATGACATAGTTTCCAAGACATACGAATGAAGGAGTATAATGGATTATATAAAAATAAGTGTAGGATATGGTAATACTTAGGATAGCATTTAGTGTAATCAAATAAGTAACATGTAAGCATTTCAAGTAATGTAGTAATTAAAGTATCTCATGAGTGGCAATTTTTGTAAACATATAAGATATCAATTAGCATATCATATAAGATAACATGTAGGATAATCATACAAGGGGGTATCCTAAGGTTATAGTCTAGGTCATGGGTTTCTAATAACCTAATTCCCTATAACCATGGCTCTGATACCAATCTGTCACACCCCAACCGACGGCGGAATACGTCGGGGCGTGGCATGTAGACTATTCAATAGAACATGATCAAACTTGTCACACCCCCAAAATCCACCAACGGAGTTTTACCGTTAGGGGCGTGACATAACAGGATCTCAGTCATTAGTTACGTTGAACGACTCTATATGAGTTTAAGAAAACCACTAGTATTGCTCATAGTCACGATGCAACATTAGAATGAAAACACTGATTTAATGTAAGACTTGCGGAAGCGAAAAGTTAAATGAAAAACATGCGCCAAAACAGTTGCGCCAAAATAAACAATTCAACGATACTTAAAATAAATAATTCTTGAGTTTGCAAATGATAGACTTCGTATGCATGCATGCCTTAGCTCGTGCTTGTACCTTAATTACCTGAGAAAACATGCTAAAACGTGTCAACACAAGGTTGGTGAGTTCACAGGTTTCAATGTTTGTAAAGTTTACTAGATAATACCATTTACAATTTATATCATAGGTAGCTAACCTAGTACATGTTACTAAAGCGTTTCGACACCGAAGCTGACTGTTTATGTTTGTACTGCCTCCCACCATGACTATCATAATCAATGGTGAATGTTTAGGTCAATGTTACACCCGTTCGACTACCTGTCGTGTTAGCGCGACTAACGCGGGTGGGGCTTGTCAATGCCCAGTAGTACTACTCAAGATTACCTCGCTAACCCATATACTAACGGTTCGATAAGTAAGAACTTTCATGATATGTTTGCGCTTAGTACACAAGTGATATAAAAGAAACGTAAGATCTAAATGCTCGTACCCATGTTTTCTCCCCCAAGTTTAAAACGTAAGAAAAAGGGGTCGTGAAACTCACCTTAGAGTATGTGCGAAAGAAAGCGAACCTAAAATGCTTGATGACTAACTGCCACCTATAAACACCGGTTTATAAGTGTATGTTTGTGCAAGTTGATACAAACCCTAAGTATCCAAACAATCCCATTGTTTAAGTGTTTGAAAAGAGTTTACAAGTTTGACTCATGTTTGACCAAGTTTGACCCGACGACCCGTTGGTGACCCGTTTAACGATTAAATGTTTGTTCACTATAATACTTCTAAATTATACACACAAGATCATGCAGGTAACACTTAGCAACAATTCCTTATTGTTCTAACAAACAAGCATGATTTCCAAAAATAGAAAGTTTCCAAAAATAGCAAGTTTCCAAAAATAGAAAGTTTCCAAAAATAGAAAGTTTTCAAAAATAGCAGGTTTCTATAAATAGCAGGTTTGTTCGGGACTCGTGTTTCCTGGAAACTATCATCATTGATATGTTTGTAGTATCACTCTAACATGTTCTAGCTCATCACATCACATAACACTTTTCTAGAACCTAAACATGCAATTCATATTTCAAGACAAAGTTTCCAACTTTAGTAACCTATGACTAGCATGCGTGATTTCAAATACCTAACATGTTACAACAAGTTATTGTATCTTAACTAACATGTACCAATCATCAAACCATATCATGCATGTCTAAATAGCAAGTTCTAACCACTTTTAACAATTAAAGTTTCCTTATTTGGAAAGTTCGCAAAACCGGGTTATGTATTCAAAATCTGATTTCACAAATCATCTAAACATGTATCAAGTAGCATATAACGATCATCACATCATTGAAATCACTTCTAGTATGCAAGATAGAATTTCTAACAAGTTTCCTCTTTTAGTAAGTTAGGGTTTTTAAGCTTGTTTAACGAGATTTAAAGTACCAAATCCATCACGTATGATTTATCTAACATAATTATAACCATAACAAGTGTCAAACATCTCTAACATGCGATTCTACGCCATCACATAATAAAAAAAATTCAATATTTAACAAGTTACTAACCACACGGATCTAGGGTTTTGCAAATAATCATAAAATCAACAAATACATGCAAAACAATAATAAAGTTAACATTTTTATTATAAAAATCCATGTTTGGATGAACTAGGGTTATGATCTAAAATTTAGGAATCAAAAAGTGATGAAATTGAACGAAACGACTTACGTAGGAATGTTAGGAATGTCGAGAGGAGTCCAAATACGCGTTCAATTTCAAGATCGGAGATCAAATCAGTGGTGCTTGGGTTGCTTCAAGGTTCGGTCGAACCTAGGGTGAGAGTGGGAGAGGTCGACGGTTTCAAAGGGGATTAGGGTTTATGTTTAATTTTTTTTTTAAACTTGTCCTTATCCATTCACTAATGGGTTTTAGGTTGGGCTTCTAGTTTAATTAAAGCCCATAGACTCTAATTAATTAAATAATAACTAATAATGATTAAAAACTTCCAATTATTATTTTTATAAAAACTCTAATATTTATAAAAATAATAAACACGATTAACACACGATAAACACGTACGAAAACAATAACATTCACATAATTCACGTAATCACATATAATTCATAAAAACTCATAATTTATATTAAATATAAATTATTAAATGTTCGTAATGTTAATTTCGATTAATTACCAACGTTCCGGGTTTAGACTCGATGCAATGCACATGTGACTAACAGGGATAACTGAGTTTGAAACGAAGAATGTTTGAACTAACGAGGTTTGAGTTAACGGAGTTAACCTGAAAATGTCAGATGTCACATCATCCCCTTGTTGAAAGAATTTCCGTCCCGAAAGTTAAACGAAGTCCCTAACGTCTGAAACAAAAAATTTAGGTTTGACACATCATCCCCATGTTGAAATAAATCTCGTCTCGAAATTTAGTTAGTACCTTCCGTGTTTGCCGTTGAATGTTTGAACAGGTGAGGATACTTTTTCATCATTTGATCCTCGCGTTCCCACGTGAACTCCGGTCCACGATTCGAGTTCCAGCGAACTCTGACAATAGGTATCTTACTGCGCTTGAGAGTCTTGACCTCTCGATCCATGATTTCAACGGGTTCCTCAATGAAACGTAGATGTTCATCAATTTCCAACTCCTCGAGTGGAACTACAAGTGTCTCATCTGATAGGCACTTCTTTAGGTTTGAGACATGAAATACATTGTGCACTCCATTGAGTGTATCCGGTAGGTTCAGTTGGTATGCTACTGGACCGATCCTTTTCACTATCTCGAATGGTCCAACGTAACGCGGGTTTAACATTCCTCGTTTCCCGAAACGAATCACACCTTTCCAAGGTGAAACCTTTAATAACACTTTGTCGCCCACTTGGAATTCTAGCGGTTTTCTGCGCTTATCTGCATAACTCTTTTGACGGTCACGAGCTGCCACCATACGGTTTCGGATTTGCACGATTTTCTCTGAGGTTTCATACACAAGTTCAGGACCCGTAAGTTGGCTATCTCCAAATTCAGCCCAATAAATTGGTGATCGGCATTTCCGTCCGTACAAAGCCTCGAACGGTGCTACTTTGATGCTAGTATGATAGCTATTATTATAAGAGAATTCCACTAACGGAAAGTGAGTCTCCCAACTGTTTCCGAAATCGATCACACAAGCCCTTAACATGTCTTCTAGGGTTTGAATGGTACGCTCACTCTGGCCATCTGTTTGAGGATGGTATGCTATGCTCATATCCAGGCGCGTGCCTAGAGCTTTCTGTAATGATTGCCAGAAACGTGAGGTGAATCGGGCGTCTCTGTCAGAAATGATGGAGATTGGCACTCCATGTCGGGATACTACTTCTTTAAGATAGAGGCGAGTTAACTTTTCCATTTTATCGGTCTCTTTGATAGCAAGGAAATGAGCGGATTTTGTTAGGCGATCCACTATCACCCAGATTGTGTCACATTCAGTAGGGGTTCGGGGTAATTTGGTTATGAAATCCATGGAAATCTGCTCCCATTTCCACATCAGGATTTCCGGTTGTTGAAGTAATCCGGATGGCTTTTGGTACTCCACCTTGACCTTGGAACAAGTCAGACACTTGCTCACGTAGGTGGCTATGTCGGCTTTCATGTTCGGCCACCAATATAAAACCTTGAGATCGTGATACATCTTGTCGGATCCTAGATGGATAGGGTATCGGGATTTGTGAGCTTCATCCATGACTAGATCTCTTAGGTTTCCATATACTGGTATCCATATTCGTTCCGCAAAATAACGAATACCATCTGCTTTAACCTCAAGTTGTTTCTCCATACCACGTGTAGATTCCAACGATAAGTTCTCCTCTTTCAAGGCTTCAAGTTGGGCATTACGGATTTGTTCGGGTAATCCTGTATGGATAGTGAGTTGTAATGCTCTAACCCGTCGGGGTTTGGTTTCTTTTCTGCTTAAGGCATCGGCTACCACATTAGCTTTGCCCGGATGGTACTTGATTGCACAATCATAATCGTTTAATAACTCGATCCAACGACGTTGACGGATGTTCAACTCTTTCTTCTCAAAAATATGCTGAAGACTCTTGTGATCGGTGTAGATGGTGCACTTGGTACCGTACAAGTATTGTCTCCATATCTTGAGTGCAAACACCACGGCTCCTAACTCCAAATCGTGAGTCGTGTAGTTCTTTTCGTGGATTTTTAACTGTCGAGAAGCGTATGCGATAACCTTGTCACGTTGCATCAACACACAACCGAGACCTTGGATGGAGGCATCGCAATACACCACGAAGTCATCTGTTCCCTCTGGTAGAGACAGGATGGGTGCGCTACATAGTTTCTGCTTCAGTAGCTGGAATGCTGATTCTTGAGTCTCGCTCCAATTATAGGGTTTATCTTTTTGGGTTAAGGCGGTGAGGGGTTGGGCAATCTTTGAAAATCCTTCGATAAAACGACGGTAGTATCCGGCCAATCCTAGGAATTGCCGAACTTTGGTTGGAGTTGATGGTGCTGCCCAATTCTTAATAGCTTCCACTTTGGTTGGATCGACATGTATTCCTTTCTCATTGATCACGTGCCCTAGAAATTGAACCTCGCGAATCCAAAAATCGCATTTGGAAAACTTCGCATACAGCTGCTCCTGTTTCAGAAGTTCAAGGATCAAACGCAGATGCTCCTCATGCTCTTCCTGACTCTTAGAATATATGAGGATATCGTCAATAAAAACAATGACGAATTGGTCCAGATAGGGTTTACACACACGGTTCATGAGGTCCATGAACACCGCGGGTGCGTTAGTTAATCCAAATGGCATGACCAAAAACTCGAAATGGCCGTACCGGGTTCTGAATGCAGTCTTGGATATATCTTCATCTCGAACTCTCAGCTGATGATATCCAGACCTTAAATCGATTTTCGAGTAGAAACTTGACCCTTGAAGTTGGTCGAATAAATCGTCAATGCGGGGTAGTGGGTAGCGGTTCTTGACTGTTACTTTGTTCAACTCTCGGTAATCAATGCACATTCGGAAAGTTCCATCTTTCTTTTTGACAAATAGGACTGGAGCTCCCCATGGCGATGAGCTCGGTCGGATGAAACCTTTATCCAACAACTCTTGCAGTTGAGTGGATAGCTCTTGCAACTCGCTTGGTGCCAGTCTATAAGGTGCTTGAGCAATAGGCGCTGCTCCGGGTGTTAGGTCAATCTGAAATTCGACCTGACGATGAGGTGGAAGACCAGGTAGGTCTTCAGGAAATACTTCTGGGAATTCGCGAACGATTGGGATATCTTCTAACTTTTTCTCCTCGGTAGACTTGTCAGCAACAAGGGCCAGTATCGCGGTATGACCCTTACACAGACACTTCTGAGCCTTCATGAAAGATATGATGCCCATGGCTGCACCACTTCTTTCGCCCTGAACAGATAGGATTTCTCCACTAGGAAGGGGTACACGAACAATCTTCTCATTACAGATGATCTCGGCTTGGTTTTTAGACAACCAATCCATGCCCACAATTATGTCAAAACTGCCAAGTGTAACTAGCATGAGATCGATGTCAAGTTTGTGACCAGAAAGTTCTAACTGACATCCCTTGAGAATGTGGGTTGCCTCGATTACTTTACCGTCTGCTATCTCTACGGTATAATAGTGTTCTAATAAAGTTGGGTTTATTTCTAACTGACCACTAAGTTCTCTAGATATGAAACTTCTATCGGCGCCAGTATCAAAAAGTACAGAAGCATAATGATCGTTTAAGAGAAACATACCGTTCACCACGTTCCGATCATTCCGAGCTTCTCCTGATCCAATCACAAATGCTCGGCCCTTTGCACCATTCCCGTTGTTATTACCATTTCCACCCTGGTGGTTATTACCATTTCCATTACCACCCTGATGATTGTTGCCATTCCCATTCCCGTTTCCGTTTCTCCTCAACTGCGGACAATCCTTCTTGAAATGCCCTTCCTTACCACACTCAAAACAACCTTTGGGTGCGTTTCCAAGTGGTGTCTGTTTGTTCTGCAGATCTACTTGTCACACCCCCAAATTTCCACTAACGGAGTTTTACCGTTTTGGGAGGTGACCAACCAGGATCTCAGACATCAGTTACTTCAAACGACACTATATGGGACTTGAAATGTAATATCATAAAAGATCAAGGTTCAGAGTGTATATGCGGAAGCGTTAAACAAAAGTAAATGCGCAAAACAACGCGCCCAAGTTCAATTACAAACAAAACATAAATATTATTCGATAGATAATTATTTCAATTGAAGTCCAAGACACATGCATGACTTAACGTGATCCTGAGTGCCAACCTGAGAAAACATGTAAGAAAACGAGTCAACACTAGGTTGGTGAGTTCACAGGTTTCAATCATTTAAAGTAAAGCGTTTGCGGATTATGTACATTCAATATGCATATCAATAGGTTGCATGCCTATATTCATGTTTTGCTAAAGCGCTCGCAACCGAAACTGACAGTGTGTTTGTTTGTTTGCCTCCAGTCAGGTCTATCAACTCTGACTAATGTGTTAAGGTCAATATAACACCCGTTCGACCTCCGATCGAGTTAGCGCGACTAACACGGGTGGGGTTTGTCAAACCCAGTAGTACTACCAAAATTACCTCGTTCATACCATATTAACGGTCCGATGTGTGTGAGGACTTTTCATGATAGTGTGTTACGCTTAGCCTCAACAGTGATATCATATGAATTATAATAAACCAAAAAGGTTGTGCCATGTTTTCTCCCCCAAATAAAAACAGTAAAAGGGGCCGTGAAACTCACCTGATTTCGGGTAAAAGATTGGATCACGCTGTAGGAATTTGAAACCACGGGTGTAAGTCTAAAATGACTTACGTGTGACCTAACAATAAAACACAGCAATTAGGGACGATTCGGGATTTGTGACGATGACACGGAAATTTAGAGTATCCTAACTCGTTCTAAGGATTTAAATAAACGAACGCGTCAAACGTCGATAATGGATAATAATAATAAGATAATTACTTTCTTTGGATTGAGTCGTTTACGAAGGCTAGGAAATAATATAATACTATATTATTTTAAATACGGATGATTAGATAATTTTATCTCGGAGTGGAAAATAATAAATTAAATATTATTTTTAAATCGGGTAAAGGACGGAGGTAAATAATATACCTTTATATCATTTATTTTAAAACAATAGCCACGAATGGTCACAAACGGATTAAAAATAATAAGTCACTTATATTATTTTATAATATTTAATACGGGTTCAAAATAATATAAATATATTATTTTTCACGGAATTGCGGGTTGGAAATACGAAGAGTTTAGTATTTCGAAAACGGAGATAAAAATATAATTTTTCAATAATTTCAAACCCGAGCCCACGGGTTAAGTTCCGGGCTAAAACACATTTAAACGGGATTATAATAATAATAACTTAATATATATATATATATATATTTTTATTTAATAAAAATCGCTTCAAAAAAATATGTGTGGGAGCCCGGTCTCGAACCCGGGTCCCTCCCACACCCGCTCAGAGCTTTAACCATCACAGCCCGCTAGGGTATCGCGACTATATCCGATTTGAAAATCCCTTAACAAGCAAGCTTAGAGGGTTCTTCTCTCTTAACGAGATCCGAAGCAACTCTGCCTCAATTCATCGATTTCTTGTGTTAATCGAACCAGAATTTATGGAGGTTTTGATGATTAGGGAATTACGATCCTGAGCATGCTTTTAATTTTGAAAACGAACAAGTATATGATGCTCAATTCTTGAAAACAGATCGCGTAAGAATAAAGTAAAACTTTGGATCGATCAGAAAGATTTCGATAATGGATTCGATTAAAATCATAGAGCTTTTGATAATCTGGGCGTTTTGAAACTGCTAAAGTAGTTTAATTTCGTTTCATTTCAGTCTAAGATCAAAAACCCCAAACTCAGATACGCAAGAACCCTAATTCCAGGATTTATACAAATTCGATAATAAAATGCCAAATTGATTGAGGGCTTTCGATGACCAAATGATTACGAAGCTACTGATATATTTTAATTTTATTTAAAATCATTTTAGGATTGAATTCGACAGATAGGGTTCATATGAACCCTAATTACAGGTTTCAGAGATTTCGATATTAGAAACTGGAATTAAAAGAGGGCTTTCATAAAAAACAATTTCGCGAAGCTTTCTGCATGAGTTAATTCCATTATTATCATGTCTAGATTAGGGTTCGACTAATTCAGTCAAGCGATGAACCCTAGAATCCAGAACTTGATTGAATCGATGATGTAAGCCTAATTTGTCATAGGGCTTAGCTTTACAGGATAAAGACGAAGCAATTGAGTTTAAGAATTACCAGAATGCGTATAAAATCGATGGAGTTTGAGTAGGTGCAGGTGTCGGCTGCACAGGCTTCTTTCCGGCGAGTTCTGAGGATTATCCGACCAATGCAGGTGATTCAGACTCTTCAGGAGGATTCGGCAGAAGATGAGGATGCTTCAATTCGCGAAAGAAATGTCGGATTACCTTGAATTTGATGGATTCAGGTTTAACACGACGGTTATAGCTTCAACTTAATTATCCGAGTTAATTCGATTAGTTATTAGTGTTAATTGGGTTTAAGGACAATCATAACTGTCGTTAATCGTGCATAGGCAGTTTCGACTTCAATTGATTCGATCAGAAACGGTCGATTTTGCTGAATTCGCGAGGGTTGACTTTCCAAAGTCAACAAATTGACATTCCAGGAATTGCAGAATCAGTCCCTGAGGTTTTCAATAGAATGGAAGTTTGTAAATTGGCAGAATAAGTCCCTTAGGTTTAAATGAGGTTAAAATCAAAGTTAATTTTGATTTTTAAAGTCAAGGGATTGGATTTTGACTTTCCAAAAGTCAACAGAATAGTTTGGACTTTTGACATGACTAGTCCCTGAAGATTAAGTTTGAGATATTGACAGAAACAGTCTCTGAAGTTTGAATAAAGTTAATTTCAGTTAACTTTAACTGGATCTAGATAACGGGATTAACTGGAAAAGTCCGGATTGTCACATCATCCCCAAGTTGAAAGAATTTTCGTCCCGAAAATTAAATAAAAAAAAAATTCTGAGGTGTCACACTACTCTACAGTCATTGGCCAAATGACCCATTTTTCCACACCGTTGGCAACGGTACCGGTCACATGCTCCATGATGGTGAAAGTTACATTTATTGCACTTCGGGTACTTGCTATTATAAGAACCCTGATTCTGCTGAGAAGAGTTAGACTGATTGTTGTTCTTTGAAGGTTCAAGCTTACGATGCTGTTGTTGTTGTTGTTGCTGAGAAGGTGTGTTTGACTGGAAGGTTTTGGGGAATGAACTGTCAAACTTTCGCTTGTTGTTAGCTGTCTTTGATAGTGCACCTCTAGGTGGTAGAGTGCCCTGAGCCACTGCCTGGTCGGTTAGCCTGTGAGCCAACCTGATTGCCTGCTGGATTGTAGTGGGATTTGAAGATGTCACCATGCTCTGAATTTGCGGGACCAAACCTTCAATGAACTTCTCAATCCTCTTATAGGAAGGTGTTACCATTTGTGGACACAAGTTCGCCAGTTCATGCGAACGAGTAGTGTAGGCTTCGATCTCAGATCCCTCCATCTTGAGATTCCAGAATTCGCTCTCAAGTTTCTGTACTTCATCGTGGGGACAATACTCCTCCCGCAGCATAGTCTTGAATTCATCCCATGGCAAAGCATTTGCCATTTCCAGAGTTAACATTTGTACCTGTGAGTTCCACCAAGTAAGGGTCGGACCCTCAAGAGTGCCAGATGCATACTTCACCTGGTTGTGCGGCGGGCAGTTACACATCGCGAAGGCAGATTCAGATTTCTCCATCCAGCGGAGTAAGCCAACAGCCCCTTCGGCTCCACTGAATGAGTGAGGTTTGCAATCCATGTACGCCTTGAAAGTACAAACCTGCTGGTGGTTATGCTGACCTGGATTGTAAACAAGAATGCGTTTTAAGAATACCATATTTGAATTTGAGTTTAGGATGAATGATGACTCACTAGAGTCGATAATGTGTTGCTTTACCTCCAGCATTAATAGCGGCGTGAGTAGCTGCTACTGCTTCAGCCACACGCTCATTTATGAGTGCCGTGAGCTCGGCTGCAGTCATGTTAATGTTTCCCCGACCACCGCGTCCTCCGGCGCGTCCACCACGTCCATTTCCTCTTCCAAACATTATCTTTACATTCACAACATACAATAATGATAAAAATAAATCGCATTTTATCATCATACAAGTACCAGTAAACAAAAGAAATTCAAACCACAACATCTAACATTTCAATAATAGTAATACTTGATAAAATAAATTGTACGATTACAACTAAATTCAACCAAACATCAAAATTCTATAAACATCTGTTGGATGGGAACAACCCTGCCCATCTAGGTTCAAAAGAAAAGACGTAAATAAGTAATGAAGATAGATGATCAAATGTCACTGCCAACTGATGTAACATCGGATGCTGCATCATCATCCTCATCTTGATCTCCTGCAGGTGCATCCTCTGGTACATCCTCTGGTGCAACTCCTGCTGCCTCAACTGCTGCAAGTCGTGCATCAACCTGCCCAATCCTAGTGTGGAGTATATCTAAGTTCCACTCTGCAGTATTCAGCCGGTCCTCCATGTCCACACATCCATTTGCCAAATTCTCATGAGCTGTATCAGTTGCTGCTAAATCTGCAGTCAGTTTGGTGATCCTCTGATTCATCAACATCTCTCGCTGAAGTATGCTAGTAATCTCTCCAGCTGCATATCTCATGTTCTGGATCTCCCGGTCCATCCTAGCCACAAAGGCAGCTATCACCTGCTCATAGGGGTACTACAATGGTGGCAAAGCTCGTACAGAAGATGATGAAGAAGAAGAAGCAATGTCAGTAGTGATAGGAGGTGGGACTTCTTCCTCGCGGATCCAGTTCCTGATCCTATCGGGATACCAATCCCAATCCTGCGTGTTGCCTCTGACACGCACATGAATAGGCTCATCATGCCCTATTGTGGTGTTGATCGGGTTGATTCGACGTCTCCTCGACTCTGGCAAAGGTACTGTAGGAACATCGTGCTCCTGAACGACTGGGGATGCTGGTGAATTGGGTGGGGTCGACATTTCCTGTAACGGGATGAGTGAGTGCCATGTATGAGTGTAAGTGTTGTGTAACTAATGCATGTACGTGGTTATAGTCTAGTATGCATTTCCTAGTTCTCTATAACCAATGGCTCTGATACTAATCTGTCACACCCCCAAAATCACCAACGGAGTTTTACCGTTAGGGGCGTGACATAACAGGATCTTAGTCATTAGTTACGTTGAACGACTCTATATGAGTTTAAGAAAACCACTAGTATTGCTCATAGTCACGATGCAACACTAGAATGAAAACACTGATTTAATGTAAGACTTGCGGAAGCGAAAATTTAAATGAAAAACATGCGCCAAAACAGTTGCGCCAAAATAAACAATTCAACGATACTTAAAATAAATAATTCTTGAGTTTGCAAATGATAGACTTCGTATGCATGCATGCCTTAGCTCGTGCTTGTACCTTAATTACCTGAGAAAACATGCTAAAACGTGTCAACACTAGGTTGGTGAGTTCACAGGTTTCAATGTTTGTAAAGTTTACTAGATAATACCATTTAAAATTTATATCATAGGTAGCTAACCTAGTACATGTTACTAAAGCCTTTCGACACCGAAGCTGACTGTTTATGTTTGTACTGCCTCCCACCATGACTATCATAATCAATGGTGAATGTTTAGGTCAATGTTACACCCGTTCGACTACCTGTCGTGTTAGCGCGACTAACGCGGGTGGGGCTTGTCAATGCCCAGTAGTACTACTCAAGATTACCTCGCTAACCCATATACTAACGGTTCGATAAGTAAGGACTTTCATGATATGTTTGCGCTTAGTACACAAGTGATATAAAAGAAACGTAAGATCTAAATGCTCGTACCCATGTTTTCTTCCCTAAGTTTAAAACGTAAGAATAAGGGGCCGTGAAACTCACCTTAGAGTATGTGCGAAAGAAAGCGAACCTAAAATGCTTGACGACTAACTGCCACCTATAAACACCGGTTTATAAGTGTATGTTTGTGCAAGTTGATACAAACCCTAAGTATCCAAACAATCCCATTGTTTAAGTGTTTGAAAAGAGTTTACAAGTTTGACTCATGTTTGACCAAGTTTGACTAAGTTTGACCAAGTTTGACCCGACGACCCGTTGGTGACCCGTTTAACGATTAAATGTTTGTTCACTATAATACTTCTATATTATACACACAAGATCATGCAGGTAACACTTAGCAACAATTCCTTATTGTTCTAACAAACAAGCATGATTTCCAAAAATAGAAAGTTTCCAAAAATAGCAAGTTTCAAAAAATAGAAAGTTTCCAAAAATAGAAAGTTTCCAAAAAATAGCAGGTTTCTATAAATAGCAGGTTTGTTCGGGACTCGTGTTTCCTGGAAACTATCATCATTGATATGTTTGTAGTATCACTCTAACATGTTCTAGCTCATCACATCACATAACACTTTTCTAGAACCTAAACATGCAATTCATATTTCAAGACAAAGTTTCTAACTTTAGTAACCTATGACTAGCATGCGTGATTTCAAATACCTAACACGTTACAACAAGTTATTGTATCTTAACTAACATGTACCAATCATCAAACCATATCATGCATGTCTAAATAGCAAGTTCTAACCACTTTTAACAATTAAAGTTTCCTTATTTGGAAAGTTCATAAAACCGGGTTATATATTCAAAATCTGATTTAACAAATCATCTAAACATGTATCAAGTAGCATATAACCATCATCACATCATTCAAATCACTTCTAGTATGCAAGATAGAATTTCTAAAAAGTTTCCTCTTTTAGTAAGTTAGGGTTTTTAAGCTTGTTTAACGAGATTTAAAGTACCAAATCCATCACGTATGATTTATCTAACATAATTATAACCATAACAAGTGTCAAACATCTCTAACATGCGATTCTACGCCATCACATAATCAAAAAGTTTCAATATTTAACAAGTTACTAACCACACGGATCTAGGGTTTTGCAAATAATCATAAAATCAACAAATACATGCAAAACAATAATAAAGTTAACATTTTTATTATAAAAATCCATGTTTGGATGAACTAGGGTTATGATCTAAAATTTAGGAATCAAAAAGTGATGAAATTGAACGAAACGACTTACGTAGGAACGTTAGGAATGTCGAGAGGAGTCCAAATACGCGTTCAATTTCAAGATCGGAGATCGAATCGGTGGTGCTTGGGTTGCTTCAAGGTTCGGTCGAACCTAGGGTGAGAGTGGGAGAGGTCGACGGTTTCAAAGGGGATTAGGGTTTATGTTTAAATTTTTTTTTTAAACTTATCCTTATCCATTCACTAATGGGTTTTAGGTTGGGCTTCTAGTTTAATTAAAGCCCCTAGACTCTAATTAATTAAATAATAACTAATAATGAATAAAAACTTCCAATTATTATTTTTATAAAAACTCTAATATTTATAAAAATAATAAACATGATTAACACACGATAAACACGTACAAAAACAATAACATTCACATAATTCACGTAATCACATATAACTCATAAAAACTCATAATTTATATTAAATATAAATTATTAAATGTTCGTAATGTTAATTTCGATTAATCACCAACGTTCCGGGTTTAGACTCGATGCAATGCACATGTGACTAACTGGGATAACTGAGTCTGAAACGAAGAATGTTTGAACTAACGAGGTTTGAGTTAACGGAGTTAACCTGAAAATGCCAGATGTCACAAAACTAAAGTTTCATATATTAATTGAATCCAAATTTTCATAACACTTGTTCAACAAAACATGTACAATCATACAAAGAAAACAATGTACACCATAAATGTTCAATTCGTTATTTAACTAAGTTCTCAATCCTACGTGTAGCATCTTGTACATGATCTCAAAAGTTAGTACCTGAAACATGATAAAAACGAGGTCAACTAAAAATAGTTGGTAAGCATACATAGGTTTTGACACCACAAATAAAGTTCAAATGTGTTATACAATTCTTACGATACATGGTATATAATGCATTTATGGAGAATCTATAGTTAAACTAGGTGTATAATTAAACCTTGTGACTGAGGCATAACACGCAGGTTTCCCTAATGTAATGTCGGTAACAAACACCCTACACGGGTGGGTTTGTCTGACTCAATAGATCTATCAATGTTAATCGTTGGCTTGTACTGAGTTAATGATTGTACTAATGTCATGTATATGTAGTCTTAACTCATAGCATTCAAGCATAAAGCACAAATAACACATAGCATCATATTATTGAATTGTATATAAGTAAATGCAAAGAGTTTCAAAGAGTAATCATGTTTCACCCCAAAAGTACAAAATGTAAAAAGGGGCTATGTAAAACTCACCTTGATAAGTAGAGGGTTGGACTTGTAAATTGAAGTAATAAAGTTCGAGGATTCCCTTCAAAGAGTAATCATGTTTCACCCCAAAAGTGCAAAATGTAAAAAGGGGCTATGTAAAACTCACCTTGATAAGTAGAGGGTTGGACTTGTAATTTGAAGTAATAAAGTTCGAGGATACCCTAAATTAAATAAGATACGCCATTATAATGCAGAACGGTTTAAGGGGACGACATAGGAAAGATTTGGGATATTAGGGTTTGGAATGGACGGGTGATCGAGGATACGAATAGAGTGTGTAAAAAGGGTTTTAGAAATTTTATAAGAGCAAGATGTCAATAATAAGTATTATTAGTAATTTAATACAATAAATATTTTATTAATACATTTGGGTTAAAATAATCATTGTTATTGAATATTATAATATAATAATATTTCTAAGAATATAATTTGCAATAGATAGGCTAGTTATACGAATTGTAATATTATTATTATTTATGAAAAGCAATTTACTAAATAATTCGTATAAATACTAGGACCATATTATTTGTGAAAGATAATAATATAATAAAAATAATTATTAACATTCATGACATTAGTAACAAATATTATCATTAATATATTATAGATTATGTTGTTTAAAGGTTTGAGTAAAATATATATATATACACATAACATTTTTGTTTAATAAAAGTCATGACGTCACAAACACGACCCTTTCATCATCTTAAAATTTTCATATAAAATGATAGCATTTATGAAAATGCACTAACCTTCATTACGTTTTTAAAACATATAATGGTAATGAAATAATAATGCTCGTATACTAATTGTGATAATCAAATATTGCTTTTTAGAAAATAATTAGACATAATTATAAGTACCCTTTTTATTTAATAAGATTATTAATAATCTTTCGTTGAACATTTATAAAAGGATTGTTTTATACAATACTTGTTTAAAAATGTATATATATATACACACCCATCAAGAACTTATAAAATAATATATAGATATCAAAGGTGTTTTGTTACATAAAAAAAATATATGTAGTTTCCCCTTTATATATAAAGTACATGTGTTTGTATGTATATACATATATATATATATATGTAGTTTTATACAATACTTGTTTAAAACTAAGAAATTGATCAACCCTGAGTTTTGATATTTACAAATACAATCCTTAAGGTTGAGACAAATGATGAAACGATCCTTTTGAAAAAGACTTCCATTGTATTTTATAAACTCTGAAATCAAAGAACAGATACCAATCTGGCTCGCACATGTCCAGGGGGTGCCTGAGGCGGGGTGTGACACTAAGGTAGCCACCGGTTCTTTTAGATGAGCATTCATCATCCACCTCGACACCGCTATAAGAAGCAACATCAACTTCTTTCGCCATACATTCCCGTGGATGAACGACAATGAATGTATCATGATCCCCCTGATAACTCCTAATGGCATACTACTTAACAAGCTAAAGTGAAGTCTAAACGGTTCAACAAAACGGGGACTTGGCCTCCACGTTTTTGACCCCGATACACCGCCTTATAATGGAAACTTTTATATCGTCAAAGTTCCCATTTGAATTCCAATACACCTCTTCCCTAAATCCACTTAGGTTTTTCCATCCACATTGAGTGTATTTTTTATTCACACTCAATAAACAAAATCTTTCACGCTTGGTTTTGAATCACACCACGATTATTAGTTGCACGACAACCAATATCACCCAACCAAACGATATTCGGCATTGTTCACCATTTAGTAATTTATTCAATCGAATATGAATACTCAAACGGTAGATAAGATGACACCATCTTTCAACTAAAGGTAATTAGTTACCTGCTTTCCTTCAATTCGAAATATGAAACTAACAGCTCAATCTGACTCAACAGGTACAGATGTGCCATGCCGTATCACACACTTCTTGAACCAAAGTTCTCCGACCACTCGGAAGAGTAGGTTCACTTTGGTATTCGGTCTTAATCCATAAGCAAGTGAGACACTTATAACCACACACTTGATTGTGCCTTTTTACATCACTGGCCACCAAAATTCAACTCCAAAAAAACATACAACAACCCATGGGACTTTTAAGTCTCATTAATCACCAATGAAGTTCAAAGACTTCAAGAAAACTGTTGAAGTTTCGGGACTTCAACTCAACCTTCTAACACTCGCCCTCAAATAGATTCATCTATTCCCTCCCAAGTTCTCTCCTTTAGTCACTCCAATCAAGCTCACAATTGACTAGAAGAATATGAAATACTTTTGCCTTGATGCATATAGACATAATCGTGTCTGACACGCGAGTCACCAAGACATCCGACAAAGCATACGGTCTTCCTACGGAAGGACACGTCAAAGGCCAAAGCCAAATCCTCTTTCAAAAATCCAACACCCTGCTTATCCCAATGACTTTAGCATAAGTCATCATTGGAGATTCAAGGATCTCAATGTAAGCCCCGGACCCGGGCATTCTACAGTTGGTTCTCATAACGGGTTATTCACTTTAAAATGAATCATTTATTATTTTAACTACATCGGAAGTCCTTGTAAAAACGTTAATAAATATGTTATCACACTTACCTCATGAATGCCTGCGCACCAATCCAAATAGCACCGCTCCTTAGCCAAGATACCGCGACTCCAAGGCCTACCTGCATCACAATCTAACGTACATACAAAGTCAGCTACGCTGAGTGAGTTCTAATAGTTTAATTTAAACAAAACCATCTCGTCATATTTATTATTTATTTTCACTCATGACCCTTCGGTCCTTAATAAAATAGATTCACAATTTATTAACCAATAAATAACCCCTATAACCTTACGATACCCCAAAAACGATTCACCACCCATGACTCATCCCATAATTATACTCTAGTAATCCCACCGACATGGATTGAATCTGCTATACTGTTAATTCATACCTTTGTACAAGTATTATCTCGACACCTAGTTAACACAACAAATACCTAGTCCTCGACTTTATCTGCCTTGACCAAGGCTCTTAAGAACCAACTGACACAACAGTTAACAACACCACATCATAATCCTGACACAACGGCCAATCTTGCTCAACTCGCCACATTAATATCATCTACACATCTCACGCACAATAAATATAACTCATCACTTGCATGCAAATTAACACATACATAAGCATGCAAACACATACCTTACCACTGCACCCTTGTCAGGGTTACCCTCGTCAGGGCGTTCGACACACCCCGACCTCATCACTGTCCTGTTGAACATCATCACCTTTGGTGACCTCCCGAAAGACCTCATCCTTCACAAATCCAGTGACGATGCAAACACGTCATTCGCCGTGTCACAAGAACAACGACATATAAACATACAACTCAATTATAAACATATAATATCACGCTACACATATATTACTCATTAGCTACACTTGCACCATGCACATAACACTAGAACAATACAAATATCCCATATGAAATCATAAGCATTTAGCTTAAGGCCCAACTCACCCCGATCGACCCTTAGCAATTCCCACATTCATAACTCATACCTCTAGCTAGCATATTCCCATGGACACGCCATAGACCCAACAACTCTGTAATACTCATTTAATTTCATAAACATGTTGGATTAGAATCTGAAACTCTTAACACGTTTAATAGATTAAGCTTATCTCTTAAGTATGTACGATAGCCCCAAAAACATTAAAAACATTTAAAGAAATGGGGGATTAGAAACTCACAAGCATGAAGGTCCAACTCTAGTACTGCAACGATCTCCTCGAACAAGCCTGAACCTGTCAACGTATGATCACATGGTCAGAGTACATACAAACCATGTGTCAGTTACGTAAAAATATAAATGACCCCGACACTTGTCTCGTCCGCTCGTCCCTTCGTCCACCCAAAAACCCTAATCCACGTCTCTGCTCAACCCGAGTCATCCTGAACCCGTTTAGGACTCACATGCATGCACATTCACATGCCATGCAAAGCCTTAGTCTCGTAGGTCATACGTATCCGAGCCGAGACCCCATGCATGCATGTAACTCACCATGCAAAAACCCTAAACTCTACTAGATTCTAACTTCATCCGAACTCGTGTCCGAGCACCACCGCGTACCACGTGTTACCACCCGCACACCCACCACCGTGAACGGTTGTTACCATCTCCCTTGCCTCCTCCTCGTGCACCGCTAGCCCACTCACCACCACGAGCCATGTCTTCCCCGTGGTGTCAAACCCAACTCGGCTCCATCATCACTACGCATGGAACACCAACTTCAGCAGTTTCCCCGCTCGCCGCCGCCGTGCACTGCTACAGCCAGCACCATGACAATCGTCGTGTCCCGATTACACACTGAAGCCGCTGCTTCCTTCGTCGGTCACATTCCTCTCTCTCTCTCTCCATCTATGCTCCGGTCACAGAACCCAAGCCGACGGGTTCCCACCCCTGCAGGCTGTCACTACTGCTCCCCGCCAACCCGACGTCTCTGCCGATTGCTACCGCCAGTCACCACCGTGGTCGAACACCTCACTCTCGTCTGCTCTGTCGTACGTCGGAATCATCACCCCCAAACACCCTAGTCGGGTTTTCCTTGCAATTCGGATGTATGTATCAAGAACGGGTAGGTTTAGAGGTGTACCTTACCTATGAAGTTCGTCCCTTGCCCGTTTCCACCGTCAGACCGCCTCCTTCCCGGCCTTTCTCTCTTCTCGCATCTCCTTTGCTGTCGTCGAACACCCTTAGCCAAGAATGGCTTAGGGTTTCTCCATAAGTTGATTATATATCTCCCATAATTACATCTAGGTCCTCGATGGTTCTAAACCACATGCTTTTTTTACTTGCCCGACTCAAAAGCGACCCCTCGAGTATAATGCAGTAGTTAAACGTTCGCTATCTGACCAACTCTACTTGTTACTTGGCTAAATACAGGTTTCAAGTGCTTAGTAGTTGTTAGTTTCCATATTTCTGGGATGTGACACTTAATCTTACAATCTCCCTTTGAAGTTCAAATACTTCATTTTCAATCATCGGTTGTGAAATTCTAAGACTTCAAACACCATATAACCCTTGATTACTTCAATCATTGTTGGGTCATCATATATGTCTTCAGAATTCATCGCCTCATCCAATAATGGATTTCCACATCAACCAAAAAGGCACACCAAAAATTCCGAAGAAAGGCCTCTCCCTTCAGAAAATTTGAGGAAACTCACGAAGATAATGAGTTTGAACGACTTTGCTTCCAAGATAAAAAAGACTATCATCGAATAAACGGCCACCAAATTAGCATACATGGGTCTACACATCTTTCACATTGATCCTCATAAACTGCGTAACTTATAATGAGCCAGAAAGTTACCTCCACAATCCCATATTATACATAACGGAAATGATACCATTCATGAGATTACGTCATCCTTTACCTTCATTGTTGAACTAGGACTTAGACACATGTTCAAACCTGACAAATGTAAGTATACATTCTTCAATTATGCTTTTTCCTCAATAGAATGGTTACACTCCAATAAGAGACATTCGGTTTTGAACCCTCATGAACTTCTTTACAACTGGAACATCAAGTATTCCATTACCCCGGTTGGTGTCAATGGCATAAGCCAAACATACACCAATTCATGTGCCACGTGTTTCATCATCTCTAGGTGAGAACGGGTCGACACATCATCCATTAGTTATACATAACATTGATACGGTTACTAAGTAACCCCACAATTTCCACTACAATCTTAGGACTCCATTCCATGTGATTGTTTCACCCATATGTTTCGGTTATTAACCCATACATTTGTTAACATTATGAATCCGAAATGTTGATCACCTCCGAATCCACCGATTCATATATAATCTAATCCAACAATTATGCCAAAAGACTTCAGCCCCATCTTTGGTAGTTAGAAATGTTCGGCTCGACAACCTATCATTCGTGTGCTTTAACTCGGGACATTCACTTCAAATGAGTCCCGACTTGTAACCACCATAGGCCCTATTTTAGGACTAGAACACTCTGGCGTAGTGTGTCCCATCATTCCACTTATATAACTTCCACACATATGGCAACAACAAGTATTGCCTTCCCAAAGGGATTTCTAGCTCAGCTAGAATATTTGGCTTTCTTGAAGCCACCACTAATTCCTCCTCACACCCCACTAGTTCCCTGAGTTTAATTTCCTTGTATCACAAAATAATCAACTCCACCCGAAGTGTACACCACGAAGGAGAATCCACTATATATGTCAACCGATAGCATCAAGAAAGCCGATTTATCCTCATTCACTCCGTTAATCCAATATTTAGGCAAGACCACACCTAATCATACGTCAAGCCCATAATATTTTGACTAATCCACTAGTCTAATGTACGTGAAGAAAACTCTCAATTGCAAGATCCACATCGGCTTGTGGACCAAGCTAACTCAAGAACGTCTCTCGAATTCACCCTGATGCATTACCTCAACGCCTATAACCCTTTATCCATATAGAGAACTCCCAACCTATTATCCGCCATTTCCGAAGGTGACTCTCCGCAAGTAGTACTCCATCGGCTCATCACAATGGATTCCTTCAGGCCAATACCATTATAGTGATGTATTGTTGTTACCAACGAATAAACTCCGGCAATTTTACTCCTTTGGCTCGTACATCGCGAACCCCTTGTGAAGACATAGTTTTCTTCCTCCACCTATTCGACTACGTTTGATTCTCCCGCCATAAAGGCTTCATGCGATTCTTCAAAGTATCGCCTCAATGAGCTCCGATCTTTCGTGAAGGAAGCACAACATCACAAAACGCTTTAGCCATCCTCCACTACGATGTTTCTTCCCATAACTCTCGACTAATCCCAAGCTCATCATCATCCTCGAGGTGATATCTACATAGACTCCTTCATACATGAGTATTCAAATCAACTTCTATCTACAATTCCGCCTATTAAGATATGTTTCCCCAAGTCATCCCCGACCGTTTAGTAATAAGTTTGTAAGAGTTCTACCTACTTATAGGCCTCTAGTCTTACTCTATAAGGCTCTACTTCTTCCTTTGTGTATATTAATTACCCCTCCATAATCATTTATGCACAAACACATAATATATACATATACACATATACACATTTGGCCACCTTCACTTACTCATTTTCGGTGTTCATCATCATATGGTTATCGAGAAGGTATTCGGACATGTTACATTAAGAATCATACTAGCCAGGCATGATCGATAATGTAATATTCCCAATTACATTCACTATCTCCATATAACGAATCCCTTAACAACTTTCAGCACAATTAGATCACATTGCACACCAACTAAAACAAACAACACATAATCAATACTAACCTTGCCCTTTAAGCTTCGTGTCTCGATCACGTCATCATTGGATTCTCATTTCTCGACCATATCAAGAGCATTATATGTTTGAATTTGGTATCTCGCACACCAAATCCCTCAAACCATTGCTCTGATACCAAGTTGTAACACCCAAAATTTCAAACCGAATTAAACTTTTCAAAACATACAGAAGTTAGGTCCCAAACAGGATTTAACGTATCAACACCTTTAAGTTTTACAAACAAGCGTTAGACTCCTCAAAAACTGCAAAGGATTCTACACAACTAAAAATCCACAAGATATCCATAACCTTTAAAACAACCCAAAAGTGTGTAAAGACTCCCCACGAGAAGGTTAAATGAAAACAATCATCCAAACGGTCCATGAGAATCCAATCCACACGATACTAGACCCGAGATAACTCCGGAGCTTTCCCAATATTCAAAACATCAATTTGAGCATGGTTAGTAAAGATAAGTAGCCCAGGAGACCTCCCACAAGTCCCTACAACAATGGCAGGCCAAAATCTTGAAAACCTGAAAATCCCAACGTCTACCAGACTACTTTGGGTGTATCATACGATTCGGGCGTAAGGTACCCTGCCCGGGCGTATGGTACGTTGGCACCAAGTCCAACATGACCATTTTTCATTTTTAGCCTATACAACCCCCTATCGACCGACCCGTTTACATTTTTGAACTGTAAACCATCATAAACTTATATTTTAACCACATATAAGCTTACCCACAATATACTAACATAAATTTGTCAGTTATCAACCCCCAAAACCCGAGTACCACAACTCATAATTTACCCTTGAAGTGTTTGACTTCAAATTCAATCATTTAACTCTTTAGGCATACAAATACATATACTAAGACATGTATTGACCCATACAAGTCCTAACGTTTCACTATACATCAAATTGACATATCCACATGTCTATTGTGATAACCACCAATTGCTTTCTCACAAGGAGTATTTGACTCCACCTCGACCCATGAAGTATCTACAATTCATGTCACCCGTGAAGTATTTGACTTCACTTTCACCTGTGAAGTACTTGACCTCACTACCACCCGTGAAGTATCAACACTTCACATAAACACCTCCATAAAGTATCCACACTTCATGAAATCAACCAATTTACCGATTTACTACCAACGGTTGACTTTTACCATATTAGACAATTTTAGCCTAAAGTTACCACACTCTACATTTTAGTTGACTCGTGACCACATTGAGTCACTTACACCGTTTAACCACATATGCACAATCAAGTTTGACTATTAACCATATAGTCTAATTACACGTATTTACCATATTTGATATTTAAGTTTGACTATTAACCACATAGTCTAATTACAGCAATTTACCACATTTACATATTCAAGTTTGACTATTAACCACATAGTCTAATTACACGTCTGTACCACATTTGACATTCAAGTTTGACTATTAACCACATAGTCTAATTACACCCGTTTACCACATCTACATATTCAAGTCTAACTATTAACCACATAGTCTAATTACACATCTTTACCACATTTATATATTCAAGTTTGACTATTAATCACAAAGTCTAATTACACCTATTTCACCATTATTCACATTAAGTCCATTTTATAACAATTTACAATTTATCCATAAATGGTTTGAATTATACCACACTAAGTCAGTTTTACAACAAATCACCACATTCTATATTTTAGTTTGACAAATTTCCTCATTAAGTCAACTACACAAATTCTACCATATTCACACTTTAGTTTGCCCAATAACACATAGTCAAATCCAACATACAACTTGTAATTAAAACTAAACGATGTAATCTACTTACTTAAAAACTACTTATCTACTACTAAGTAAGTGTAAAACACCTACCTTTGCCAATGAGGATTCCAATTAGTCTTCAAAGAAAACATCTTTAACACCTTGATCACCTAGACATTCCACATGTTTTAGTAATCCTATTTACCCCAGTACAAACACCAGTTGAATTTTAACTCCCACCCAATATCTTATGATCTTCACCAATAACTAACTAGGTTTATTTAGCTTCTTTCAAGCTTTAAACCTTTCAATATAACAACCAACCCATTTTGACATGTTAAGGTTTTATCCTAATTTCATCCAATTCTCCAAGGTTTTTGATTTATCAAATGGATTGAGGGTTTCTACTAAAAATGTGCTTATTAAAGCCATAAACACTTACCAACCATCAATTCATCATTTAACTTCATCAATTTGAAAACCCTCAATTTTCACCTCAAGAACCCTAATTTTGAAATAATCAAATTAGATACTAGAATCATGTTAATCATGATTCTCCAACATTTTCAACACTATATTAAGGTTTATAACCTACAATAAACCAAAATCTCCACACCCATTGACCCAATACGGGTTTTCTACTAAAACCCACCAAGAACACCTTAAATGGTGATTTAGAGAAGAAAGGATGCTTACTTTGATTGTTTGGAAGGAGAGGAATGCATCAAATCCAACTAATTACACATGCAATCCGTCAATTTCTTGATCTCAACCTTCCCCCTCTTTCTCCTCCATGAAAAACGACCACACACTCTTGAATGAGTGTGTGTGTGTGTGTGTCGGCATTTTTGTTACCACCCAAATCAGGTTTGAGCTAATTGCAAGATTAGTCCCTCTACTTGATATTTTAACTCCTTCTTCCAAAACTACTAAATTCCACCATATAAAAAGGACCCTTAACTTTGTTTTATTTAAATACACCCCAAACCTGAAAGTCGGTTAGTTACAGTTTCATTTGAAACATGTTTTTCGGAATTGTCTAGAGAGACAGAGTGGGTGTTCTAAAGAGAGAAAGTGGAGAAAACTTGAAGATTGACTCAAGGATTGTTCCAGCTTGCTCCTTCGGCGTTTGTGAGCAAGAAAAGAAGAAAAAACCATCATGTTTTGGGTAAGAATCTAAGCTAAACCATCTATTTTCAGTCTAAATGGATTTTACAATAAAAGTAGGGTGTTGATCTTAAAATACAAGGTTTTTACATGTAAAAAGGGGTATAAAGCCCAGATCTAAGCTTATGGGAGTTAAAAAATGTTTTGGATGTAAAACATTACGAACTTCGGGTAAAATGGACATGTGAATGAATATCTTTAAATGGCGATACTATTTCTTGAGGCGAACTAGTCGCGGCCAGCTGAAGAAGATGAAGCCTGGTGGAGCGCCACTAATGTGTGGTTACACTAAATGTGTGGTGTTGTTCCCAAGGTTTGTAATGATTGGGGCACGTGTCATTCCCCTGACAACACTAGTAGTGTCGCCAATGACCCTGGCGACACTAATATTGACGACACAAAAGGACGACAGTAAGTCCTTAACAAATGTTATGGCAATACTAACGTGTGACAACACTATAGCGAGACGATACTATGAGGGACCACACTGTGTTACACGACACTAAGTCTGGAACGAAAGTTCTGGCGATACTGATAGTGTGTCTGGCGACATTGATCATGTGCCGGCGACACTAAGCCTTGCAACACTGATCTTGTCTCAGGAGACACTAGCCAAGTATAATAGAGTACGTGTGTTGACTTATATGCAGATCGGTTAGGATGTTAACCAAATAGACGTCTGGTTCAAGTTTAATTACGAACAATCTAGTAAGTAAAAAATCCTTATTTTCTTGTTTCTAGGGTGATGTGCATATTTAAGGAATGTTTATGAAATATAGAATGAATGTGATGAAATGTTTACGAAAAACGGTTTACGAAAGAAACAATGTTGAAATAAGAGCGTTTATGAAATGAAATGTTTATTAATGAATGAAAATGGTTTTGTTAATTAATGGAACGTTTTATGAAAATAAAGGGGAAAAGGTTTTAAAGAAGTCTTCACATGTCTAATCTGTTAAACGAACGCATTGATGAATGAAGTCTGGGATATAAGTCCTCAACCTTATTGCTCATTTGTGGTATAAGGTTATGTGGCCTATCAATGGGTATAACAGTTGGCAACGTGAATGAAGGGTAATGACGGTTACTCGGGGTTAACGTGACCCAGGAATGGAATCACTTGTTGCTTGGGGTTCTAAAAGTTATAAAAAGGAATGGAGTCACCTTGGACCTATGATTCGTAAGGACGATGAATGTTATTACCTTATGAGCCTATGAGCCGTAAGGGCGATGATGTTACCGTATCGACCTACGAGTCATGAGGGCGGTGAATGAAGGGAAATGGAACAGACTGAAAGAACGATCATATAGATTCAGACAAATAAATGTATGACATATACGAATGTTAAATGTTGAACGTAAATGGTGAATGAATGATAAGCCTCGTATTCTTATGAATGTTAAAACCTTAACGAATGATTGAACGAATGATAAACCATTTCCTAAAACAAATGAAAGACTTGAATTCACCGGCGTTAGCTGATTTTTAGTATGCATGTCAAGTTTAGAATGAGAAGGATGAGAAGTGGATGTTCTTGGCTATTCCGAGGAGTTACCCGACTCGTGAAATCTAACATCCCTTTGTAAATGTTTTGAATGATGATTGTATTAAACAATGTTTTAATTTATTGTGTTTTTATGACAATGTAATGACGTGAATTTCCACTACTATTGAATATTTGAAGTTTAAAAACTGTTTGTTATTGTGTAAATAACATATAAGGCCTCTCAGGTTTGGGGCCTTGCACTGAGGTATGAGATGGTCTCCATAGATTCAATACAAACCATTGATTCTATGGTAGAGATTTAACACATACCATTGATTTAATTTACATTGCTAAACATGAAACTACACTACTATTGCTTATAAAATATAAGACACATAACTGAAAATAAAAGGACTTCAGATCTTCCATAAAACTATTGATCATCCGCTGATGAAACAATGTCGTTATAGGATATAGGTATGCACATTAACTCTACACCAATCATAAGACACTTATTAGATCGTACTGCTAGTCGACATCACCAGCAGTTGATCATACGTTGTACTTTTGTTCTACTCGCAACAACATTGTTCATCAGTAGGAGACTTTGTCTATCCGTAGTAGTTTGTCTATCAGGAACTAATCTGTTCTATCCGTAGCATAGTGGTCATCCGTAGTAAAAGTGTTCTATCAACAACATTATTTTGGAGCAATTAGCCTCAGGTTATACATTTATGTATACATAATTATGCACAATTATATGTATAGTATAACAAACTTAAAAAGGTCATTTTATAAAATAAATGTAGCAATATATACTAAATTAAAGAAAAATAACATGATTTATAGTATAACTTTTATTAGAAATAAAGTTGTATGTAAAAACTACCACCGACTCTGTATTAATTTGATTTGCCTTTATCAAGTGTTTGGATTGACTTCGTACACTTCCCACACTTCGCACCAAAAAAACAACTTCGGCTCCTACATACAAAAATGAGGTAGCTGGGTTACTATAGAAGAGTGTATTTTACATACGGAATGTGTAGGAAGCTACTAGGGTGTGTTATGTGTATTTTCGTGAGGGATATGTGTCCATATAAATACGTACCATAATTACGCAACAAATGTTTTTTAGTTACGGAAACACATATTTGTTTTTCACACCATTATAATTTATAATAATACTACATACTCAAATTAAAGATAATATAATTTAAGTGTATATAACTTTTTTAAAAATTAATAAAGTATATAAAAGTTATGTATGTAAAAAAATAATCTAATTACATTTTTAAAAAAAATACAGTGCGACTTTGTTTTACCCTTTTATCCGTTTGTAGCTCATTACTAATAAGCGCCTCAATTTTAGCTTTTGAAAAAGTGAGATCAAAGATTTATATGACTTTTTCCATAACACAGTCTTCGCGAGCACATATATAATGCAAGTTAGGTCAACTTTTCTTCTCCTTCTGTTTGATGAGGGTAGTCATACCCAATTTTAGCATCAATTTCCCTTACTCAACATGAGCGCACGTAGCCTTCTATATGGTGCATTACATATGAATGTGCTTTATGCACGAATAAAATTTTCTCTTATTAAAGAAGCAGGGTGTCATTTAAGGTTCTTAGTACAAGGAAATATTATGAGGTCACGAGGCAGTAAGGTAAATCATGATACATCAGTATGGACTAGCATCACGACTAGATTAAATTCCCAGTAGTCAAATACCTTAATGTGTGTAATTGTATCGTATTGATCAATTGTGTATATGATTAGGATTACAAAAGAGGGTTATACATTATAACTATATTTGAGTTGGTAGCGGCTTTGTAACGATGTCTGCAATCTGATCAGTTGTTGATATAAATTGAACCTTGAGTTTTCCTTGAACCACTTTTTCACAAACAAAGTGAATCAATTTCAACATGCTTTATTTGGGCATGGAAGACTGGTCGGGTTGGCAACAAGATAAGTTGTTCTGAGGTTATCTCCTTAAACCAGTTTTCTGCTTACGTGTGGTCCAAGATATGAGGTTAGAACCCAAATAGATTGTTAATCTCCTTGTGGACCGATGGTCATTTGGGCACCCTGCCCAATCAACTTCATAGAAGGTTTAAATATGCGAGGATCACTAAAGGTGAAAATCCGAATGGCTTGATGTCACACCCCAACCGACGGCGGAAACGTCGGGGCGTGAAGCGTGCAGACTGTTCATTGCTCATGGTTTGCTAAAGTTTGAATATTTAATAATTGTTTTCATTGCAATCAATAAGTTCAATCAAAACACAACCAATCCACAAAACAAAAATATAAATTACATAGAATAAACTGGTTTAATTGAATTCTAGGTCCAAAAATCCTATATGTAGCATATCTTGATTACTTCAAACATTGATACCTGAAACATGGTTAAAACAGAGTCAACTAAAAAGTTGGTGAGAATACATAGTTTTTATTGTGAGATAGCAAAATACGTGTTGTGTGCATACAGTTCAATACAACATGACAATTAAGGCAATTATGGAGAGAAAACTATCAGGTGACCTATACAATCAAACCTTTGTAACTTGCACTCAAAATTTGTGTTGTCAGTAACAGTCACCCTACCTGGGTGGGTTTGTCAGACTCAATAGATCTACCACTGCTTACTGTCGGCTGTTAGTTAATGATTGTACATGAAGAGCATAATAGTTGGTCTACACGTCTAGTACTCAAGCATAAAGCGCAAAATTTGTATACATGCATAGGATGGAACTGTATATGTGTATAATTGAAAACATGTAAATAGAACGCATGTTCCACCCCAAAAGTTTGTAAAATAGAGTAAAAGAGGGGCTATGTAACTCACGTGTTATGCAGAGTGTAGGTTGCACAAGCAAATGGAAAACAGCGGTGTGTTGTGGATTGCTAGAATCAACCTAATGAACAATATATGATTACGTATTATTGAGTTGCGTTATTCGATGTCGGAAGCGGATTTGTTTAAGTTTAGACGTGTAGGGTTTGTTTTAAAATACTATTTATTTATATATTTACTTGTATAAGTTTAAATAATTAATGTTGGTTTGGAAACAAGTGTAAGGAATATGGGTATTCCAGTAATTAGTTTATAAAAATAATTATATAAACTGTAATATATTTTATAAAAATAAAGATTCTGTTAAGGGGAACACGACCGTGCTCGTATCCGGCACGACCGTGCTCAGCTCGTACGCGACCGCGCTTGGTCGGTAACGCGCCCGTGGTTGGTCAGAAGTCACCACAAGAGTCTGTTCATAAGACACGACCGTGCTCGTACCCGGCACGACCGCGTCTAGGGTTTGCCTAGGTCAGGATTTTGTTTGGTCGGTAAGAATGACCGCGCCACACTCGGGCACGACTGTGCTTGGTCAGGCACGACCGCGCTTTTTGACGAGCGCGACCGTGTCTGGTCCTTTTCAGACACAATTCGCCTAATTCTTGTATTAAAACTGATTAGAAACTTAGGGTTTTCATTTAGGGAGTGTTTGCGAATCGAATGACACCATTTAATTAGATTTATCTCCTGTTTAACGTGTCGATCGTTTAAAACCATTTTTTTTTTATCAAAACTTAGATTCAAATTGGTAATATCGTGTAGTATTGATTTCGATTAGATTAGGGTTTTCGTCTGGAATGAAGAAACGAATCTATTGGACTATTACTTACCTTGGTTTGATTGGCAACAAGTGCAGACGGCTACGGTAAAGGAATCGCGGCTCTTTCTTGATCGACAGAGAATTAGAGAGGTTGTTTAGACGAATTAGGGGTTGGAGAATCTTATAGGAGTCGTACGAAGTCCGTATCGTGGTTTGATTTGTCTTGATTTGGTCTTAATTACGAGATTTGATTTAAAAAGGAAGGTTCGGTCGTAGTCGCGGGAATTCGGTCGATCAGTCGTGTATTTGGTCGGGTTTCAGGCTTAATTGGTCGAATAACTTCTTCTACAAGTCCCGCGATTTCTAAAACAGGTTTGAAACCTATTTTTGGAAAAGATTTGTGTCGGTTTGACTTTTACGGAGTCAAGCTGTAAAAGAGGCGCGACCGTGCTTAATGATAAGCACGACCGTGGTCATGGCACAAGCGCGACCGTGCTTAGGACTAAGCACGACCGTGCTTGTGTAGGTTTTTGGAAGTTTCAAGACTAGTCCTTGTAGTTTTGTAATATTGATGTTGTTTTGAGTTTTTTTGTCAAGTTTGGTCCTCGAGGTTTGTAAGATTGTTTTAGTTAATATTGTAATATAATAAACGCGTGTATGCTTGTTATTGTACATGAACAATGAATGTAAGGTTGGAATCGGAATCGTCTTTTATTACACGGCATAAAATAAATAGGAAAAACATGAAAATCAGAAAGGTTACAGTATCCCCATGTTGAGGGAATTTCGTCCCGAAATTCAACTGGTTGAGGCTACTGCTTCAGCAAAAAGATGTGGGTACTTGAGCTTCATTTGGTCTTCTCGTTCCCAAGTAAACTCGGGTCCTCGTTTAGATTCCCAACGAATCTTGACGATAGGAATACGGCTGCGCTTGAGTTGTTTTATCTCACGATCCATAATCTCAACTGGTTTTTCAACGAAGTGCATCGTCTCATCAATGCGCACATCGTCAAGAGGTATATGAAGGTTCTCATCAGCAAGACACTTCTTGAGGTTGGATACATGAAATGTAGGATGTATGTTGCCAAGTGATGGAGGTAACTCGAGCTTGTAAGCCACTTTCCCAATCCTTTCAAGGATCTTGAATGGACCCACATAGCGAGGTGCTAGCTTGCCTTTCTTCCCAAAACGGATCACTCCCTTCCAAGGAGACACCTTTAGAAGTACAAGGTCACCAACTTGGAATTCCAAGGGTTTGCGTCGTTTGTCGGCATAGCTCTTTTGCCGACTCCTCGCAACTCGAATGTTGTCACGGATTTGAATAATCTTTTCGGAGGTTTCTTGAATTAACTCGGGACCGGTGATTTGTGCTTCACCAATCTCGTCCCAACAGATGGGAGAACGACACTTACGACCGTAGAGAGCTTCAAACGGAGCCATGTCGATGCTGGTGTGGTAACTATTGTTGTAGGAAAATTCGATAAGGGTCAAATGTGAATCCCAATTGCCACCAAAGTCGATGACACAAGCTCTCAGCATGTCTTCCAGGGTTTGGATTGTTCGCTCGGTCTGACCATCAGTTTGGGGATGGTAGGCCGTACTCAAATCTAATCGTGTACCAAGTGCCTTTTGGAGAGATTGCCAAAACCGAGAAGTGAAACGAGCATCTCTATCGGAGATTATGTTCAAAGGAACACCGTGATGACTCACGATCTCGTCAATGTAAATTCGGGCCAATTTCTCAACCTTATAGTCTTCACGGATAGGCAAGAAGTGTGCGGACTTAGTGAGACGGTCAATGATTACCCAGATGCTATCATAACCGCTTGAAGTGCGAGGGAGTTTAGTGATGAAATCCATAGCTAGATTCTCCCATTTCCACACAAGGATTTCCGGTTGTTCAAGTAAACCAGAAGGACGTTGATGCTCAGCCTTGACTTTAGAACATGTGAGACATTTTGCTACGAACAAAGCAATGTCTTTCTTCATACCAGGCCACCAATATTGGGAACGAAGATTTTGGTACATTTTATCCGCACCGGGATGAATGGAATACCGAGACTTGTGTGCTTCGGTCATGATGAATGCTCGGAGATCGTCACGATCGGGAACCCAAATACGATCTAGAAAATAAAGCAAGCCGTTGGTTTTAGTGTCTAATTGAAATTCAGCACCACAAGACATTTCCTTATACATATTGCCCTTGGTAATTGAGACATGTTGAGCTGCTAGAATACGAACTTGAATGTCGGAATGGATCTTGACACTTTGAAGCAGGACATGTTCCTTGCGGCTTAGTGCATCGGCTACAACATTAGCCTTACCGGGATGATAACGAATCTCGCAATCGTAATCGTTGAGGAGTTCAACCCAACGTCGTTGTCTCATGTTGAGTTCCTTTTGGTTGAAGATATGTTGGAGGCTTTTGTGGTCGGTGAACACCACACATTTCGTCCCATAGAGATAATGTCTCCAAATCTTCAACGCAAATATGACAGCACCCAATTCCAGATCATGCGTCGTATAGTTCTTCTCATGGATTTTGAGTTGTCTTGATGCATAAGCGATCACCTTGCCTCGTTGCATGAGAACGCAACCAAGACCTTGGTTTGAAGCATCACAGTAAACAATTAGATCATCTTCACCTTCAGGAAGGGTGAGGATAGGAGCATTGCACAACTTTTGCTTGAGGATTTGAAAGGCTTCTTCTTGTTTCGGTCCCCACTCATAAGGTTTACCTTTTTGGGTTAAGGCAGTGAGGGGAACAGCGATCTTGGAGAAATTAGAGATGAACCTTCGATAGTAACCTGCTAAACCAAGAAACGAACGAACTTCGGTAGGGGTTTTAGGAGCTTTCCAATTCTTAACAGCTTCAATTTTGGCGGGGTCAACATGAATCCCCTTTTCATTGACAACGTGACCCAAAAATTGCACTTCTTTTAGCCAAAAATCACACTTGGAGAACTTGGCGTATAGATGTTCGTTTTTCAAGAGATCCAAAATCAACCTAAGATGTTGCTCATGATCTTCCTTGGTCTTGGAATAGATCAAGATGTCGTCAATGAACACGATCACAAATTTGTCAAGATATGGTTTGCACATGCGATTCATGAGGTCCATGAAAACAGCAGGTGCATTGGTTAGCCCAAAAGGCATAACCATGAACTCGTAGTGACCATATCTCGTTCGGAAGGCGGTCTTGGGAATATCCTCCTCTTGCACACAGAGTTGATGATAACCAGATCGAAGATCGATCTTCGAGAAGTAGGTAGAACCTTGGAGTTGATCGAAGAGATCGTCAATCCTAGGTAAAGGGTAGCGGTTTTTAATTGTAAGCTTGTTGAGTTCTCGGTAGTCAATACACATGCGGAATGAACCATCCTTCTTTTTAACAAACAAGACTGGTGCACCCCACGGTGAATGACTCGGCCGTATGAAACCTCTGTCGGCGAGTTCTTGAAGTTGGCTTGCGAGTTCTTGCATCTCGGAAGGTGCAAGCCGGTATGGAGCTTTAGCCACCGGGTTTGCTCCAGGTACCAGATCGATGCGAAATTCCACTTGTCGAACAGGTGGAAGACCTGGTAAGTCATCAGGGAAAACTTCAGGAAAATCTCGAACGATGGGAATGTCTTGTACACTCCTCTTCTTGTCTTCTTTTTGGATAACATGGGCTAGGAAAACCATGCACTTCTTTCGTATATACTTTTGGACAGTAATGCATGACATTAGTTTGAGTCCTTTGCAAGGTTTCTCACCAAAGACCTTCAACGTTTCACCGGATGGGAGTGGTAGACGGATGCATTTTTCAAAGCACATGACTTCGGCATGGTGCTTCGACAACCAGTCCATACCTATGATGACGTCAAAACTCCCTAATGGCATTGGTACGAGGTTGATTGGAAAAGTGTGTTTATTTAGTTCTAGGGAGCAATCATAAATGATAGTGTCAATTGTAACGGTGTTACCATCGGCTACCTCAACGGTAAAGGTCTTCTCTAGTTTAGACCGGGTTTTTGCAAGTAACGGTTCGAAGTCTAGTGACACAAAACTTTTATCGGCTCCAGTATCAAATAGTATAGAAGCATAACGATTATTCATAAGGAACGTACCGTTAATCACATCAGTGTTGGCCTGAGCCTCATTGGCGTTGATGTTGAAAGCACGCCCACGAGCTCCGCCTTGGTTAACATTGACCAGTCTTGGGCACTGGTTACGGAAGTGGTTCGGGTCACCACATTCGAAGCAAGCACGTCCATTTGCAATGGCTGGGATGGCTTGGTTAGTTGTTTGTTGATTGGCTTGATTTGCTGGGTTGGTTTGGTTGGCAAGTGCCTTGGCTCGACAAATATTGGCTGTGTGGCCATGTTTCCCGCAGTGGTTGCAAAGGCGACAAGGTATGCTTGGAGGGTGATGATAGTTGCAGGCGTTGCAAAGTGGGTAGCTGCCCCCATAGGGTTTCTTTGCTGGGTTTTGAGCCATGGGTGTAACTTGATTCACCGGAGCAGCCGGAGTGATTACAGCACAGTTCTTGACCTTTCTCTTCCTAGTGTTGCGGTATGGTTCAGTTTGGACTTCTTTGACATGAGCGGGGGGTGTTGTTGTGTCAGAAACTTTCTTGTCACCCTTTCTTGTAAGTGTACCCGCTTTAACATGGTTGTCAGTAAGTGTAGCTGACAAGCGGATAGCATCCTCCAGAGTAGCAGGATTTCCTCCTACCACAGTATCTTGAATTTGTCTAGGTAGACCACCAATGTACTTTTCAATACACCTAGACAGAGGTGTAACCATGTGTGGCACAAGTAGACTCAGCTCGTGGAAACGGGTGGTGTATGCTAAGCTTTCACCACTATCTTGAGCAAGATCCCAAAATTCCGCTTCCAGCTTTTTCATCTCATTTCGAGGACAGAATTCCTCAGTCATGATCCTCTTCAACTCATCCCACGGCAGTGCCATTGCTACATCCACTCCCCTAGTCCTTTTCTCACCATTCCACCAAGTAAGCGCCCTTTTTTGAAAGACACTAGTAGCATGACGAACACGGAGGTTGTCGGGACAGTCGCTATTGAGGAAAGTGCTCTCAATGCTTTCAAACCATTGAAGGAGGCCCGTAGCTCCTTCGTTGCCATAGAATTTGAGAGGATTGCAGGAGTTGAAGTGTTTGAAGGTGCATTGTGGCGAGTTGGCACCACCACCACCTCCAGTAGCAGCACTCCCACTGGCATGGCCATTAGTGTGGTTGTTGGCTTGGGTAATTTGATTCACCAGCTGCGTGAGTAGAGCAGCCAGGTCAGTGTTATTGCTGTTGTTGCTGTTGTCACGACGGGGAGGCATTCTACAGATTTAGACACAATAAGAGTTGTGAGAATTTATTGGATTAAATAGAAGGATAAATAGATATACGTAATTCATAGTTCGGATTGTACTCAAATAGTGACATAATCACTCGAGTACTATGACATATTAAGGTTAATTTAAACTCAGATAATTATCAAGGAGACGTGCTTTAGCCTATAAGTAAACACTCATCCCGGGAATTCCCGGGAAAGCATACGGATCCCTCGGTTGATTGGGATTTATATGAAATACTTTCCTAGACAGAAAACCCAGAATACAGGTGTCACTCTTCCAGATTGCACGTGTCCTTTAACAATTAAACAAAGTCTAAAAACCTTAACGGGTGTAAGAGAAAATTTTATAAACCAAGCTATGTTGATGATGACATGGAAGCAGGCAAGAAGGATATGTGGCTTAGGATGTGGGTAGGGATATTGTTTATTTAAGTTGTTATTTATATATACATATAAAACATTTAGCATATATCACATAGCATGTAGCACATAGCATGTAGCACATAAATCATGAAGCATGGCATAAGTGGGTATCCTAAAGTTATAGTCTAGGTCAAAGGTGTCTAATAACCTAATTCCCTATAACCAAGGCTCTGATACCAATCTGTCACACCCCAACCGACGGCGGAAACGTCGGGGCGTGAAGCGTGCAGACTGTTCATTGCTAATGGTTTGCTAAAGTTTGAATATTTAATAATTGTTTTCATTGCAATCAATAAGTTCAATCAAAACACAACCAATCCACAAAACAAAATTGTAAATTACATAGAATAAACTGGTTTAATTGAATTCTAGGTCCAAAAATCCTATATGTAGCATATCTTGATTACTTCAAACATTGGTACCTGAAACATGGTTAAAACAGAGTCAACTAAAAAGTTGGTGAGAATACATAGTTTTTATTGTGAGATAGCAAAATACGTGTTGTGTGCATACAGTTCAATACAACATGACAATTAAGGCAATTATGGAGAGAAAACTATCAGGTGACCTATACAATCAAACCTTTGTAACTTGCACTCAAAATTTGTGTTGTCAGTAACAGTCACCCTACCTGGGTGGGTTTGTCAGACTCAATAGATCTACCACTGCTTACTGTCGGCTGTTAGTTAATGATTGTACATGAAGAGCATAATAGTTGGTCTACACGTCTAGTACTCAAGCATAAAGCGCAAAATTTGTATACATGCATAGGATGGAACTGTATATGTGTATAATTGAAAACATGTAAATAGAACGCATGTTCCACCCCAAAAGTTTGTAAAATAGAGTAAAAGAGGGGCTATGTAACTCACGTGTTATGCAGAGTGTAGGTTGCACAAGCAAATGGAAAACAGCGGTGTGTTGTGGATTGCTAGAATCAACCTAATGAACAATATATGATTACGTATTATTGAGTTGCGTTATTCGATGTCGGAAGCGGATTTGTTTAAGTTTAGACGTGTAGGGTTTGTTTTAAAATACTATTTATTTATATATTTACTTGTATAAGTTTAAATAATTAATGTTGGTTTGGAAACAAGTGTAAGGAATATGGGTATTCCAGTAATTAGTTTATAAAAATAATTATATAAACTGTAATATATTTTATAAAAATAAAGATTCTGTTAAGGGGAACACGACCGTGCTCGTATCCGGCACGACCGTGCTCAGCTCGTACGCGACCGCGCTTGGTCGGTAACGCGCCCGTGGTTGGTCAGAAGTCACCACAAGAGTCTGTTCATAAGACACGACCGTGCTCGTACCCGGCACGACCGCGTCTAGGGTTTGCCTAGGTTAGGATTTTGTTTGGTCGGTAAGAATGACCGCGCCACACTCGGGCACGACTGTGCTTGGTCAGGCACGACCGCGCTTTTTGATGAGCGCGACCGTGTCTGGTCCTTTTCAGACACAATTCGCCTAATTCTTGTATTAAAACTGATTAGAAACTTAGGGTTTTCATTTAGGGAGTGTTTGCGAATCGAATGACACCATTTAATTAGATTTATCTCCTGTTTAACGTGTCGATCATTTAAAACCATTTTTTTTTATCAAACTTAGATTCAAATTGGTAATATCATGTATTATTGATTTCGATTAGATTAGGGTTTTCGTCTGGAATGAAGAAACGAATCTATTGGACTATTACTTACCTTGGTTTGATTGGCAACAAGTGCAGACGGCTACGGTAAAGGAATCGCGGCTCTTTCTTGATCGACAGAGAATTAGAGAGGTTGTTTAGACGAATTAGGGGTTGGAGAATCTTATAGGAGTCGTACGAAGTCCGTATCGTGGTTTGATTTGTCTTGATTTGGTCTTAATTACGAGATTTGATTTAAAAAGGAAGGTTCGGTCGTAGTCGCGGGAATTCGGTCGATCAGTCGTGTATTTGGTCGGGTTTCAGGCTTAATTGGTCGAATAACTTCTTCTACAAGTCCCGCGATTTCTAAAACAGGTTTGAAACCTATTTTTGGAAAAGATTTGTGTCGGTTTGACTTTTACGGAGTCAAGCTGTAAAAGAGGCGCGACCGTGCTTAATGATAAGCACGACCGTGGTCATGGCACAAGCGCGACCGTGCTTAGGACTAAGCACGACCGTGCTTGTGTAGGTTTTTGGAAGTTTCAAGACTAGTCCTTGTAGTTTTGTAATATTGATGTTGTTTTGAGTTTTTTTGTCAAGTTTGGTCCTCGAGGTTTGTAAGATTGTTTTAGTTAATATTGTAATATAATAAACGCGTGTATGCTTGTTATTGTACATGAACAATGAATGTAAGGTTGGAATCGGAATCGTCTTTTATTACACGGCATAAAATAAATAGGAAAAACATGAAAATCAGAAAGGTTACAGTATCCCCATGTTGAGGGAATTTCGTCCCGAAATTCAACTGGTTGAGGCTACTGCTTCAGCAAAAAGATGTGGGTACTTGAGCTTCATTTGGTCTTCTCGTTCCCAAGTAAACTCGGGTCCTCGTTTAGATTCCCAACGAATCTTGACGATAGGAATACGGCTGCGCTTGAGTTGTTTTATCTCACGATCCATAATCTCAACTGGTTTTTCAACGAAGTGCATCGTCTCATCAATGCGCACATCGTCAAGAGGTATATGAAGGTTCTCATCAGCAAGACACTTCTTGAGGTTGGATACATGAAATGTAGGATGTATGTTGCCAAGTGATGGAGGTAACTCGAGCTTGTAAGCCACTTTCCCAATCCTTTCAAGGATCTTGAATGGACCCACATAGCGAGGTGCTAGCTTGAGTAACTCCACTCACAAATATATGAGAAAACTATTGTGAATGCTCTAAGTTGACTACAACATTTGTACGGGTGAACAAATCTTACTACTCTAATAAATGAAAATCTCTTCAGGACACGTGTCACTCTCTGGTTACTCCTCATCTTTATTTTTCCGCCTCTCTCCTAATAAATATTAGATTTTGTATTTCTCTCTTCTATTAAATAATCTAATTACGAATTCTTATTATTTAATTATAAATAGTTATTATATCATCAATCAAATGAACTTGATATGAACTAACATTTATTAATTAAATTAAAAAAATTAATACCCAGTTGAAAAAAATGTTTTAAAAACTAACTTAATAGAACTTATAACTGTCACGACAAATTACATTTTTTAAAAACATATTTTGATAAATGTGTTTGTTAACAAATTACATTATATTTTATTCAACCGATGTAATATACTTGTTTATTTAACCCGTGTATTACACGAGTTTTTAAAATAATAAAATTTTTATTACTAAATATATAATATTTTATTTATCTAACCCGTGTAATACATGAGATTTTAACCTAGTTAAATGAAAATAAATAAAAATTATTATCTTCAATTTTTTTTCTATCCCAACTTATTCTATAAGTTATCATGTCATAATCATTTACTCTGTTATATGTCATTCATATACATCCATCTACTATATTTATGATCAAGGGCACCTATGAATTCAGATAATGACAAAGGAACCACTCCGTGGGTTTATGAAAGGTACTTTTTACGTCATGTTCTTGAGTCTCATTTAAGGAAAGAAAAAAAGGAAAAAGAAAGGAATGCAGAGGAATCTTTTATTAAAGAAAGTGTTTCAGAGATTTTTTAAAGAAAGAAAATAGAGGGAAATGAAGGGAAGGGAAATGAAGGGAAAACTAAGCTTATATTCATCCTCCTAAATTGGAGATATTTGGAGAGAAAGGAAAGAAAAAAAAAAGAAGGGAAAATAAAAAAAGAGGAAGGAATCCATTCCTTTCTTTTCCTTCCTTTAGTAAACTCGAGAAAAAAGTGTTAGAGATTGTAAAATGCATTGACTCAGAGGTGATTGGAAAATGTATTTACTAATTTGGTGTCCTTGAAAAAATATATTTTTTTTAAAGGTATACTTCATTAAAACACGACGCCCCTGGCAACAGCAAAGCCATAAAAAACAACTAAAATTTACATAAAATTGAAATTACACCACTTTTTTCAATCTAAATCTTTGTTTTTTTTTATCTATTTTTATACCATAGAAAACATAAAGCTTTCACGTCTTTTAAAATCTCTTCCACCTAGATTTATTTTCCTGAAAAAAAATTTTCGTTCATTGTCTTCCATATTCTCCAACACGTGACAATATTAATTCCTTGATACACTTCCTTTTAACTATTTTTTAATCCGGCATGATTATGTAAATCCAAAACATCTCTAATTGAAAAAGCGAAGCTAAGGGGAACCTTGCACCAAGAACTAATTCTCACCCAAACCCTATACGCAAACTCACATGCAGTAAAAATGTGGTCTGCAAATTCGGGATCCTGGCCACATAAAACGCACGATAGATCATCGACATGAATATTCCTCCTTGCTAGGGCGACTCTCGTCGGGAGACAATCCATTTCCGCGCACCAAACGAAGATACTACACTTACTTGGAACCCATTTACTCCAAACCATAACTTAAAAATTACTGCAGTCTTGATCATATACTAATATATTTCTAACCGATCTAACCGAGAAATTCCCAGAATCTTTCCCAAGCCATATCCATTCATCTTCTTTATCCGATAACCGAATATTTATTAAAATAGTGTTTTTGAAAAAGTGTTTGTATCTCACTCCTAATTCCATTAGACAAAACTTAATAAATGTTTAAACTTAGTCAACAATAAAATTTGTTTTAGAAGTTGATATAATTTTCGAGATTTATTTTCTTTTAACATTTTTTGTTTTTTCACTCCTACGAATTATATTATAGTTCTCTTTTTTGTAAACATTTTTCACGTTAAATTTTAGTGACTCTTGTGTTCAATTGTTTCTATTATTATATTAAATTACTCTCATTTCATTTAAAACTTTAAAGAAATAAATATATGTGCTATGAATAAATAAAACAGGCAAAACGATGTATAGCTGTACGAAATAATTTGGTAAAAATGATAAGACATAAAAAAATATATATACCTACTAGTTTAATATAATAATAAAAATGTTGAACTCATTGTGCTACTCGTTTTCATCATAGTGATTTCCATAATAATATATTAACGAGTGGTGGTGGCGGTCACGTGTTGCAATTTGGGCCGGCCAGTTCAGGCGGTTAGGGGTTGGACCGATAAGACGATCGGTTCGCTCTCCGATCCGGTTATAAAAACATTGACGTAAAGAGAAGCTCGAGTTTGAACTCGACTCGTTTAATAGTTGTATATTAAATATTTAATTATTTTATTATCTATAAATATAACTATATCTATATGATTATAATTATCATTTTATATACATAAGAAAATTTAGGATAACATACAAGAATGTAAAATATATTAAAAACTATAAAATAGACATTGGTATAAGAAATATATATAAACTCAAAATTTAAACTGAAAAGTTACGAAAAATGTTAAAAAACAAAACTGGAAAATTATATCAACTCCTAAACAAAATTAAATCAGTTGACTAAGTTTAAATATTTAGTAATTATTCAATTAAGTTTTGTCCAATGAAATTAGGAGTGATACAAACACTTTATTCAAAAACACTAATTTGGTAAATATTTTTGAAAAGACACTAAATTGATAAATAAGTTTTCCACAAACACTTGTTTGAAAAAAAAAAACTCGTTAGAGTTAGGATCTTAAGCAAAATAAAACATGAAAAATCCCCAAAATCTCTATTGCTAATCATGTACTTCAATCTATGTCTGACTTATTTTTTCAAAAAATGTCTGCTCAAATATGGTTGGATCCGACGGTACAACCCTTTCAGACAACGGTATATACAGTTTGTCATATGTCCCAAAAAAGTCAGAATTGCTCGAGTTTTTTTCTTCTTCAAAATTGTCAAGTAACTAGAATTGTGCCTACGCACGCTGCGCTGTGTTAAACCACGAAATTAATTAGCATATTTGAATGCTTATACAATAGTTATCGTGAAACGAAATAAATAATTGTACTCAAAACTTTATAAAAAAGCAAAACCTTTACAATAACCCACGCGTTGAAACGAAATATCTAGTAATATTCCATAAAACTTTATTCAAAAAAATAACAGAAATTGTAATGAAGATGTTAAAAAAAGTTTAGTAAAAGAAAGCAAAAACAGCTTAAAAAAAGTAAAACTTTAAAAAAAATTACAACGACGTTGTACGCAAGTACGTATATAGCTTATATACAACTAAGTGTAACTCCGTTATAACTATGCGTATGCCACGTCTTGTAACTCGATTGGTAAAATAAGAGAGAAAAAACATTTAATGTGTAAATGATAACTTTATTAAAGTTCAGGGGCTATAATATAAATATTTTAAAGAAAAAAGTAAAAAATAAATATTTTAAAGTTTAGGGACTTATAAGTAAATAGACTATAACTCAAGGGCTTAAATGTAAATTCATATAAAACAAAATAGTTGCAAGCATTGAGTTGTTGTACTATGTGCATGTGTTCTCATTATGCAATTGTTAGTATTTGAATATCTCAATGTATTTATACAATAAAATCATTATTTTTTTCAAACAAGATTTTATTTTTTTTTAAATTGTTGAGGTAAATTATTTTTTCAACACCGTCGGACGACCCTAAAACACTATTGGATTTTTTCAAACAATCACAACCGGATTTTTTCAAACACCGTCGGACAACGCTAAACACTTTCGGATTTTCCAAACAAACATCGTCGGACGACGCCAAACACTGTCGGATTTTTCAAACAAACATCATCCGACGACACTAAAACACCTTTTGGCCCGACGGTGTTTATAAACATACCGACGATTCCGACCTTTGTGGGACACATGGCAAGCTGTAGTTAGTTTTAAGCACCGTGGTGTTACAGAATTGTACCTTCGTATCCGACGATATTAAAGGGAAAATTTAATCAAAGTGATAGATTGGGACAAATGATTGTGACAAATGTTGATTTTAAGTATTTCTCGATGATATATATTCTTCATTCAAAACAATAGAGAACCCGAGGAGTGTCCTTTTTACTCGGTTGCTTGCAAGACTGATAATATTCACTAGGTTTATCTTTATTTCTTAGAAGACTTGGGAAAACCCTAACCCTTTTTTAATCCACAAGATATTAGTTATTTAATATTTCCATATTTGACTTTTAATTTGCTTTCATTTTGATTTTTCACAAAAAAAACAGTAAAAGCGTGAAATGAAATGGTTTCATGCATGGTTGAACAGCCATCCTTGGCCCGCTAATTAACCATTTTTTATTAGTGAGTTTGATTGGTCCCAATTATCATACGATATGCGATATGTACCCTATTCATATATATGACTGACTGATATATCCAATTACTTACAAAGGCAAATCACCAAGATGTGTGTGGTGTGTGTTTGGTATGATGGAATTGAAAGAAATTGGATGGAATTGGAATTAAGATTTATTTTTTATTGTGTTTGGTTTGTATAGTTTGTTGGAATTGGAATCTAAATTCCATTCTTAACATGTTTGGTGAAGAAAAGAATTGGAATTGAAATAAATTTCTTCAAATTTCTACAAACAAATGATTTCAAATTCCTTCCAAATTGTGAAGGAATTCACCAAAAAAATGGAATCTTCCACCACTCACCGTCGCCGTCGACCCCCGACCACCTCCCCCGCCCCCGACCGCCGCTGTCGCCACTGCCCCCGACACCCCCGATCGTTGCCGACCTTCGACCGCCGCCGTCAACCCCGACCACTGACTACCACCCCCGACCGCCGCCCCAGACCTTCGACCCACGACCGCCGGCACCCACCCACCGCGCCGCACCGCCCCACCACACCCCACCACGTCGGGCAGTGGCGGCGTGGTGGGTGGGGTGGGTGAGGGTGGGTGTGGTGTGGGGCTGGGTGGGTGGGGTGGGGTAGGTGGCGGCGACAGGCAGTGGCGACGTGGTGGGGTATAGCGGGTGGGGGTGGGTGGGTGGGCGCCCCCTACCTCTCACCACCTCCCAACATATTGGTCGAACCCGTTTTGACCCGAAGTCATTTTGCTTCTAACCCGTATTGACCCGAATCCGTTATGACCCGTGACCCGAAGCCGCACGACCCGAACCCGGTCGGGGGCGGCGGCGGTCGGTGGTGGTGGTTGGCGGGGCCGACTACATTAGTTAAGTGGTGGTCATTGTGATATATTTCAATTCCTTAATAATTGTTTTATCACTTAAATGGATTTAAAATTCAAATTCCTTTTAATAGATTCCAATTACTTTAAATTCCAAATCTTTGCACAATTACAATTACAATTCAAATCCAATTTCTTAAAATTATAATTCAAATTCCAATTATAATTTCAATTCCAATTCAAATTCCGACGAATTCTGCGAACCTAACGTACCCTTAATGCTTAAAGTACAACCATTCAATGCATCAACTTATTTTGTTTTTTCTTTAATTTTTTTGTCTCTTTCTCAATAACTCTATGTCTCTAATATTTTTTTTAACTAAAATAGCTAGACATTAGGATTTTACTTTTTACCTTTTTATGTGTTTTAATTTATAGCTATATTAGCTTTTTACTTTTTACCTTTTTATGTTTTTTAGTTTATACTTTTAAAATATTATATTTTATAAAATTTCGAATGTACCGTTGACACGCGTTTATTTTTATCTACGTTTCATAATAAGTTTCATTCAAAATAAAGTTACGCGTGATAGTGCACAAATTGTCTAACCACTTATGTACGTCATTATTAATTTTTTTAAACTCTTTACTTTCTTAGACGGTTTTGCTTTTGTTGTCTAGATTTTTTACGGTTAACTTTTTAACAAATTTGTTACGTTTTTTAAATAGTTATTGTATAGTGTACAAATTATCTAAAACTTTTGATTTATTTAACAGTTTAGTTTTGTTTTAAGTTTAGAAGACGTCTGGTCTTATTCAAATGTAAGAAAACTAGTAACTGTACATGCGCTTCGTGGCAGAAGCGTGGTCATTTTCTCCCCGCATTTTATCTGTTTGCTCGTCAAAACCATAGAAGTAATCATTGTTATCAGTTACGATAATACCAAAACATCGGCAATGATGTTCGCTCACAAGCGGTTGGGTTTGTCATGGCTATGTAAAGTTAACGTTGCTCGCTGTGGTCTACGATACAAAAAAAATTATATATACTCGATTTTGAATACAAATCCGTTTAAAAAATCAATTATACCGGAACAATTAAAAAAACTTAAGTGACTATTATTTTTTAAATTTTAGTTTGATATACTAAATATGTGTTTACATAATAATTATTATGATACCTAAAATTAAGATAAAACTAATTAATTAATATATCTTACTACTCTAATAAATGAAAATCTATTCAGGACACGTGTCACTCTCTGGTTACTCATCACCTTTATTTTTCTGTATCTCTCTCATATTAAATATTAGATTTTCTATTTCTCTCTCCTATTAAATAATAATCGTTATATTAATAAATCTAATTACGGATAGTTAATATTTAATTATAAATAGTTATTATATTATCAATCAAATGAACTTAATATGAACTAACATTTATCAATTAAATAAAAAAATTAATACTCAGTTGAAAAAATATTTTAAAAACTAACTTAACAGACCATATAACTGTCACGACAAATTACATTTTTTAAAAACATATTTTGACAAATGTGTTTGTTAACAAATTACATTATATTTTATTCAACAGATTTAATATACTTGTTTATTCATCCCGTTTATTACACGGGTTTTTTAAAATATAAAATTTTTATTACTAAATATATAACATTTTATTTATTTAACCCGTGTAATACACGGGATTTTAATCTATTTTTATGTTATATACAAAAATCTATACTAGATTATAAATAAAGGTTTTTTCATTTCACGTGTCGCCTACATATTCATTTTTATCATACTTTTCCCGCCTCTCTCTGTTATTAAATACATCTCTATCTTAATGTATTTTTAAAGAAGTTACCAATTATACTAATAAATCACATTTATTTTAAAGTATCTCTTATTATAATAAACTTTGAAATCTAATTATGTAACTTTTATTTTGAATCAAGTAGTAAATAAAAGTAAAATTACATTAAATAGTAATTAACGTATATTCGAAACCCAACTATATATTAATTTTTACGTATTTTGAATTTTGTTTTCAATCCTTAGTATATGTAATAATACATTTTTACACCTGCAAAATATATACATAAAGATTTAAAAATTTTATATATTGATATTTTTAATTTCGTGTGTATTACATGGGTTCTAAACTAGTTATAATTATAAATATTGGATAAGTTTAGACCAGAATTTTCAAAAAACAAACCTAAACCGAAAAGCATTTCAATTATGAACTGCAACTTTCAATGTGTTGTAGTGGTAGGAAGCCCAGATTCTCTAAAAAAGACTCAGGTTCTATCCTCACAGACAACACTTTGGAAGAGGCATGGTGGCTCAATGAAGAAAGACCGGGATCTTTGTGATCTCCGGTTCGATTCCGAGGGCATCCGGGTTTTACCATCAGTGGGCGTTCGGGCGGGTGGGTTTTCCCTGAAACTGGAGATAACTTGGGGCACTTAAGGGTTTCGTACGGCTGGGTTAGGCCAGCTAGCGGTGGCGTTTTGCAAATAGGTCACCTCATATGAAGTACCTAACCAATTCTCCGTATGTTAGTCATTCAAAAAAAATTCAATTGTGAACTCATCTACCATGTGACATGATCGCATTAACTTCCTTGTTTTAAGTAATTCAAATTAGTTTTTTTGTGAAGTTAAGAATTCAAATGTATACATATTCACTTCAATTTCTGACGATAATTTAAGACATCACCCGATATATTTAAGACAGGGACAAATGAAAGGTGTTTTCTAGAGAGAGAGAGAGAGTTGGGCCTACTCAAGACAACACCCCTTTGTACTTGAGGCATAAAAAGAAGTAAAACACTCATGTTATATAATAACCCACACAGATCATCCATATTCGAATTTGATTTGAACTTGATAATTGAAATTCGAATCGAATTCGAATCAAGTAAATCATTTCAAAATTAGAATGATTTGATTATTCGAAATTCGTTTAGTTGAATACCTTAGATTTAATGCAATCTTTAGTTTAGTTGAATACCTTAGATTTAATGCAATCTTTAGTTAATTACTTCGGTTTTCTTTGGAATTATGATTAAACTTAAATGGAAATGTCGGTGGGTTTTGCCACTGACTACTCCCACCCCTCAACTTTGAGAAAATGACAAATTTGACGCTTAACTTTGTAAATTGACACATTAACCCCCTCAAGTTTCTAATGTTTCGCGTTTACTCCCTATAGTATATATAATTTAATTGTCCTCTATAACCTTCTTTCGTTAATTAATTTTTTTCTTCACGTCCCAGTATATGTATTCAATGTAGGGTATTTTTTAGATGTCGTGGGTTATATCGATTAACGGTAACTTGTTGGTACCGCGAATAATGAGATCGACATCAACTGAAAAACACTGGTTCCGTTATATAACTATCTTTTATCTATGTTTCGATCTCCATAATATAGTCGTTGTAACATCATATGTTTCTTTTTGTGTTTAGCCATGTTAATGGCACCGCCTCAATCGTTTAAGGTCCGCATCTCGCCGTCACGAAGCGCGGGGCTAATTTTCTAATTTGTATAAAAAAACTAGATTTTACAAAAGACGTTGATTCATAAATCTAGGAGCTCTCCATGAAGTTTAGTTATTTTTCTAACCTCTCCATTTCTAATAGATGTATGATGTCGGTTAAACGGTCTATAAAACTAAATACAAAACTAACCTAAACACTCTAGTTAAACTCTAGACAATCCTACTAAACTAGACCACAAAGACATGCAAGTGTACCTATCAACTGTAACACATCTCAATGGAAGTCCGAATATCGACCCACGAGACATCAACCCTAACACAAACTAGACTCTGACTAGAACTGGAATATTTGGTTTGGTATTGGGGGGGGGGGGGATCTACGAAGTAAGATTAACTAGTGAGCTCAAGATATAGTGATTAAAGAAGACTACTAAAGACAGTTAACAATCAAGCAAAGACTCGATGAAATCAATAAGGAGAAACACACTACCTAGGTTATGAATCCTGTTTACTAAGCTCGGGTTTCTATCGGTTATGGAAGATGTGATGGCATTGGGATCCTAAGGTATGACACCCTCAGACTATCTAATGAATTCCTAATCATTCTCAAGATGTGACCAGAAGGGAACCTAACTGTGCTAAAGAACTTAATAGACATCTCACCTCTCGGTATCAATGTCTTAATACATCAAAGATGCAAGGAGTAACCTGAAATCAACATGTTTGACACGAATTAACAACAATACTATAAACCCTAAGGAAATGCCTTATCAGACAATTTACACTCAGAAATTTCAACACCGAAGACTAATCGATTATTTATCACCTTTCGGGTATCTAGATAAGAAGAACACAGTTTAATATATTATTAACTAACGTTCCTATGGTCACTGACGTCTATAAAACCACAAACGAACCACAAACACAAAGTAAGCGAATCTAATACATACCTATACGTGAACGACATTCATAAAGATGCATATGGAACATTCAACCAATAAAAGATCAAAACTTAGAATGATAATCATCAAACAAGTGAAATCAGATATGTTACAAAAGCATAAATCCAAAACAAGATCCAACAACAGATAAAAATCAAAACTTTATCAAACTATCATCTTAAAAATCGAAAGTTTAAGAGATTTAGATATTTGCCCAAGTATCTTGACTTAAACTAGGGTTAAAGGAATGTAAGAATGCTAATAGAGATGCTAGTCAAGATAGCTCGATGCTGAAGGTAAAGGAATATAGGTAGGAGTATTTAATTGGAACTTGATAGAAGGATAACTAGATCAACGAAAGTGGCATAAATGATTAATATTGTTATGGCCACGGTTATTAATGATTTACAATACACTTGTGTTATGAGCTATCAATCCATCATGTGAATACTAAAATCGCTCCATATCTTGTGTAGAAATGGCCGGTAGAGGTAGAGGCAGAAGATTAGGGAAATTTAATCGCACTATTTCTAGGAGGCAGACGCGGTCTACCGCCAATGCCTAACCAGAGATAGAACATGTAGAGAGAGAAGAGCTAGTAGAAGAACCCGTGGTAGATCCACAACTTAAGAATCTTGTAGACATGGCTGTTGCCAAAGCATGAGACACGACTATGCCAATTTTTTCTAAAAGCTTAAAGGAGAATAGAAAGAAAACATGTTAGACTCACCCAACAGAAGAAACTAATATAAATGATGAAGATGATTATGATTACAATTATGAGTCTGATGATTCATATGAAGCGAGACCTCGGAAGAAGGAAAAGAAAGGATGTCCTTACAAGGCATTCAAGGATGGAAACCCTCCAAATTTTGAAGGAACAAAGGATGCCACTGTTACTCATCAGTGGATAAGAGAAATTGAAGAGGTGATTAAGATTAGTGAGTGCAGAGATGATCAGAAATTAACGTATGCAACTCACTCATTTTTTTCAGAAGCCCTATGTTGGTGGGAAAAATTAGTCATAGCTATGGGAGAAAAAAGTTATTAATCGGATGACTTGGGAAGATAAAAGATTGTTGATAGAGGAGTGTTGTCTGGAAAATGAGATGGAAAAACTCAAGAGAGATTTTCTTAGACTAGAAGCCGGTAGTATGACTCACCGAGAGTATGATACCAAGTTTAATATAATGGCTCGGTTGGTACCTCATCTAATTACTCCCGAATCTGTACGCATAAAGCGGTACGTACAAAGTTTACCATCTGAGGTATGAAGATTAGTGGAGACTTAAGGCCTAAAGAATTATCGGTCTACCGTACAACTTACTTCAACTATGTACGATTAAGTCTTCGGTTCCTGCCATGTGGAATCAAAGAGAAATTAGTCAGACTTCTTTAAAATCAAAACAAGAAGAGTGGAGGAGGAGGAGGAAAGAAACAAGAAATCATTGGTGGTTCTAATAAATGCACTAAATGTGGCAAACTACATACTAGAGAATGCAAGTATGGAACCAATACTTGCTACATTTGTGGTAAGCCTGGGCTTATACCCACCAACTGCCAAACTAATTCGGGAATAGGTGTTTCAAATATGGAGAACTTGGACATCGGATAATAGAATGCCCAATGCTTAAAAATTCAGCACCATTTCTGATTAAGTATGGAAAAGAGAAGAAAGCTCCAAAGGCCAAGAGTAGGGTATATACATTGACGATAAAAGAAGCTAAGGCACTACCTGACGTAGCATCAGGTACATTTCTTGTTAACAACGTATCGGCTACTGTGTTATTCGACTCGGGAGCTAGTAGGAGTTTCGTATCCTTAGATTTCTATCCATTACTCGCTAGACCTACTGTAAGACTAGACGAAACCTTTAAAGTAGAAACGGCTATTGGAAAGACGGTGAAGGTGGCAAAAGTTATTCAAGACTGTTTTATCAATCTTGAAGGACACAGACTTCCCGTTAGACTATATCTATGATCCTTGGAAGAATTTAATGTAGTCCTGGGACTGGACTGCTTGTCAGCAAACGATGCCCAGATCATTTGCAACAAGAAAACGGTTCAGATGCAAACTCTTGACGAAAATTGGATTACAATCCACGGTGATAGAATAAGACCAACCATTAGGATCATATCCATGATGAAAGGCATGCAATTTATGAATAGAGGCAGTGAGGGCTACCTCGGATATGTTATCGATTCCGAAATGAAAACTTAGGAATTAAAAGACGTGACAGTAGTATGTGACTTTCCAGATGTATTTCCAGAAGAATTACCTGGAATACCACCAGAACAAGAAATGGAGTTTAGAATCGAATTAGTGCATGTGTTAAGCTTGTACCAAAGGCACCATATCGGTTAGCTCAGTCAGAAATGAAGTAACTAGTGTCACAACTGCAAGAGTTGTTAGACAGAGGTTTTATCAGACTGAGTATCTCACCTTGGGGTGCTCCGGTACTATTCGTGAAGTAGAAAGACGGTAGTATGCGTATGTACGTAGTCTACCAAAATATGAGCAAACTTACTTTAAAAAACAGATACCCGTTACCAAGGATCGATGACTTGCTCGATCAATTGTAAGGAGCGAACTAGTTCTCCAAAATCGATCTAAGGTCAGGTGATGTGCTTGGTATGGTCTATAAAAAATATAATAAAAACCTAACCTAAACATCTTAGTAATAATTCTAGACTACCCTAATACTAGACCAAAAAACAGGCAAGTGTACCTATCGACTTCAGTAAAGTCTAATGAAAGTCCGGATATCGAACCCACGAGACACTAGTGACAACTGTACCTAGACTCTGACTCAACTAACTAAATTGATTTAAAAAGGGGGAGGATATGTTGAACTAAGATTAAACTAATGGAACTTCTAACGACACCAACTATCAGATAGAAGAAACGGATGAGATCAATAATGGAGAAAGCACTATGTAGGTAAGAATCTTGTTTATTAAACGTGGACTTCTCTCGGCTAAGAAACTTATGATGGAACCGGAATCTTTGAATACGAAACACTAAGACAACCTAAGGATCCCAGATCATTCTCCGGGTGTGAACTAATAGGAAACCCTAAGGAACGTGTAAACTCACCGGTTGGTCGAATTACCTCTCAGCCATTTCCGACAATGCTAAAGTACCCTAAAGATAAATCACTTCTTAGTCTCAGTATATCAATATGCCCTAAGACACAAGGGGTAATATGACACGGAATATCAATGAAGCTATGAAACCATAGGAAACCCTCCTTTCAGAGCATTTGATCTAAAACCCTAACACCAAGGAATACCTGACTATCTCTCACCTCTCAAGTATCGAGATATGAAGAAAATCTAACCCTAAGATACTCTCAATCTGCGTTTCTATGGAAGATGATATCAACAATCCACAAACTAGTTACAAACACACAGTAAGTAACCTAACATGCATCTATTATTTGAAAGACATTCAACAAAACGCATGTGAAACACAAATCAATAGCAAAACAGATTTAAACATGCATAGACATCATACCAATTGAAATCAAGTTCTTTACTTTATCATGAATCCATCAATAATTAACAAAAACCAAAAGAAATCTAACATTCAATCAAACATTCATCAAAAGCCTAGATATATTCTATGGTCTAGCCAAGAAACATATTCAAACTTAGAAAACAAGTCTCAGAAGTAATGAACATAATCTAAATCAAACCAAGTGTAAACAAGAAATCAAAGATCGTGACCCAAACGAGCAAGAACTAACAAACTCGGTCGAGAAAGCTTCAATATTTTGTTCTTGTTGTTTCTTCCTTTCTCAAAATCGCCCTTCTTCTCTGTTGAAACGGCTAATAATCGAATATAAACCCTTGGATGGGTTCTAAACTATTAAAACATCAAATTATGTTAAAAATAAAGTTTCTGGGGTTTCTCGCGTACCGCAAAGCCCGAATGGCCATCCCCTCACGTACCGCAAGAGACAAAAGAGTCACGAAACTTTTCCGGTTCCCTGTTTCTCGTATACCGCGCCAAGGTGGGCCTCGAAACTCAACGCGGGAACTATCTTGATTTTTGGATTCCTCTCTTCAAAATACCCCAAATCCATATATTATGGGCCCCGCAACTTATTTTGTAGCCGCTCCCAATTGACTTCTAAAACCTTGTGACCATCTTGTGACTTCCAATTGATTTCTTGTTCTTTAAGTTATAATCTTTTCTTCTACTTTTCCATGGCAACAATGACCACATCCTTTTCTTTTTATGATGACCATAACCGGTCTCACTCTTCTTAACTATGATTTTTCTTTGCTGGTAAGTCTTGGCTGCTTCCTCTCTCATCTTGTAGCAGCCAAGGGACTGCTCCCCTTTCTTAAAAACCACCCTCAAAACAGCCTTTTCTTTCTCCAAACTATGCAGCCAATTGATCGAAATTAGACTCAGGAATCAGGAATGTGTTTATTGATTGAAAACTATGGATCAACTCTTCTATTTACTTTAATTCTCGACACCCATAAAATCAATATAAGTCTGCATTATGTGAGAGAAATATAAGGATGGATGATGGTCTTGGAAATCATCGTTTCATTCATGCTATTTAAAACTGCTATCTAGTTTGCCAGAGGTTTGTATTGTGGTGTACTTTTCTCATTGTACTTTGACTGATTACAACCTTCTTTGTATCGGGTGTCTTAGGGTTTCTTTTTTATGAAATGATAAATAAATATCTGTTTATAACCTGAAAATCCACGATAAGCTAGTAACCCAATCTTATTCTAATTAGACTCAAACTCGTCAAACAAATATTTAAAAAACCAAACAAATAACCCTAACTAATAAAAGCGATAAACATTTAAATATAACATAATTAATCTTTATCTCTAAGCCGTTGAAACGCCTTAAACCGGGTAGTCTCGTAGTTGGTACAACATGTTGGAAACACAGTTTTTAAACTTTTAATCATTCATCACATGACAACGGAAGTCTTAAACATTACAATTATCCATACAAATAAAAACATTTAATTGTTCATTGTCCTAAAGTAGGGGTGTCAGTCTTCGCACATAGGAGCCCTTCAATCCATGCCTTCCAAGCCCTCGCGGGCTTCTTTTCAATCTTTTAATCCAATCCAATTATTGACTTGGGGTGCATGCTAAAAGTCGTATATAATTAGTGAGTTATATCTTACTTTGGTAAATAAACACTTTATCATTTTCATTCAAAACAGCTTAAGTAGTAAAAACAGTTTAAGCTTGACTTTTAAACATTTTCTTTCTTTCAAAACATTCTGAATCCCAAAGTGGGAATTCCTTCATTCTTCAATTCATTTAAAACATTAATGCTAGCTTTCTTTTCAAAACGTTAACATTCAGTTAACATTCATGCTAACTATTCTTTCATTCATTCTTTCTCTTCCTTATCATTAAGTGAACAAGCACTCGAATGATATCACCGCGTCATTTTCGTCCCAAGACCCGGAGGCTTGGTCCGTTATGCTTGCACGAATGCAAAACTCATTCGTTGCTTTTGTACAAGACTCCTATGTTGCTTGTGACAAAGACAAGACTCATTTGTTTCTTGCCCGAAGATAAGTCTCCACTGTTGCTTGCACAAGACTTTTCTTTCATTCTTTCTATTTCCCCGAGGTAACATGCACATTTAGTCACTCACACACATTTACATGCTATCACATAATAAAATACATTAGCACGTATATAAACAATTGCATATGTTATAACCTAAGTTAATAACACATAATTGTCATAAACATTTGTAAACCCATCGTTCTTTCTTTTCATTCATAAGCATGCACTTCAGCTCAAAACTTTAAAGGAAAATGGGTAATAGAAACTCACTAATTCTGATCTTAGTAATAAACTCCTTAACTGTTCGGGCTAGGCGGGATGCAAGAAATATGTACTAAATCAACTAATGAAAACTCTTTAACTTTTTATGTCCAAATCATTTGTTTGACTTCCATTAAGCCAGTTCTCGGCTTTGTCCATCATTTGATATGTAAAAACCCTAGTTTTACCTAAAAAACCCATTTTTGAAGAAAAATAGAGCTTTATGTTTTGATCCATATGTCAAAGACGACGATTTTTCATGTTTTCTTGCTCTAGTGTGATGGAGAAATAATTTGGAAAAATCCGTTGCACCAAAAAACATGGATTCTTGACTTTATATCTCTAGACTATCTCCTTTCTCTCTATAAAATGAAAATGAGGGTTTGAGTGAATGGAGGCTGATTGATCAGATCTCTAGGGTTGATGGAGCCTTAATGATCTAAACCCAAGTCCTCAAGCCCATCATCTATATTCTTTCTTTTCTCTTAGCCCAAAAAGGGGTGTCGGTTTTGCGGGTGTTACACATGTTTAAATACCTTTCTTGTTAACTAAATCGCCAAGCAACCCGATCCAAACCCTTTTTCAAATATCGACTCGATTAGGATTAAACCTTCATTTCATTTAGGGTGCTTCGGTGGGAGCATTGCATGGCCTCATTATAAGTCTCCATTATGTGAGAGAAATATCACGATGGTTGATTGTCTTGGAAATCATCGTTTTTCATTCCAGCTAACCATGAGGTTTGTTTTGTAGTGTACTTTTCCAGTTCTACTTCGACTGGTTTACAACATATATTGTGTAGTGAACCAACTTTCGGGTTTGCCCTATAATATATTTATTCTATTCTAAGAGGGTTAAAATAAATAAAATGGAAGTTTGGGAGTATTATGTTGTAAATTAAGGGTTTTGACTAACTTATGGTAAAAAGGAGTTCAAAATTGAAGTTGAGGGACCATTTGTGTAAATCAGCCAAAGCTGATTTACTTGTTGGTGTTGGTAGCACAGAACACATACATGAGTGTAACATCCCAAAAATAAAACGACCGTTATAATAACGGAATAAACGAACGAAGCATGACGGGCCGGGCCGGATGGGCTAGAAGGGGAGCCTCCCATATAAATAGCCAAGGATCATCCATAGTGTCAGATAGAGATAGTCGCTTCACATCTCGATTCTGGCAAAGTTTTCAAACAGCTCTAGGAACTCGATTGAATCTTAGCACTGCTTATCATCCACAAACTGATGGGCAGAGCGAAAGAACCATACAAACCCTAGAAGATATGCTCCGAGCCTGTGTGATAGATTTTGGAGGTAATTGGGATGATCATTTACCTCTAATGGAATTTTCCTACAACAATAGTTATCACACAAGTATTCAAGCCGCACCATTTGAAGCATTATACGGAAGAAAATGTCGAACGCCTGTATGTTGGTCAGATATCGGAGAAAATCAACTATCAGGACCAGAGATAGTCCAAGAAACTACCGATAAAATCTTGCAAATACGAGAACGTCTAAAAATGGCTAGAGATCGACAAAAGAGTTATGCAGATAAACGAAGAAAGCCGTTAGAATTTCAAATCGGTGACAAGGTATTATTAAAAGTTTCACCTTGGAAAGGTGTTATTCGTTTCGGAAAGAAAGGAAAATTAAGTCCACGTTTTGTTGGACCTTTCAAAATCATTAAACAAATCGGACCTGTTGCCTATCAGCTTGAACTACCAGTAGAGATGGGTGGAGTACACGATGTATTCCATGTATCAAACCTACGTAAGTGTTTAGCTGATGAATCCTTGCTTATGCCTTTACAAGATGTGGAAGTAAATGAAAAGCTCAAATTCATCGAACGCCCGTTACAAATTGAAGACCGACAAATCAAAAAGCTTAAACGAAAGCAATTGGCGTTAGTCAAAATAAGATGGGACTCCAGGCGTGGCCCAGAATATACTTGGGAACTTGAGTCAGAAATGCGCAAAAAGTATCCACATCTCTTTCAATGAATCTCGAGGACGAGATTATTCTAAAGGAGGGGAGGATGTAACACCCAAAATAAAAAGAAAAGAAAAAATTCAAAATTTCACTCCCTCGCGGTACGCGAGGGAGATTTTGACAAAACCTCGCGGTACGCGAGGGGACTGCTTATACGCCAGATTTACACCTTCTCGCGGTACGCGAGAAGATTCCCAACCAAGCCTCGCGGTACGCGAGGGAATAGTACACGCGTCAGGGCCAGAAAACACGTGTCATTCACCCTTGCCACCAGCCGCCACGTGTCATGCTGACTCAGCACCGTTCGTGACACCTCATCCTCTCGCGGTACGCGAGGGATTTCCTTGGCCGGCCTCGCGGTACGCGAGGGACTGGAAAATCAGCCTATAAAAGGCCTTCAACGGGATTGAAATTCTGTACAGTTTCCAAACATTCGTTTCACACAAACCCGATCTCTCAAAACTCCACAACGTCCCGAAGCGCTGTTCAAGAATCCTACGACACCCAACTCAAGCCGTAGTTCTGTCCAAATCCCGCAAAGTAGGTATCGTTAAAACTATTCATATATATATAACCGCAATTATATATATATATATTCTCTCATATATATTCTCGTTAATCGTGTCTTCCCTAGGAAGAAACGTATCGAGGTTCTGCTCAAATTCCGAAGCCTACAACCCTACCAGCCATCAAAATCAAGGTGAACACGTTTAACGCTTTTCAAACGATAAAACCATTTTATTTACGAAAACGGCATGAAACAAATTAAATGCTTTAATCATAAGGGTAATCTACGTGATAGCATTCAGGCCATAAGCATACGTAGATTTGATCAAATGGTATACATGTGACGGGTGAAAGTCCGGTCCGTGGCTGGGTACAGATCATGTAATGGGAAATCATAAGACTAAGGATGGGTTTCCTTAGCAGATTATACGAGGGACGAGTTCCTGAGTATCATGTAAGACTAAGAACAAGGTTCTTAGCATCATCACGACCCTGGGAATAGGCTATCGGTCTGAGACATAGAGCTCAGCCAGTTGACCCCATGGCAGAGACCCGGTGTATGTAGGTGGTATATACTTCAGGTGAAAAAGACTGCTGAATGTGTAGATTTATCGTCAAAGAAAACGTGCTTAAAGGCTTTAATTTGGTTTATGTTAGAAATCATTTTCGTGTCAGTTAAATGTGATTCACCAGCTTTATGCTGATGTTCATTTTCAAAACGTTTTTCACAGGTAATGAAAGAAATCATTAAATTCAGGGTGATGCAGTAAAGACAAGATCTTTAGGCATATCAAAATCCCTGTGGCAGACTAATACAAGACCAAATGTTGGAACGGACGTAGATCCTAGACATTTTGAATGGCTTGTATTATGTAAATTATTTCAATCACTGTACATTATATAATAGACTTTTGAAGATCTATTATCATGAAATGAAAAGGGACGTGGATCCCAAGTTTTGACAAAAAGTACAGAATTAACCCTTGAGGTTATTTACATTACATTTCATTACAAAAAGGCATCAAGTAAAAAAAAAGACTTCCGCTGTCCAAATTTATGGGACCTCATTCAGATACCAGCATTATCTCGCGACGCCCGGGCAGGGGTAGCCCGGGGTTGTGACAGGTTGGTATCAGAGCCACATTCAAGGGTTTTAGCAAAACTAGATACTTATATGATTGTATCTAGGCTTTAACCAATAGTTGTGCCTACTGAACAAACGATAGGAAGATGCCTTTAACATAACCAATAAATTACAGGATGTCAGATCCATACTATTATCCTTATAATTACCCAAACTACTTCCCTGGAGAATCATCTAATCAAGTAGTACCAAGATATGACGATTATATCCACTACCTGCCGACCCCGGAGAATTGGAACAGAATGGTCGCAGAACAAGTGGAGCAGACTCAAGCAAGGCTTGAACCTCTGAGAGAAGAATCAGAGTATTCAGTGGAAATGGAAGATTCAAGAGAATCTTTACGTCCTGTTATGACATCTATGCCACCACCTCAATCATTAGACGTGGTAGATCATACCGGAACAATTCCAGAACATCCACCAAGTCCAAGTGAAGAAATTTCGCATTCGATTTCTGAATCCGACAAGGCTGCCGTTTGTGAAGGCAGTGGTGGAAAGTATTTCTTTGATCCTATTCCAGAACATCCCGTTTTCAAGGAACCTTTCTTCTATGTAGATCCCTCCGATGGACGTCAGTATGCAACCGACGGAAAAGTCGTGTGGTCTGTTAACTCAGCATATCACGATCTTAGGATGGGACACAGGGAACCACCTCCTTGTTATGGATACCCTGATGAACTGCCAAAATCAATTGATGAACACCTCGATCGTGCTCTTAGAGAGGCTGACGATCTACGTGCTGAACTGTACTTCACCAGACAAGTCGTAGTTAAAAACGAACAAACTATATTTGACTACGAACTAGCCCAGGAAGACAGGAAGTACGCAGAACAATGGGTGGCAGATCAGTTGATCCAGAAGGGTGCTATGACCGAGACCCTGGGGAGATTCTATCAAGATTTGGGAGATGTGCTTCTCGATTAAAGTTAATGATAGTATTTGTATAATTAGCTAACTTTAAGTGATATAGATGCATATCTATATTTCTGTATTTGTAACAAATAGATGAAGTTTAAGCGATAATAAACTTCAAATTTTGACCCAAATTTTTGTCTTGTATTCTTAGATGTCTCAAGAAAATAACAATAGCGGTCCAGCTACCTACATTACCAAGGAAAAAGGAAAAGAAATTAATAATAATCCTGAAATAGCTACTCAACAACCAGAATTGCAACAACTGGTTAAACAAAGTATAAGAGAAATACTTCCTGACATAATAAAGAAAGTACAAGAGAACATCAAAACTCCAAGCTATGTAACCTCTCATTCAAAAAGAACAGAAAACCCTCCGAAAACCAACACAGAGCAAGTAGCAAGCTCTCGTAGAACTCAAACCTCGAAAAGGTCCAGAACATCAAGCAATAAGTATTCTGGATCTGAAGAATCCTTAAATTTAAGCAGTGAAGACTCTGAAGAAGAAGAGAATGAAACAAAAAGGTATAGACACAAAGGGTGTTCTTATAAAACCTTTCAGGACTGTAAACCTTATGAATTTAAGGGCACCGAAGGCGGTATTGCTACTCTTCACTGGCTAGAGAAGATGGAGTCAGTAATAGCAATTAGCAAGTGTGCTAAGAAAGATCAAGTACTGTATGCTTCAAACTCCTTCAAAAATGAAGCGTTGGAATGGTGGAATTCAATCATTTCTGCCAAAGGGAGGAGAAAGACCAATGCTATGGATTGGAAAGAATTCCGAGCAAAGGTGAAAAGGAAATTTTGCCCCAAGAATGAGAAAGAACAAGCTGAAAGGAAATTTTTGGATCACAGGATGGTGGGTACCAATGATCGAGAGTATACTACCAAATTTTTTGAATATGCCCGTTTGGCACCTCACCTGGCTAAACCCGAGTCGGTTCTCATAACTCGATATATTTACGGTTTAGTTCCAGAGATCCGTGATTTGGTGAAGGTTGTCTCACCAAAAACCATTGAGTCCACCGTAGAGCTGACCGGTACCATGACGGCTGGATTGATCAGAAACCTAGAAGAGAGAAAGAAAATGGAATCCTCTACAAAAACAAAACCCGAAGCCAAAAGATTTAGCAAAAGCTTTGGGCAAAAAGGATTTCCATTTAACAATCCACCATGCAAAACGTGCGGACGCAGGCATAGTGGAAAGTGTGTTTTTGAAACTCCATTCTGTAATCATTGCAAGGTCTCAGGTCACACTACTGAGAATTGCTTCAAGAGAAAGGGAATGATTACTTGTTTCAATTGTGGAGAGCCAGGGCACATCAGAACGAATTGCCCTAAGTTTGCAAAGACCAAAGGAGCTGGAGGATCAGGAGTTAAGATAACTCCAGAAACCAAAAAGATCGTGCGAGCATTTGTCATGAATGCTAATCAAGCTGAGAGAACGCCGGACGTAATTACCGGTACGTTTCTTCTTAATAATGTTTATGCTAAGGTCTTATTTGACTCAGGTGCGAACCGGAGTTTTATAGATTATAATTTCTGTAATCTATTAAACGAACCATTAAGTCCCTTAGCTGAAACATATGAAGTAGAAACAGCGAACGGTGATTTGATAAAAATATCCCAATCACTGAACAATTGTTACATTACATTGGCTGGTTTCACTATCCCAGTACAATTGTTACCAATGTCAATAACTGGCTTTGACATTGTTTTGGGGATGGATTGGTTATCAAATAACCAAGCCGAAATCCTTTGTAATCAACAAGTTGTAAAACTCGTTACACCAACAAACAAAACTCTAACTATCCAAGGTGATAAACCCACAAAACCTATCCAGATAATCTCCATACTTAAAGCAACCAAGTGCTTAAGAAAAGGATATCTGGCATGTCTGGTATCAATTACTGCCTTGGAAAAGGAGAAAAAGATAGAATCAGTACATGTAGTATCTGAATTTCCAGACATTTTTCCTGAAGAACTGCCTGGATTACCACCAGAACGAGAGGTAGAATTTCGAATCAACCTTGTACCTGGTGCAACTCCAATTGCCAAATCCCCGTACAGACTGGCACCCACAGAAATGGCAGAACTCAAGAAACAATTGGATGAACTTCTTGAGAAAGGTTTTATCCAACCAAGTTCTTCACCCTGGGGAGCTCCAATTCTCTTTGTTAAGAAGAAAGACGGATCAATGCGCATGTGTATTGATTATCGGGAACTGAATAAAGTTACCATCAAAAACCGATACCCGCTTCCACGGATTGACGATTTATTCGATCAACTCCAAGGAGCTTGTCATTTTTCAAAGATCGATCTTCGTTCAGGTTATCATCAGTTGAAAGTGCATGATAACAATATCTCAAAAACTGCATTTCGAACACGGTATGGACATTTCGAGTTCACGGTTATGCCATTTGGACTTACAAATGCTCCTGCCGCATTCATGGACATGATGAATCGTGTCTGTAAACCCTATTTAGATGAGTTTGTCATAGTTTTTATTGATGACATACTTATCTATTCCAAAACCCAAGTTGAACACGAAACTCACCTCCGAACCATACTTGAACTTCTTCGAAAAGAGAAATTATATGCTAAGTTTTCCAAATGCGAATTTTGGTTAACGGAAGTACAATTTCTTGGTCATATCATCAACGTGAACGAAATTCAAGTAGATCCTTCCAAAATTGAAGCTATATCCAAATGGGAAATTCCCAAGTCACCCACCGAAATTCGTAGTTTTCTGGGATTAGCGGGATATTACCGCCGGTTCATTCAAAATTTTTCTCGTATAGCAATCCCACTCACATCCCTAACTCGGAAATCTGTAAAATACGAATGGGGACCCAAACAATCTGAATCTTTTGAAACTTTGAAACAAAAACTGACAAACGCACCTATTCTATCTTTACCAGATGGTATTGAAGACTTCGTAGTTTACTGCGACGCCTCACATACTGGTTTAGGTTGCGTATTAATGCAACGCAAGAAAGTCATTGCTTATGCATCTCGTCAGTTGAAAATTCATGAGAAAAACTACTCAACCCACGATCTAGAGTTGGGCGCTATAATCTTTGCTTTGAAATTATGGCGACACTATCTCTATGGGGGTAAGTTCACAATCTACACTGATCATAAAAGTCTCAAGTACATATTTAGCCAGAAGGAGTTAAATATGAGACAAAGAAGATGGATGGAAATCCTGAATGATTATGATTGTGAAATTTGTTATCATGAAGGAAAGGCAAATGTAGTAGCAGATGCCTTGAGCCGAAAAGAAAATGTCAAGCCAAAGAGAGTACGTTCTCTCAGACTTGAACTACAAATTGATCTTGTAAGTCAGTTAAAAGAGGCACAAGAGTTAGCTTTGAAGGAAGGTAACTTTGAAAAAGAAGGAATGAAAGGAATGCTTGATTTACTGATCAAAGGAGAAGATAATATCCTTCGCATGAATAAACGTATTTGGGTACCAGTTATAGGTGATCTTCGAGAGCGAATCCTCGAAGAAGCACACAAGTCCAAATACACCATGCACCCAGGAAGTGATAAAATGTACAAAAACCTCAAAGAAAGTTACTGGTGGATTGGTATGAAAAAGAACATTGCTATCTACGTAGCAAAATGTTTGACTTGTTCCAAAGTCAAAGCCGAACACCAAAAGCAAGCTGGATTATTGCAACAGTTAGAATTACCAGTTTGGAAATGGGAACTGATAACTATGGACTTTATTACAAAACTTCCTTGAACCACTCGTGGAAATAATGCAATCTGGGTTATCATTGACCGTTTAACCAAATCAGCTCACTTTCTATCTATCAAGGACACCATGAGTATGGACAAAATGGCGCAAATTTACGTTAATGAAATTGTAACGTTACATGGTGTGCCTCTATCCATAGTGTCAGATAGAGATAGTCGCTTCACATCTCGATTCTGGCAAAGTTTTCAAACAGCTCTAGGAACTCGATTGAATCTTAGCACTGCTTATCATCCACAAACTGATGGGCAGAGCGAAAGAACCATACAAACCCTAGAAGATATGCTCCGAGCCTGTGTGATAGATTTTGGAGGTAATTGGGATGATCATTTACCTCTAATGGAATTTTCCTACAACAATAGTTATCACACAAGTATTCAAGCCGCACCATTTGAAGCATTATACGGAAGAAAATGTCGAACGCCTGTATGTTGGTCAGATATCGGAGAAAATCAACTATCAGGACCAGAGATAGTCCAAGAAACTACCGATAAAATCTTGCAAATACGAGAACGTCTAAAAATGGCTAGAGATCGACAAAAGAGTTATGCAGATAAACGAAGAAAGCCGTTAGAATTTCAAATCGGTGACAAGGTATTATTAAAAGTTTCACCTTGGAAAGGTGTTATTCGTTTCGGAAAGAAAGGAAAATTAAGTCCACGTTTTGTTGGACCTTTCAAAATCATTAAACAAATCGGACCTGTTGCCTATCAGCTTGAACTACCAGTAGAGATGGGTGGAGTACACGATGTATTCCATGTATCAAACCTACGTAAGTGTTTAGCTGATGAATCCTTGCTTATGCCTTTACAAGATGTGGAAGTAAATGAAAAGCTCAAATTCATCGAACGCCCGTTACAAATTGAAGACCGACAAATCAAAAAGCTTAAACGAAAGCAATTGGCGTTAGTCAAAATAAGATGGGACTCCAGGCGTGGCCCAGAATATACTTGGGAACTTGAGTCAGAAATGCGCAAAAAGTATCCACATCTCTTTCAATGAATCTCGAGGACGAGATTATTCTAAAGGAGGGGAGGATGTAACACCCAAAATAAAAAGAAAAGAAAAAATTCAAAATTTCACTCCCTCGCGGTACGCGAGGGAGATTTTGACAAAACCTCGCGGTACGCGAGGGGACTGCTTATACGCCAGATTTACACCTTCTCGCGGTACGCGAGAAGATTCCCAACCAAGCCTCGCGGTACGCGAGGGAATAGTACACGCGTCAGGGCCAGAAAACACGTGTCATTCACCCTTGCCACCAGCCGCCACGTGTCATGCTGACTCAGCACCGTTCGTGACACCTCATCCTCTCGCGGTACGCGAGGGATTTCCTTGGCCGGCCTCGCGGTACGCGAGGGACTGGAAAATCAGCCTATAAAAGGCCTTCAACGGGATTGAAATTCTGTACAGTTTCCAAACATTCGTTTCACACAAACCCGATCTCTCAAAACTCCACAACGTCCCGAAGCGCTGTTCAAGAATCCTACGACACCCAACTCAAGCCGTAGTTCTGTCCAAATCCCGCAAAGTAGGTATCGTTAAAACTATTCATATATATATAACCGCAATTATATATATATATATTCTCTCATATATATTCTCGTTAATCGTGTCTTCCCTAGGAAGAAACGTATCGAGGTTCTGCTCAAATTCCGAAGCCTACAACCCTACCAGCCATCAAAATCAAGGTGAACACGTTTAACGCTTTTCAAACGATAAAACCATTTTATTTACGAAAACGGCATGAAACAAATTAAATGCTTTAATCATAAGGGTAATCTACGTGATAGCATTCAGGCCATAAGCATACGTAGATTTGATCAAATGGTATACATGTGACGGGTGAAAGTCCGGTCCGTGGCTGGGTACAGATCATGTAATGGGAAATCATAAGACTAAGGATGGGTTTCCTTAGCAGATTATACGAGGGACGAGTTCCTGAGTATCATGTAAGACTAAGAACAAGGTTCTTAGCATCATCACGACCCTGGGAATAGGCTATCGGTCTGAGACATAGAGCTCAGCCAGTTGACCCCATGGCAGAGACCCGGTGTATGTAGGTGGTATATACTTCAGGTGAAAAAGACTGCTGAATGTGTAGATTTATCGTCAAAGAAAACGTGCTTAAAGGCTTTAATTTGGTTTATGTTAGAAATCATTTTCGTGTCAGTTAAATGTGATTCACCAGCTTTATGCTGATGTTCATTTTCAAAACGTTTTTCACAGGTAATGAAAGAAATCATTAAATTCAGGGTGATGCAGTAAAGACAAGATCTTTAGGCATATCAAAATCCCTGTGGCAGACTAATACAAGACCAAATGTTGGAACGGACGTAGATCCTAGACATTTTGAATGGCTTGTATTATGTAAATTATTTCAATCACTGTACATTATATAATAGACTTTTGAAGATCTATTATCATGAAATGAAAAGGGACGTGGATCCCAAGTTTTGACAAAAAGTACAGAATTAACCCTTGAGGTTATTTACATTACATTTCATTACAAAAAGGCATCAAGTAAAAACAAAGACTTCCGCTGTCCAAATTTATGGGACCTCATTCAGATACCAGCATTATCTCGCGAGGCCCGGGCAGGGGTAGCCCGGGGTTGTGACAAAAAGAAAAAGGGCAAAGGTTTTAAAGAAGTCATTACAAATCTAATCTGTCGAATGAATGGAATTGACGAATGAAGTCTGGGAATGTAATTCCCAGCCTTGTGGTAGATTATGGACAGCGAGCCATAGTTGCCATAAGAGCAACAGGGGCAGTGTCTTGGTGGCCTGCCAATGGTTTTATGTTGTACAACTGGAAAGGGAGTAACGACGGTTACTCGGGTGATGACGATCATCCTAAGAGAATGAGGTAAGGGGAAATCAATGACATCGATACGTAACGGTTGATTCCTAAAGGAAAGATGCGTGTTGGGCAATGACGGCGATTCGTAACGGTTGACCCCACGTATTGAATGGTTATGGCAATGACGGCGATACGTAGCGGTTGCCCACAACATCAAAGGTTCCTTCGGGGACACGGAGACGCTTAAAGAAAGATACAGATTGTAGATAGTAATGTATGACTTAAATGAATGTTTAATGTTTTAAACAAATGATCCGTTCAATGTGTTTATGACGAGGAAAAATGTTTGAAGGTTTTCAATGATGAATGAAAGGCCCTGTTTTCTTATACGTGATGTTAAACCCTAATGAATGTTTTGAATGATGAACCATTTCTTAAATCGAATGAAAACTAGAACTCACCAGCGTAGCTGACTTTTTAGTATGCACATTCAGGTTAAGGCAGGTATGGATGATGGACGGTGATGCTTGGCAAGCGAGAAGAGTTACCCGGTTGATCATGAAGACTGGCATCCCGTTATGATTAGATTATGATATGTTTATGTAATAGAATATGTTACGCTTCCGTTGTTAAACAATGTAATGTTTATGTTTATTTGAAGTATTTTCCGCTGCGTTATTTGATAATTAAGTTTAAGAACTGTTTATGAATGAGTAAATCCAACAAGTGAGGCCTCCCGGGTTTGGGGCCTTACTAGTTGGTATCAGAGCAATAGTTTGAGAGATTCGGACACTCCCAGTGTCTGAACTTAAACTGTGAATGGGACCGAAAGCGGATGCCAGTACGGGTAACTCGAGCCACAGCTTCAGGTATGAAAAGTAGAGTATGTGTATGTAGTATGCCTTAGAAAGGGTTAGGTAAGGACTTGTGTTCTAATGGAATCGCAAAGGTGGTCAAATAGAAATCGAAAGGTAGTGTAATGGTTAATTGCAGATGGCCAGTGTATATTAACATCTTACAGTGCTTATTGAATTTTATTTGTTAACTAGCGTGATGACATTGGATTCTTGTCTTATAGAACAAAATGGCAAGAAGAGGAAACGGAAGGCGTGGTGGGGGCCGTACCGGTGGTCTTACCGGTGGTCATAACGGCGGTCGCGACACGACCCCTGCGCGCCAAGAGTATAGTGAAGAAGGAAGTGTTCACACTGAACCGGCGGTTGGTGTGCATGGAACCGATCAGACACAGGTTGAAGAACAACCTTTCACTTTTGAACCAGAAGTGAGAGCAGCCATAGCTCGAGAGTTCACAGACTTGATGAAAGATTCTTTGCCAGGACTGTTGGCAGAAGCATTAAAGAAGGTTAATGAGACGGGTGGGTCTAACACGGTGGTTGATACCCCTAACACTGAGGCAATCAACGCACCGCTTAACCGTGGTTGCGATTATAAGTCCTTCAAGGCATGTGACCTGCCAGTCCTGACTGGGAAGAAGGACGCGGTGGCTACTTTTGACTGGATAATTCGTATGGAGGCTGCCATTCGTCGGAGCGAATGTCTAACGGATCAAGTTGTGAAATTTGCTGCTAACTCCTTAAGAGAGGAAGCATCCCATTGGTGGGAAGGTGTACGTCAAGCAAAAGGGAGCGAGGTTGTGGATGCGATGATGTGTGCTGACTTGAAAACTTCGGTGATCAAGAATTTATGCCCAAGGAACGAGATTGAGAAGGTAGAGAGGGAATTTCTGGGTTTGAAGGCCGGGAGCATGACGCACCGGCAGTACACAACTCGATTCAATGAACTGGCACGTCTGGTGCCACACCTTATCACGACTGAGGAAAGAAAGATTTCTTGTTACATTCAAGGGCTGTCGGACCAGGTCCGCACCTATGTTAAGGAAAACGCCCCTACGACCTATGATTCGGTAGTAGAACTGATTGGCGTGGTATTCGATGACCTGGCACTGAATGTCGTTTCCATTGAGGAACCGAAGAAGAGACCGAGCTTCTCGAACAAGAGAACTGGTGGAAGAATGTTTGGGACTCGTGATAAGAGGGCTCGGGTGAATGAGCCGACTGTTTGTAAGAAGTGTGGAAGGGAGCATACCGGTGAATGTAGACTGGGATCTAACTTGTGCTTCAAGTCTGGCAAGACAGGGCACTACTCCCGTGAGTGCCCACAACACTTCAAGTGCTATAATTGTGGGGATGCCGGTCATCTGAGTAGGGAATGCCCGAAACCGAGAATGGGTGAAGCCGGGAAAGGGAAAGGCCCGGAAAGGAAAGAAGAGAGGCCCCGAGCAAAGACTCGTGCATACGCGCTGACGCAAGACCAAGCCAGGGCAGACCCCGACGTGGCGTCGGGTACGTTCATCCTTGACAATACTTTTGCTTCTGTGTTATTTGATTCGGGTTCCAGTAAGATTTTTATATCTACGACTTTCTGTAAACGAGTGAAGTACACTGTCAGTAAACTAGAAAGGGCTTTTAGCGTAGAAACCGCTGAGGGTAGAACTGCGAGAGTGACCGATGTAGTTGACAACTCCACGATAAAAATAGAAGGTCATAGGTTCCCTGTCAGATTGTTTGTTATGGTTTTGGGTGGGTTTGATGTCGTGTTAGGAATGGATTGGCTAACTGCCAATGAAGCACAAATTATATGTAAACGAAAGATAATCCGACTCAAGGCTCCGGACGGTAGCAAAGTCGAGGTTCTTGGGGATCGTGACGCCCTGATGCCAAACGTCATCTCGATGATTAAGGCAGCAGATTACTTGAGGCGCGGATGCGAGGCTTATCTGGTGTACGTAATTGACGAGTGTAAGGAAGTGAAGGAGTTAGATGATGTACTCGTGGTACGCGAGTACCCGGAGGTGTTTCCAGAGGATTTGCCTGGGATACCACCCGACAGAGAGATTGAATTTTGAATCGACTTAGTACCAGATGCCCAGCCCGTGGCTAAGGCTCCATATCGACTAGCACCAGTGGAGATGAAAGAATTAATGGCACAACTAGACGAGTTACTTGAGAAAGGATTTATCCAACCGAGCATCTCACCATGGGGTGCTCCGGTGTTGTTTGTGAAGAAGAAAGACGGTTCGATGAGAATTGTATTGATTATCGCGAGTTGAACAAACGTATGGCGAAGAACAAGTACCCTTTACCAAGGATCGACGACCTATTCGATCAATTACAGGGCGCAAGTTGGTTCTCAAAAATCGACCTTCGATCCGGGTACCATCAGTTGAAGGTGAGGGAAGAAGACATACCGAAAACCGCATTTCGCACGCGTTATGGACATTTCGAGTTCCGCGTGATGTCTTTTGGATTGACGAACGCCCCCGCAGCGTTCATGGATTTGATGAATAGAGTTTGTCGACCAATGCTGGATCGATCGGTAATCATGTTCATCGATGATATCCTCATCTACTCCAAGAACGAGGGTGATCACGCATATCACTTGAAGGAAGTATTGGAAGCTCTGAAGAAGGAAAAGTTGTATGCTAAGTTCTCCAAATGCGCGTTCTGGCTTAGGGAAGTCCAATTCCTAGGTCACGTCATTAACCCGAACGACATTATGGTTGACCCAGCAAAGATAGTGATGGTAAAGGAATGGAATATTCCTAAGACGCCAACTGAAATCTGCAGTTTCTTGGGATTGGCAGGCTACTATCGGAGATTCATCTAGGATTTCTAAAAAATAGCTTCGCCGTTGACAAAGTTGACTCGGAAAGAGGTTAAGTATGAATGGGGTTCGACCAAAGATGAGGCGTTTAAGGAATTGAAGAAGAGGTTAACCTAAGCTCCAGTCTTGGCCCTTCCCGAGGGCAATGAAGACTTAGTGGTATACTCTGACGCTTCGGGTCAGGGATTGGGATGCGTGTTGATGCAACGCGGAAGAGTGATCGCGTATGCGTCACGACAGTTGAAGATTCACGAAGCTAATTATCCAACCCACGATTTAGAACTTGCTGATGTCGTATTCGCATTGAAAATCTGGAGGCACTACCTTTACGGGGTGAAGTTTACTATTTACTCCGACCACAAAAGTTTGAAGTACTTCTTCAAACAAAAGGAACTTAATATGAGGCAGAGGCGATGGTTGGAACTGTTGAAAGACTATGACTGTGAAATAATATACCATCCTGGAAAGGCAAACGTGGTGGCTGACGCTCTAAGCCGAAAGGATGTGCCTGCTCCTATTAGAGTGAAAGCTTGCCAGTTAGTGGTAACATCAGATGCGATGAGAGAAATCGAAAAGGCTCAAGATGAGGCACTTAAAAAAAAAACATAAAGAAGGAAAGGATGGTTGGCCAACAGGACAAGTTGGAATATAACACCCTTGGTGTTAAGACACGTTTTGGACGGGTATGGATACCTATGGGTGGCGAGCTTAGAACCAAAATCTTGGATGAGGCTCATAAGTCTCGATACTCTATCCATCCTGGCACCAATAAAATGTACCAAGATCTGAGAAAGGAATACTGGTGGCCTGGGATGAAACATGAGGTGGCAAAGTATGTAAGCAAGTGCTTGACTTGCTCACAAGTAAAGGCTGAACACCAGAAACCGTATGGAAAGATCCAACCACTTGATATACCGGAATGGAAGTGGGAACACATTACCATGGACTTCATAATCAAGCTACCTCGCACAGCTAAAGGTCATGATACCATTTGGGTAATTGTGGACCGTTTAACGAAGAGTGCTCATTTCCTACCTATTCGCGAGACGTTCTCGTCAGAAAGGTTAGCGGAAGTATTTATTAAAGAAGTAGTAGCACGGCATGGGATGACTTTGACGATCGTATATGACCGGGACACACGATTCACATCGAGGTTCTGGAAAAGATTTCACGGGGCGATGGGCACGAGGCTTAATATCAGGACAGCATACCACCCACAAACGGATGGTCAGTCCGAAAGGACCATTCAGACATTGGAAGATATGCTTCGTGCATGTATTATCGACTTCAGTGGCAGTTGGGACAGTCATCTGCCATTAGCCGGATTCTCCTACAACAATAGTTATCACACGATGATAGGCATGCCGCCTTACGAAATGTTGTATGGGAGAAGATGTAGGACCCCGATTTGTTGGGGTGAGATTGGACAAAAGGAATTAGGGAGTCTTGAAGTAGTAAGAGAAACGTTAGAAAGGTTTGATCAAATCAAAGCACGAATGAAGGCCGCACAAGATCGTCAGAAATCCTATGCGGATAAACGATGAAGGCCTATTAAGTTTGATGTTGGGGACAGAGTAATGTTGAAAGTGTCACCCTGGAAAGGAATCATACGATTCAGGAAGAGAGGAAAGTTAAGTCCGAGGTTTGTCGGACCATTTAGGATAATGGCACGGGTGGGTGAAGTCACTTATCGGCTAGAGTTGCCTGATGAGTTGAGTGGGATTCATCCTACTTTCCATGTATCACACTTGCGAAAGTGTTTGGCGGATGAATCAGCTCACGTACCACTTACTGACATCGAGGTAGATAACAGCCTTAATTACATCGAAGAACCCGTGGCCATATTAGACAAGAAGGAGAATCGTTTGTGTAATAAGATTATCCATTTGGTTAAAGTCCAATGGAAACATCGAAAGGGATCGGAAGCCACTTGGGAAACGGAGAAGGAGATGAAGGAGTCGTACCCTCATCTATTTGACTTATGATAGGTTTCGGGGATGAAACCTATTGCAAGGGGGGGTAGACTTGTAACATCCCAAAAATAAAACGACCGTTATAATAACGGAATAAACGAACGAAGCATGACGGGCCGGGCCGGATGGGCTAGAAGGGGAGCCTCCCCTATAAATAGCCAAGGATCATCACCATTTTCTCTCATTTGCAACATCTAGAGAGAGAAACCGTAGAGAGAGAAAGTTGGCGGATCGACCCAAGATTTTAGCAAAGTGTTACTCCATAGCTAGTGAGAAGAACCTCCGGACCAGAAGCTCGATTCAGGTAACGATCCGACCTAAATCTGAGTTTTAGTTCGTTTTTGGGTTTTTCGGGTTTTGGGTGAAAATGTAACATTTTAACGGATGAAACTGAAGGATAAACATAGATTTGAGTTCCTTCATGGAAAACTAACGTTTTGAATGTAAACAGGTTCGGGATCTTGACGTGATCAGACCCGAATGAGAAAGTTAGGGTTTTTGCGAAGAACAGGTCGTGCGCACTTATCAAGTACGCACGGAGCAGGTCCTGCATACTTATCAAGTACGCAGGAAGAGAGCACTGCTTACTTATCAAGTACGCAGGAAGAGGATCCTGCGTACTTATCAAGTACTTATCAGGTCTGCGCACTTGCTAAGTGCGCAGGAAGAGAGCACTGCGTACTTATCAAGTACGCAGAAAGCAGGGTCTGCGCACTTGCTAAGTGCGCAGGCATCAGGCTGATTAGGTAAAGTCGGTATGTTTAGAAGGTTAAACCGTTAGAGTCGGGATTTGGTCTGATGTGTATTTAACTAATCAATTCAGATCGGAAGTAACGTAGTGGGACCTTTATTTAGGGCAACCCGGATTAGCTTATCAGGTGAGTTCTAGAAGCCCTCTTTTAAATGTTTTATATAATGTTTTCGGGCTGGTGTGCATACATATGAAATGATGTTTTTACGAAACGATGTTTATGAAACTATGTTTATAAAATGATGCTTATGAAACTATGTTTACGAAATGAAATGATTTGGAATGAACGGTTTATGGAAAGAAAGTTTATGAACGGAAGGTTTACAAACGAAATGTTTATAAAGAAATGGTTTAAACTAAAGGTAAAGGGTTTCGAAAATGAATGAAAAGGTTTTATGAAAAGAAAAAGGGCAAAGGTTTTAAAGAAGTCATTACAAATCTAATCTGTCGAATGAATGGAATTGACGAATGAAGTCTGGGAATGTAATTCCCAGCCTTGTGGTAGATTATGGACAGCGAGCCATAGTTGCCATAAGAGCAACAGGGGCAGTGTCTTGGTGGCCTGCCAATGGTTTGATGTTGTACAACTGGTAAGGGAGTAACGACGGTTACTCGGGTGATGACGATCATCCTAAGAGAATGAGGTAAGGGGAAATCAATGACATCGATACGTAACGGTTGATTCCTAAAGGAAAGATGCGTGTTGGGCAATGACGGCGATTCGTAACGGTTGACCCCACGTATTGAATGGTTGTGGCAATGACGGCGATACGTAGCGGTTGCCCACAACATCAAAGGTTCCTTCGGGGACACAGAGACGCTTAAAGAAAGATAAAGATTGTAGATAGTAATGTATGACTTAAATGAATGTTTAATGTTTTAAACAAATGATCCGTTCAATGTGTTTATGACGAGGAAAAATGTTTGAAGGTTTTCAATGATGAATGAAAGGCCCTGTTTTCTTATACGTGATGTTAAACCCTAATGAATGTTTTGAATGATGAACCATTTCTTAAATCGAATGAAAACTAGAACTCACCAGCGTAGCTGACTTTTTAGTATGCACATTCAGGTTAAGGCAGGTATGGATGATGGACAGTGATGCTTGGCAAGCGAGAAGAGTTACCCGGTTGATCATGAAGACTGGCATCCCGTTATGATTAGATTATGATATGTTTATGTAATAGAATATGTTACGCTTCCGTTGTTAAACAATGTAATGGTTATGTTTATTTGAAGTATTTTCCGCTGCGTTATTTGATAATTAAGTTTAAGAACTGTTTATGAATGAGTAAATCCAACAAGTGAGGCCTCCCGGGTTTGGGGCCTTACAATGAGTGTGTGTTCTTGCAATTTTTGTTAGAGGAGAAGAGGTGGAACACTCAAAACCCGAGATTGAAGATTTGCATGTAAAATCAGTGGGATTTGAGGTGCTCATCTTCATCAACGCTCCATGTAAGTATCATTTCTTCTCCAAAACCTCCATTGATTCATGTTCTTGGTGGGTTTTTGTAGAAATCAAGCTAGGGGCTGAATTCATGGTTGTTTGTGATTAATAACTTGTTTAAAGTTAAAACCTAGCTTGATTAGTGTTAAAGAGTGGTGAATAACATCCTTTTTACACCTAATTCAAGAATCATAAAGTTAGGGTTCTTGAGGGTGATTTGGGGGTTTTATAATCGGGGATGTACAATTGATGGAATGATGGTTGGTAAGTGTTTATGGTGGTAATAGACACATTGATTGATAAGAATCCCCAATCAATTTGATGATTTCAAAATTAGGGTTCTTGAGACCCACATTGGGGGTTTTGTATTTGAAGGTGTTTAAATGGTTAATTGAGTTTGGATAAGTGTTTATGGTGTAATATAAAGATAATTTCAAGTATAAAACTTAATTGAATGGGTGAATTATGAATTGATGAAACTGTGAAAATTTGGTGAAATCCTTAACGGGTCAAAATGGGTGGATTTTGATTAGAAGGTTAAAATCTTGTGTAAAGCTAAATAAACCAAGATTATATGATAGTGAAGATCATAAGATAATTGGTGGGAGTTGAACTTCAGTTAATGAATGTGTTGAGGTAAATTAGATTACTAAAACATGTGGGGTGTTTAGGTGATCGAATCGATAAAGGTGATAGCTTTGAGGAACGATTGGAATCTTCATTGGTAAAGGTAAGTGCTTTGTACTTACTTAGTATTTGATAAACTATTGTTGTTCTATAAGTAGAAAGTATGTTAAAGATATTTTTGCTTATGTGTTGTTATTATGGTTTGTGGTGAATTGGTATAATTTGACTTAGATGGTAAAGAGTCAAACCATTATAAGGTATGTGTGTATTAGTGTATTGGACTATATGTTAACACTCATTCTAAAACGATGAAAGTGGTGGGTTGATGTAGTTGACTTATGTGATTACTAGTCAAACTAAATGTGGTAGAATGGTATAATATGACTTAGGAGGTAAAAGTTAAAGTTGTATGTTATTGTGGTTTAAATCTTGGTGTATTGACTTGCGTGGTAAAAGTCAAACTTGTATGCGTATTGGGGTTTGAATCTTGGTGTATTGACTTATGTGTTAATAGTCAAACTTGTATGCATAATATGATAGAATCTATATGTTTGACTTAATATGGATATTAGGTCAACCTTAACTATTGTTCGGCTATATGTGGAATTGAATGCAATAGTAATTAACTAATCTAGACCATTTTATATAATGATAAGGAATGAAAGACTCAAAGTGGATAGAGTCACTAAATTGTAAAGTATGTGTTAGTTCTATAGTATTTTACCTTATATGTTGTTATGTTGAACATTTAGGTAAAATGATAAGATGTTGAATAACATGAAGTGTGAATACTTCATGATGAGGATAAGTGAAGTAAAGCACTTCACAGATGGAAGTGAGAATATATGTCTCATAAGTGGAAGTGAAGTAGAATACTTCACGGTTGACGTGAAGTCAAGTACTTCATGAGTTGACATGGAGTAAAATACTCCATGAGAGAAAACGAGAGGTGGATCTCTCACAAGACATGTGGATATGTCAAGTAAAAGAAAGATAAACAATAAACCATGGATAGGTTATTACTGATCTTAAAAAGTAATTAAATGTATGCTTAAACAATTGATGGGTGGAATTGGAAGTTAAACTCCTACAAGTGGAAATGTATCATAGTACTCGGACTTGAGGAATTAAAATACTAAACTTTACATGTTGGGATGTTGGGTAACCTTAATGGATGCTTAAATATATAGATATGTACCATATAGGTTTGAAAATGCAATCTGGTCACTCAGCGAAAAGTTGTAAAAGCTGAAAAACTGAATTTGGGCCATTTTGACCTGATGCCGGCGTCCCATACGCCCACCAGCGTATGGTACGCCCAAATGAGTCTGGGAGACGCTGGGAAAAGTGTGTTTTTGGGATTTTCGCTTGTTGTTCTTGTAGGGACTTGTTAGGAGTCTCAAGGACTAATTATCTTTACTAAACTTGTTAATTTTGATGTTTTGAATGTAGGAAAGCTCCGTCATGATCTCGGGTCTCGCCAAGGATGGAAAATTGGATTCTCAACATTTCTTTTGGAAGTTGTCTACTTTAAAACTAACCCTTAGAAGGGACTACTTATGTTAACAAATATGTTTTGAAATTGTAGTTGTTTAAACACATGTCCTTGTAAAAAAATTATGATATTCACATGTTAACGTGAATAGATTATCAATGTTTTTAAATATGAATGATCGTTGGGACCTAGCTTCCGCATTGTTTTAAAAGTTTAAATTGGTTTGAAATTTTGGGTGTTACACTAAAACTCCATCCACTTGTTAAGTTAAGCAAGGTGTACCACGTTGGACCCATTGATAACCACTTCAAATCTAAACACTATTAAAGTCATCTTCTGATCTTCTCCTTCCTTCACAATATCTTCATTTCCCAATCTGGAATTTCTCCCCATGTCTCCTTTCTCATGGATAAGGTCGGGTAAAGATAATCCAATGGTGACGAGACCAAGATACGGAGGTTGAAAGACGAGGTTATTATTGATTATTGTGCTAAATGTGAATTGGAGTCTTATATGACCTACTTGTACTGAAAACTGTTAAAGAATTTATTATATGGGAATAATGATAGTAATTGGGCATATTACATTATTAATCATGCATGGCCAGTATGATTCGTAATGTAATATGAGCAAATGCTTCATGATAACCATATAATAATGAACACTGATTAATGAACATGTAAATGTGAATATGTATGAAAGGATACATGAATTATTATCAAATGTAAATGTGAACATGTATGAAAGGATACATGAATTAATGTTAAATATGAATGTGAGCATGTTTGAAAGGATACATGAATTAATGTTAAATGTGAACATGTATGAAATGATACATGAATTAATGTTAAATGTGAATGTGAGCATGTATGAAAGGATACATGAATTAATATTAAATGTGAACGTAAGCATGTATGAAAGGATACATGAATTACTGTTAAATGTGAATGTGAGCATGTATGAAAGGATACATGAATTAATGTTAAATGTGAACGTGAGCTTGTATGAAAGGATAAATGAATTAATGTTAAATTTGAATGTGAGCATGTATGAAAGGATACATGAATTAATGGTAAATGTGAATGTGAATATGTATGAAAGGATACATAAATGAATATTAAATGTTAAAGGTTGATATGCATGAAAGGATACATGAAAGAATGCTAAATGTTAAATGTGAATACTTGGAAGAATGTTTTAAGCATATGTATGAAAGTTATCTAAACTCTCCTATTTTAAATCTCAGCCGAGGAATGGCTGACGAAGGAAATTCGAATAGAGATAGAAGGAATGATGATGACGGAATTAGAAAATATTGGGTATAGACCTTGATAGGTCAAATGGATAAATTGCATTTTTGTATGATTAAAAGCTTGTATATGGCTTGGTTAATCAAGTCTTGTTGTAGAAATAGACGGGGCTGGAGTCTTTTGACATAATTGTTAGATGAGATTATATGTGAATCGATGGATTCAGAGGTGATCAACATTGTGGATTTCATAATGTTGACGAAGGTATGAATTATTAATCGAAAGATGTGGTGAAACAATCACATGGAATGGAGTCCCAAGATTGTAGTGAAATTAAGGGGTTACTTAGTAACCGTATCAACGTAGGGTATGACTAAAGGGTGACGTGTCGATCTGTTCTCACCTAGAGACGGTGAAACATGTGGCGCAAGAATTGGTGTATGCCTGGCTCATGCCATTGACATCAACCGGGGTAATGGAATACTTGGTGTTCTAGTTGTGAAGAAGTCCATAAGGGTTCTATACCCGAATGTCACTTCTTGAGAGGTAACCATTAACTTGAGGAAAAGAAGAATGAAAGAATGTATACGTACTTTTGTCAGGTTTGAACATGTGACTAAAAGTCCTAGTTTTAACAAGTTAAAGTGGAGGAGGGTGATATCCCATGATTGGTATCATTTCCGTTATGAATACTATGAGATTATGAATGTAACTTTCTACCTTGTTAGAAGTTCCGCGATATAGATGGACCAATGTGAAGGGTAAGTTGGCCCATGTATGCAAGTTCGGTGGTTGTTTATCCGATGATAGTCGTTTTATCTTCAAAGCAAAGTCGTTCAATCTCAATATCTTCGTGAGTTTCTTGAAACCTCTTGAAAGGAGAGGCCTTTCTGGAATAAATTGGTGTGCCATCTTGGATTTAGTGGAAATCCATTAGTGGATGAGGTGGTGAATTCCGAAGACATATATGTTGACCTGAAAATGATTGAAGTAATCAAGAGGTATATAAGGTTTGGAGCCTTATAACTTCATAAATGGTGTTTGAAGTCTTAGAACTTCAAAGGGGTATTGTAAGATTGAGAAATTGAATCTCAAGGCATGACGTGCGTTAAAGTCGATAGGATAAACATGGTGTTGGATTTACGAAAGAGGATTGGCTTTGGCCTTTGACATGTTATTCCTCAGGAAGACTGTATGCATAGTCAGTTGTGAGTTTCATTGTAGCAAGAAAGGAGAGAACTTGAGAAGGGAACTGATGAATCTATATGCGGGCGAGCGTTAGAAGGGTTGAGTTGATGTCCTCGAATTTCATCGATGTACTTGAAATCTTCTAACTTCATGATGTTCTTGAAGTTCTTGAAGTCCTTGAACTTCATGGGTGATGAATAAGAATTAAAAACCTCGTGGGCTGTTGTAAGTATGTTTTAGGGTTTAACTTTTGGTGGCTGCGAATGAAAAGAGGCACAATCTAGTGTATGGTTATGAGTGTCTCACTTGCCTATGGGTTAAGGCCGAATACCAAAAGTGAACCAACTCTTCCGAGTTGTCGGAGAACTTGGGTTCAAGAAGTGTGTGATACGACATGGTACATCTGTACCCGTTGAGTCGGATTGAGGTGTTAGTTTCTTCTTGAATTGGAAGAAACCAGGTGACTATTTACCATCAGTTGAAAGATGGTTTCATCTTATCTACCATTTGAGTTTTCATATTTGATTGAATGAATTTCTAAAAGGTGAACGGTGTCGAATACCGTTTGGTTGGGTGGTATTGGTTGTCACGAAACTAAGAATCATGTTGTGATTCAAGACCTAGCATGTAAGATCGTATTTATTGAGTGTGATTGAGAAATCCACTCAAGGTGGATAGAAAACCCTAAGTGGATCTAGGGAGAAGGTGTATTGAAATTCAAATGGGAACTTTGCCGATATAAAAGTTCCCTTTGTAAAGGGGGTGCATCGGGTTTGAAAACGTGGGAGGCCAAGTCCCCGTTTAGTGGGACTGTTCAGCCTTCACTTTAGTTTGTAAAGTGGTATGTCATTAGCAGTTACCCGAGGGATCGTGTAGTATCCATGATACATTCCTAGTGGTTCATCCACGGGAATGTGTAGCGAGAGAAGTGGATGTTGCTTCTCCTCGCGGTGTTAAGGTGGATGATGAATGTTTATCTAGAGGATCCAGTGGCTACCTTAGGTGGCTAGGTGAAACACTGGCGGTATAAGCGTATTAACCAAGTGTTGGTTCAACGAGATCAATGATAAGGGACGGAAAACTACTGGAAATCTAAGGATAGATACTTGAGTGTTACCCTAATCTTTTGATGGATCGGGTTTCGGGGACGAAACCCAAAATTAGGGGGTGTGATTTGTAACGAACCAACCTTCGGTTTTGCCCTATAATATATTTATTATATTCTAAGAGGGTGTAAATAAATAAAATGAAAGTTTGGGAGTATTATGTTGCAATTTAAGGGTTTTGACTAACTTATGGTAAAAAGGAGTTCAAAATTGAAGTTGAGGGACCATTTGTGTAAATCAGCCAAAGCTGATTTACTTGTTGGTGATGGTAGCACAGAACACACACATAAGTGTGTGTTGTAGAAGCATGTTTTTGTAACTATAGATAAAATTCTATGTATCGGTGTACGTGGCTAGTACGCGGGAGGGTGTTCCTGAGTACTTAGCATGCACACCACTTTGGTCCTGCGTACTTAGTAAGTACGCAAGGCTTTTGCGTTGCGTACTTGTCAAGTATGCATGACCAAACCCTGCGTATTTAGACAAGTACGCAGGTAGTGTTCATTCCCCTATAAATATGAGATGATGGACTCATTTGTAAGTGGAACTTCTGGAACAAGGTTGAGAGGTGTCCGGGTCGGGACAAGCTCTCCCGACCCCTGGACCGTGTGTGACACCCAGTAGTCGAGGTCAATACCCATAGTCATATTTGCACATTCCTATTTTATATTTCTTGGAATATTATCTTTGACATGGTATTGTCAGGAGTCTAGCAAAGGGACAAGTGTCGTATTTAGTAATTTTTAAGAATTACTACGATATAAACGATAATAAACCGCATTGAACGTTCGTTGGTGATTAACGAGATTTTATTCCAGTAAAAGTCTAGAGAGACGCTTTAACATAAAAGCATAAATATTGGTAACTAAACTTTTATAAAAAGTTGACATATAAATAGTTGTTACATGGCTCTATGTTATTTTATGTATACGTGTATTATATTAGTTAAAACATTAACTATGACGGGTTAAATTAGTGGACTATTAAAATAGTCAAGATACAAAATATATATAGTTTTTAATCATAAAAGTTCGTACATCGGGTATTAGATCACGGGAACACCTACCGAGTATACCCTACCTAAAAATCTATCTAACTAAATACTTAGAAATCAACTAGAAGTGGAACAAGACCCAACCCCCACCCTTCTACCCATTTCGGCCAAGAAAGGGGGGGGGGGCACCCACACACCATCACCTACACCACTCCACCACCATACTTGTTGTCATGATAAGCCATCTCCAATCAAGTAAGAATCAAGCAACCATCAAATCCATCCTTTCAAGCCTCACCTTGTAATGATGATAGTGTAGTCCGACACTCCACTCAATCCATCTCATGATGATGATCTTGGACAAGCATACACTCCATCTAATTGGTATATATAGGAGTGTATGGAAACAAAGCAAGAACTTTCTTTTGCTCCCTCTCTTCCTCTCGGTTTTAACCAGCCCCAAAACATAAGTCATACCCAAAAATCCCGTAACTCAGCTTCTGCCAGATTTTTGGCCAACTTTGCAAGACCATATCTCCTTCGTTACTTGGCCAAATTGGTCCATTTTTCTTCTAGAATGAAGCTCCATGTTAAGAAGGAAGAACCAAGTGGAATCACTCGAATCCATAGAGTATTCGACCTCCAAACAGCCGGCGCAAGAAGGCCGCTCAGTGCAGGTCGAATCTAGATATCTCTTTTCATTTTCCTGTTTTGAGGTACCTACACAATTCCAAACCTAGTAATTCTTTTTCACATCTCCTCTGGTTTCAATAAATTTGATTTTAGAAGAAAACCCCAAGTTATTTGGTCTTCTAAAACCATCTAAAAGTCTATTCGAAGTACGCCTAAAAATCTGAGTTTTCAAGAACAAAATAAAACATAAAAGTCTTGATGAGTTTTGGCTTTATTTCTTCATAAGTCATGTTTGAATACATATATTTAAACATGTACATGTTCATACATAAAATACCAAACTAGAAGGACCATGGACAAGACAAGGACACATCAAATATAAACTACATATATATATATATATACTATCACATAAAATAACACTTGGATGATGGTGTTTTTCATAAACCCTTCATTCCATTCATGTGTTATGTTGAAGGATACATGTTCGTGAAGTTATATGATTATATGTGACTTACCTGGCAAGACCCGAGGTAGTGTCCTATGATTCAATAAGACATACGAACGATTATCATCAACATATGAACGTGAAAGGTGTTACTAAAAATATATGATTATTGGTAAAATTGTGATATATATGTGTTGATGTACGGTTTTGGTTAAATCATGGAAATGTTTTAGGAATTAAAGATTAGTATTCTAATATGAACATTTGATATGTGTACATGGAACATATGAAGAGATTCAGTTAAAAATAAATAATCACATGACATCGTGGAACATAAGTGAATATATTTTAAGTTACAAAAATAATATTTATTTTTGGTAAACTTAATAAGTCACCAATAGGGAAACATATTATTTTTTCGGAAAATATGTAAGCGTCTAGACTGGAATAATAATCTCCAACGAGTCGTAAATAAAAACACTATTTTTACTAAACAAAGGCGTACTTAACGGGATTCGTTAAGTCGGATGAACAACTTACGTATAAGACGGGTAGTCTTAACACATTAGTACCCTCGTGTGATTAGGGTACAGATAGACAAGAACTATTAGCACAAGGTTGTTTGCTAGGATTTCATCGAACACAAGGTGAGTTCACGGCCCCCTTTTATCTTTTTACTGTTTTGTAAACGGTGGGGGAGAAACATACGTAATATGCTTTGAAAACATGAACATTTTGGTTTAACTCTTTGTGAGTTTCACTAAACCCCTTTTTTCTAAGTTTTTGAAATATTTTGGGCTGGAAACATACTTATAAAGAATTTTCGTATGTAAATGAATGAACTAATGATCTGACCGTATGTGTGTATTGAGGGAAAAATAAAGCGCTTAAAGTCCTCGGAATAATATAGTAACCATTAGCTATGGACTTAGCCCGGGATTTTATGGATTTTACTATTGGGGGTGACGCCTCCGGTCATGATTAGTCGCGCTAATCAGGGGTCCAAATGGCCGAATAACCGCATATTGTCTTAACTCGCAGAAAGGCGAGGGGAGGCACTGAAAGTTGGGGTTTGGTTACGGTCTCGTACATTACATACTGTTTTGTATTCCTTGCAAGTTTACAAATGGGGTCAATTGATCGGATTAGTATTCGGATTCATTGGTAATACATACAAAGAGTTTTGATCGGTAAATGATCAGGTTTAAACAATGTATATGTTTTCAAATGAAAACTACATATTTTATGACGGTTAAGTCATGGGCATGTTTTCAAAGGAAAACTACGTATTTGATGACGGTTAAGTCATGTATATGTTTTCAAATTGAGTCATGTATATGTTTTCTAAGGAAAACTACTTATTTGATGACGGTTAAGTCATGTATATGTTTTCAAAGGAAAACTACTTATTTTATGACGGTTAAGTCATGGACATGTTTTCAAAGGAAAACTACTTATTTTATGACGGTTAAGTTATGGACATGTTTTCAAAGGAAAACTACTTATTTTATGACGGTTAAGTCATGGACATGTTTTCAAAGGAAAACTACTTATTTTATGACGGTTAAGTCATGGACATGTTTTCAAAGGAAAACTACATATTTTATGACGGTTAAGTCATGGACATGTTTTCAAAGGAAAACTACTTATTTTATGACGGTTAAGTCATGGACATGTTTTCGGGGAAAACTAACTGTACTAAATGAACAAACTCTGTGAACTCACCAACCTTTGTGTTGACACTTTAAAGTATGTTTCTCAGGTAACCTTTAGCCATGGCGCGGTTGGAATAGACTAGCTATGTTGGTACAAGTCCTAGTAACCGGATGGGCATAGATTATCAAGTCTCAAGTCGACCATTGAACTAGCAGGACTTAGATCATTGTATTTATTTAGTTTTAGTAATCGTATATGTAATCAAGTCTTAGAAATCACCATTACAGCTTCCACTATCGTGTAATGAACCAATCGTTGCAACCTGTATTTATTTATTAAGTAAATAAATTTGGGGGTGTGACAGATTGGTATCAGAGCAATGGTTTTAGCGAATTAGGTTTCCTTAGTGACACCTTGGCTTTAACCGGACTCATTTAGGGACCAAGATTTCTAAGACTTGCATCACACTAAAAACACCCAAGACTTTAGTATAGGAATTCCAACCGTTGCCGAACAATTTGTGTAGACTATTAGTGTATGGAGTTACACTAGGGTATCATTAGCTACACTAATATAATTACATGGCACATGTAATGAACACTTAAACACATATAACAATGTGGAAATAATAAACACTTACAACATGTTACTGTTCGGATTACGAGTCAAGAATAACGGGTACTCAGCATACTGCAACCTTAGAAGATTGAGTTACGAGCTGAGCTTGGGCGACGACGGCAGCAACCGTCAGTTACCGATCTTGGTATCACAATAGGCTAAACCCATACCAGAATCTGTACCTATACCTGCACCACACCGACAACTACTCTAGTCGTGGAGGCAACTTTCTTTCTGACGTATGTGCGGTATAAATACTCTAATTCATGAGTTGCCGGATCGAACGAATAGACTTTCGCCATGAGATGTGGCAGACGGGATTGCCCGGACTTAAGGGAGTCCAAGGTGGATAAGCAGGACTAAACGGGGGAGAACTCCATGGGTCAGGAGACCCAGACATTCATCAGGATCATGCGGATCCATACGTATATACATACTTGGACCATGAGTTGCTCGACACTAATTTGAGGATCTCTGCCCTACACATAGTGCCTGATTTCCATAAACATTTTATTCTTGAGAGACACTGGTGGTGCCTCTCTACCGTTAACCTCATCCGGTAACAACCAGATTCGACAGACTCATGGGTATTGGTACTCATAATCAAGAGTAATCCGATAGAACAATACACACTCCTACACAAGTGTGCAAACACGACCTAATGATCATTTCAAATCCTTTTAACTAAAAGTTGGGGATAGAAGGAACACTACAGGGATCATGCAAAGTAAATTATCACACGTAATCATGATTTGTAGTGTATGGGAACTTTAGTGAGTCTTGCTGTCCAAGGTAATGATCAACCCATGTTCTCAGTCACTTGATTAAGGATTGGATCTTAACAAATAGGACTTCTCAAATAGGTGTCCACAAAGTATTCTCCTAGTTCGGGAGGGACGAGAGAAATTCAAATTGAATTCAACCAATCCTTAGTGAATCCTGAACGGCGAAGGATTTCGCACATTCATTCTTTGAGATTCTGCTTGTCAAGATGGCTTCAAATTTAGCATTACCACAACCCACAATTACAATAATTGCAAAATTATTGTGGGAGATTATAGCATAATCTCGGGATCTATCGTACAATTTAGTCTCACAATTACTTGAAAGTTACGTCAGGAGTGCTATGCACTAGCTCCGGTAATGGGGCAGAAAATCTTTCTAACCCGCATACACATAGCACCTATGGAGTGTTGTGGAAGCTCGACATGAGACAAGTAGGCAATCTGACATTTCATAATATTGGTCAAACAGGGTTGCTCTCGTAACCATTGACATTCAGTACACCTTTAAGTCCGACTATTCTCCCGGTGATGAATAGGTCGGGGATGATGCTTAAGCGAATGCCAAAGAAACCTAAGTGTGGACTGATGACAATTGTCGCACTAACAGAAAAAATGACATACAAAACTTTTGAAGGTTTCCCAAATGCGGAATTTCTTGCTAATCTCATTAGCTCTCGATATGCATAAGGGACGTAAGCATGAGTTGTTCACTATAGACCACTGTCCATAAAGATTCGAGAAGGATAGTTTGATACCCTTTTTACCCGCACTTTCCCAAAGATCATCTTGTTGAATGGATTCCAGATTTCAGCCTAGAGGAGAGGCGTGATCACATCTTTCGCTCCTAATTTTCTATAATTAGGAAGCTCTAGATCATTTATTGTTAAGAAATGACCTCTTAACGCAGGCTCAGTAAGAATATAAATTTTTCGATGTTTAACACTCATTACCTCAATTTTATCCTTGGGCTAAGGATTTTGAGGCTATAACCTATATGAGTGGAATGCGTAACAGTAAGTCACCAAAGCACCATTCAAACACTAAGGAAGTGCATACACACTGTATGACTAATAGTTGGCTATCAACCCTTTCTGCCAACTTAATGGGTTGACAAACCCATAGCCCATTTTGGGGAAGCACTAATTCGATGAGACCATACTCACAGTATCACTGTTCATTTCCTCACCTAAACGGAATGTGAATATTCCAAACAAACATAGAACTTTGTATGACTTACATACTTCGAGAGTATGGTCGTCAAGCCATGAGTTTACATATCAGGACGTTACAACCCAAAGGCTGGTCTGCCTTAGAAAGGTGGTACAAGCAAAGGGTAAAGTGGTGATTAGACTCGAACTTTTTTAGTGAGAGCACACAAGGAATCTTGAAATATTAAATCAATTATGACCCATTTTAATGGAAGATCATAGATAACACGAAACCTGAATTAAGAATAAAGTCTTAGTCCGAGAAAATGCTTTCGAAAAGCATAAGAGGGACAAACATAAAGTTTCATTTTCGTACTTTGTCATTACTACCCAATATTCAACTAAAACCTAGACACCTCGTCGAGTAATTCTTTCCTAAGATCTATAGAGATCTGCTTTTGTGATAAAGTGCGTAGACGAATAGAGGGTATGTGTCAACATACGCTCAAGATTCGCAGGCACCATCCCTTTCATTACCAGGAACGAGCATCACATAGCCCTACCGTATTGAGGGTAATCAAATAAAGGGGTTCTTGCACGTTTAATATCGTTAGTCGGAGAAGTATTCGCTTTGCTTTCGAATACCGACTACCAAGTAAATGGAATCAAACAATTGGAGCCTAAGTTGGATGATACAGATAGAATTTGGGTACCAGGTATCGGTAGCCTATGTGGGAGATTATGGATGAAGTCCATAAGCCTAAGTACTCCGTTCATCCAGAATCAAATAAAATGTATAAGGATCCCGAGGAACTCCATTATGTGGCAAAACATGAAAGAATAAACTGCTATCTATGTTGGGAGATACCCGACAGTGAAAGCAGAATGTTAGGAATCACCTGAGTGAACACAACAACCGCAGATTCCTCAATGGAAATGGGAGGAGAATTCTATAGATTTCATTACAAATCTACCCAGAACATCTAGCGGCTATGATACTATATGGGTAATCATCAGTCGTTTGACGAAATCCGCTCACTCCCTACCAATCAAGGAGACAGATAAAAGTAAGAAGCGTGCAATGCTAAATATTAAGGAAATTGAGGCTAGGCATGGTATGCCAGTTTCCATTTTCTCTAATAGGGACAGTCGATTCATGTCAAGAATCTGGCAGTCTGTACAAGAAGCCTTGGGCACACGCCTTGACATGAGCACTGCATATCATCCCCAGATGAACGGTCAAGGTAAAAGGACCATCCAAACTTTAAAAGATGTGCTCCGTGCGTGTGTAATCGATTTAAGAGGAAATAGGGATACTCACCGCCGTTGGCTGAGTTTTCATATAATAACAACTACCATACCAGCATTAAAGCCGCTCCGTTGAGGCTTTGTATGGTTGTAAGTGTCGCTCATCACTATGTTGGGCGAAGGTTGGCGAAAAACATTTGACTGGTCCTGAGATTGGCCAGGAAACCATTGACAAGATCGTCGAAATCAAAGATCGTCTGAAAGCCATTCAAGACAGACGAAAGAGAGTTGTACTAGAAACAGACGAAATCCATTAGAATTCCAAATTGGAGACCGAGCCTTGTTAAAGGTCTCACTAAACATAACCATAAATACATCAGACCGTTTGATATACGGGCTAGGGTTGGCCCAGTAACCTACAAACTTACGTTGTCACGGGGAACTAAGCAATATACACGATGTGTTTCATGTGTCAAATCTCAAGAAGCGTTTATTAGACGAAACGTTAATCATACCGTCTGGTGAGATTCACATAGGTGACAAACCACACCCTGTTCAGGAACCTATTGAAATCACTGGCTAAAAAGTACAGGGAACAGGGCGTAATCGTATTGAATTGGTTAAGGTACCTTAGGACTCGAAGCATGACCCTAAGGATACATGGGAACACGAAGATCAAATGAAAAATCGAGTACCAGACCTTGTTCACGAATACACCAATTCAAGATAACATCAACTGAATTTCGAGACGAAATTCTCTCTAACATGGGGAGAATGTGACACCCAGTAGTCGAGGTCAATACCCATAGTCATATTTGCACATTCCTATTTTATATTTCTTGGAATATTATCTTTGACATGGTATTGTCAGGAGTCTAGCAAAGGGACAGGTGTCGTATTTAGTAATTTTTAAGAATTACTACGATATAAACGATAATAAACCGCATTGAACGTTCGTTGGTGATTAACGAGATTTTATTCCGGTAAAAGTCTAGGGAGACGCTTTAACATAAAAGCATAAATATTGGTAACTAAACTTTTATAAAAATTTGACATATAAATAGTTGTTACATGGCTCTATGTTATTTTATGTATACATGTATTATATTAGTTAAAACATTAACTATGACGTGTTAAATTAGTGGACTATTAAAATAGTCAAGATACAAAATATATATAGTTTTTAATCATAAAAGTTCGTACATCGGGTATTAGATCACGGGAACACCTACCGAGTATACCCTACCTAAAAATCTATCTAACTAAATACTTAGAAATCAACTAGAAGTGGAACAAGACCCAACCCCCACCCTTCTACCCATTTCGGCCAAGAAAGGGGGGGGGGCACCCACACACCATCACCTACACCACCATACTTGTTGTCATGAGAAGCCATCTCCAATCAAGTAAGAATCAAGCAACCATCAAATCCATCCTTTCAAGCCTCACCTTGTAATGATGATAGTGTAGTCCAACACTCCACTCAATCCATCTCATGATGATGATCTTGGACAAGCATACACTCCATCTAATTGGTATATATAGGAATGTATAGAAACAAAGCAAGAACTTTCTTTTGCTCCCTCTCTTCCTCTCGGTTTTAACCAGCCCCAAAACATAAGTCATACCCAAAAATCCCGTAACTCAGCTTCTGCCAGATTTTTGGCCAACTTTTCAAGACCATATCTCCTTCGTTACTTGGCCAAATCGGTCCATTTTTCTTCTAGAATGAAGCTCCATGTTAAGAAGGAAGAACCCAAGTGGAATCACTCGAATCCATAGAGTATTCGACCTCCAAACAGCCGGCGCAAGAAGGCCGCTCAGTGCAGGTCGAATCTGGATATCTCTTTGCATTTTCGTGTTTTGAGGTACCTACACAATTCCAAACCTAGTAATTCTTTTTCACATCTCCTCTGGTTTCAATAAATTTGATTTTAGAAGAAAACCCCAAGTTATTTGGTCTTCTAAAACCATCTAAAAGTCTATTCGATGTACGCCTAAAAATCTGAGTTTTCAAGAACAAAATAAAACATAAAAGTCTTGATGAGTTTTGGCTTTATTTCTTCATAAGTCATGTTTGAATACATATATTTAAACATGTACATGTTCATACATAAAATACCAAACTAGAAGGACCATGGACAAGACAAGGACACATCAAATATAAACTACATATATATATACACTATCACATAAAATAACACTTGGATGATGGTGTTTTTCATAAACCCTTCATTCCATTCATGTGTTATGTTGAAGGATACATGTTCGTGAAGTTATATTATTATGTGTGACTTACCTGGCAAGACCCGAGGTAGTGTCCTATGATTCAATAAGACATACGAATGATTATCATCAACATATGAACGTGAAAGGTGTTACTAAAAATATATGATTATTGGTAAAATTGTGATATATATGTGTTGATGTACGGTTTTGGTTAAATCATGGAAATGTTTTAGGAATTAAAGATTAGTATTCTAATATGAACATTTGATATGTGTACATGGAACATATGAAGAGATTCGGTTAAAAATAAATAATCACATGACATCGTGGAACATAAGTGAATATATTTTAAGTTACAAAAATAATATTTATTTTTGGTAAACTTAATAAGTCACCAATAGGGAAACATATTATTTTCTCGGAAAATATGTAAACGTCTAGACTGGAATAATAATCACCAACGAGTCGTAAATAAAAACACTATTTTTACTAAACAAAGGCGTACTTAACGGGATTCGTTAAGTCGGATGAACAACTTACGTATAAGACGGGTAGTCTTAACACATTAGTACCCTCGTGTGATTAGGGTACAGATAGACAAGAACTATTAGCACAAGGTTGTTTGCTAGGATTTCATCGAACACAAGTTGAGTTCACGGCCCCCTTTTATCTTTTTACTGTTTTGTAAACGGTGGGGGAGAAACATACGTAATATGCTTTGAAAACATGAACATTATGGTTTAACTCCTTGTGAGTTTCACTAAACCCCCTTTTTCTAAGTTTTTGAAATATTTTGGGCTGGAAACATACTTGTAAAGAATTTTCGTATGTAAATGAATGAACTAATGATCTGACCGTATGTGTGTATTGAGGGAAAAATAAAGCGCTTAAAGTCCTCGGAATAAATTAGTAACCATTAGCTATGGACTTAGCCCGAGATTTTATGGATAGTACTATTGGGGGTGACGCCTCCGGTCATGATTAGTCGCGCTAATCAGGTGTCCAAATGGCCGAATAACCGCATATTGTCTTAACTCGCAGAAAGGCGAGGGGAGGCACTGAAAGTTGGGGTTTGGTTACGGTCTCGTACATTACATACTGTTTTGTATTCCTTACAAGTTTACAAATGGGGTCAATTGATCGGATTAGTATTCGGATTCATTGGTAATACATACAAAGAGTTTTGATCGGTAAATGATCAGGTTTAAACAATGCATATGTTTTCAAATGAAAACTACATATTTTATGACGGTTAAGTCATGGGCATGTTTTCAAATGAAAACTACTTATTTGATGACCGTTAAGTCATGTATATGTTTTCAAAGGAAAACTACTTATTTGATGACGGTTGAGTCATGTATATGTTTTCAAAGGAAAACTACTTATTTGATGACGGTTAAGTCATGTATATGTTTTCAAAGGAAAACTACTTATTTTATGACGGTTAAGTCATGGACATGTTTTCAAAGGAAAACTACTTATTTTATGACGGTTAAGTCATGGACATGTTTTCAAAGGAAACTACTTATTTTATGACGGTTAAGTCATGGACATGTTTTCAAAGGAAAACTATATATTTTATGACGGTTAAGTCATGGACATGTTTTCAAAGGAAAACTACTTATTTTATGACGGTTAAGTCATGGACATGTTTTCGGGGAAAACTAACTGTACTAAATGAACAAACTCTGTGAACTCACCAACCTTTGTGTTGACACTTTAAAGTATGTTTCTCAGGTAACCTTTAGCCATGGCGCGGTTGGAATAGACTAGCTATGTTGGAACAAGTCCTAGTAACCGGACGGGCATAGATTATCAAGTCTCAAGTCGACCATTGAACTAGCAGGACTTAGATCATTGTATTTATTTAGTTTTAGTAATCGTATATGTAATCAAGTCTTAGAAATCACCATTACAGCTTCCGCTATCGTGTAATGAACCAATCGTTGCAACCTGTATTTATTTATTAAGTAAATAAATTTGGGGGTGTGACACCGTGAGCTTAGATAAGAGATGTGTGCTCCTTCGGTATGTAGTCTGTAATACGGGATCACTTCTATGTTATGGATTACGTATCGTTTCATTATCTTTTGTCTTTGTTCTTGTTTGTCTGTCTCGTTTCCTTCGTTCCCACACAAATCACAAAAAAGATCCATGTTATTTTCGCTGCGCGATGAGGCTCCCGGTACCTACATGTGTTCTTGCAATTTTTGCAGGAGTAGAAGAGGTGGAACACTCAAAACCCGAGATTGAAGATTTGCATGTAAAATCAGTGGGATTTGAGGTGTTCATCTTCATTAACGCTCCACGTAAGTATCATTTCTTCTCCAAAACCTCCATTGATGCATGTTCTTGGTGGGTTTTGGTAGAAATCAAGCTAGGGGCTAAATTCATAGTTGTTTGTGGTTAATAACTTGTTTAAAGTTAAACCTAGCTTGATTAGTGTTAAAGAGTGGTTAATAACATCCTTTTACACCTAATTCAAGAATCATAAAGTTAAGGTTCTTGAGGGTGATTTGGGAGTTTTATAATTGGGGATGTTTAATTGATGGAATGATGGCTGGTAAGTGTTTATGGGGGTAATAGACACTTTGATTGATAAGAAACCCCAATCAATTTGAGGATTTCAAAATTAGGGTTCTTGAGACCCAAATTAGGGGTTTTGTATTTGAAGGTGTTTAAATAGTGAATTGAGTTTGGATATGTGTTTATGGTGTAATATAAACACAATTTCAAGTATAAAACTCAATTGAATGGGTGAATTATGAATTAATGAAATTGGGAAAATTTTGTGAAATCCTTAACGAGTCAAAATGGGTGGATTTTGATTAGAAGGTTAAAATCTTGTGTAAAGCTAAATAAACCAAGATTAGATGATAGTGGAGATCATAAGATATTTGGTGGGAGTTGAACTTCCTTTAATGAATGTGTTGAGGTAAATTAGATTACTAAAACATGTGGGGTGTTTAGATGATCGAATTGATAAAGGTGATAGCTTTGAGGAACGATTGGAATCTTCGTTGACAAAGGTAAGTGCCTTACACTTACTTAGTATTTGATAAACTATTGTTGTTATATAAGTAGAAAGTATGTTGAAGATATATTTGCTTATGTGTTGTTATTGTGGTTTGTGGTGAATTGGTATAATTTGACTTAGGTGGTAAAGAGTCAAACCATTATGTGGTATGTGTGTATTAGTGTATTGGACTATATGTTAACAGTCATTCTAAAATGATGAAAGTGGTGGGTTGATGTAGTTGACTTATGTGATTACTAGTCAAACTAAATGTGGTAGAATGGTATAATATGACTTAGGAGGTAAAAGTTAAAGTAGTATGTTATTGTGGTTTAAATCTTGGTGTATTGACTTGCGTGGTAAAATTCAAACTTGTATGCGTATTGGGGTTTGAATCTTGGTGTATTGACTTATGTGTTAATAGTCAAACTTGTATGCATAATATGATAGAATCTATATGTTTGACTTAATATGGATATTAGGTCAACCTTATCTATTGTTCGGCTATATGTGGAATTGAATGCAGTGGTAATTAACTAATCTAGACCATTTTATATAATGATAAGGAATGAAAGACTCAAAGTGGATAGAGTCACTAAATTTTAAAGTATGTGTTAGTTCTATAGTATTTGACAATATATGTTGTTATGTTGAACATTTAGGTAAAATTATAAGATGTTGAATAACATGAAGTGTGAATACTTCATGATGAGGATAAGTGAAGTAAAACACTTCACCGACGGAAGTGAGAATATATGTCTCACAAGTGGAAGTGAAGTAGAATACTTCACGGTTGACGTGAAGTCAAGTACTTCATGAGTTGGCATGGAGTCAAATACTCCATGGGAGAAAACGAGAGGTGGATCTCTCACAAGACATGTAGATATGTCAAGTAAAAGAAAGATAAACAATAAACCATGGATAGGTTATTATTGATCTTAAAAAGTAATTAAATGTATTCTTAAACAATTGATGGGTGGAATTGGAAGTTAAACTCTTATAAGTGGAAACGTGTCATAGTACTCGGACTTGAAGAATCAAAATACTAAACTTTACATGTTGGGATGTTGGGTAACCTTAATGGATGCTTAAATATAGAGATATGTACCATATAGGTTTGAAAATGCAATCGGGTTACTCGGCGGAAAGTTGCAAAAGCTGAAAAACTGAATTTGGGCAATTTTGACCTGATGCCGACGTCCCATACGCTGGGACTAGCGTCCCATACGCTGGGACTAGCGTCCCATACGCCCACAAGCATATGGTATGCCCAAATGAGTCTGGGAGACATTGGGAAAAGTGTGTTTTTGGGATTTTCGCTTGTTGTTCTTATAGGGACTTGTTAGGAGTCTCAAGGACTAATAATCTTTACTAAACTTGTTCATTTTGATGTTTTGAATGTAGGAAAGTTTCGTCATGATCTCAGGTCTCGCCAAGGATGGAAAATTGGATTCTCAACCTTTCTTTTGAAAGTTGTCTACTTTAAAACTAACCCTTAGAAGGGACTACTTATGTTAACAAGTATGTTTTGAAATTGTAGTTGTTTAAACATATGTCCTTGTGAAAATTATGATATTCACATGTTAACGTGAATAAATTATCAATGTTTTTAAATATGAATGATCGTTGGGACCTAGCTTCCGCATTGTTTTAAAAGTTTAAATTGGTTTGAAATTTTGTGTGTAACAATATTGGGTGTCTTTGTTGGTTTCTTTTATGTGAAATGATAATCTATATCTATACTATATAATAAATGAAAATTTCTTATTAAATATACTTCTTTTTTTAATAATGATTTATTTTTAAAAAAAATATTATATATACTAATAAAACACATTCATTTTAAATTATCTCTTATTTTGAGAAATTTTAAAATTTAATCATTTAACTTTTTTTTAACCAAACAGTTAATGTAAGTCAAATTTATATTAAACAGAAATTAATATATTTTCGAAACTCAATTATATATTAATTTTTATATATTTTTAAACTTTTTTTAAAAAATAATTAGTATATATAATACATTTTGTGACATCCGGCAAATTCAGGTTAACTCCGTTAACTCAAACGTCGTTAATTCAGACATTATTCATTGCAAACTCAGTTATCTCAGTTAGTCACGCGTGCATTGCATTTAATTAGGATTGATTAAATGTGTCAACTAATACGCACACAACAGTAATCCGTAGAATTACCGAATCGTACTCGAGTCTAACCCGGAACGTTGGTGATTAATCAAGATTAATATTTCAAACATTTAATAATTTATATTTAATATAAATTATATGAGTTTTATGTGATTACGTGACTTTACATGAACTATGTGAATATTCTGGTTATCGTGCATGTTTATCGAATGTTAATCATATGTAGTATTTTTATAAAAGTTAGAGTTTTTTTTATAAAAATAATAATTGATAGTTTTAATTATTATTAAGTGTTAGTTAATAATAATAGCCTATGGGCCTTAATTAAACCTGAAGCCCAACTTAAACACCCATTATTGCATGTATTATATAAAGAACTTAAAAAAAAAATAAACATAAACCCTACCCCACCCCTTGCCGTCGCGGTCTCCCACCCCTCACCCCATTCGGCCGAGACCAAGAGGTACCCAAAAGCCATCGATTCGATCTCCGATCTTGCAATTGAACGCGTATTTGGACTCCTCTCGACGTTCCTAACGTTCCTACGTAAGTCGTTTTATTGAATTACGTCGTTATTTCATTGTTATTTTAAGATCGAAACCCTAGTTCATCCAAACTTGATATTTTCGAAATATATTAATGAATTGGCTAATTGATTGATAGTATTGTATCGATTTGGTGATTTTATGAAAATATGTGAAACCCTAGTTTTCATACGAGGTGTAAATTGAGATTTGTTGATTATGTGAAGTATAGGAATTGCATGCTAGACGTGAATTATGATTAATATAGTTATAATTATATTAGTTGAAAGATTTGGGATTGATTAGACGTGTTAATTGTGTAAACAAAGCGTGTAATGGACGACTTACTAAAAGAAGAAACTTTGTTGAAAGATGATTTTTGAATGTGAGGTTTCTTGACATGCATGACATTATTAAATGATACTAGTATGTTATTATGAAGGTAATGAAGCTTGTTAAAGTGTTGTTGGATACAAATAGCATGCTTAGATCATAGGTTACTAAAAGTAGAAACTTTGTGATTTGGAACTTGATGTCTAAACTTAATGATGTGTGTTATGGTAATCTATTATGTATTAGCATGTGTAGATAGACATGGGATGTTGATACGAACGTGTTATGGATAATGTGATTCATTTGAAAACAAACTTAAATTTATATATATTGTTAAAAATAATAAATTAATTAAACGTGTATTGTTTAGACGTAGCTTGCCAGTCTAAGTTAGTTATGACTTAGGTAGCATGAAACGTGAATTATTTGTGTACTAAGCGTGTTGTTATGCAAGCCAAACATTTAATCACTAAACGGGTCACCAACGGGTCGTCGAGTCAAACTTGGTCAAACTTAGTCAAACTAATAAATATTTTCTAAACCCTTAAAACAATGAGATTGTTTGGATACTTAGGGTTCCTATCGCCTTGCACAAGCACACACTTATAAACCGGTGTTTATAGGTGGCAGTTAGTCGTCAAGCATTCTAAGTTCGCTTTCTTTCGCACGCACTCTAAGGTGAGTTTCACGGCCCCTTTTCTTATGGTTTAAACTTGGGGGAGAAAACATGGGTACAAACATTTAGATCTTACATTTCATTTATATCACTTGTTGTACTAAGCGCAAACATATCATGCAAGTCCTTACTTATCGAACCGTTTAATATATGGGATAGCGAGGTAATCTTGAGTAGTACTACTGGGCATTGACAAGCCCCACCCGCGTTAGTCGCGCTAACACGACAGGTAGTCGAACGGGTGTAACATTAACCTAAACATTTACCATTGATCATGATAGTCATGGTAGGAGGCAGTTCAAACATAAACAGTCAGCTTCGGTGTCGAAAAGCTTTAGTAACATATAACTAGGTTAGCTACCTATGATATAAATTGTAAATGTTTTATCTAGTACACTTTACAAACATTGAAACTTGTGAACTCACCAACCTAGTGTTGACACGTTTTAGTATGTTTTCTCAGGTCATTAAGGTACAAGCACAAGCTAAGGCATGCATGCATTCGAAGTCCATCATTTTCAAACTCAAGAACTATTTATTTTATTTATTGTTGAATTATTTATTTTTGGCGCGACTGTTTTGGCGCATGCTTTTCATCTAACTTTTCGCTTCCGCAGTCTTACATTAAATCAGTGTTTGCATTACTAGTGTTGCATCGTGACTATGAGCAATACTAGTGGTTTTCTTAAACTCATATAGAGTCGTTCAAAGTAACTAATGACTGAGATCCTGGTATGTCACGCTCCTAACGGTAAAACTCCGTTAGTGGATTTTGGGGGTGTGACATATTTTTCCACTTATAAAATATACATAAAGATTTAAAAATTTTATTCGTCCCGTGTAATATACGAGTTTTTAAATATAATTATTTTGTATTATTAAGTATATAACATTATATTTTATCAACCCGTATAATACACGAGATTCTAACCTATTTAAATATATATGTGTGGCTTGTATAAGGCGACTATAGTTAAATATGATAAGACACTTGTATGCTAGCTTCTTGTTTTCAAAATCTTTTTTTTCAAGTACCTTTTAGGGAAAACTTTATAAACTTAGTTACTATTGTGTAAAGTTACCCGTACTTTTTAATAAAACTATTTTCACCCTTTCAAAAGGAGAAAATGAGGATTTGGCCATCCTTAAAACAACTGAACAAAGAAAATAGAAACACCAAATCAAATCTAAAATAACCCAAACCACCAAATACACATACATGATTATATAACAACCTACGTAACAAACCAAAATGATAAAAAGATAAAGTAACCTAAACACCTAAACACCACCCCACACACATTCTGGATATAATTAGTTCCTTGTTCCAAAAAAATGAAACCAATATAACAAATTAATTATTATTAATTTTAACAAGGACAATAACTAATCAAGTACTCTAAAGAGGGGATGTAATAGATTTGTTTAATTACATTTTTAACTGCAAAAGATAATGACTTTTGTTTGCAATAGGAATGGAAGGATATGAATGTTTAGTATAAAAATAAAAGTTTTGCTTTACTGAAAAAACAACCAAGAATAATGTTGTATCAAAAGAAAATAAGGGTGACTCTACTATACAAACACTAAAACAAACGATTTATACCCTCCAAATTTTAAGGGCCCCAAAAATTGAATAAATTACTTCAATCTATATTTTAACGTAAAAATATATGTGATAATTTATTAACTTTTGTGTTTTTAGAGAGAAATAATAATTTATCTACTTTTAATTGTGTTAACATTATATGTTTTAACGCTCTATAAAATTATATTTTAATACTTTTTATATGTTTGGAAAACTTTCACAAAAACCACAATTTTGATGTTTATTTTAGGCCTCAAAATATATTGAGCCGCCCTCGAGTGAAATACATACTCACAGGCCACAGCTTTTGTTATATCCCTCCAGCATTCTGATATGGACCTGCAAAAATATCCTATGTATATACATAACATAAGAAGAAAACACACAACCACACAGTTACTATATCTACACCATCAATTCATAGTTTTCTAGACTTTTGTATGGTTTTGGCATTTTTTTGGCACTTTTTTCTAGATAGGGTTACCCATGGTCTTTCAGTTTGTAATTTTGTTGGCAAGTTATATGATTGAAAATACTTACAACCAGTATTATCTAACTGAAGACTAAACAAAACAATGCTATAAACACCATCCTGTTAACTTAGGGATTGCTTATTCCAGTCATAACAGCACAGATCAGAAAAAGGAAGATCAATAAAGGGATTATATGTGTTATGAATTTATGATAGTATTAGCAATAAAAGAAAGATCTAACCATAACACAGATCCAGAAAAAAGGAAGATCTAGAAAGGAACATGTACACAAGTCTCATCTATAAACAGTTACTGACACTTGTACTTTAAGATTATGAGATTGTAATAAAGTGAATTGCAAAAAAGACAGAAAAAAACTGCTACACAAAGATTATAGCAAATCCAATTCAAGAACATGTACTAGAACTAGAACTCTCAGAGGTACTCAAGAGTTGTTCTAGCAAATCAGATCCTAAATCCTGAAAAACAACAGGTGTTTTTGAGCACACTTGGTTCTTACTTTTTCTCCTAGTTTTACATATTTTTCTTACTCTATGAGTCTCTTTTATGGCTGCTGCTGGTGAAGTTTCATCCTTGTAGCTTTTCCCTTGTAAAGACTCTTCCACTCTCTCTATTGGAAAGTTGAGTTGCGCCAAGGGACCCCTCATAGAAAATGCGGCTTGATCATAAATCATAGCGGCCTCTTCAGAACTATCAAACGTCCCTAGCCATACCCTAATCCCGTTTCTTGTCGAATCCCTTATCTCGGCGGCAAACTTTCCCCATGGCCTTTCACGAACGCCAATGAACCGCTTTTTCTGGACTTCGGGATCTTCTTTTGGCTTGGAAATCACTTGTAAGGTTTCGTTATCGTGTAAAGTTTTGTTTGGATCTGGTTCGGATGAATGCTCATGATTATGGAAGGTGAGATTTTCTTCTTTTATTGTGATTCTTGAAAGGGAATGGTGAGAGAACAAAAGCTCATCCCATGTGGAAGGAGACATGGGGAGAAATTCTAGATTGGGAAATGAAGACATTGTGAAGGAAGGAGAAGATCAGAAGATGACTTTAATAGTGTTTAGATTTGAAGTGGTTATCAATGGGTCCAACGTGGTACACCTTGCTTGCCTTTACAAGTGGATGGAGTTTTAGTGTAACACCCAAAATTTCAAACCAATTTAAACTTTTAAAACAATGCGGAAGCTAGGTCCCAACGATCATTCATATTTAAAAACATTGATAATCTATTCACGTTAACATGTGAATATCATAATTTTCACAAGGACATGTGTTTAAACAACTACAATTTCAAAACATACTTGTTAACATAATTAGTCCCTTCTAAGGGTTCGTTTTAAAGTAAACAATTTCCAAAAGAAAGGTTGAGAATCCAATTTTCCATCCTTGGCGAGACCCGAGATCATGACGGAGCTTTCCTACATTCAAAACATCAAAATGAACAAGTTTAGTAAAGATAATTAGTCATTGAGACTCCTAACAAGTCCCTACAAGAACAACAAGCGAAAATCCCAAAAACACACTTTTCCCAGCGTCTCCCAGACCCATTTGGGTGTACCATACGCTAGTGGGCGTATGGGACGCCAGTCCCAGCGTATGGGACGCCGGCATCAGGTCAAAATGGCCCAAATTCAGTTTTTCAGCTTTTGCAACTTTCCGTCGAGTGACCCGATTGCATTTTCAAACCAATATGGTACGTATCTATATATTTAAGCATCCATCAAGGATACCCAACATCCCAACATGTAAAGTTTAGTATTTTGATTCCTCAAGTCCGAGTACTATGACCCGTTTCCACTTGTAAGAGTTTAACTTCCAATTCCACCCATTAATTGGTTAAGCATACATTTAATTACTTTTTAAGATCAATAATAACCTATTCATGGTTTATTGTTTATTCTTCTTTTATTTGACATATCCACATGTCTTGTGAGAGATCCACCTGTCGTTTTCTCCCATGAAGTATTTGACTCCATGTCAACTCATGCAGTACTTGACTTCACGTCAGCCGTGAAGTATTCTACTCCACTTCCACTTGTGAGACATATATTCTCACTTCCATCTGTGAAGTGTTTTACTTCACTTATCCTCATCATGAAGTATTCACACTTCATGTTATTCAACAACTTATCATTTTACCTAAATGTTCAACATAACAACATATAAGGTCAAATACTATAGAACTAACACATACTTTACAATTTAGTGACTCTATCTACTTTGAGTCTTTCATTCCTTATCATTATATAAAATGGTCTGGATTAGTTAATTACCATTGCATTCAATTCCACATATAGCCGAACAATAGTTAAGGTTGACCAAATATCCACATTAAGTCAAACATATAGATTCTATCATATTATGCATACAAGTTTGACTATTAACACATAAGTCAATACACCAACATTCACACCACAATATGCATACAAGTTTGGTTTTTACCACTCAAGTCAATACACCAAGATTTAAACCACAATAACATACTACTTTAACTTTTACCTCCTAAGTCATATTATACCATTCTACAACATTTAGTTTGACTAGTAATCACATAAGTCAACTACATCAACCCACCACTTTCATCAATTTAGAATAATTGTTAACATATAGTCCAATACACTAATACACACATACCACATAATGGTTTGACTCTTTACCACCTAAGTCAAATTATACCAATTCACCACATACCACAATAAGAATACATAAGCAAATATATCTTCAACATACTTTCTACTTATACAACAACATTAGTTTATCAAATACTAAGTAAGTGCAAGGCACTTACCTTTGTCATTGAAGATTCCAATCGTTCCTCAAAGCTATCACCTTTATCGATTCGACCACCTAAACACCCCACATGTTTTAGTAATCTAATTTACCTCAACACATTCATTAATTGAAGTTCAACTCCCACCAAATATCTTATGATCTTCACTATCATCTAATCTTGGTTTATTTAGCTTTACACAAGATTTTAACCTTCTACTCAAAATCAACCCATTTTGACCCGTTAAGGATTTCATCAAATTTTCACAATTTCATAAATTCATAATTAACCCATTCAATTGAGTCTTATACTTGAAATTGTGTTTATATTACACCATAAACACTTATCCAAACTCAATTCACCATTTAAACACCTTCAAATACAAAACCTCCAATTTGGGTCTCAAGAACCCTAATTTTGAAATCATCAAATTGATTGTGGTTTCTTATCAATCAAAGTGTCTATTACCCCCATAAACACTTACCAGCCATCATTCCATCAATTAAACATCCCCAATTATAAAACCCCCAAATCACCCTCAAGAACCCTAACTTTATGATTCTTGAATTAGGTGTAAAGAGGATGTTATTAACCACTCTTTAACACTAATCAAGCTAGGTTTTAACTTTAAACAAGTTATTAACCACAAACAACCATGAATTCAGTCCCTAGCTTGATTTCTACCAAAACCCACCAAGAACATGAATCAATGGAGGTTTTGGAGAAGAAATGATACTTACATGGAGCCTTGATGAAGATGAACACCTCAAATCCCACTGATTTTACATGCAAATCTTCAATCTCGGGTTTTAAGTGTTCCTCCTCTTCTCCTCTTGCAAAAATCGCAAGAACACAATGTGTGTGTTCTATGCTACCAACGCAAACAAGTAAATCAGCTTTGGCAGATTTACACAAATGGTCCCTCAACTTCAATTTTAAACTCCTTTTTACCATAAGTTAGTCAAAACTCTTAACTGTAACATATTACTCCCAAACTTTTATATTATTTATTTACACCCTCTTAGAATATAATAAATATATTATAGGGAAAACCTGAAAGTTGGTTCGTTACATTTAGCAAGTTATTACTCTTGTCTCTATTTATAATTAAGATTCCATAAACTTACACATAGGTAATTTGTGGTTTAGCTATTTTTACTTCCGTTCTTTGAATCACATCATCGTATATTTGTATTAACATTCCCCTCAAAATTTGTATTCAGAATTACAAATTAGTTAGACATGTACGTACACAAAAATTTGGAGTTATTTTGCGTGTAACTTTGTAGTGAAAGTAGGTCTTATGACTAGGGCCGGAGCTAAGGATTTAGAGGCCCGGGACGAACTAGAAAATGGGCCCCAAACAATACAAAATTTTAAATAAAAATCATTATTAAGGCAAAAACATTTACAGCAAGAAACATAACAAAATTATAGTTTTAGAATAACGTACTGTAGTTGTTAACCGATGAATCGTACAAATCTCCTAGCATTGTATATAATTTTAAAATTTTTGGGCCCCCTCAGAAAACGGGCCCTGGGCGCGGTCGCCCTCTTTGCCCATAGTTAGCTCCGACCCTGCTTATGACTAATTGTGACAACAAATTCCGGAAGAAGTTAGACACCAATATTGGACAAGACCAATTTTCAATAAGTTCCGTTCAGCAAACTCATATCCTTATGTTTTGACCATAATTTTGTTGGGACAGCTTGGACTAATGTAATTTTAGACATGATGGAAAGGAGACAAATTTTTTATGTACCAACTTTGTGATAGGTAATGATATATGATTAAAGGAATTTAATCAATGTTGGCATTTGACAAATTAAAGGAAGAACATATACGTATCGAGATTTTATTTTTGACGACTAGTTTTAATAGCTCATAATAAAATATCTTGTATGACACCGGTTTCTTTAGTACCACCAATCTTGTTCTCATTTGGTAATATTAAAATACGGAAAATGGGTTTATAAAGAATTTGCAGAGCTTTAACTCAAAGGTTAAACCATAGTTAACTACTTAGTAAGACTCAACTTCTTGATTGCATTATAGCGTGTAAGACTTGGAATTATGTGTTTAAATGGCTTGAGCTTATTTGCCACTCTTTCACTCGTCCGAAGATTATTATGGAGTATGTTGATTCCCTCAATTTACCTAAAGTGAAGAAAATGTTGATTGAAGCCATCTGTTTTGCTATGTGGTGGGTTTTATGGAGATTTAGTAACAAGATTATCTTCTGTGTTTTATGGGTTTTATTCCTACTAAGGAGGATGGAGTTTATGATTTAATTGTTAATTACTCTTTCTTGTGGTTCAGTAATAGGAACAGTAAAGTTAGCTTTCATTGGGATGAGTGGATTAAAAATCCTCTCCTTTTGATGTAGTTTTGTTTTTTCTCGACTGTCTTAGCCGGGTTCGTTTTCTTTTTTATATTTGTTGCTGTTAAAAAAAAAGACTCAACTTCTCCAACTCCGTTCTTTCTAGACCTACTTGGTAGTTAATAAAGACTATTGCCTTTTGATATTAGAAATGGAGACATTGGAGATGTTAAAGGGCTCAAAAGAAGATAAAAAGGGAGGGGGTTAAGGTTATTTTTTATTAGCAGTTACAACATTTGGTAATGAGCTAATACTAAAGGATCTAATTCCCCAACCTTATTGAGCTTCGTTTTGAACAACTCGATGCCTTTCAAGCACATTAAGCAACATTAGTTGCTTCAATCAATGTTCTATTCCTTCTTTCAGCAACCCCATTATGTTGACGGGTTCTGGCTGCACTATAATGCATGGATACCCCTTTGGTTTGAACGAAGATTTGTGTTGTTTATCCTTTAGACATAAAATACAATGATCAGGAGAAATAAACTCCTTGTTGGGTATACCATTCAACATATCATTGTTCACAAGCTTGTTCATGCTTTTAAAGTTAGTATGGCCTAACTTCATGTGCCATAAAGAAGATTCACTCTCGGATACTTTAGAGAGAAAACAAGATTCCAAAGAAGAAGTAGCATTCTTCATATCCAAAGCATACAAGTTTCCTTTGAAATTTTGGCAAGTTTAGTCCTTAGTTACTTGGGAACTTTTGAGGTGTTGCAGTAGAGGGTCTTGCCTCTTGGATACGAGGTCCTAGGTTCAAAAACAGGCATGCGATGAATTATTTTGGTGTAATTTAGGAGTACAAGTAGAGTAGATTGCCGTTAAAAAAAGTAAAAGCTGATAAAGGTAAGAAGTTAGTCACTAACATATAGTGATAGAGCCTAACAAAATAGGTGTGTAAAGTAACCCGTGATGGATTAGTTTTAGAAAGAGAAGAACTTAATGGTTGTAATTAATAAGGTAACATGAGTGAGTTGACGACAAGCGTTGCGTTGGTGACAAGCGTTAAGTTGTTTACTGAATAAGTAGAATGAACTTGTTGCAAGCAAATGGTAAAAATGGAATTTGTGACTAAATATTACAAGGGTCAAGTAAACCATGAGTAGTGATAGTACTTTGATAACTTCTTCTAACGAGATTGAAAATGAGTGATCATTATTGATTTACCCAAGACAGGCCAGTTTATGATTATTGTGAGATGATACAAATAGAACTTCGTAGTTATGGTAATGAAACATTAACAAATATGGAATGAAGGCTAATAAGTTTTGCTAACGCATGTGTTAAGATCACTAATGGTTAAAATCGTGTTTGATGTACAAACTAACAATTGATTCGGGTTGATAACGGAACTGTGACAAAAGTTGTTGCAATGATGAAATGTAAATACTAGGGGTATTGAAGTTCGGATATCCGAATTTTCAGATGATTCAGGTTCAGAATTTCGGATTTTTCAATCGAATGTTCGGATTCGGATCTGGATCTTTTTGAACACTCCTAGAAATTACACATACCATAGTTAAAAGTATTGAGATATAGAGATTACAAAGGGTGGGGGAGACACATAACAAAAAATGCTAAACCCTTAGAATCGTAGATAAATAAGTGTTTTTTTAACAACTAATAGATTTTCTAAGATAAATACACTACAATCCGTACGCTACATGATTTGAACCACCAACGTGTTAGTTCTTGTTCTTGGGTACACCGTTTAACCACAAAATACATCATGCTTTCATATGTTATCATCATGCTTTCGTTATTTTAAGCATACATCAATTGTCATTGTCTGCAAGTAAGAAAGATAAGAGTGTTAAAAAATATTAATTTTGAAATCTGTTTTAGTTTATTATCTCCTAAATGGACGTTAACGTCATGAGTGATTATATGTATGTTGGCTTTATTGTAATCAAATTGCTCCTGGCACGGTTTTAGGGTCCTAGCTAGCTTTTGAAGTTGAATTTGTTTCGGTGGTCCTAGGTGCTATTGCCAATCAAAATTGGTTTTGTAAGTCTAAGGGACTACAGCAAATAAAATATATAATCCCCACTAAAATATTGTCTTGTACGAACTGTATCTATGCCTAGCCAAGAAGGCATGCTTTCATTTTTAACATATTACTTTTAGGCCATGGCTCACACAACCTTACAATAATAATAAGAGTGCCAACTAAAGTCTCAAAATCTTATGGCTCAACCTCAATAATGTAGTTAGCTAGGCCCTAAATTCTTCAATAATATGTCAAGTTGGTGGGGTGCAAACATGTGAGAGTGACTAATAGCCCCTTTATTTAGCTTTATACTAAATCTTTACTTTTAAATATGGCCTATTGGATCTTATTTTTAGAGAAAAGTATGTTATCATAATAAATTGCATATCAAATTTATTGAGTTTTAGTTATTTATAACTAGTTTAGAACATGTGTGCTACACAGGAGGAAAAAATATCAATATATAAAATTCTTAAATCTTTATATATGTATCTTATAGGTGGAAAAATATATTACATATTCTAATAATAGAAAACAAAACCAAAAAATATGTAAAAATTAATATATAATTGAGTTTAAAAAAATACATAAAATATTATTCAATGTAATTTGACTTTTATTTACTATTTGATTGAAAACATAAGCTAGATAATTACATTTCAAAGTTTCTTATAATATTAGACAATTTAAAATAAATGTATTTTATTAGTATATAATTAATAATTTGTTTAAAAATATATTATTATTGAAATATGAAAGTATATTTATTATGAGATAAAGGCGGAAAAATTTTTATAAGGATGAATATGGAGGCAACACGTGTCATTGAGAAACTTTTATTTATTATATAGTATAGATTAGTTTCAAGGAATTACGGAAACCAGTTTTAGCAATAAAGTAATTAAGAACATTATAATTTTCGTAGGAAAATAAATGAATTGACAAAGACGGTGAAACAAATCCAATAAAGAAGATATTGTTTGATATTTTAATCAATAAATTTGTAATGTTAACAAAACGGTCTAGTGGATTCTTACTCTCAGAAACGATTTCAAGTGTCTAGTTTTTATTGTATTCATTACAAGACAGAGAATTACAAAACAAAGGCCTATTTACGAAAAGTACCTCGATGAAGGTAGTTCCCCATCAATAATCCGTTGAAAAAATGGCATGGGTAAAGGTTTTATCCACAGGCTCTCGAATTTTAGTGAGGGATTACCAGTGGGAGCGTGATTTTATCCACAGGCTCTCGGATTTTAGTGACGGAATACCGGTGGGAGCGTCACTTGTAGTGCTGACATTTCACATGGCAATATCATCACCGGACCAGCAACAAGTGTTTCACTTGGGGATTATCTACGGCGTCTTACTAACCGATTTTGAACCTTAATGGGCCTTAATAGGCCTTGTCATGTGCAAATGAGTTATTTTAGGTTACGTACGATCACATTAGGTCATAACAAGTTATTTTAGTGTTAAACTACATATGTATGATAATCAGTAAACTAATGTGCCTTAATGAACCTTGTCATGTATTCGTACATAGTTTTAGTTTCATAAAGTCACATTATTGTTTGGGTTTAGATGTCCTTTCAAAAACAATTTTAGTAACGGGAGTAAGAACATGTATTAGATATGTGATCATATCACAGATCTCCCACGAGGTTCGAATTGCGAATAAACCGTGAAACCTGGTTTCACAGCCATATGGTGTTAGAAGTTCATATCTTATGAATTGCTAGATCTTGATGTAGTGGATAAGTTTTGACTGACGTAATCCACAACGAGTAAACAAGATCACAAAATTAAACCACGTTCAATTTGTCTTAGCTCGAATCACAACAAAAACCGAATTTCGGCTCTCTCCTTTTTCTATATGTGACGACACTCCAAGGAGAGCAAGAGGGGAGGCGATTATGGTTTAACAAACTCCAACGAAATCAAGTAGACTGCATGCCAAGTTTTTTGATGGTATTTATAAATTATAATCCCACGACGGAAACCGTAATCACAAACTTTGGCACCAAGTTTCAGTAGTCCAACCCAAAACTAATTAGATTCGGGTAGTTTGTGGTTTTTTATGTATTACCCTAGAGTTATACCGATGATATTTTGATGAACTTCATTTATTTTGATGCACAAACTTTCTTTTTGACCTGTACGGACATGTTTGTTGATGGTTTATGATGTGTTCATGTTGAATGTGTAATATTGTATTTGTCATGCTTTACGATGCGATACGTTTATGTTACTTGTTGAGTATGATAGGAATTGACTTAGGAGGAGACGAGAAGGGGTTGTGGTTAATTTGTAAGGCCTCAAACCCGGGTAACCTCACTTGTTGGATTTACTCATAAACACATAGTGAATTAAACTTCGAAATTGAATAGAAGCAGCGGAATCATCATTCAAGTTACAAGTTGTCTTAACGTAGCGGAAGCATTGTTTTAAACATAAATATCCATAACATAAATAAACGGAATGACAGTGCCATCGCTTGGGTAATCTCTCGGCACAAGCTCCTCGTCCATCATCTAAAGCACCACCCACACTTAACCTGAACGCATGCTAAAAGTTAGCTAACGCTAGTGAGTTCTAATTATAAACAAAACATTCCATAACCAAAACATTTGCCAAAAGCATAACATTCATCAATCGTAAATAAAAGCGTACATACATGCAGTTTTAGTAATCATATACTAGTCGTGTCAAATCAGCGCATTTTAGTAACCGTCTATTCCTTTAGGCATTACTCGAGATTAATCGAGGCCTAGTGTCTGTCTAGGATGCCCGGTCTCGTCCGGAATCCTAACCTAGACAGAATCACGCCCCACCGTGATAGTAACATAGCTCGTGTGCATCCACACGACATTTACATGATAGCTAATATAGTCTTTCGCACCGGTTGTACAACCGTTTTCTAGCCACAAAGAACCCGTGTATAGGTATAGCAAATGTTCGTGTCTTGGATGCCCAGTCTCATATGGAATCCTAGCCTAGACATGGTTTCATTCATCGAATTTGTTCCCAAAGGAACCATTAGCATATTCGAATTACATTATAGCATCCGTTCATTCGTAAAACCTTTTCGTTAAAGAATTGTACGTTTTATTAAAACATCTTTCATTCAAAACCTTTCGTAATCATTCAAGGCAAAACATTTTCTTAAATCCTTTCATAAACGTTCATTTTGATAAACATTTCGTAACCATGCAATCGGTCCCGAAACATCATAAAACTTTTGTAAAAAGGGACATCTAGAAATCAACTGAGATAAGCACAGTCAAAGGTCCCTAAAGATCTTCTAACATGTGCGTCAACATCCTAAGGCTTAGCTTCTTATACACGTATTCATACAACTTCAATGACCGAGAATATGGAAACACTTGCAGGCATACCCGAGAACTTGGGAAGTTCTCGACCAACCTTGAAGCTCTTGGCATGGGCTCCCCGAGAACTTGGCTCGAGTACCTTTAGGTCAAACCTAAAAACCCTAGTTTTTGCATGGAGTCAGATGTGGTTCAATTAAGTATAAATCTAAACCGTTATCTGATTTTAAAAGTAAAAACTCGAACCTTTTGTATAAAAACTTCTGAAAACCCCAAGAACAAAGATAGAAGGTTTATGTCAATTTCTTACCTCAAAACATGTAGAGATCAAGCTCTTTCTTCTCCCAAAGATCCTCAACAATGAAGTCCAAAAGATAGCAACACACGACCCGATTCCTTCCGGCCAAGATCTTAGCCCTTTTTCTCTCAAGTTTTCAGTGAATATGGGGGAAATGGAATGAAATGCTCATCTAAGGGGTTGATACAAGGGAATAAGTAGGGTGTTTATCCATTTACCCAAATGGTCGATCAGCTTTTACCCTTCCACCAAAAACCCCTATATTTATTTCTTTTACAAATATACGGGTGTTACATAACTACACCATTATGATCTGAGCCACGGATTTTTGGAACCGCTAGAAATCAGGGGAGTTTTTCAGTTACTTTCCTTGCATTATTTAAAATTTAAAACAGTACAATAGGGATGATGTACAATTTAAGTGCAGGGATGGGTAATCTAGTAAAGACAACTGACAAACATGTTAAACAGGCTTAAAAAAATTGAAACTTTTTGAAAAATAAACTCCCCATCATTAAAAAAACACTCTCTTTGCATAAGAGCGTACGTCTAATCGTGAGAGTCTAAACTTTGTTGCACTGGTCCGAGTTCGCCTGTCCCATAGCTTAGACTCTCGTCCGTGTGATGCCTTAGAAACAGAGGGAATAGGTTATTCTGAAGCATTTGTAAATAGTTTTCTCAGACTAGTATTTTTCAAAAACAAAATGTGTCGGAATCTCTAGGAGAGCGCAAATGAGCAGGACAGTTTTCAAAAGTATTTAACTCACATCGGTAACCTGAATCCACCGTTTCTTAGTAAGATTGAGCCTGTTTTAGAGCATACCTACTATATAGCTCATTTTCAATTGTTGAATGTTTAAACCAGTATGACTACATTCATTTTAGAATTTGTGCGTGTTATCGACTTGAGGTCATGACTGGGACTGTACATAGAAATGATAAAGGCAATAGAAATTAGCTCTTTGTTTTTACCCTTTTTCATTTGTTTCCCTACCAGAACTTTAACCCTTAGTACACCAATTTGTTTTATATGTTTCGTTTGTTCATCCCATGTTACAAGCCAATTAAGCCTTTAGCCTTTTTTATTTTTAAACCAGTGTGTTAGCAATCCGGTTCAAGTTAGTGTCTAAGTGTTTCAATAATTTTGTGTGTATTAGCATTATAGCCAGCAAAATCTAGATGAATATATAAAAAGTGAAAAAAGAAAAGATGAAAATGAATAAGTGTGTGATTAAAGATCCACACCATTTAGTAGCTTCGTAGTTAGTGTCCATAGCCTGAGTAGACCGGATTATAACCACCTTAGCCACTTTTAAATCCCTTATTCCACACCTTAACCCAAGCCTTTTCATAACAATCCTTTATGAAGCTCTCTTGATTTATGTATGTGTCATTAATGTTTGGTGGAAAGTTGATGTATGTTTATGACAATGATGTGTCATGGCCTCGTTCTAAGTGTCATATAAATACTAACACAACTTTTGTTATATTTAGAAAACAAGCAAGTGGAGAGACAATTGTGAGAAGTGTGAGTTCACATGTTTGGATCTTAAGGTGAGTTGAGCTTGATTAGATGATTCCTTGTTTTTAAAATTGTACCGCATATCACTTGTTCAGATGTAAATCTTTTGCAAATATAAGCCTTAGAAGTTGGTTGTGAATTGGGGACGGGCATAGCATTGGGTTGAGATCAAAGGTTTTTTTTATCGTGTTTCTCTAAGGAAGAGGCAAAATAGAATCAACTTGAATTCGAGACCATTATTCGAAATCTTAGTGAAACATTGTAGTTGTTATCTCATGTCTGCTTTTCGTGAAAAAATACCGAATTGTACCATGTCATACATGTGAAGGCTCCGTAAGATCTAGTTAACTTAACTTCAGATTATTTAATAGTATAGTATAAAATGCATTCATTTCCTCTACATAGATGCAATCTATGATACTATCATAGTGAAAAAAACGTAGTAAAGTGTAAGAGAGTTTGCTTATAGACAAGCAAAATTTAAGTGTGGGGATATTTGATGTGTTCCAAATTGCAAATCTATTTCATGCATATTTCCTTACGATGTAAGTTGTTTTTATTGCAAATCTTGTTGGAGTTCGAATTTTGGAGGCTGAGAAGAGCATTTTGGAATAGAAGACGGGTTAGAAACCTAAGAAGACTGAGGGATTGAAGATCTGGCCTTCCAGTTTTGCATATACGCCCGTGGATCAGCTTGGTTTTCAATTCTGTGTTTACTTTACATTACCATGTCTAGCTAAACACTTTATAACCGTTTTGATGAGATGATGTTTGGTTTAATGAAACTTATGTTTGTGTGATTTTAGTGAGTTTGTTATCTTGAACTTATGATGTGTGTGATTACAAGTGGTTATTAGTTTTAGATTTAGGTAGCAATCTTGACCCATTCTTCAAATAATGGGTTGATTTGGGTAAAAAATCACCTGTATATGGGTCAATTTGGGTCATATTAGATTAGTCAACAGATCAATTTGAGTCACCTCAGATTAGTTGACGGGTAAATTTGGGTCACCTCAAATTATGACACGTGATCCGAACCCGCCCAACCCGCCCAGTTTGCCAGGCCTATTCGAGAAGTATCCAGAGTATTTTGTTTGATAATTAGGTTTCTCTTTTTGTTTTTATCTTTGTAAAGAACAGAGAATTCAAATAGGGAAAATTATCAAAATAAATATTTGACCAGTCAAACTTATCAAAATGGATAAACGTTTTCAGCCTATTAATTCGTGGTCATTTAGACCAATAGTTGGCTAGAGCCGGCTAGTTCAGTCGTCTCCAAATTCCGTGCCCAACTACTTTTTATCAGAGTATCAACTAACCTGAAAACAGCATGTGGCGGCACTGACTCCCAAGCCGGCTGAAACCCACTAAATAATAAGCTTAGCCGGTGCGATTATTTTGCACGATTTTAGCCGGCTATTTGACTTTCCTTAGCCGTCTATTTTGCTAAAAATAAGCACAACAATCATATAACAAATAGTTAAATACAATCTAAGTTTAATATCTTAAAATAAACACAACAATCATATAAAAAGTAGTGATAAAATAGAATATCAAATACAACAATATTGTATTTGAGCACTATTTTTTATACGATTGTTATGTTTATTTTAAAACATTAAACTTATATTGTATTTGACTACATATTATATGACTAGGTTAGATTCCCGTGTACTACACGGGTTGAACAACAAAAATAACAAAATTCATAAAATTATAAGAATTTCTCAGGACTGAAATTACGTATAAGTAATGACTTTAAGTAATAAATCAATAATATTAAAAATGAAATAAAATAATTATAATTCATAAATTTCTATAATTTAGAACTTAAGGATTCAAAATGATGTTTTCGTAATATTGAAAATTCTATAAACGTTATATAGTTATCTTTTAAAAATGATTTATCAAAAGAATTCAAGAAATGTTTATTTTATAAAAATGTTTTATAAACAAACCTATTTTTTTAAATAAAAAACGTTTTATAATTATTTTTTTTATATAAATCATTATTATTTAATAGGAGAGAGAGGTAGGAAGAAAATATAAAAAAAATAATTAAAGAAAACTTGTATAATTAATATGAGAGATGGGTGGGAAAAAAAATAAGAATGCATAAGAGAATGACAAGTGTCCTCCCAAAAGCTTTATTTATTATATAGTATAGATATTTTGCTCGATTTTAGCCGGCTATTTAACTTTTCTTAGCCGGCTATTTTGATAAAAATAAACACAACAATCATATAACAAGTAGTTAAATACAATCTAAGTTTAATATCTTAAAATAAACACAACAATCATATAAAAAGTAGTGATAAAATAGAATATCAAATACAAAAATATTGTATTTGAGCACTATTTTTTATATTATTGTTGTGTTTATTTTAAAACATTAAACTTATATTGTATTTGACTACTTATTATATGACTAGGTTAGATTCCCGTGTACTACACGGGTTGAACAACAAAACTAACAAAATTCATAAAATTATAAGAATTTCTCAATACTGAAATTACGTATAAGTAATGATTTTAAGTAATAAATCAATAATATTGAAAATGAAATAAAATAATTATAATTCATAAATTTCTATAATTTAGAAGTTAAGGATTCAAAATGATGTTTTCGTAATATTGAAAATTCTAGAAACGTTATATAGTTATCTTTTAAAAACGATTTATCAAAAGAATTCAAGAAATGTTCAATTTATAAAAATGTTTTATGAACAAACCTAATTTTTTTTTTAAATAAAAAACGTTTTATAATTTTTTTTATATAAATCATTATTATTTAATAGGAGAGAGAGATGTGGGAAGAAAATACAAAAAAAAACATTTAAAGAAAACTTGTATAATTAATATGAGAGAGGGGCGGGAAAAAAATAAGAATGCATAAGAGAGTGACAAGTGTCCTCCTAAAACCTTTATTTATTATATAGTATAAATATTTTGTTCGATTTTAGTCGGCTATTTGACTTTCCTTAGCCGGCTATTTTGTTAAAAATAAACACAACAATCATATAACAAGTAGTTAAATACAATCTAAGTTTAATATTTTAAAATAAACACAACAATCATATAAAAAGTAGTGATAAAATAGAATATCAAATACAACAATATTGTACTTGAGCACTATTTTTTATATTATTGTTGTGTTTATTTTAAAACATTAAACTTATATTTACATGACTACTTATTATATGACTAGGTTAGATTCCCGTATAATACACCGGTTGAACAACAAAAATAACAAAATTCATAAAATTATAATAATTTCTCAAGACTGAAATTACGTATAAGTAATGACTTTAAGTAATAAATCCATAATATTGAAAATGAAATAAAATAATTATAATTTATAAATTTCTATAATTTAGAAGTTAAGATTCAAAATGATGTTTTCGTAATATTGAAAATTCTAGAAACGTTATATAGTTATCTTTTAAAAACGATTTATCAAAATAATTCTAGAAATGTTCAATTTATAAAAATGTTTTATGAACAAACCTATTTTTTTTAAATAAAAAATGTTTTATAATTTTTTTTATATAAATCATTATTATTTAATAGGAGAGAGAGAGGTGGGAAGAAAATATAAAAAAAACAATTAAAGAAAACTTGTATAATTAATATGAGAGAGGGGCAGGAAAAAAATAAGAATGCATAAGAGAATGACAAGTGTCCTCCCAAAACCTTTATTTATTATATAGTATAGATTATTATGTTTATTTTAAGAAAAATAGTCGGCTAAGGAAAGTCAAATAGTCGGCCAAAGAAAGTCAAATAGCCGGCTAAGGAAAGTCAAATAACCGGCTAAAATCGAGCAAAAAAAACGAATCGGCTAAGCCTATTATTTAGTGGGCTTCAGCAGGCTTTGGAGTGCCGCCACATGCTGTTTTTTGGTTAGTTGAAACTCTGACAAAAAGTAGTTAGGCGCGGAATTTGAAGACAGCTGAACTAGCCGGCTCTAACCAACTATTGGTCTAAATGACCACGAATTAATAGGGTGAAAACGTTTATCCATTTTGATAAATTTAACTGGTTAAACTTATATTTTAGTAATTTTCCCATTCAAATACTTACAAAAGTCATATCAGCAAATATTAATGAATCATGTCATATCGACAATTCTTAACGCATGATGTACATGTTAGTATGCACATTTACTATTTTCTTTAAAAACAATTATTTTCACGTCTCTTTTACACGTTTTCTTGCACGTCTCCTAGATGGGCTGATTTTCGCCTTTCTTCTTTTTCATATTTAATTTCCCTCCTTTATTTTATTTTGCATGTGTAATTGTTTTATTGTTATAATTAACTTTAAAGTTATTTTGTTCTTCCCTTATAATTTTTAAAATACGATATTTTATAAAATTTTGAATATACGGTTGTGACGTGATTATTTTTATCTATCTTTCGGTGTAAATTTATTTTGAAATGGAGTTGGACGTAATAATGTACAAGTCACAAAATCACAAACATTAAACATACGAGTCAACAAAGATACTTTAAGGTTTCAACTTTTTATAGTTATTTTTTGTTATCCACTTATAAATATTAAAATACGATATTTTACAAAACTTTCGTAACATTATTTTCAAGCCTTCTTACGCCCATCTCAAAATACACTATTGCGACTTTTTTTTATCTACTTTTAAACCGATCCGCCGTAATGTGCCGCCGACGTGATTATTTTTATCTATGTTTCGATATAAGTTTTTTTTGAATAACTTCACTATCAAATATAACGCTGCAACGTGTTTTTTTAAAAGTCACATTGAATGTACCGTCGTGATTTATTTATTTTTATCTATATTTTAAACTCGTTGCGAAGCGCGAGTGATAACCCACCAGTTAGGGTT